>JAQFVV010006306.1:1205000-2405000 GCA_028023455.1 Epiperipatus broadwayi
TCTTATTTTAAGCATTCAAAGGCAAGACATTTTCTTTCTTGTCTCCAATAGAAATGAATCGAGATTTTGTAAAGTTATTTATTATTTAATAAAGTCTTTTTGTTCTTGAATTTTGAATTCAATGTATGCTTATTTTGTTTACGTGTGATCATAATTCAATGTTGGTTTTGTTTACGTGTGACCATAATTAAATGTTGGTTAGTTTTTTTGTGTATGCCCTATATTTGAAAGTGATCAGTAGAGAAATTATTAAATTTGTAGGGGTGAAAAGTTGTTTAAAAAGAAATACAAATCAAATTATATAATACCATTAAAATGATTTATAATACTTCTATATTTTTTAGGCATGTGTTCAATATCAACAATCCTATTAATAATTTCCATTTATTTTTTGCATAGATGAAGATTTTTTATGAATCCTTGGTAGCTATTCTGAATTTTAGAGTAATTTAAATGATTTTTTTGTATTAGTATATTTTTTCTCATATGACCGAAGCTTATGATTAGCAGTATCTGTATATGTTTCATTTGTAATTAGAAACATAAAATTAATATTATTTAATGAAATAGTAATTTCAAATAAGCAGTGTTTGACATAATTACAAATTTAAGAAATTAAAAATAAAAAATCAAACAATTAGTTAACGAAAAGAGAAGATTCATAAGTCGGTTGATGTATGTGTGTATACGATGATCATTTTATATTTTTCCGAGAATTTGATTAAGTTAATAATTTAGTTTTAAAGTAAGTGTGATTATTCCAATCTCCCCCCCCCCCAAAAAAAAAAAAAGAAAGAAAAAAACTGCTCTGGAAATTAGTATTGCAATAACTATGCAAATTCAATCTGTGAAACACAAATATACCCCCATACTAGAATATGCTGATCTATTTTTCTGAATACAATGCTGTCTCTTGATATTTTCATTATATTTGAACACCATGTCTATTGTAACTCTATATCATCTGTCATATCTTCCCAATGAAAACAATTGGACTTATATCTTTTTAAAACGTTATTGACATAAGCCTCATAATGTAGCAAATTGGTCATATCTATATACAATGCTTGCAAGATCAAAGCATAATGGTTCACATTGCATATTACAAAATACTGTGAAAATAATGATTGAAATGGCATTAGCACTCTCCAAAAGCATTTTTTAATTTTCTTTAGGTTCAATTTAAGTAGCCTTAGGTATCATTTTGACCATTATCATCTCAATGTAAGCCAATAAACATCACATTACCACCACATCTTATGCTTGTGTATAACTGTTGTTAAAACAGGCAAAACTCACTATACGTATTGCCACACACAGCTTAAGACTCATAGTTTTGTAGTTAAATGGAGACAAAAGGTAGTTGCTGGAGGGTTGTATTAGATCATAAGATCTAGGTGCAGTTCTCTCAGATCCAAGGCTCCTCACTGACGAAGGCCACAAGCCAGAAACTAGTCTGGGGATATTGGATGAGTAGGCACTGGATGAGGATTTTATGTGCAAGCTTTCTTCCATCCATTGATTACTCTAGCTTGCTGTGTGTGGCAATACGTATAGTGAGTTTTGCTTGTTTTATCATCTCAATGTACCTTCGTTACCCCAACAGGTCATGCATGACTCGCTAATTATAAATAAAATAATGAAATTGTTGTTTATTATATATTCGCAACTATCATAAAATCGTAAAATAAATAAAATACAAAATATTGAAATTAATAAACATTTAATGTAAATGTAATTACAAATGTACAGAAATCCTTACTAGTATTAATTCCAAGCATTAGAAAAATCTTACCCATATAAAAAAATGTTTTTATTACAGTTTTTAAATACCATAAGCTTACATTCTACATATAACACACATCTTTGATAACAATCCTTATAAAATCAGCATTTATTTTAATTAAGTTAAACCTCCTTAAGTTTCGAAACTATCAATAGTGAATAAGTAAAAAAAAAACATTGTAAAAGTAATAAAGAATATAAATGATATTAACATTATATTTTTTCCCTTTCATTGCACAAGTTATTATTTTACTAATTTTTAATTTTACATAATATATTTTTTTAAGAAATACTTCATGGCTTTGTTAAATCTATAAATCTTATTTTTTTATTCCTTAAATTAATATAACTACATATCAACATATATATAATACGCATTGCGCACATACATATAACAATGTGTATGTGAGAGATGATAACCTGGAACAACTGATGAGTGCTGGTTCAGCATGAAATATCTATATTGGAGATCATTTACCTTTTTCACATGTGTGTGATCATATGTATCAGTTGTATGAGATAGATTGGATAACTGAAGGGAGCTTGAAAGTCTGGGTTCAAATCTCCTATAATTAAATCAATTTATTGTATATTTTTTTAATTAATATCTTTTTCACTTTCCTTGTTCTTAATATCACACTTATATTCTCTACGTGCTTCTTTCCTCTCTTTTACACTTTAACTAATTCTTATTTCTTTTATTCTTTTGAATATTCTCACCTAAAACCCTAGTTGCCACTTTTTCTACTTCTTTACACCAGACCTTATACTCATCCCCAACCAACTCTTCCATGATTTCTTCAACTTATATTTTATACTCTTCCAACTTATTTTTATTATTCACTCTCCATCCATGTCTTTTACTATTATTTCTACTTTTATTGCTAGTCTCCATCACATTACTAACCATTTCAATTACAGTGAAGTTATGATCACTAGTGCTTTTTTTTTTTCATTATCAAACACCTTAATTTTCTGGATTTTATTCATTCCCTCTTTCTCTACCAATACATAATCTATTGTGCTAAATATATTATTTCTAGACCATGTGTATTGTCCCTCATAAATATTTAATAAATTTCCAATACTCAAATTCACTTTCCGACAAAATTTCTTCAAAAGCTGTCCATTTTTATTATCTACATCATCAATTTCTTCAGTATGTTCATTCATATCCGTATACTCTCATATAGTAGTGACACCTGGTGATAGCCATAGTAATCAATAAATGCAAGAAGGTTTGGGCGTGAAATCTCTATGTAGTACCTAATCATCCAATATCAGACCAGTTTCTAGCTTGTGGCTTTCATCAGTGAGAAATATTGGGTCTAAGAGCACTGCACTTAGATCTTAAATCCTAGTGCAACCCTCCAGCAGCCAGCTTTTACTTTTTTCGTTAACTATAAAGCTATGAGTTCAAAATGAAAACAGATTTTTTTAATCCAAGATTAATCACTTGTATAATCTAGTCATATAAATCTGAAATAAGTTTAGAGAGGTTTAGGCCTAGACTATACAAGCAAATGAGCTTGGATTGAAAACATGTAATTTCATTTTGGACTCATAGTTTTATAGTTAACTAAAAAGGTAAAAGGCGGCTCCGAAGGGGTATATTAGATCCTAAGATCTAGGTGCAGTGATCTCAGATCCAATGCTCCTTTCTGATGAAAGCCACAAGCTAAAAAGTAGTCTGGAAATATTGGATGAGTAGGCACTAGATAGGAATTTTAAGCATAACCTTTTTAAATCCATTGATTATTATAAAACACTGGGTGATATTACTGTATGAATAGTTTGTTCCTGTTTCAAGAGCTTGTGTGAACATAGAAAATAGTGATCATGTGGTGTTTAGTGACTTAATATCACAAAACCACTTTGCTAAGAGGAGTGCCCCTAGTAATCACAATGGTTTTTACTATTTAGGCTGATAGTCAATTTGTCCAAAAATTGTTCTGAATATGCATCAGTTGGGATCCAGTTTTATATTTAATATATTAACTTAGTGCCATTTGTGGGGTTTTTTTTTAAAGAATTTAGCTCAAACTATTATATAGACACATGGTGGAAGAATGATACCAGCATTATCTTCTCAAGGTTCTTCTAAGTCAGGGATGCCCAACCCATAGCTCGCGAGTCACATGTGGCTCGCGTAACTGTTTAATGTGGCTCGAATTGCACTCTTCAAAAAAATTGATAAAATATTTTATGTTCCTTGATGGCACATGCACACACTAAAAAATAAACATTTTTACAATACAAACAATAACGATATGCAGTGTCAGGTTTCACATTAAATAAAATATATTTTTCCTGTAATTGTAATTTATATGTATGTTACCAAATTTTTAATAAATAAAATGTATTTACATTTTTTTTTCTTTTTAACATATTACACCATTTTTTTTTTTTGCTGTACACGTTTGGTTTGGTGCTATATATATATTGTGTTTAGTGCTCTTGTATATATTGTTGTTTTTATCGAGAAAGATCCTTGTAGACGTTTGGTTTGGTGCTGTATATATATTGTGTTTAGTGCTGGAAATAGTTTTTATCGAGATAGATCCATGTACACGTATATATTTTGCTGTATATATCGATGTTTAGTGCTGTAAACAGTTGTTTTTATCCGTGTACACGTATATATTTTGCTGTATATATATATATTGATGTTTAGTGCTGTAAATAGTTGTTTTTATCGAGATAGATTCGTGTACACATATATATTTTGCTGTATATATTGATGTTTTCATCGAGAAAGATCCGTGTACACGTTATTTTGGCCACATTAGAAACGGCGGATTGATACCAATGTGAATAGGCCATCCCCCCCCCCACCTATCTCCCTACATTGCAGGTTTAGTACCCAAGTACCATGTTTATAAATGTAATATGAAAAATGTAATATATAATTGTGGCTCCCCAAATTTTTTTAAATTCTCAACTGGCTCGCGTCAAGTTAAAGGTTGGGCACCACTGTTCTAAGTACTTTGCTTTTTAAATAAATTCCATATTGAAACTAATCTCAAGGGAACTTTGTAATATAGTTATCTAGAATCTAGAGCAAACAATCTCACATCCAACCTATATGAATGGTAGTTATCTTTCTATCTTATATTTCTTATTTTCCAACTCTAGAGATTATTCTTAACCAGTTTAGTATGATTTTTTTTCTAAAATATAATCAAACAAAATCAGTAATATTTTGTGTTTTTCTGAAGGTTTGTGATGATGGTGTTCTAGCTGTATTTTTATATTCGACTATTTCCATCATCTAATATGTATTTTGAATGTCTTTTCTAGAAAAGTTTAATTTTATTTAAATATTCCAAATGCATTCAACTGTTAGTAATATCACAACAAACAGTTTAGTATATGCCCTAACTGTTAGTAATATCACAGCAAACAAGTTAGTATGTGCACAACATTTCAAGAAATATTTTTCTTCCCTCTTCCTCAGGTGTTTCTGGCCTGATCAGTGATAGTATTAACATGGGATTCGAACTTCGGTCCTTAGATTCTTGATTTTTGAATTTTAAGGTAACGCTCTAACCAACTGAGCCATCCTGCTAAAGACATCTTTTCATATAACTGAAAGCATCCCATTTTAATACATTTGTAACAACTTATATTGCATATTGTAACTAATTAAAAAATATCAATAAAATAAATGTAACTCCATGATTGGGAAAAATGAGAATTATAATAGCTAGTATTTCTTTTTATTCAGTTTTACTTATGTGTGTATGGTATATCTGGGTGCCACTAGGCTATCTAAACCTAGATAGTTACATTACATACCTACTTATACTCTACTGTTTTTGAGCCTGTTAGTACAATTTATAACAGGGTGTAGAATTTTCCATTTGATAACCATATCACGTGCATTTGTATTAAGAGAAAAACATCCTTATTATTTTCTAGTTGTGCAAATAAATTCTTAAACAAATTATCAGATAAGACTCCAATATAATAAATTCATGTTTAATATTCCCATATGTGTTACTAGCTCAGTTTAATATCATAGATTATCAGATGCTTTGATAATAGTCATATCTCTCACGATGGCTCACAAATAATGAACAAACACAGTGAGAACCATTATTTATATAAGGCCATTAAACACATTTATTTAGTCTATTTATTAATAGGATGATGATGTTTCCAACCACACCTTTACAATTATTCCACAACACAAATCATACCTATTATCAATTTATAATTACTCACTAAAATATTGCTCTATTTAAAATATATCTTAATAATTGAAAACTATCAGTGATGATGATGATCATAACTAATTTCACAAGACAATGATTAAGTCTAACAAATCTATAAACTTCATTTAACAAAACAAATCAAATTTTATTATCGGTTAATCATTAATATAACAACAGAAAATATACATAATTAATAATGAAAAATTATATTTAAATCTTTAGGAATTTGTTATGTAGGATTTGAACACAATACCCTACAATATATATGTCTTTTGTGCATTAAAATTTATTAAGAAAATGTACTTCTTTTATTAATGAATGTTATGGAGAGAAAAACATTTTTGACATTTTCAGTAAACTCTTTATAAGGACATTCAGGCTACAATAGGCTAAAACTTCACTCTCTATTAATGTTTTTTCTTCAGAAGGCATTTAATTTCTTCTACAGTTAAACTTGGTCCAGTATTGAATTACATATTCCAGTACCATCAACAGGTAAACTTTGCTTATTCTTTCCTTCTTAATTAATTCTCTTTCAAAAATAAAAGAAGCAATACTTCTTCCTCTCTCTCAAAGTATTTAATTAAATTAAATTTAATGTTTTATCAATCTTATTTTTTCTAAAGGTTGGATATAGAAAGGTTAGAAAAAGCTATTAAGTAATAAAAAAATCAAAATCCCGTTTTTGCATGTTCAAATCAGAAATTACAAGTGAAGATTATGATATGCAAAATAAATTTTTTGAACTTTTTTTTTTTTATAGAACTAATAGTAAACCATCTGGATTTGATCTTCCCAAAAGTTACTGGAATTTCGACAGATTCAGAACAATTCTTAATCATTATATTTGCATTCTTCATAAATACTCCAATAACTTGAGCTGAGCCAAGTTACTATGACAATATATTTTAAAACAAAATATATACCAACTAAATAGCACTGAAATAATTTTTGGCAACTTCTCATCAGAATCGTAGAGCAAAATTAATTAACTACCAATGCCAGGAGCAGGCTGACTGTATAATTTATAAAATATGAAAATTATTGCCATAAGAAATGTAAATGATAAAAAGTCAGATGTTCCATTTTTTTGACAAATGAATGCAAGACTTCTTCTTGTAGATTGAATTTGTGTCTGTTGCAGTAATCCATGCCTCCTCGATCTTTCTCTTGGGATCATTCCTTTCTGTGCATATGATCTTATTAGTAGAAGGGGGAAATATGTCCTGTAGCTATTTCATGCTCCAGAAAAATTGACTTATATCGCTGGTCATTTTGTCTTCTAGATCTATTAGTTTGAGATTCCCCAAAGTATGCCACTCTACACACTGGAGATGGGCATGGAATTTTATAAACTATTTGAGAAGTGTGTTCTGTCTTTCATATGGTTCAGAAGATTGCTAAAAGAGGGCAGAGTTCTAAATGCTATTGAAGCATTGACCAAACAAATTTTCTGAAGCTCTGGTGATATGCTAGGAATATACGGGAGATTAATTCCTGGCTTGAGCAGAATATTGTTGATAGCAGCTTTGTTATATACATATATGGTACTATTTTTATTAATGTTGACTGTTTGCAGCCTATGTCTGTAAGATTCTTGATATATTCTTCAACGTTAAGTTTTCTACACAATTTTTTGTTTTTTTTTAAAAAAAAACCCTTTAGCCCTGCCATTTTGTATTCAAATGATATATTAGATTTGGAGTGGATAGCACCTCTCACTTGGATCGATTTTACGATCATTTTATTATAAAGAATAGATTTATTTAATTGAATTCGTAAGTTCAATAAATTTATGCCCTGATCTTTATCTTCCACTCCAGTGGAATATCTTTTACTAAACGTAATTTTATCTTTTGAAGCACATATAAAAACATTATCTACATATCTGAAGCATCATTTATTGCAGGCTCTAAATATTTCAGAAGAATTGCATTTTCAAATTTAGAAAGCACTAAAGAGCTAATAATCCTGCTGAAATTCAATAGCCATGGATCTAAGTAGCTATAAATACCGTATACACAAACTACAACTCGTGTAGTCAATAATCATCTATGAATTTATCTCCTAATGGAAAAATCTATGCGCTAAATAAACAAATCAATCAACGTTAATCCAATTTTTTTATTTTTCAGAATCTTTGCGCACACCATTAATTTCATTGCAATATTTATTAAATTTTTACTAAATATTTGAAATACAGACACTCTTCACATACCTGGAGCCTAATTGTAAACCTGTCCATTAAATTATCTTAATATAAACTGAACAATGATTATATATATGTATGTGAGATGATAATCTGGACCAACTGATGAGTGCCGGTTTAGCCCGAAATATGTATATTGGTGATTATTTATCTTTTCTACATGTGTGTGGCCATGGGGATCAATTGTATGAGATAGTGTGGATAGTTTTATGAGATAGTGTGGATAGTTGAAAGGTGCTTGAAAATCTGAGTTCAAATCCCCTATACTTACAATTAAGCTCCCAGGTTTGTGAAAAATGCCTGATTTTCAAATATTTGCACATCAAGCTTGTATCCTGTTCATCCCTCTTATATGTATTTAAATGGATACGGTCCTATACATGAGGGATCAGAGTGACTTCAGGTCAACATGGGCATGGCAATAATATTAGCATTAGCATGGGATTTGAGTTTTCATCATCGAAGATTTTCAATGATATGGCTGGCTAAAAAGTTAGAGGTTGGAGTAGATTGAAGCCTGTCCATTAAAGTATGAAGATTTGTTATCTTAATATAAACTGAACACTGATTATATATGTTTGGGGGGAGATAATAATCTGGACCAAATGATGAGTGCCAGTTTAGCACGAAATACATATATTGGTGATTATTTATCTTTCCTACATGTGTGTGGTCATGTGTTTCAGTGGTATGAGATAGTGTGGGTAGTTGACAGATACTTGAAAGACTGAGTTCAAATCCTCTATATTTAAATTTCTACTATTATTTACGGTCATGAAATCGTTATGTAAGCATATAGGAACTACATATTGTATATCAGATTTAACAGAAACAAGAAAAGATATTTTAATGTTACTGTTATTTTAAAAAAGATGATGAAATCTATCTGAAAAGTATTATAAATGAATTACCATTTAATTGAAAATAATTTTAGTAAACTGTATGGATTAATCTGTAATAAAAGAAAATGCATATGAAATCTTGCTTTTATTTTCTCTATTGATTCCACACATGCTTTATTAAAAGAATAGGAATAGTGAAGATCTATTAAATATGGTAAAGTCAAGCAAAAAACGTTACGCGCGAGCTCCCACACATGAAAAGTTATTTAGCAAGGAGTATTTTTAATGTAGGACATATTTTACTTTAATATGAAAAATATAATATTTAAATACATATATAATAATAAGGTATTTATTTATATAGCACTAAGAATGACGTATAATAAATTTTAAATAATTTCGCAAGCGTCATTCATTCAAGCATAATAAAGTAATTTAAAGTGACTACTTAATATCTTCTCGCTCTTATTTCCAAACACTTAAGATTGGCCACACTTAAACGTTTGGGTTATAAAGTGCATGTGCATTAGCCTGATCGCTATTTAAATACATGCATATTGTTTATACTAAACTTAATGTAATTATAAGGGACTTGAACTAGACTTTCAAACTCGCCACAGCTATCAATCTATCTTATACAACTGACACACAGGATCTTTATCAAATGTATGTGGTCATGTGTATCAGTTGTATGAGATGGATTGGATAGCTATGGGGGGTTTGAAAGTCTGAATTCATGTCCCTTGTAATTACATTAAGTTTAGTATAGACAATATACATGTATTTAAATATTAAACAATTCAAAACAAAACAACACTCTCCATATAGTAGTGCCATCTTGTGATCATGTGATGTTTATAAAAGATTTGGTTATAAATTATATACTTTTTCGTTTTATATACTTCTTTTTTAGTTCTATATTTTGTTTTTACTTTCTTTTTTAACATAGATTGATTTTAATTTATTGTGGTTTAGAATGTGTAATAAATTTTTTTTATTTTTAAATTTTTTTATGTATTTAAATATTACATATTTAGCCTAAATTCTGCCCTTGTCTCTTCTGTATAATTATCGACTTATTAGGGTTTTGTGTGTAAGAAGTCAGATTGTCTTAAGGTCACTTATGGGTCTGACAATAATATTGGCATCATCAAGGGCTTTGAGCATTTCATCCTCAGATTTTCAATGCAATAGATAGCTGGAGAGTGTGGAGTAGATTGAAGCCTGTCCTAAAGTTTGAAGATTTGCTATCTTAATATAATCTGAGCAGTGATTGTATATATATGTGTGGGAGATGGTGATCTGGTCCAACTGACGAGTGTTTGTTCAGCACGAAATATCGTTTATCTTTTTTACATGTATGCTGAAATGTGTATCAATTGTACGAGTTGAAAAGTGTATAAATTAAACCGATTTAGCCAAGAAAAATTCAAAGTACAGTATTGTAGTTTGCTGAGTTGTTTGTTAATACGAGATTTTCAATTTATAAATTTACGAATTAGAAATTTAAATGAAATCGACATTTAGCGTTTTCATACAAATCCATTTTAACAATAATTTGATACCAATATCAGTGTTTAGCATATAAACAAATTACATTTTTCAAATGAACTCTATTTAGAATATTATTAATTTTTTATTAATCTTTTATTATACTAGAGATTATCCAATAGTGAATAATATTTCCGTAGTGTAGTTTTCATTACACAACTTTCATGCAAGGTAGGGACTGAGAATATGGTAAAGTAAAATAAATCGTAAAAACCTATAGAATTTTTAAAAAATATTTATTTATCAAGTGTTTGTGGCCTTACAAGCAGTTGTCCCGGGGTTCGTTAACACATAAAAAAAAAAAAAAATTAATTCGGTAGATATATTGCATCATTTTACACTTATAAACAAATAAGATTTTTTCTCAAACAGGTTCTGAGACAAATAAATTTAAAACCCAACCCCTAGGGATAAATTCGGATTGAAAGCACAGGATTACTATCAAAATTGTTTCTAAAAACTATTTATTCTCAACACTTAATGCGAGATTTGATTTTTAACCTTTTAAAATCCTTATAAATACAGAAACATTTTTCTATCAAATAAAATTTTTTGTTTGGAAATCTTTTCACTGGAATCAGGATGACGCGGGGGTATACATTTAAAAATATTTTTTCAATACACTACCTGTTTGGAATCTACTAACTACAAATACTTTTTTATTAATTTTTTCTTCGGAAGCTTTCATTTCCTAAAAAATTCTCTAAAGTTAATTACAAATTGAAAATTTCCTGTTTAGTCACCAATTTTCACATGAAAATCTGTATACAGAAGTACTTCTATACGTATACAGGTTTTCCATTTACACTTATTCATAACATCATTTTTGTGGGAAAAAGGGGAAAAGTTCTTATTTCACTTATTAAACAAGTTTTTATTTCTTTTTATATAATTTTTATTTAAATGAAATTATAAAATAAATGATATCCAACTTTTTGTTGTTATTGTTGTTGTGGTGGTAATATTATGTAAAGTTTCATAGCCGGTTTTACAAGAAATTAATTAGTTTTAAAAAAATATGGCTACCATGCGCGTTTTACGACTTTCTACTTTACCACATTTTAAATGGAGTTGCCCAGAAAAAAATATTTTATGCAATAATAAACACAATGGATTTATCAAGCTATTGTCAAGAAGAATTATTGCGAAAAGTGTGAATGTTTCGACAGCTGATATTCCCGAAATTTTAGCTTTAAACTCAAACTTGAGAAGTCACAAAAATGTACATGACTTCAGTCTCACTTATCCCGAACACTTCTGGGGGACTCTCGCTAAAAGTCGGCTTCAATGGATAAAAGAATTCGATCAAGTTACGGATTGCGATTTAAAAATTGGAAAAATTGGATGGTTTATAGGTGGACAATTAAATGTGACAGGTAAAAATAATGACGTTTGTATGTCAGTTTAATATTTAAATATATATATATGTGATTTTTTTTCTTTGTATATAAATTTATTTATTAGTAGAGTTTTCATTAATTTCTTTTTTCCAATTTGCCGTATTCTACGTTACCTTGGCAATGTTCCTATGAAAATGTTTAAACGCTAGAAAATAATATTTATATATGTGAATTGAATTTTTTAAAAAGTGGATGAAAGACGTGTTATGGATTAATTATAAAAAATGAATTAAATTTGGAAAAGAAATTGATGTACAGAATTTTGGAATTTTAAATTTAAATTTGGAATAATTTTATGTTGACAATTTTCGTTGCTATGGAATTTTGATCCAAGATACTAAAGTTAATGATAAATTCCAAATTAAGATCCTGAAGTTGAATAAATAAAAGTAGTTCTAAATTTTTCTCTTGTCTTGTGCGGAAAAAATGTATAAGTATGAATTTCATTAATTTAATGTTTTCTGTGGAGGAAGTGTATTTTTTATTTATATAATTTGATACGGTCATGTTGAAACCCTTCCCAGTTGTTTCGCGTTTGTATTTGAGAAAAAAGAAATTTTTTTAAAAAAATTCTAACCGTATCTATCTTGCTTTTAAGTTTAAACATGTGATAATCAATCGAACAATTACAAAAACAGGTTTGTTAGTAGAAGCTAATTAAATTGCATAAAGGAGATGGCGAATAATAATACAGTACTATATATAATGATCATTTGTATTTATTTAATCTTATGCCTTAGACTGCGTATTTACAATGTTGCGAAAACAATATATTGATATATATGTGTGTGTGTGAAAATATATAATGAGTTGAGTTTTCGTTTTTTTAAATCTTTAGTTAAAAATCTTCAGCCACGTTCTTACTAAGATAGCAACCAATCAAGATTAGCTCCTTGTATGAGTGTATACCGGTATATAATTGTGGACTGTTAAAAGTACGTACTATTATATATTCTCGCATTTACTTTCAATTTTTTTTCGATAAAGGATAATTCTTAAATAAATCCTTTAGGACATTTTAGTTTAGGGAATCAATATTATAATAATGATTTTTACTCACGTTATTAATGCTACAATTATGTGTACACGTGTTTTTCAGTAATAATATGCATTTTGATTAAAAATTATGTCAAGCACCATTTACTTTTCAGAGCGTCTCTATTTGCAATATTATTATATTATATACATATTTTTGTATTAATTAATATTTGACATATAAATTAGCAAATTAAGGCATAAATAGGTAGAAAAAATATTTAAATACTTATCCTTATGCAGTATTTTTATAATGCAATAAATGTAATTATAGAGATTATTTTTGTAACATATAGAGCTGGGGTTGGCAAACTACAAATTATGAGCCATATTCGGCTTTTTGATCTCATTCTCGCGACTCTTTTATCCTTATAAATATCATCATCATCATCATCAACCATTATCAATCCACTGCAGGATGAAGGTCTCTCCAAGTTTAATCCATCTTCTCCGATCTTTAGCTTCTCTTTTCCACAACACCCCTGCACATTTTCTTATTTTATCCATCCATCTAACATGTGGTCTCTTTCTGGGTCTTTTACAATCTCTTGGAATCCAGTTTAAAATTTCAATTGTCCATCTATTATCATTTCTTCTAGAAATATGTCCAGCCCAACTCCATTTCAATCTTTTAATTTTTTCAATAAGGTCAGTAACACCTGTTTGTTGTCTTACCCATACATTGCGTTTTCGATCTCTTCTTGTTACTCCCAACATACATCTCTCCATACTCCTTTGAGTGGTCTGAAGTCTCTGTATTGCTCTTCTATTAAGTGTCCAAGTCTCAGATCCATAAGTAAGAACTGGTAAAACACATTTGTTAAAAACCATTCTTTTCAAACACATAGGCATATTTCCTTTTAGTATCAAGTTATTTCTACCAAAAGCACTCCAACCAAGTTTAATTCTATGGTTAATTTCCTCCATTATGTTTCCATCTGTATTAATAATCTGACCTAGGTATTTGTAACTGTTAACTTCTTCTAATTCTTCATAATCAATCTTTATTTTCGTATTTTGAGCAAATCGATTAAACATTACTTTAGTCTTTTTAACATTTATCTTTAGTCCTACTTTTCTACTTTCATCTGCTAACTCCTGCAACATTTCCTGCAGCTCTGAAGCATTATTTGCAAAAACAACTACATCATCTGCAAAATCTAAATGACTTAAATACTCTCCATTTACTTTCATTCCTTTAGTTTCCCATTTTAATCCACAAAATACTTCTTGCAGCACTGCTGTAAAAAGTTTTGGAGATATGGAGTCACCTTGCCTTACACCTTTCTCAATGTTGATTTTTCCAGTATCATTATGTAATCTAATTGTTGCTGTTGCATTTTTATAAATATTCTTTAAAATATGACAATATCCTGGATCTATACCTTGATGATCCAATGCTTTAATCACTGAAGAAATGTGTATAGAATCGAATGCCTTTTCATAATCTACAAATCCAAAACATAATGACAACTCATATTCATTTGTCCTTTCTATGACTTCTCTCAATACCTGGATATGATCTATTGTACTAAAACCACTTTTAAATCCAGCTTGTTCTCTTGGTTGGTGGAAATCCAAAGTTCTCTGTAGACGAGTTGTAATTATCTTGGTAAAAATTTTATATAAAACTGATAAAAGGCTGATAGGTCTGTAATTTCTAATATCTTCTTTATCACCTTTTTTAAATATTAATATTATTACTGCATTCTTCCAATCTTCCGGTACATCTTTATCATTTAGACATTTGGTATATAACTTTGCTAAAATTGTTTCTATTTCATCACCTCCTTCTTTTAATATATCAATTATAATTCCATCATTTTCTGGAGCTTTTCCTTTCTTCATACATTTAATTGCATGTCTCACTTCTTCATTTAAAATTCTGGGCAATTCGGAAGATGTAATAGATACAGGAGGTACTTGTTCTTTATTACTATATAATTCTTGATAAAAATCTTCTACCAATTTCATGATGTCATCTCTCTTCTTAGTAATAATTCCATCTTTTTTTCTTATTGCAGATATAAATTTCCTACCAATACCAAAATGTTGTTTATCATTCTTGAGACTTTTATTTTCTTCTACAGCTTTCCTTGCTATTTCACAGTTATACTTTCTTATATCATTTTCAACTCTTTTCCGTACCATTTTACAAAATTCGAGATATTCAATTCTTTTTAATACATCATTGTTGTATATCTTCATATTCCTTCTTTTCTTCATAAATTCTCTAGTCTCAGTAGAAATTTTATTAGTCAATTGCTGCTTTTTTCTACCAGCTATCTTTGTTGCAGTTTTTAAAAGTGTATCAGTTATTTTCATATTAATTTCATTCAAATCTGAATCATGTTCAAAATCTCCTAACACTTGAAAATCTGTTTGTAAGTTCTAATTTAAATTCATTAGAATGTTTCTGAAGATTAGGAATATCAACTGTAAATATTGTTTTTCTCAATAATTTTTGTCTCTCTAGTTTTACATTAACAGGTAACTTACACCTTACTAATCGATGATCACTTCCTGTGTTAAATTTGTTAAGAACATTACAATCTTGAAATATGTATTTCCTGTTAGTCAAAATATAATCCAATTCTGCTGTACCTTCATTTGGATGCTTCCATGTCCATTTCCTTTTAACATTTTTCTCAAAAAATGAATTCATAATATAAAGTTTTTCTTTTTCTGCAAACTCCACAAGTCTATGTCCTCTCTCATTTCTATTACCATAACCAAAATTACCTACAGCAATTTCATCTTTTATTTGTCTACCAATTCTAGCATTAAAGTCTCCCATAACAATTTTAAAATGTTGTTTACTCTGATCAAAAGCCTTTTGTACATCCATATAAAAATCTTCTACTACTTCATCACTATGAGAACTTGTTGGGGCATAAACCTGAATTATCTGCATTTGGTATCTGCTATTAAGTTGTATAACTAATCTTGAAACTCTGTCCGATACACCATCAATCTCCACAATATTGTTCTTCCACTTTTTATTTATAATGAATCCTACTCCACTTGTATTTCCAATATGTGTGCCTTTATAATAGAATATATGTCCACTTTTTAAATCAATTGTTTCTTCACCTTTTCTTCTAACTTCACAAAGTCCAATAATGTCCCATTTAATATAAGACAATTCTTCTTCTAATTCTTGCAATCTTCTTTCACTTGAAAGTGATCTGCAGTTGTAAGTACCTAAATAAAAAGTCGTCATCAATTGCCAGCCTGGGTCCACAATCAGGGGATTCTTAGCACCCTCCACCTTCGGCCACCAACCGCTGCCTTGGTTGGTGACTTTACAGCCTTCTGGGAATAAGGGCCATGCTTTATTTTTGTCTGTCATAATTGTATATATGTATTGGAAAAATATTTATCATTTACACAAACATTCATTCTGCCTTATCAGGCACTGAGAAGAAAGACCATGGTGTTTCTTGATCTTAAACTCAGAGGTAAAAAGCCAATAAACTTACCATGCTGGCTAATGCATGTTGGTGAGCAACCCATCCATGTTCGTATACTATATGAATAATCACATAATAATAACAGCTGCAACGACAAGAACATATGGATTGGACATTAGGAATTTGCCCTGCTCGGTTCCTTTAAGGCCTCCAAGAGGAATCAAAGGGTCTCCTTTCAGTTAATAGCAAACTTCTTTCTGCAGCCCCTTTTAAATATAAGCACATTTTAATTTTTCTTGTGATATGTTAGTAAATACTTTGATGATTCTGGGAGAGGAAAAGAGCGCTTTACAATGTTCCTTTTTGAATTCAGCTTTGTTATAAAATAATAATTATTGTATATAACTAATGTTTAAATATTAAAAAAAAAAAAATGCCATGGCGCTATTTATGTACAAGTTAACCAGTTTTCCGATTAGTTATTCCTGGCCGATATAATGAAATGTACGAGTTTTTCTCATAGTAGAGAATAACGATGTTTATACAGCCTTGATTACGAGACTCAAATGAATTGAAAGCGCTTGACACTAGTGTTTTATATAATTTTTGTTTCTCTGTTTACATAATAGTCGTATTGTTTCATTGTGATTTATATTGGATTTATTATTTTAAAAAATATGTGAATAAATCAAACTGTCAAACTAATTTTTTTTGTTTTCGTTTGCTTATTTTTATGATAAGTTTTATTTTCGTTAAGATATCCAAATTCTTTCACTTCTGTTACTAAAATATTCAAATACTGTATATCTATAGACATTCAGAAATGTATATTTTTCGAAAACCTCTTTTTCAACTCTTTTCTTGCAGCCCTTATATGATTGGTGGGGAAGGTGATAGTGGTAAATAAAATGGCTCTTCGCGTTAAAAAGTTGGTCGAACTCGGATATAAAGCATTATACAATATATATTATACACTTAAATATTTATTTTTACACGAATGGTTTTAATTAAGCAATTGTTAAATGCTTAAATAAATACATAAGTGCTTTATAAGATTTACGTATATAGTGAAATTAAATTCTTAGTTGTAATAATTATTTCTTAAGGCTAAGCGCTTTCAGAGCTATCATCCCCATATTCATAGCCTTCAACTATAATAATTTATGCAAATCTATGCAAGGTAATTTATATTGTTAATCTCTTTGAAATAGAAAAGCATGTATCCTTTCTGTTTATTGCATTTATATCTCTTGCTATAAACCATGCCTCGTTAATTTTCCTCTTGATGTCACTCCTTTTAGTGGAAATTATTGTAGCACTTGCAGCTTCAAATTCATAATTAGCCACTTTTTGGTGGTCCACAAACACTGAGCTTACCTTCATTCCTGCTCAGTACCCTTTTGTACAAATATATGTGTTGAGCCACTCTATTCTTTATAGTGGCACGAGTTTCACCATAGTATACCACTCCACAGTTTTGCTTGAGGGCATGTCATCCTGTATATCACATGTGTTGTTTGTAGGTCAATTGTGTCCTTGGAATTGTTAATCATTCTGTTGGAGTTGGGGAGAGGTTCGAAAACCTGTGAATTCATTCTGTAATTTTTTGATTAGTTTTCTTGCAACATTAGGTATGAATGGTAGACATATATGCTGTTTTTTATCCTTGCTTGGTTTGTTTATATTTTCATGGAATGTTTTGATTCTTTTATTAATGGTTATTAAACCATAACCAACCTTTATTAAATCATTAACATACTGGTCGATCTTTATTCTTCTTTCCTCTTCATATTTACATGAATGATAATTCCTGAACAAAAACGCAGACAGCCCTGCCAATTTGTGGGTTCTTGGAGATTTAGTATGGATGTATCCTCTGATGTGTTTTATATAAACCGAGCGCTGGTTGTATATATGTATGGGAGATTATGATCAGGCCCAACTGATGAGAGCTGGTTCTGTACGAAGTACGGATATTGGAGATCATGTATCTTTTTCACATGTGTGTGGTCATGTGTATCGGTTGTTTGAGATGGAATGAAGAATGAACAGATTGACAAATCCTGAATTCAAATCTCTCTTCTTATGTATATGTGCTATGTAATTTGAGCAGTGGCAGTTACTGAAGGATCATGGTCTAGGAATCATGACCCAATTACCACTTTAGTTACTTGAACTTCTTATGAACAGTAGCAGATCATTTGATTATTTTTTTTGTTTGATATGTAAATGATTACAGAATTAATTTCGTTTTGCTGTTGGGTTAGAAATATTACATTTTTTTAAAGCTCAGATATACGCTTTAATACAGAAATCCATTATTTTAAAAATATTTACTTATAAAAGTGAAAATATTGAATTCTATGATTTACCCATATGAAAAAGGAAAACTATTCAACTGAAGCATAGAAATTAAGTTTACTGACCGTAATGGGGTAAAGGGTGGGTAGTAATATGACTTTTTTAAAAATTGAATTCAACTGAATAGTTTTAAAAATGTCTTTTTAAAATTATTTTAAATATTATTAGATTTATGCTTTTGGCCAATCTTTTATATAATAATAATAACATGATATGTCATTATATGCAATTGTGAGTGAGAAAAAAAAAGCCTAATTCATTTAATTGGAAATTTTACTTAAAACAGGCAAATCTCACTATATATATTGCCACACCCAGCAAGCTAGAGTAATCAATGGATGTCAGAAGGCTTGTGCATAAAATTCCCATCTAAAGATCTAGATGCAGTGCTCTCAGATTCAAGGCTCCTCACTGACGAAGGCCATAAGCCAGAAACTAGTCTGGGGATATTGGATGAGTAGGCACTAGATGGGGATTTTATGCACAAGCCTTCTGGCATCCATTGATTACTCTAGCTTGCTGTGTGTGGCAATACGTATAGTGAGTTTTGCCTGTTTTAACAACAGTTATACATAAGCATAAGAGGAGGTGGTCATGTGATGTTAATTTCACTTAATTGTGATAAATCCTGTCCCATTATCCATTAGTAAGATATTTAAATTTATAATTAAAAATATATAAAACCATCACATGATCACCATTTTGTTATTAGCAATAGCAAACTCCAGACAGTAGTGTCACCCAGTGCAAGATTTAGTAATCGATGGATGCAGGGTTTATGCATAAAATACCCATCTAGTGCCTACTCATCCAATATCCCTAGTCTAGTTTCTAGCTTGTAGCTTTCATCAGTGAGGACTCAAAGCTTGAATTAAAAACAATGTTTTCATTTTGGATTCTAAGCTTTATAGTTAGCTAATAAGGTAAAAGGTGGTTGCTGGAGGGTTGCATTAGATCCTTAAATCTAGCAGTGCTCTCAGATCCAAAGCTCCTCACTGATGAAAGCCATCTAAACTTGTCTGGGAATATTTGAAGAGTAAGCACTAGATGGGGATTTTATGCACACACCTTCTTGCATCCATTGATTACTAAAGTTTGAACTGGATGGCACTACTGTCTGGAGAGTTTGATATATATATATATATAAGATAATTAATATATGGAGAGTTTGATATATATATATATATAAGATAATTAATATATAAAAAACTCCCCTCCCCATATCCTATCAATATATTTGATAATAAAAAAAATGAATGAATTGATTTTAGTTAAATGAAAACACTGAAAGCCATTCAAGATTAAATGAACAAACTAATAGCAAATTTCACTATACAATAGTGCCACCCAGTGCAAGCCTTAGAAATCAATGAACGCAAGAAAGTTTTTGTGTAAAATCTTTATCCAGTGTCTGTCTACTTATCCAATATTCCTAGACTAGTTTTTAGCTTGAGGCTTTCATCCAGTAAGGAGCCTAGAATCTGAGAGAACTGTACTTACATCTTAGAGTCTAATGCAATCATCTAGCAGCTATTTTTTATATATTTAGTTAACTATAAAGCTATGAGTGCTAGATGAAAACAATAATATTCGAAATCCAAGACAAATTTGCTTGTATAATCATATAGATATGAACCCAGTTGAGCATCTGTACATTTTGGTGTCTTTGGTTTTTTAAAACCATGGCCACCAACATCCTATGGGCAGGATTGGTATAAAAACACTAAAACATCATGATTACATTGTATGAAGATAAATATTTTTCAATAATAGCAACTTAGAAACTGAATCACTAATTTAAGTTCATTGTAGCTTTTTTGGTACTGATATATATGTCAATCCATCCTGCTTGATGGCATTGTTCCTCCAACAAAACACATTGATGTACATTACTGGGCAATTATATTTTTTTAAATATTTTAACAAATAAACAATCCACAGACCAGTCTTTAAAATTACATTCAAATAACAAATTTATTTTTGTTTGGTAATAAATATTCCTTTATTTTTATGTTTTTTTTTTTTTTTTGAGAACCGTAATTTAATATAATAGGCAATAGAGACAGCTCGAATGAATACTTTTTTTCACAAAATAGCCATTTTTTCACCCATGCAAGCTCTAGCAAGGTACGAGACTTTAGATTCAGGTATGCCGAATTGCCACATTTTCTAATTTTAACAAGTTTACGGGGGGAGTGCCATTGGGTACAGTGTGACAATTTGGAGGACCTTATAGTAATTCATTTAGATTTGAAAATAATTCGAGTGCACATTGGTTCACTTTCCGTCATTAAAATTATTCACATCCTATCATGATAAGTTAGCGATATGTTAAGTGTCAGCATTCATATAGCGGGTAAACAACACATATCAAAGCTAACTGATATAGTAGGCTGTGTGAATTGTGAGCGCAATTGATCACAAAACATGCTGCAGGTCACCGTTAGACACACAATTGCTAGAACTCAATTACTGCTAGCAATTGAGAAGTTGTGCCTGATAAATGATATTTTCAACTACTTTTTGGCTAGCAACAACACCATCAAGCAGGATGGATTGTCATGGTATCAGTACTACTTAATTGCATACAGTGTCAAAAAATATTTTGCTATTATTATATATTAAATATGCAGTAGTGCTAAACACATAAAATAATAATAAGTCAAAATAAATATAACATGTTTATAATATTGTGTATCTATTTGTAGAGAAAGATAAATATAAAAATAAGTATATGATTTAACTGCCTATGATTAAGCTAAGATTTTTAAAAAAATTTTAAATAACAATAATAATAAATCAATGCACATGCGCTTTGTGGATTTTTAACTATAAATGAATACTCTCACTTTCAAACACAAGATAAAGTCTTTGTGAAAAGATAGAATGAATCCATCTATCTTTTTAACCCAAACATTTATGTATGGGAAAATCTTAAGCATTTGAGAATGAGAATGTAAGATGTTAAGTGATCACTTTAAATTACTTTTACTATGCCTGAATAAATTATGCTTACAAAATTTTCTAGAATTTACGATACATCATTCTTAGTTGAAATTAAACATATGTAAATGAGATATTTATTTTATATAGCACAATGTTTTTATGAACTATAATAGTAATAATCAGCCATTAAGCTAATGCACATGCACTTTGTGGATTTTTAACTATAACTGAATACTCTCACTTCCAAACACAAGATAAAGTCTTTGTGAAAAGATAGAATGGAATGAATCTGTCTATCCTTTCTACCCAAATGTTTATTTATGGGCAAATCTTAAGCATTTGGAAATGAGAGCTTGATGATGTTAAGCAATCACTTTAAATTGCCTAAACATTTGGGTAGAAAGGATAGATGGATTCATTCTATGTTTTCACAAAGATTTTATCTTGTGTTTGGAAGTGAGAGTATTCATTTATAGTTAAAAATCCACAAAGCACATGTGCATTACCTTAATAACTGATTATTACTATTACAGTTTATAAAAACATCATGCTACTATAAAATAAATATCTCATTTACATATGTTTAATTTCAACTAAGAGTGACATATCGTAAATTCTAGTAAATTTCGCAAACATCATTCATTCAGGCATCGTAAAAGTAATTTAAAGTGATCGCTTAACATCTTCACACTCTCATTCCCAAATGCTTAAGATTTTCCCATACATAAATGTTTGGGTAGAAAGGATAGATGGATTCATTCTATCTTTTCACAAAGACTTATCTTGACTTTGAAAGTGAGAGTATTTATTTATAGTTAAAAATCCACAAAGTGCATGTGCATTAGCTTAATGGCTGATTATTACTATTACAATTTATAAAACATATAAAATAAATATCTCATTTAAATAATAATAAATGATTTTTTTAATGTTATCATAATTGCTAATTTTTGAAAAGTGTTTTCAGAAATTGATATTTACCATAACCGTTAAAAAAATCTTAAATTACTAATTAAATGGAAAGTCTATTAATGCTTTAAAATGTATACAATATTCCTAAGTTTAAAAACTATTCATATTTTCATTATACAATATAGTATTTAAATATATATATATATATATATCAAAGGGTCTCCTTTCAGTTAATAGCAAACTCCTTTCTGCAGCGGTTGGTGGCCGAAGGCGGGTGCTAAGAATCCCCTGATTGCGGACCCAGGCTGCCATTTGATGACGACTTTTTATTTAGGTACTTACAACTGCAGATCACTTTCAAGTGAAGGAAGATTGCAAGAATTAGAAGAAGAACTGTCTTATATTAAATGGGACATTATTGGACTTTGTGAAGTTAGAAGAAAAGGAGAAGAAACAATTGATTTAAAAAGTGGACATATACTCTATTATAAAGGCACACATATTGGAAATACAAGTGGAGTAGGATTCATTATAAATAAAAAGTGGAAGAACAATATTGTGGAGATTGATGGTGTATCGGACAGAGTGTCAAGATTAGTTATACAACTTAATAGCAGATACCAAATGCAGATAATTCAGGTTTATGCCCCAACAAGTTCTCATAGTGATGAAGTAGTAGAAGATTTTTATATGGATGTACAAAAGGCTTTTGATCAGATCGGAACAACATTTTAAAATTGTTATGGGAGACTTTAATGCTAGAATTGGTAGACAAATGAAAGATGAAATTGCTGTAGGTAATTTTGGTTATGGTAATAGAAATGAGAGAGGACATAGACTTGTGGAGTTTGCAGAAAAAGAAAAACTTTATATTATGAATTCATTTTTTGAGAAAAATGTTAAAAGGAAATGGACATGGAAGCATCCAAATGAAGGTACAGCAGAATTGGATTATATTTTGACTAACAGAAAATATATATTTCAAGATTGTAATGTTCTTAATAAATTTAACACAGGAAGTGATCATCGATTAATAAGGTGTAAGTTACGTGTTAATGTAAAACTAGAGAGACAAAAATTATTGAGAAAAACAATATTTACAGTTGATATTCCTAATCTTCAGAAACATTCTAATGAATTTAAATTAGAACTTACAAATAGGTTTCAAGTGTTAGGAGATTTTGAACATGATTCAGATTTGAATGAAATTAATATGAAAATAACTGATACACTTTTAAAAACTGCAACAGACATAGCTGGTAGAAAAAAGCAGCAATTGACTAATAAAATTTCTACTGAGACTAGAGAATTTATGAAGAAAAGAAGGAATATGAAGATATACAAAAATGATGTATTAAAAAGAATTGAATATCTCGAATTTTGTAAAATGGTAAGGAAAAGAGTTGAAAATGATATAAGAAAGTATAACTGTGAAATAGCAAGGAAAGCTGTAGAAGAAAATAAAAGTCTCAAAAATGTTAAACAACATTTTGGTATTGGTAGGAAATTTATATCTGCAATAAGAAAAAATGATGGAATTATTACTAAAAAGAGAGATGACATCATGAAATTGGTAGAAGATTTTTATCAAGAATTATATAGTAATAAAGAACAAGTACCTCCTATATCTATTACATCTTCCGAATTGCCCGGAATTTTAAATGAAGAAGTGAGACATGCAATTATGTGTATGAAGAAAGGAAAGGCTCCAGGAAATGATGGAATTGTAATTGATATATTAAAAGAAGCAGGTGAAGAAATAGAAACAATTTTAGCAAAGTTATATACCAAATATCTAAATGATAAAGATGTACCAGAAGATTGGAAGAATGCAGTAATAATATTAATATTTAAAAAAGGTGATAAAGAAGATATTAGAAATTACAGACCTATCAGCCTTTTATCAGTTTTATATAAAATTTTTACCAAGATAATTACAACTCGTCTACAGAGAACTTTGGATTTCCACCAACCAAGAGAACAAGCTGGATTTAAAAGTGGTTTTAGTACAATAGATCATATCCAGGTATTGAGAGAAGTCATAGAAAGGACAAATGAATATGAGTTGTCATTATGTTTTGGATTTGTAGATTATGAAAAGGCATTTGATTCTATACACATTTCTTCAGTGATTATAGCATTGGATCATCAAGGTATAGATCCAGGATATTGTCATATTTTAAAGAATATGTATAAAAATGCAACAGCAACAATTAGATTATATAATGATACTGGAAAAATCAACATTGAGAAAGGTGTAAGACAAGGTGACTCCATATCTCCAAAACTCTTTACAGCAGTGCTGCAAGAAGTATTTTGTGGATTAAAATGGGAAACTAAAGGAGTGAAAGTAAATGGAGAGTATTTAAGTCATTTAGATTTCGCAGATGATGTAGTTGTTTTTGCAAATAATGCTTCAGAGCTGCAGGAAATGTTGCAGGAGTTAGCAGATGAAAGTAGAAAAGTAGGACTAAAGATAAATGTTAAAAAGACTAAAGTAATGTTTAATCGATTTGCTCAAAATATGAAAATAAAGATTGATTATGAAGAATTAGAAGAAGTTAACAGTTACAAATACCTTGGTCAGATTATTAATACAGATGGAAACATAATGGAGGAAATTAATCATAGAATTAAACTTGGTTGGAGTGCTTTTGGTAGAAATAACTTGATACTAAAAGGAAATATGCCTATGTGTTTGAAAAGGATGGTTTTTAACAAATGTGTTTTACCAGTTCTTATTTATGGATGAGACTTGGACACTTAATAGAAGAGCAATACAGAGACTTCAGACCACTCAAAGGAGTATGGAGTGATGTATGTTGGGAGTAACAAGAAGAGATCGAAAACGCAATGTATGGGTAAGACAACAAACAGGTGTTACTGACCTTATTGAAAAAATTAAAAGATTGAAATGGAGTTGGGCTGGACATATTGCTAGAAGAGATGATAATAGATGGACAATTGAAATTTTAAACTGGATTCCAAGAGGTTGTAAAAGACCCAGAAAGAGACCACATGTGAGATGGATGGATGAAATAAGAAAATGTGCAGGAGTGTTGTGGAGAAGAGAAGCTAAAGATCAGAGAAGATGGATTAAACTTGGAGAGACCTACATCCTGCAGTGGATTGATAATGGTTGATGATGATGATGATGATATATATATCTTCATTGCATAAATAATGAAGGATAAGGCAAATTTTGATCATTTGAGTTAATGATGTTTAGATATTTTTTTATCACAAGAACTCTATATAAATGCTATATATTTAATATAAATATCATACAATGTATATAACCTTAGAAAGTTTGGAAAATTGTCCAAGATATTCAAAATTCATGAATCTGTAAACAGATAATCCACTTCAAATGTTGAGTGCATACCACTAAAAAGAGGGTGCATACTTTAAAAAATGATCCCACTATAGTGAAAATACCATTAAGCAAACAATTGTTATTGCAAAGTGCTATTATGAAAATGAGATTTTTGAATATATATGAGCACACATACTTTATCAATATATATATATTACTATTCACAGGAGTGTACCGTTGGAAAAAAAGGTAAGATCTGATGATAGTAATATTTTATTTGAATTACAGCTAGTGGTTTGCATCTACTTCTATTTAATATACATATATATATATATATATACACAGTAATAGATGAAGCTGTAATGCAGGAGCCCAGTCCAGGATATCTTTATCCTTAAGGGGTATTAGCAGCTATACCAGCAACATTTCAGGTCTCTTTTCAGACACAGACACAATGACATTACACAAACTTTTTTTATGGCAGATAACATCAGTGTTATATAAAATTTTTGCATATGTGGTGGGTGTCAAGGAGAAATGCAAGGAGGTTTTAGATTGGATAGGTATATAGGAGATAGTTTATTTGTAGTCACACAACTTATAGATTTGAGTAGGAATATAGATAGACTTACATATGGCCTTTATAGGTATAGAGAAGGCAAATGATAGAGTAAATAGAAATAGATTATGGATAAGTTTAGTAAATTTTTGAATGAATGAAGCTTTAATAGATCTTATTAAGAGATTGTGTGGAAATAATTACTATACATATTAATTAGGAATTATAGAAACAATTAGAGTTAAAAATGGGGTGGGACTGATACCCTATGTCATCTATTTTATTTATGTTATATTTGAGAAAAATGGAGAGAGCAATAAAAAGACTAAGAAGAGAGAATGAGATACCATTAATAGATGGCATGGAATTGTATATATTATCAGGTCTTTTATTTGCTGATGATATCTTCTTGTGCACAGCATGTAGGGAAGATATGGCAGTTATGCTGAAGATGTGCACAAGGGTCGGTAAAGAGATGGGGATTAAATTTAAAGAAGAAAAATCAAAAGTAATGATGATAAATACTAGGGAAACAGATAAAAAAGAATTTTTATTGGAGGATATAAAGTTAAATGTGGTGAATAGGAACAATAATTTTAGAATCAAATATTCAGAGAAATTGCTTGGATAAATGGAAGGAAAAACTGATAAATAAAGGCAAAGAAAAAAAGGGACTGATAAAGAAATTAACTGTTTTCATATAGTAAATATGATGTAGCAAGAATTGTATGGAAGAGAGTGGCAGAAGACATGCATTAGATGCAGATGTGTGAATGGCAAAAGAAGCATTTCAAGAAGGAATGGGATGTTCAAATTTTTACGTGAGAGATTCAAAAAGCAAAATGAAAATGTTCATTAGATTGCAATTTATGAATAGTAAAAGAATAGACAAAGTAATTTTTAATTGGGTTATGAGTAAAGGACAGGCAACAAGATGGCTGAGAAAGATAATATGGTATGCAAAAGATTGGATAAAGACTATGTCAGTATACTTGTACAAAAGATGGGATGAATATGTTAGGAGAATTGTTGAGTGTTATAGTGGCAAAGAATGAGATAGAAGAATAAATACATTAATAAAAGATAGGGAGTTAGAGAAATGGAGAACTAGCATGGAGAGAAAAAAGAGTTTAAATATATACAGAAGTAAATAGAATATTGGGTATGAGTTAATTTATGATACTAGCAAGGAAAGTAGTTTACTGTTTAATGGTCGAGCAGGATCGTTAGCAACAAGGGAATATACACATAAATGGAGAAATGTGGCTGATTTAGTCTGCAAGTTAGGTAAAGAAAACATGGAAAATATTAGGCATCTGCTGATTGAAGGTAAATGCTTAAAAGCAGAAAGAATACAAATAATGAAGTTGTGGGAGAAAAAATATAGTCCAAGTGATTATACAGAAAGTGGGTTATTAATCTTTATGCTGGAGTTGTAAAAAGATAAGGGAAATCTAGATACAAATGTCATGGAGGGGACAAAGATGGTGTGGAAATGAGATAGAGCAGGGTAGAGAATAATATGGGAAAAACTTGAAGTGGGGAATGGAAAGGGAAAGGTGGCTAACAGGTTTTTCTTGGATATATTGGCTGAGAGATTCCTAACTTTGATAAAGGTGTAACCACATCACATCATGGCTTTTGGGATATTCTATATATGCAAAGATAAAAAAAGTCACTACATGAATTTGATTGTGGTGCCATCTAGAGGTAATTGTATTTATTCTTGTAAATAAATAAAGATGGTTTTTGTATGAGAAAGTTTGGCAATCATTGCTACATATTAAGTGTGCCAATATAAAATTCTTTGAATTTAACCTTGGAAATGTGGAACATGTTCTCTAAATCAGTAATCTCTCTTTTTTCATTCGACTTAACTTGAAGATGATTAAGTAAGTAATTTATATATGTTTTAAAAATGAAAGTCTTAACTTTGTGGCTTAATTTAAAAGCCACTTACTGTACCCATTACAAATATTCAATGTTTTATGCATAAATGATCATCAGAGATTACAGTGGATCATTGTAGTGAAAGACAAAAATTGGATTAAGTTAGCAAAGACCTCAAAGTACCATTAAGCTGTTCCAATGCCATTGACCCCTTGAGCAACTAGATATATAAATAAATATGCTGTAAAGAAAAGTATAATGTTATTTTGAAACAATGATTTATATACGTAACAAAATCATCGTTAATAAAAAGTAAGAAAAATAATTATTCAATTTGATAAAGAAAAAAATTAGTTTAACTTTTTATTTCAATTTAATTTAAAACAACAATATTAATTTGTTGGTTTTTTATTTATTTATATACTTTTTAACGATGATTTTGTTACGTATATAAATCATTGTTTCAAAATAATATTATACTTTTCTTTACAGCATATTTATTTATATATCTAGTTGCTCAAGGGGTCAATGGCATTGGAACAGCTTAATGGTACTTTGATGTCTTTGCTGACTGGATTTTTAATATACTTATAGGGGATTTGACTACAGACTTTCAAGCTCCCTTCAGCTATCCACTCTATCTCCATTCAACCAATACACATATGTTTGAATGGACGTGTTAACGTCATACATATGAGAGATCAGATTGATTTAAGATCATCATAGATATGACTATAATATTGGCATCCTCAAGGGCTTTGAGCATTCCATCATTAAATTTTCAGTGATACGGGTGGCCGAAGAGTTGGAGAGTCGAGAGGATTGAAGGCTATTCATTAAAGTTTGTACATTTGCTATTTTTATATAAAACCAAGCACTGATTTTATATATATGCGTGTGTGTGAGAGAGAGAGAGAGAGATGATATTCTGGACCAACTGATGAGTGCTAGTTTAGCATAAAATCTTTATATTTATATGTGTAGAAATGGTAATCTGGACCAACTGATGATTGCTGGTTTAGCATGAAATACATATATTGGTGATTATTTATCTTTTCAACATATATGTGTTCAAGTGCGTCAGTGTTATGAGATAGTGTGGAGAGTAGTGGAGTGTGTGAAAGTCTGTGCTCATATACCCTTTATATTACATATATATAGACACAGATATATAATAAGCCTGTGTTTCAGTTATACATTGTAGAGATGTCTGCCCATCCTTGCAAATGTATTAAATGGATTATGTCCTGTACATGTGGGGTTCAGATTGACCTTAGGTCAACATGGGTGTGACAATAATCTCGGCCTCGGAGTGGCCTTTGAGCATTCCATCATCAGATTTTCAATTGGATGGACAGTTGAAGAGTTGGAGTGTGGTGTAGATTGAAGCCTGCCCATTAAAGTATGAGGATTGTCTATCTTAATATATATCTGAGCACTTATAGCATATATGTATAGAGATAATAATCTGGACCAACTGATGATTGCTGGTTTAGCATGAAATACATATATTGGTTATTATATTTATCTTTTCAACATATATGTGTTCAAGGGTATCAGTGTTATGAGATAGAATGGAGAATGGAGAGTCATATGAAAGTCTGTGCTCATATACCCTATATATTACATATATAGACACAGGCATAATAAGTCTGTGTTTCAGTTATTACATAGTAGAGATATCTGTCCATCCCTTGTATATGTATTAAATGGATTATGTGCTGTACATGAGGTGTCAGATTGACCTTAGATCAACATGGGTGTGACAAGAATCTTGGCCTCAAGGTGGCCTTTGAGCATTCCATCATCAGATTTTCAATTGATGGATAGTTGAAGAGTTAGAGTGTGGAATGGATTGAAGCCTGTCCATTAAAGTATGAAGATTGGCTATCTTAATATATATCTAAGCACTTATTGCATATGTGTATAGAGATGATAATCTTGACCAACTGATGATTGCTGGTTTAGCATGAAATATGTATATTGGTGATTATTTATCTTTTCAACATATATGTGTTCAAGTGTATCAGTGTTATGAGATAGAGTGGAGAGTGGTGTGAAAGTCTGTGCTCATATACCCTATATATTATATTCGACATGATTTATCTTTTCATGTGTATGTTGTGGTCATGGGTATTGATTATATTAGATAGAGATGATGACTGTAGGGAGCTTGTAAGTCTGGCTTTGTTCTATATACAATAACATCCTGCTATTTAATCTTTCTTTTGATTTTGTATTTCTAAAATAGTGTTTTTTATCTTTTTTAAGGCAGATAAAGATCGGCCTTCCAGCAAATTGAAAATAAGACAAATAATAATAATATCAACCTTTGGAAAAGTTATCCATATTGAATAAAAATGAAATAACCAGTTGGAATCTGGATTTAAGTATTCACCTTTCTTGAAACCTGAATTTTTTTTTATTTCCAATCAGGCAGAAAAAAAAATACTTAGGTGTAATTCAGTTACTGAGTAGATAAAATTTTTCTTTTTATCTCTGTAAATGGAATAATGGCGATGGAGCATTGATATGTGTAACCATTTCAGTTTCATTATCATGACCACCGTGCAGGTTTTTATATTTTTTTTTAAAATGGTATTTCATAAAATAGACTTGCCTATAAATTTATTTTATTTATTTTGTTCTAACTATTTTATTTACTCATAAAAAAATATTGAGCAACTTTTATGAAGTGTAACTAAATTAAATGAAATTTTATTACATTTGTAAACAGTATTTAAAAAGCAGTATTATATATATATATATATAAAGGCATATGGCTTTATTGCTTGAATTTCTTATGAATTACTGAGTAATTAAAGCCATATGCCTTTTTACCCTGTCTGTCGCTCAAATTTTATATGAACTCCTGGGCAATAAAGCCATCTACCTTTTTACCCTGCCTAATTTGGCACAGTTGGGAGAGCATCTGACTTGAAGATCAAAAGGTCCTGGGATCGATTCTGGTACTTTCAGGTCTGGCGCACAAACTTCTTATGAACTCCTGAGCAGGCCCAGATTTAAGGCGATTGGAGTGATTGGACCCAATTGGGCCCCACAAAATAATCCAATTGGGCCCCGCACTTATTGGATTCGCCCCTGCTTCTGAGAAATGAAGTCATACGGATTCTGTGTGGTTTGGTGTAGTTGGTAGAGCATCTGACTTGGGATCAGGCAGTCTCAGGATTGATTCTGTGCTTTCAGGTTTGGCACTCCAACTTCTTATAAAGTCCTAAGCCATAAAGCCATAGGCATTTTTATCCTGCATGATTTTGCACAATTGGTAGAGCATCTGGCTTGTGATAGGGAGATCCCAGGATCGATTCTGGAACTTTTAAGTCTGGTTCTTCAATTTCTTATGATCCCCTAATATGCCTGCATGGTTTGGTGCACTTGGTAGAGTATCCAACTTGGGATCGGGAGGTTCCAGGATCAATTTTGGTACTTTCAGGTTTGGTGTTCAAACTTCTTATGAGCATCTGAGCAATAAAACCATATGACGCAGCATGATTTGGTGCAGTTGATAGGGCATCCAACTTGGGATCAGACAGTCCCAGAATTGGTTCTGGTGTTTTCAGGTTTGGCGCTCAAACTTCTTATGAACACCTGAACAATAAAGCTACATCCCTTTTTATTCTGCATGTTTTGGTGTAGTTGTAGAGCATCTGATTTGGGGTCAGTACTTTCAAGTCTGGGGCTCAACTGAGCAACAAAGCCACATAACCCTGCATGGTTTGGTGCAGTTAATAGAGCACCTGACTTGGGGTCAGTACCAAAATTAATTCTGGTGCTTTCAGATCTATCACTCAAATTTCTTATGAACTCCCAAGCAATAAAGCCATATACTTCTTACCCTGCATGATTTGGCATAAGAGTGTCTGACTTGGGAGTCTAGAGATTAATTATGCACACCTGAGCTTGTTATAAATATAGAATAGGAATATTCAACTTTAAAACACAGTAAGATGAAACTATTTTTGTGTTTTGCGGGTTGTTAAATATAAAACTGCTTGCAAATATTAAATTCTGAGAATAGAAAAATAAAATAAATTGGAAATTATTTAATTCCCATCTTTAATTTTTCTATTTTTGTATTGTATGTGTGAAAGAGTCTATAGTTAGCATAAATCTGAAATCATTAAAACATATAGTTTCTAGTTATATAATGAGTGTGTCAATAGCTCATAACAAGCTTTTCAGAATATCTCTATCCCCAGACCGGTTTCATGCTTTTGGCATTCTTCAGTGAGGAGCTTGTAAAGAGCTATTGGCATGCTCATTATATAACATTTGTATTAAATCACATGATATATGATTTGATTTCCTTGCAATTATAGTTTCTAGTCTACTGGCAGACTTATATAACTATGCATACAAATTGTTGAGTTTAAGTCTTGATTTTTTTAAAAATTTTTAAGATATTTGTATGATACTATAGGGAAGTTTAATAAAGATGGTTGCTGGATACGTGTGTTAGTTCCTGCTTTGAATTCAAACTATTCATTAATGAAGGTGATACCTAAATATTAATCTAGGATGTGGATATAATGTTACTCTTATTAGCAACCTCACAATTGTTGGTTCTAACATAAGTGTTAAAAGACTTGATTTGGAAAGCATATTTTAATACAGTTTTTAAAAAACAGTAGCAATGTACAGTAAGAATATACTATACGGTATATAAATTATAGTAAGAATATATAATGGCTGATAAATCAGAAAGTGTTTTATGAACTTTGATTTATATATTAGTCAACAACTAGTCAAATGGAAATAAATGGAAAATTATATATGACAATATATATATAAAATTGTATAATATGTGTATTATTTATACTTTATCTTTCTTATTGCATTGCCAAACCCATATAATATTAATATCATTTATGTTCCTTATTTTCTATTTATTTCCAATTGACCAGTTGTTAACTTAAGATTTGAGAATATAAGCAGAAGTTCTGAAGAAGATTGCTTGGCAATCGAAACTGTCAGTAGTAGGTTGTAAAAAGCATTGTAAAAAATAATAAAAAACATAAATGATATTTTTTGAAGTTATATTGAATCTATAAAATTTAGTTTTATTCTATTTTACTGATGTTTTATTTTGTTATTGTTGTTACTTTACTTTCATTATTAAACACTAGATGGTGTTGTATATGCAATAATTGGTTAATGTTAAAGTAGAAAAAAAAATTATTACCATTTGAAAAGAACACTAGACCATGTGCCAAAATACTTATATTTATATAGTTGTCATATATAATTTTTTATTTATTTATTATAATTCCTACGAAAGGACAGCAGAATAGATTTAATTAATTTTCATTTTTGATGATATTAGTTAACTAAATCAACTTGTCAGAAATGAAAATGATGTCAGTAATGAATTTAAAAGTGGACATTTCTTTTAATCAAGTGAATTATACATCTTTTACTTATAAAAATCTTTATTATTTTGTATTATTTACAGTCTTATTTTGTTAAACTTTTGTAAATTTAGTAGTTATTATCTTATGAAATAATAACCATTTTTTAAATCTTTCATTCATGTTTGAAATTTCAGTTGTTTTTATTAGTCTTTGTATCATCTTTTTCATTTTTTTTTATTATTCACATAATTTTCATTACTAAATTCATTTTTCCTTTATTTTATATTTTGTTTAAATATTTTTCAATATTAAAATTGTATTATCTCCTAATTTCATATTTATTTTCTGTTTGTCATTGCTTTCTTTTATAATTAACTTCACAATGCTTTTTATTTGCATCATTTTTGACTGTATGCAATTATTTGATTGATATCTTAAAATAACTTCTATTATTTTAGTAAACTGTGTGGATCGCCATGCTAAGAATACCCCTGACAAAATTGCCTTAATATGGGAGAAGGATGAACCGGGGCAAGAAGAAAAAATTACATATAAGTAGGAATTTGTTTTTTAATATTAGTATTTCATTTTTATTTTATTTTATAAAAAATTTATTTACAAAATTGAAGCATAAGTTTTATAACATCCAAGATAATTTTATCCAAATATTTAAACATTCTATACTGCTTTAGATATCTTCTTACCAAGGTTTGTAATCATAGTTCTAATTACTATCCATTTTTAAACTTTTATATATGTTTATTTTTATTATAAATCATGGTACTTTTCTCGGTGTCGACAGCCATGTAAATGGCCTCTTTGTGCTTTTATGTAGAAAGAAGGCATGGCATATTTCTATGTTTTTACATAGAAATAGTGCCATCAAGTGGCTGACATGAGCTAATAGAACAATACCAATTATTTATTGTCAGTTTCAAATAAAATGCAAGATAAAGTTTATTCAAGTATTGCAATATATAGCTTATTTTTTCACATCATATCAGCCAACTTTATTATACATTTATCTCTCTAATAATTCCTTTCTTGAAATTTTGGGTCATTTAGAAGTCATGGATCCAGCAATGTATGTGGCCTATCTTAACTTTAGTTTTTTAATTTTCCTGGTTGTTTTTGCATTCGTATCTTTTTTTGTATCTTGCTTGTCAATTTTAACATACATTCCCAATACTTTTATTGCAGTCTGTGCCTAAATTTTAAATACATATTTTAATAACTGGTAGGATATTCTTATGTTTTAAATTACTTTTACTAAAAGCATTGTATCATACTTTAATCTTACAATTAATATTAATCTTTGTGTTTTCTTCAACATTAAACAATTTATCATAAATATTACCAAAATCACACTTTTCTTTATTTTTGCCATAATATCCTATAAATACAATTTATCCAAACCGCTTCAAACACTGTTTAGCAAAACTCTTTATTTGTACATATACATACACCTACATTTCGACTGACCTGCAGTCTTGTTCAGAGCAAGATGATCAAAATAATCTTGCTCTGAAGAAGACTGCAGGTCAGTCGAAACGTAGGTATATGTATATGTACAAATAAAGAGTTTTGCTAAAAATTGTTTGAAGCGGTTTGGATAAATTGTATTAAACAATTTAATCAGATGCTTTTACGAGCTTTCTTTAATTAATTACTATCTATTTGTTCTATCTTGAAAATCTTTATAATTATATTAGTCTTATTGGTATTTATTTTTAGTCCTATTTTTTAAATTCTAGCAAACTTGTAATGTTCGAGTTAATCTGAAAAAGCAAATCGAACTATAAGAAAATCTTAAATGCACTGAATCAGCTTTCGGCAGATTGCTGCCAGTATCAGTGCTGAATACTAACGTGAAGTTAAAATTACGTCTTTGTATAAATGTGGTCCGATGTGTAAATTAGGCTCCCTATTCAAATGAAGAAATTAGATGTTCCATTTTTTCAATATTGTAACATTTTTTTAAGCTTTGGACCATTTGTGAAATTAACTGCACGCATCTTCAAAATCTATATGATTAGCTCATTTTTATTTATTTTTGTTTTCTTTGCTTATCATTTTATTCCACAAAATATCTTGCATAAAACTGCTATAAGCTTTGAAAGAATAGAACTATTCAGTTGTATATCATTGCATTGTCAATTTTAGGGTCACTATGTAGTCTAATCATTAAACCACTAACCTTCACATGATCATCATTTCCTACGCTTACACAAGCTGTTAAAACAATGACAAACTTTTCATTCAGTAGTGCCTCCCAGTGTAAGCCATAATAATTAATGGATGCTAGAAGGTTTGTATATAAGATCCCTATCTAGTGCCTATTCATCCAATATCCCCAAACTAGTTTCTAGCTTGTCTTCCATTAGTGAGAAGCCTTAGATCTGTGAGCACTGCATCTAGATCTTAGAATTTAATGCAACACCTTTTATGTTTTTAGCTAACTATAAAGCTTTGAGTCCAAAATGGAAACAGATGTTTTCAATCTAAGCTCATTACATTTTGATATTTTTTCACAATTTGACAAAGTTCTAGGTTTATGTTATGATATTTCAAAACTTTAATTGAATTTTATTTCACAAAATATCTCATGTAAAACTTCTATAAGCTTTGAAAGAATAGAGTCATTCAGTTATATAGCACTGCAATGTTAATTTTAGGTTGCTATGTAGTCTAATCATTACATTTTTATATTTTTTCCACAATTTGTCCAAATTCTGGGTTTATGTTATGATAATTCAGAACTTTAATCACTTAAATAAAAGCTTATAGAATTAAAGGTCTTTTCATAAACATAATATATAATGCTGAATTTAAATATGATTATATCAATGTAGAACATATTTGCATTAAAAGAAGGGATAAAAAGAATCTGTCAGTATGACTTGCCATTATATATACTATTTATCAGTCTATACGTAGATATTAAACAATAAACTTTTATTGATGCAAAATTATATGTATCATATTTATTTAGCATATGGTGTCAGCCATTAAAATTTAACACCAGCAGTTCTTAAACAAACAAGAGCCGACTTCTGCAAGTTATGTAGAGCAAAGAGGGCAACATGGGTCTTGTAAATTGTATCGTATATAAACGCACAAATGTACATTAATATAATACAAGACAAAAGTTTTAGTCCACCATCACCAGATGATAATTTAATTAATAAAATTCAAAAAGACAGACGATCATTGTGTGGTGACTTATTTATAGCATATAAAGACTTGCGGGATGGATTAAATAGCTTGGTTAATATTAAATACGGTTTAAAAAAAAAAAAAGAATTACGTTCAGTACACTTGGACAAATCAATAATTAAGGTTATCAGGAATATTCACAAAATATATCCACCACAAACATATTCCTATCAACGAAGGTTTATTTTAAATGGTCAGCTAAAAATGAAGTTGGGGCCGTCGTCAATTTTTTGTAAGATTAAAAAGGAAACTTTTTTATTTGTTTGAAGAATGTGTAGATTTAAGTTCTTAAAATCAAATGTATTTCATACTCAGTATATAAATTTAAAAAGGGAAATACCGTAATCAAATTAATATTAAAAAATTTAATCCCCATAATGCAATGGTTTTGCTACCCGCTCTAAAAACTATATGGACAATAAGGTATGAAATGATTTTTGATAATATAATTGGCTAAAAAAACTTGATGATTCGAATAAATACTTTAATAATTGTATCAGATACACCTTCTCCCACCCCAAAAAAATTAACGGGAAAAATTTGGTCAAGCTGGTCTATCTCCATAAGAATTATAGAAATAAAAAAAAAATAAAATAAAGTATATTTAATTGAAGAAGAAACTTATAAAAAATTATATAAATAAGTATGAAGATTTGTAATTTAAAATTTATATAAATAATTATTTTGAAATATGAATTTTTTTCTACAGTACACGCTTTTTCATACCTGCACATATATATGCAATATATGGGGGAGGGGGTTTGAACTCAGACTTTCATACGACCCTCAATCATCTATGCTATCTCATACTGCTGATACATTTGATCACACACACATGTCGAAAAGATAAATAATCACCATTATAAATTCATATTTTAAAATATAGTTGATTTAAGGTCTACTCATCTCTTATATTGTGGTCAACATGGGTAGGATGAGAAGGTTTGCACTAAGGTGAGTTTTGAGCATTCCATCATCAGATTTTCAATGAAATGGACGGCTGAAGTGTTCTGGGGTGGAGTAGTTTGAAGCCTGTCCATTATAGTATGAAGATTGGCTATCTTAATATAAGTGAGCTTTTGATTGTATATATGTGTGATGATAATCTGGACCAACTGATGAGTGCTGGTTTAGCATAAAATACAGATATTGGTGATTATTTATCTTTTCAACATGTGTGTGATCAAGTGTATCCCCATTTGATATAATTAGTAGAGTGTCTGACTTGGTAATCGGGAGGTCCCAGAATTAATTCTGGCACTCCAGTTCTGGCGTTCAAACTTCTTATGAATTCCCAATCAATAAAGCCATATGTGTTTTTTATTTATTTTAGAGATTAATTCTCTGTTGAAATTATACATTTCTGAAAATTTCTCGTATTTTTAAATGAAAAATATTTGTTGTTTGTTGCTGTAAGATAAGTGAATAGTGTTAGAAAATTATTATAAAAATTAAAGGAATTATCGTCTGATATTAAAAAAATTTGCATAAGTTAGAAATATGACAGTGATTTTGTCAAGGTTAGGAAAATTAAATATATTTTAACTTTTTTATTTTTTTTTTAAAAAGTTCTATCATATATTCTTCCTGTGCAATGTATTCTCTTAATTGTATTATTAAATGCAGTCAGATATACAAATAATGTCAAATTTTTAGAAATAATGTAGTCAAGCACAAGAAATTTCACATATTCTAGATACCGGAGAAAAAATGAAAACTGTTGGGAACCTTTCAAATGAAGAACATTCTGAAATAACTAATCCAAAAAATTTACATTCTTAAATAAGTGTTTAACTATATGATCACTGAAATAAGATTTTGAAGTGTGTTTTAATTTCAGTAATAATTGTGGTAGATAAATTCAATGAGCTCTTAAATAATCTTCAGAGATTTAGACATCAACAATAAGATTTTGAAAACAGAACTTCAATTTTGGTATAACGAATCTCATTTAGCAGATTCTGCATAGACTTTCAAAAAATTATTTCATTGCTCAATTTGTGTCTTACATCTCTAAAAAAGTTACTAATCAGATTGAGCACTCATTGCCATTAACCAATGTGTAAATATATGCATAATTATTGTATAAACATGCCATAGGGTAAAACATAAGTATGGCCAATGTGTAAACATGTGTATAAAATCCTACTATTGGTTAGGTTCTCTGCATCTAATTGCTGCCAGTAAGTAAGGGGATCTGGCAATAAATAGTCAGCCTTTTTGGAGGCAAGCCAGAAAACGTCTGTCTAACCTAAACGACAGTATGAAATCGTAAGAGAGAGAATGTTTCTCTACCTGAATGACTGAATGCGCTCTTCATTGAAACCACTTCCAACAGTGGTGTTTCTACTATATTCATTATTGATATGTCTATGCAGTTAGGCAAGTCCATGGCAGGATTGAAAGCTGCTATGACTACAGCAGATTCTAGGCAAGCTCTCTAGTACAGCCAGAAGAATTAAGATTAGAACTCATGAAGCAAGCTAATATATACAGCTGAAAGTAAGTCCAGTCATTCGGCATGACCAACTCATTATTGACTAAATTATATGTCAAACTGTATTTATTGATTGTATAATATGTATGTATATTTGTTCTAATAAATTATACATGTTAAATTGTGAGGGTTCATATTTTTTGATATTATTGTTGGTTTGAATCTGAACCCTGCAATTCAGCCAAACACAATAAGTTTCTTAGTATTAAGCTTCTTCTGATTTAAATGCCTTTGAAATTATTCATATAACAAAAGCATTACAAAATAATATTTGATACCATAGTTTTGGTAGAATGGTATACACACAATTCAGATAGAAAGTGATATGCTCAGATTATTTTATATTCTATCAATATCAGTATTGGAAATTAAGAGAATTCACTTATAAATTGTTGTTGTTAAAAATAAAGTTTGTATTTGTGGTTATTGACAAGTAATTTGACAATAGTCATTGAAAAAAATGAGGATACTTGTGAGTTTTCAAGTAAACAAAGATGGCGGCCCATATTTTTGACAAATGTACAGTTAATAAATTGATTATTAAATGTAATAACAGGAATAAATTCCAATAAATTTCATTAGGAAGTGTTATTTCTATTTTTTTTTAAACTTATATTGTAAATTGGTATACGGCGAGCATGTTTCTTTTTGTCAGCAGTTTTTTTGGTAAATTGTCATAATGATAAAAATTTGGGCCTTCCTGTCACAGAATGTGATATAGTGGACTACTTCTAAAAATTCAAAATTCCGCCCTCCTGATAAGTGTGTGTTAATGGTCATAACATGATTGCATGCCGCCGACATGAACAAAATGTAAATATTATATTTATATATTTTTTTCATTTTTCTGTTAATAAGTTAATCCAAAAAAAATAAAATAATAGACTGTAAATATTATAATTAAATTTTCCACAACGATTTCTTTTTTAAAAAATAACAGTAATAAAAAATAAAATGTAATTATTAAATATATGGCATTTTGTAAACGTTTTTTTTTTGGAATCCCCAAAGCTGTATATTTATCAAAAATACAGGCTACAATCTTGGTTTACTTGAAAACTCATATATACCAAATTGAGTAGTGTAGATCAGGGGTGGAAAATTGTTTTGGCTCGGGGGCCACTTTGTGGAAGTGGAGGTTAGCAGAGGGTTGCATCAGGGGTCACTTTGTGGAAGCGGAGGTTAACGGAGGGGCAAATCTTTTTTTTCATGACACAATAAACACATTGCTTTATTCCCTGTATTACCAAAGAAATTGCTTGTTCATTCTCCATTAAACACACAACATTCACCACTGATTTTACATTCTTTCAGAGGGTTCATGGTTTCACTAAAGTTGGAAATTTATATATTTACTGTTGAAAAGACAAAAGTGAAATTAACCATATCAACCAGAAAAGCGCTGTGCATCATATCTACACTGCACATGCGTATTGATGTGGTCACCCTAGTGGAAAATACGAGACGAATCTTCGGTCGCACACAAAAAAGAAATCTCAGTTTAAGGTGGATTTTTTTTGACTGTCTTGGCAGGCCACAAAAATAGTCTTAGTGGGCCACATGTAACCTGCAGGCCACTATTGGCCTACCTCTGATGTAGATTATAATTAGAGAATTAATAGCAGAAAAATTGTGTATTTTTTTATTAATTTTTATGCAATCTATATGTAACTTTTTTTTAATATCATTTAATAGATTTATTTTTGTCTATTTTGGAAATTATTTGATCATCTTGAAAAGATATTTTGATATATGTTATCATAATTAAAAATCATTTCTCGTATTTTTTTTTCTATTTTTTTCCGTTTAGAATGTTATTAGCTTGTGTAATAAGTTATTTTTTTATTTACTCATTTCACTTTTAAATAATTTATAATTTATATAGTGCAGGCTATGTATGTAATATTGTAAAGAGGGAACAAACATCCAGTCATGCACTTTTATGAATTTATTTGCATTTTCCCATGATCATCGGTTTGAAAAGCATAAGTGTACACTTATCTATGTATTTTATTGCAGGTGGTTAAAAATAAGATTTTATCTGTCTCCTGCTACAGAATGAATAGGTTTGTACAATTTAATTACTAATTTATAACTCAGGCCACTCAATAAAATATGGAAGAGATGTATGTCAGGATTAACAAGAGATTGAAAAAAAAAAGGATGAGTGTGAGAATAAACAGGTATTACTGATATCATTGAAAGAATAGTTGGGCTGGATGTATTGTTAAAAGAGATGATAATATATGGACTGTTGAAATCTTAAACCGGATTCCAAGAGATTTAAAAGACCTAGAAACAGACCACATGTGAAATGGATGGATGAAATAAAGAAGTGCATCGGAGTGATGTGGAGAAGAGAGCGAGTGATCAGAGAAGATGGATTGACCTTGGAGAGATATTCATCCTCCAGTTAATGGATGAAAATGGTGATGTTAGCAAAATTATTTTTAAAAAAAATATTAACTAAGATAAATGAAAATCATTAGTTTACTAACATTTTGATAAAACAAAAATCAAGGTTTGAGATGATGGTATTTTAGATTTGATAATATGTTGGATAATTTTTATTATCTTTCATAAATGTTGAAGGTCTAAAATAAATTTTATTTAAACTTTCTAAATACAAACAACACTTGTGCATTATTACTTGTTTGTACATAATAACTGAAATACAGGCTTATTATATACCTGTATCTATGTATGTAATATATAGGGTATATGAGCACAGACTTTCACATGACCCACCACTTTGCACTCTATCTCATAACACTGATACACTTGAAAAGATAAACAATCATCAATATACGTATTTCATGCTAAACCAGCAATCATCAATCGGTCCAGATTATCATCTCCACACATATATGCAATAAATGCTCAGATATATATTTTAAGATAGCCAATCTTCATACTGTGTATATGAAAAGTTTAAATAAAGTTTAAAAGTTTTTTAGACATTCAACATTTAGTGATAAATGAGTCCAGCATAATATCTCAATTAAAAACAAGAATCTGATTTTACACCTGATTATGATCCAGTTTCTGTGAGAGTTAATGACTGTATTTTTATCTTAAAAAAAAGAAAAGAAAAGAAGTAGCCAAAATGGCAGCTTCCAATCAAGATAAGAAACACAATGATTATTCTTACAACAAAGCACTAACAGACCCAACGTGTAACTTAGTTGTTGCCCAGCATCGCAGCTCAGCAGGGCACGATTGCGAGCCAAAGGACTCTGTGGTTGTTTGCGGAGAACGACACGACTTAAAAAGAAAAGTGAAAGAAAGAGGCTTGCTTTATTGCTAGAGCTAATCATACCGTCAACAGAAAAGACATGCTGCAATATATCCAAGAAATGGAATACATAAAGTCATTTGCATAAATTTGCATTACAATTAACTAGTTTCGTTAGTTACAATGGCTATGACTATGGGGGCTACGTCCCTTGAAGCGTTCAGCCACACGTATACATATTTATTTTGTATTACTTTGTACTATTTTAATATATAAAAAACTTAAAAATTCAGCTTTGTGTGTGCATGCGTCGTTAGCGCAATCATATTTATACAATGATTATTCAGTAATTAGACATTGTTCAACCTTCTTGTAAGGATGTTTTGCTTAAAAATAAAGGGGAGAAAATTCTATCAGTAAAAACTAAGTAATTAGAAGGGACTTGAACTAAGACTTTCAAGCTTCCTACAGCTATACACTCCATAAACAGCTGATGCATAACCACTTACATGTGAGAAAGACAAATGATTTCCAATATAACACTCATCAGTTGGTCCAGATCACGATCTACCACACATATATACAATCAGTATTCAGGTTACATGAAGATAGCAAATCTTCAAACTTTAATGGACAAGCTTTAATCTTCTCCACCCTCCAACTCTTCAGTCATCCATACCATTGAAAATCTGATGATGGAACAATCAAAGCCCTTGTTGATGCCAATATTATTGTCATACCCACCTCACATATAAAACTTTAATATGTCCCCATTCTTCCTTCTAAAATAATATAAATTCTGAAAATAATACAAATGATGAGTTGAATAATTCTAAAAATCTGAGGTTTCATTATTGTATCTTATAAAATTAAAAAACTATGTTAAGGAAGAAAAAAAAAGAAATTGATGGTATTAATTCTAATTATGTAATAAAAACGATTAAGCTTCAACTCTATTTTAACAAGTCTTTTATAATTATATTTTTTCTAATGATTTTATCAGAGAAGATTAAAAATTATTTAAAAAGTGAAAACTTTCATCAGTATATTATAGGAATTTGACTATTATTCCAAAATATACAGATTTCGTGAATCTTTTAGGGATGACCAGAAAATGCAATTATATTGTCTTTAAACTACTAAACATCACATGATCACCATCTCTTATACTAGCACATAATTGTTATTAAACAAGGCAAAACTCTCCATACAGTAGTGCCACCCTGTGTCAACCAGAGTAATCAATAGATGCCAGAAGGCTTGTGCATAAAATCCCTATCTAGTGCCTACTCATCCAATATCCCCAGATTAAGATCTAGGTGCAGTGCTCTCAGATCCAAGGCTCCTCACTGACGAAGGCCACAAGTCAGAAACTAGTCTGGGGATATTGAATGAGTAAGACACTAGATAGGGATTTTATGCCCAAACCTTCTGGCATCCATTGATTACTCTGTTTGGCACAGGGTGGCACTGCTGTATGGAGAGTTTTGCCTTGTTTAATTAGATTGTCTTTCTTTGGGTAAATAAAAATACAAGTGATAATTTGCACTTATTCCAAATACAACCCAAATTAATGAATAATAATAAATATAGAATTGTAATTTTCAAAATTCAGCAGGGTTAATAACAAAGCTTCAAGAATATATATGGAGCAGTTTTATTAACAAATTGTGATATACTCTTCAATACAAAAACAACATGGCTTCCTGAAGATATTTTTGACTGTTAATTATTTGATAATTGATATAAAATTTTTAGATGTGATAGAAATCTGAATATGGCCAATAGAGAAAGCAATGTTCTTATTTCTGTTAACATGTACTTTTAAGTGTTCATTGTTAGACATAAATATAGACATTGAAAGTGTTCTAGATTTTATTTAATTTGGGTTGTGAAAATTTGATTATTGTTGATATCAATTACAGCTGCAAATGTACACCTTAAAATTCAATAATTATTTTAATATAGCTGAAGAATTATCTGTGATATTTAAAGGGTAAATTGTGATGGTAGGTGATTTCAAGGCTCCTACTGAAACAGTAAGGTCTGCTTTGCAGATCTTCATTTCACCTTTTCTCACCTACTTCCTACCCTCATACCTTAGTTTGAACCCCAATCTATTGTAGTGTGTCTGCAATACACTTATATACCGAAAATCCCGCCTAATTTTAAACCACGAGCACAATGCTCATATTATATATATAACTTATTCCCAAATAAAATAAAATATTATGAATTATGTATTTGTTCACATAATTTACATTTATTAAAAAGTAAGTTATATAAGTCGTAATTGCGCACACACTATGATATCCATTTTAAAACATATCAAAATTATAAATTGTTAAAGTTATTTTGTTTGAATCTATTTACAAATATATTACCGTCGTAATATATTTTGATTTAAAATAAAATTCATTTAGTAAATATTCGTTTAGTAAATAGATTCAAATATTGCAATTTAAAAAGTAAAATCATTTTCTTTAATTTAATAAAAGTTATTCCAAATATTTCTGTTAAAATAAATGAGGGACAATAGTTTAATTAGTAAATGTTGTATAAGTTTATCTAAAAACAGCAGATGTCCACTTAAGGTTTTCTTTAATTAATAAAAGTAATTTTTAATTAAATCTAGTTTGTAATTCGAATGTCGACAGGGAAATTAACAAAAGAAATTAATTAATGTTGAATTCCTTTAGACATTCCGATGATTTAATTACAGCTGATAAGTCCGATATTTTTGTAATGCTCCAGGGCAGTTCTATTGTTAAATTCTACTATAAAAAGGAGGTTTTTCTTTTGTTCTCCAGTTAGTTAGTTGTTTTTTATTCTAATGTGTCTAAGAGAAATCATTCTGTGTTCTATTCTAATAATTTGCTAACCTTGACATGTCCGAGTAGAGGCGTTAAGATGGCTATGTCCCCTCGGAATAGCCAGCCGCTGCTCCATACCATCGGAAGTTATCACACGGACCCCGGAACTGCTGCTGCCGCTGCCAAAAATATGAACATTCCAGATTTTGCTGCTGAATTATAAAACCTGCCGAACATCTACCTGCAAATGCGTCTCCAGAGGTAACCTAAATTAACCCAAGAGCTCTTGTGATTCCTAACTAACATGCTATAGCTATTTAAAATTGTTTTCCTTATATTTCACATAACTTCATTATGTATTTCTTTAATGTGTTTAAATATACTCAACATTTTGCTCTCTATCCTTGGGTTAATATTTTCTATTTATAAAGCTTTCTTTTATTTTATTATGATAATGTGTCAGAATCGTCTTTGACCGAGTGAACTATTCCCTTTATTGAAAGTAAGACGCCGCTATTAAGGCATATTTTAAATTTATAATTTTCCAATTTTATTATCTTGCAAATCACTCGTTCGAGGGCGATTCTTTTCTTTAATATAATATAATCACATAGTTTAAAATCTACATGTTATTGATTTTAATCTAATATAAGAGTATGTGCGAAGTCAATGATTAAATGTGTCCCTTAATGCATGATTGCGTATATAAATCTATACTTACTTTTCAAACCCGCAAGCATGCATTTTCCTATTTTAATTACCGTGTTCTACTTTAATTACAAAGTTCATCATTGACGTCGAGAATGTGCGGACCCTTTTAAATGAATTTCGGGGAATTTGATTGGGCATTTCTCTTAATCCAAGTAAAACCCATTTAGTATGTTTTTATATACACTAGTCTCGTATTGCTGGTAAATGAATTGGTTGTTGAGACCGCTTTGTTTTATTTTTCCAAGGATTCTTTACACGGCAAAGTCCGTTCTTTTCGCTTATTGCAAGTTTCCAGGCAGAGGGTGTCCCAAATGACACCCCTGGGAATTAAACGCAATCATCACACAGTCGCTAAGTTTCGGCTGTTCATAAAATACTTTCCTACGGGTTAGCGGCGAGATGCCCTCCGTAATTATTCCGGATCTTCAATATTGTTTTATTTTATATTTATTTTACAAAGCATCCGTGACTTAAACGTGTCACACCCTCCAACTTTAATAAATTCATTATCAGCAATACTGACCTCCCAATGCAACTCTATTATTATTATTCTCAAATAAATGCTTTGATCACATTCCCACTTTGTTGCTTAGTAAGCTTTAGTCCGTGCTATTCTCGAAATCAATAAATATTTTAGAACACTTAATTTTCAAATATTTTCTTAAACTTGTATAATTACTCAAAGCACCTCGCACATGTTCCTATCTCATCAAGCACATTATCGTAATGCTATTAGCCCGAGGAATAGAATATATCACTTTGCTTTAAAACCTTTTGTCATTTATTGAAATATAATGCCAACAATTATTTAATACGCGTCCCTGTCTCATATAAGCAGACAGTGGCATTATATATATATTTATATAAATAAATTGTGTGAAATTATTTAAAACTAAATTTGATCTCTTATTTTATTTGATTCCTATCACTGTCTCGGTCTATATATATATTTTCTGCATTTCTTTTGTAAATCCATAGACGTTAATTAGCCACCCAAACTTCTTTTAGTATAGAGTCTTTTGTTTCTCCCTGACCACCAGGCACCGGTCAAAGGTTATACTAGTAGTGGCATCAGATGCGTTATCACGTAGATGGCGCTGTGAAATTTGGACTTTAGATTCGAACTTAGTATATCTAGAAGGCAACCCCTCCTAGAATGTTCAGTTTCGTGTCTGGGGTTTGAATTCTGCAGTGTGTTAGCGAGATAGACGATTCTGACCGTTACATAGTAAATTTTTTTTCTGGGTCCATGGCTTGCCCAAACATGGAGCCTCGAATATTTAAACACCCACATCCCTGTAGATCTTAATTATGTAAACACCCACATCCCTGTAGCTTAATTTTAGCATTTTGTTTCGTATGTAATCACTCAAATCCTTTATATTTTTGATATATAATATTTTTCAAACTCTATATTATCTATTTGCGTGTATATTTCATATATTTTGTTTGACTCAGGCATTCAATTACTTATCCTATATAATCAGAAACTTGTCCAAACATGCTATAGTGCGATACGAGCCATCTGTATTTATCTGTATTTATTGTTTCACTTAAATCACGCTATGTACGCATAGCGTAAATTACTTAAATATTGTCCCAAGTGAATATTGTGACAATTATGAATATTTCAAATATTGTATTTTCTATCAAAATAAAGTTTTATCAGCTCAATGCGCAAGATAGCATAATAATAATTTTGTACGGTAATGACCTAGATATGTAATAGGCTATCATATGGAATTCAGAAATAATTATAAATCAAATGTTGTAATCAATAAAAAAAAAATGCGAATGTTTTAACGAGTGCCCGTAGTTAAATGGAATAGTTATTAAAATTAATTTTGGGAAGCTAACAGTCTATGGATATTTTTAACTGGTGACATGGCGCCCAAGAGTAATTTCACTAAACGGAGTTACTTCTAAAATAAATTTTGTCACCAGGCTCAATTCTTTTGTATGTAATTTGTTTTTTTCCAACGCGTGTAAATTTTTCTTAGACCAAATAATGAGACGTGAATCGGATCAATAATTATGTAAATAAAAATATATATGTATGCTAATCTTAAGTAAGAGGGAACGAAATAATTATACCCGGATCTAGCGAATGTTAACATATATAAATAAAATTTGCTTGAGTTTAAAAATATATTGTTAGCGAAATATTTTGACAGATAGAATTTAAGAGAATTTTTTATATATACAGGCAGTTAAAAATATATGTTGGGCAGATTTAAACAAGAAAATTTTGCAGTAATAAAAGGGTAGTAGTCGGGGGTTTTAGTGATAAACATAAAAGCAGCAATTAGGCCAACAGAACCAAGAGGGAGATAGCCTATTAGCCATCACAGTAAGGTCTGCTTTGCAGATCTTCGTTTCACCCCTCTCACCTACTTCCTACCCTCATACCTTAGTTTGAACCCCAATCTATCGTAGTGTGTCTGCAATACACTTATATACCAAAAATCCCACCTAATTTTAAACCACGAGCACAATGCTCATATTATATATATAACTTATTCCCAAATAAAATAAAATATTATGAATTATGTATTTGTTCACATAATTTACATTTATTAAAAAGTAAGTTATATAAGTCGTAATTGCGCACACACTATGATATCCATTTTAAAACATATCAAAATTATAAATTGTTAAAGTTATTTTGTTTGAATCTGTTTACAAATATATTACCATCGTAATATATTTTGATTTAAAATAAAATTCATTTAGTAAATATTCGTTTAGTAAATAGATTCAAATATGGCAATTTAAAAAGTAAAATCATTTTCTTTAATTTAATAAAAGTTATTCCAAATATTTGTTTAAATAAATCAGGGACAATAGTTTAATTAGTAAATGTTGTATAAGTTTATCTAAAAACAGCAGATGTCCATTTAAGGTTTTCTTTAATTAATAAAAGTAATTTTTAATTAAATCTAGTTTGTAATTCAAATGTCGACAGGGAAATTAACAAAAGAAATTAAGTAAGGTTGAAATCTTTTAGACATTCCAATGATTTAATTACAGCTGATAAGTCCGATATTATTGTAATGCTCCAGGGCAGTTCTATTGTTAAATTCTACTATAAAAAGGTTTTTCTTTTGTTCTCCAGTTAGTAGTTTTTTATTCTTCTGATGTTTCTAAGAGAAATCATTCTAAGTTCTATTCTAATAATTTGCTAACCTTGACATGACAGAGTAGAGGTGTTAAGATGGCTATATCCCCCTCGGAATAGCCAGCCACTGCTCCATAACATCGAAAATTATCACGAGCCCCGGAACTGCTGCTGCCAAAAATATGAACATTCCAGATTTTGCTGCTGAATTATAAAACCTGCTGAACATCTACCTGCAAATGCGTCTCCAGAGGTAACCTAAATTAACCCAAGAGCTCTTCTGATTCCTAACTAACATGCTATAGCTATTTAACATTGTTTTCTTATACTTCACATAACTTCATTATGTATTTCTTTAACGTGTTTAAATATACTCAACATTTTGCTCTCTATCCTTGGGTTAATATTATCTATTTATAAAGCTTTCTTTTATTTTATTATGATAATGTGTCAGAATCGTCTTTGACCGAGTGAACTATTCCCTTTATTGAAAGTAAGACGCCGCTATTAAGGCATATTTTAAATTTATAATTTTCCAATTTTATTATCTTGCAAATCACTCGTTCAAGGGCGATTCTCTTCTTTAATATAATATAATCACATAGTTTAAAATCTACGTGTTGTTGATTTTAATCTAATATAAGAGTATGTGCGAGGTCAATGATTAAATGTGTCCCTTAATGCATGATTGCGTATATCAATCTATACTTACTTTTCAAATCCACAAGCATGCATTTTCCTATTTTAATTACCGTGTTCTACTTTAATTACAAAGTTCATCATTGATGTCGAGAATGTGCGGACCCTTTTAAATGAATTTCAGGGAATTTGATTGGGCATTTCTCTTAATCCAAGTAAAACCTATTCAGTATGTTTTATGTACACTCATCTCATATTGCTGGTAATGGAATTGGTTGTTGAGACCGCTTTGTTTTATTTTTCCAAGGATTCTTTACACGGTTAAGGCCGTTCTCTCCAAGCTTGCGGTTTCCAGGCAGAGGGTGTCCCAAATGACACCCCTGGGAATTAAACACTATCGTCACACAGTCGCTAAGTTTCGGCTGTTCATAAATACTTTCCTACGGGTTAGCGGCGAGATGCCCTCCGTAATTATTCCGGATCTTCAATATTGTTTTATTTTAAATTTATTTTACAAGCATCCGTGACTTAAACATGTCACACCCTCCAACTTTAATAAATTCATTATCAGCAATACTGACCTCCCAATGCAACTCTATTAATATTATTATCAAATAAAGTGCTTTGATTATATTCCCATTTTTTTGCTTAGTAAGCTTTAGTCCGTACTATTCTCGAAATCAATAAATATTTTAGAACATTTAATTTTCAAATATTTTCTTAAACTTGTATAATTACTCAAAGTACCTCGCACATGTTCCTATCTCATCAAGCACATTATCGTAATGCTATTAGCCCGAGGAATAGAATATATCACTTTGCTTTAAAACCATTTTGTTATTTATTGGAATATAATGCCAACAATTATTTAATACGCGTCCCTGTCTCATATAAGCAGACAGTGGCGTTATATATATATTTATATAAATAAATTGTGTGAAATTATTTAAAACTAAATTTGATCTCTTATTTTATTTGATTCCTATCACTGTCTCGGTCTATATATATATTTTCTGCATTTCTTTTGTAAATCCATAGATGTTAATTAGCCACTCAAACTTCTTTTAGTATAGAGTCTTTTGTTTCTCCCTGACCACCAGGCACCGGTCAAAGGTCATACTAGTAGTGGCATCAGATGCGTTGTCACGTAGATGGCGCTGTGAAATTTGGTCTTTAGATTCGAACTTAGTATATCTAGAAGGCAACCCCTCCTAGAATGTTCAGTTTCATGTCTGGGATTTGAATTCTGCAGTGTGTTAGCGAGATAGACGATTCTGACTGTTACAATATATATATGACAGGTGTCAAAAGTACTGTCATCACAATTTTGACTCATATCACTTAATGAACATATATTAATAATTTTTATTAGTCATTCATTAGATTAGAGATTATCCAATAATGAATAATATTTCTGTAGTGCAAAGTAGGGACCTTTTGCTTTTAACACCTTGTGGAGGTATGTAATCGTAAACATATGACTAAAGACGTGAAAAAGATTTATGATGCCCAAGATACACATTTTATGCTGAGCTAGCACTCATTAGTTGGCCCAGATCATAATCTTTTACATATATCTATATCATCATTCAGTATAGATAGATAAATAGATAGGTATGTAGGTAGGTAGGTAGGTTAGACAGACAGACAGACAAACAGATAGACAGACAGATAGATAGACAGATAGATAGACAGATAGATAGACAGATAGATAGACAGATAGATAGATAGATAGATAGATAGATAGATAGATAGATAGATAGATAGATAGATAGATAGATAGATAGATAGATAGATAGATGGGTGGGTGGATGGATGGATAGATAGACTTAGACAAATAGACAGACAAACAGCCAGACAGCCAATTACTACAATTTAATTGATGTATCAAATTTACTGCACTCACTACTTTGGCACAAATTACTTAATGAAAGTATATTAATAATTTTTATTAGACATTCATTAGATTAGAGATTAACCAATAATGAGTAATATTTCTGTAGTGTACGTTTCACTACACCTTTCTCTCACAAGCTAGGGACTGGTTTCTATTCACTTTTAACATCCTGTGGAGACATGTAATCATAAAAATATGACAAAAGACATGTGAAAAAGATCTATGATCCCAAGATGCACTACCTTGTGTGAAAATGGTATAGTGAATATTATGCTACAGAAATATTATTCATTATTGGATAATCTCTAGTCTAATAAATGACTAATAATTATTAATTATTAAAAAGAATTTTCAGATTTATTTGAAGAGGATTAAAAATAATTTGACAAGAAACCCAAAAGATTTTCAAGAGTGTATTACATTCCTTGCATAATAAAAACCTTATAAAATGAAGATATAGGCATAGTAGCAAATGATTTTTCATCATCATTTAATCTATGCTTAGAATGTGATAATCATACTAATAGCACTAATTAATCTAGCTGTGAAACATTTATATTAATAAAAAACCTTTTAATTAAGAATAATTGCATTTATCTGGAGAGCAAGAATTGTGATTCCTCCAGCTGGCTGATTTCAAGTGCTTAAAATTTTATATAAAGGACACCCAGGCATTGTAAAATGAAAATGTTAGCCAGTCCTACAAATGAACACACCAGATCTGCTGTAGAAGGTGTCAAAACTACTGACAAAAATGACCATCCTGTGGTAAAACACACCAGATCTACAAATAAAAACACCAGATTTACAAATAAAATCAACAAGGTTTAGGAAGACACTGAATCTGATAAAAAAGGTTAATGGCTTTATTGCATGGGAGTTCATAAGAATTCCAGATCTGTGAATATCAGAATCAATTCTGGAACTTCAAAATCCCTTGGGATAGATGTTTAAGCACCAGAATTGATCATGGAATCTTCTGATCCCAAGTTGGGCATCAAATCTCATAGAGTACTGAACATGATGAAAATGGAGGAAGACATGAACCCAGAAAGTGACAAAGATACCTACCCATCTATCATAGTGACTATATTCTCCAGGGTTAATTTTAGCTAGAAGATGGAGATGTTGTGCTCAATAGATTTTCAAGTAATGGACTTGTCCATATTATAATCATATCTTGATTGAATTCAGCATTCATCACTATAGACTAATACCTATATGTATAAGTAAAATAAGGTATAAGTAAAATAAAACTAATGATAAAAACAGACCAATAGGTTAGAATACTTAGTAAATTCGATTGCTCTCATTAAGGAAGGATACCTGTCTACAACTTGGTAGGATCAGGTAATTCAAAAATTAATTACACTAGTTGGCCCATATTTGATTGCAAAAGAAGTGAGCTTTTTTAAAAAACATAGTCACCAACAGTCTTTGGCTATGATTGATATTATACTATTTCCAATATCAACATTTCTTATTCTTACACAAGCTATGAAAATTATACTAATTCTATCAAAATGCGTTTATGGCTATGGTTATAAAAAGCCAAAGATACCAAAACATATATACTCAACTGGATTCATATATTTATAACTATACAGGCAAATTAGCTTGAATTGAATTCACTATTTGTGTTCTCAGTTTGAGGTTATTGCTTTATAATTGACTAAATACATGAAAGCTTGTTGCTAGAAGGATGCATTAGAATAAAAGATTCTAGGTGCATTCATTTCAGATCTAAGGTTCCTCACTCATGACAGCCATAAAGTAGAAACTAGTTTGGGAATATTAGATGAGTAGGTACTAGATAGAGATTTAAATGCACAAACCTTCTGGCATCTATTGATTACTATTGCTTGCACTAGGTAGCACTAGTGAATGATTAGAGTTACTACTATTTTAATAGCTTGTGCAAGAATAAAAAATAGTAATCAAGTGTTTTATAAATAGTGATGCTTGTTTATAGCTGAATAGGAAACTGTTAAATACTAAACCTGATGCAAGGCAAGTTGCCACAATACATCTGAAAGTGATTTTACCTGGACCTGAGGCAAGCTGCTCCAGTACAATTGGATATAGCACTATTCCTGGACACGACAAGCTGCCATGGTATAGCTGGAAGTGTTAAGTACACCTATAAGGGCAATTTGTTTGGTAACAAGAAATTAATCAGGCAAATGGTATATCAGATATTTATGTGAATATATATATTTGTATATTTGTGTTTATTAAGATTACACATACTATAAGAATAATAGAATTTAAGAAGTTTAGCATTCAAAATATTCAGTACCTGCATGCAGTACACTTTATCAGGTCTGGAGCCAAAGAACCTGCAAAGCTTATAAGATAGGCACCAGATCTAAAGAGTTCTTACTATGTAGTAAAATCTTTTTTTATGATGCATCAAAAATTTATTTACTTAAGAAATATATTGATAACTATCTACATGTGTCATTGTATTTACTGTTTTGCAGGTTTTATATTTAACATTAAAACAACACATGATCACCATTTTCTATGTTTGCATAAGTCATTAAAATGGTAGCTTACTCTCCATACAGTAGTAGTGCAAGCTTCAGTAATCAAAGAATGGAAGAAGGTTTGTGCATAAAATCCCTATTTTGTGTGTACTCATGCAATATTCCCAGATTAGTTTCTAGCTTGTAGCTTAGAGAAGCCTTGGGTCTGAGAGCACTGCACCTAGATCTTAGCATGTAATGCAATCTTACAGCATCTGGAGGTTGCATAAGATTCTATGATTTAGGTGAGTGCTCTCAGATCCAAGGTTTTACACTGATGAATACCACAAGCTAGGAACTAGTCTAATTGCTGGTGGGTTGTAATAGATCCTAAGATCTAGGTGCAGTGCTGTCAGACACAAAGCTCCTCATTGATGAAAGCCACAAACTAGAAACTAGTTTAGAAATATTAGAGTAGTAGGGACTTTAGGAATTTTATGCACAACTTTCTTGCATCCGTTGATTACTAAGCCTTGCACTGGGTGGCACTATTGTATGGAGAATTTGCTATGTTGTAAATTTTTGTGATTGTCAGTTATAGCCTTTAATTAACATTTACATTAATATTTGACATAATAATAATAGTTTCTATTTTATTTTGGAAAAAGGCATTAAAAAGAAAAAAAGAAAACTTGTCAAGCGTTGGTGGTCGAGAGGTCAGCTCAGCTGCCTTACAAGTAGTTGTCCCGGGTTAGCGGGTTCGCTTCCCGGCCGATGCTATGACACATGGAAAAAAAAAAGAAGAAAAGTTTGAGTGCAGTAGTTAATAAAAAACCTAAATATATTAAAAAGTTTCAAATAGGTATGTTTATTGGATTATTCAATGTTTATGTGCAAGGGAAAAAAAGGAAGAGGGTCGCTTCGTATTATAGTGCAGACTCGCATTTATCCTATTCCTGCCGCATGTATCAATGTACGGTGACCTTTAAATGTGCGTAAGTATTTATAGACTCAATGTACCAATCTCAAGTATTTTGATATCAACAAAAGTTCGAGTAATAAATATTACATTTAAAAAAAAAAATACTGTAATACGAAAAGAAATTTTTGATAAAATTTAAAACTTTTATTATCTAATATAACCTAAAGTTTTAATATTATAATCTCATATTATGTAAAGTTGATTAATTAAATTTTAACCGGAAAACTAGTTTTTTTAAAATTCAACTTTTACGGACTGAATTATATATGGCCAAAGGGGATAGTACAAACAAGTTTATTATCCCAGTTTTAAATTATTGCTTTCATGTTACACAATTAATTGCTATGGGGTTTTAGTTATTCTTATTTAGGGGATAAAATCACCTATTTTAAAAGCTGTTATTTAGATGAGTGTCGATGAACTGCTTAAAAATAAAAATAGTTGAAATGTGATCTGACCTTCATTACTGATAAGAAAATCTCCTAAGTTTACTGAGAAATTACTTACTTATCCCTTTTTAATTAATTCTAATTTATTTCAAATATCTTCCTCATAATAAATAAATAAATTAGTGTTTTATCATAAAATCTAAATTGTTTGTTTTACCCCGAAGTTATTAATTATTGGAAGAGTGTTAAAGTTTATAGACAACTAGTTTATTTCTGTCAAGCGTTGTTAGCCGAGAGGTCATCGCAGCCGCCTTGCAAGCAAGTAGTTGGTTGCAGACGGTTGTGGGTTCGCCTCCCGGTCGATGCTATGACATTATGAAAAAAAAAAAACTAGTTTATTTCTACTTGATTAAAGAGACCATTGTTTCTAGCAGCTCACTTCATATTTTTGCACACACACATATATATTAAATTTATCTAATATTTAAATACAAGTATGTTATATATACTTTTAAGCTAGCTGTAATTATAGGGGATTTGAACCCAGATTTTCAAGCTCTCTTTAATGATCCACTCCATTTTAGACAACAGATACACACGACCACATACATGCCAAAAAGATAAATGACTTCCAATATACGTATTTCATGTGAGAGATGATCTGGACCAACTGACGAGTGCTCGTTCAGCATGAAATACGTATATTGGAAGTCATTTATCTTTTTTGCATGCATGTGGTCGTGTGCGTTGGTTGTATAAGATGGAGTGGATGACTAAAGGGAGCTTGAAAGTCTGGGTTCAAATCTCCTCTAATTATATTTATCTGTCAAAATCTTTATTTAAATCATATATTACGAATGTGATTCGCAATAATTATAAAATAATTTCAAAAAAATAATTATTAAACTTTATTTTATACTTTGTATGTGTATATAGGGTATATGAGCACAGACTATCACACGACCCACCACTCACCACTCCATCTCATAACACTGATACACTTGAACACATAAACGTATTTCATGCTAAAACAGCAATCATCAGTTGGTCCAGATTATCATCTCCACACATATATGCTATAAATTCCCAGATATATATTAAGATAGCCAATCTTCATACTTTAATGGACAGGTTTCAATCCACTCCACACTCCAACTCTTCAACCGTCCATCCAATTGAAAATCTGATGATGGAATGCTCAAAGGCCACACTGGGGCCGAGATTCTTGTCACACCCATGTTGACCTAAGGTCAATCTGACCCCTCATGTACAGTTCAAAATTCATTTAATACATATACAAGGGATGGGCAGACATCTCTACTATGTAATAACTGAAACACAGGCTTATTATATACCTGTGTCTATATATGTACACAACCCACCACTATTCACTCTATCTCTTAACACTGATGCACCTGAACACATAAACATTGAAAAGATAAATAATCACCAATATACATATTTCATGCTAATCCAGCATATCATCAGTTGGTCCAGATTATCATCTCCACACATATATGATATAAGTTCCCAGATATATATTAAGATAGCCAATCTTCATACTTTAATGGACAGGCTTCAATCCACTGCACACTCCAACTCTTCAACCATCCATCCAATTGAATGAGATGTGACATGAATTCCCAGAATGCATCTTTATAAAATATACATGTGGAAGTGTACACTAATGGCTATTGTCACCTTCAAAGTAGTCCCTTTGCTCATCTATACACTGATTGAAATAGCGTTCCCATTTCTGGAAACACTCTTGGAATTCATTTTCAGTAATACTGCTAAGCAATTGTTTTACATTCTTTTGGATATCAGTTATAGTAGAAAATCTTCATCCTTTCAGCTCAGTTTTTAGTTTTGGAAATAATTAAAAATCACCATGAGCTAAATCAGGTGAATAGGCAGGATGGTCTAATCGCTTAAGTGATTTTTTGCTAAAAGTCTCTCACAATGAGTGCACTAATGAGTTGGAACATTGACATGATGACTAATCCACTTGTTTGTCCACAATTCGAGTCTTTTTCTTCCAACAGAATCTTGTAATCTCTGAAGTACTTTTAAATAGCATTAATTTGGTTGATTGTTTGTCCCTGTTCAATAAATTCTTGGTGAGGTCATTCCGGGAATTCAATTGTTACATCATGTATTTTGCATCACATGATCACCATTTAACATTGTATTTTGGTTAGTACTAATGGCAAATACAAAATTAAATGATATGAAAGCAAAAGTAATTGTATATGTAAATCCTAAATAATAAATAAATTTGAATAGAAAATATTATTGATACAAAAAATACTTCAAAAAGACATGTATCCATTGCCAAAAATAATCAAAACAATATAAAATGTAAGTGATAGCAAATAATTTATTTAAAAATAAATAAATATGTTAATATATAATCAAAATAATAGGAGGGAAAAAAAAAAGAGATGATATACTAGTAGTAAAGCAAACAAAGTTGTAATAAAGTAGGATTAAATTATGATTAAACTTAGAAAATATGATAATAATGTAATCATCATCAATAGTTTGCTGTTGCATGCACAGATCCAAAGAGTAATCACACCACCAATTCAACCATTTTTCCAATCCATTCTCTTTAATGTCCAACTTTTCAATTCCACCTAATTCTTCCCATCTCTTATATCATACAACAATGACAATCTTTTATATCCTTCTTGTTTATACTCACCATTCCCTCCAAAACACCTGTCATCAAACTAAACTTTCTTCTTAATATATGTCCAATATAGTTCCTCTTTCTATTTCTAATATCCTAAATCAACTGTCTTTCTTCATTTATTCTTTTTAAAACTTCTTCATTTGTTATTTTATTCTTCCAATTTTTTTTCATTCTTCTTCATTACCACATCTCAAAGACTTCCAATCTCTTTTCAATTTTATTACTCATTGTCCACATTTTAACCATACATATTACATTCCACACATAGCATTTAATTAATCTTTTTCTTAATTCTATCTTCAAAGGTACACAAAATATTTTCTTTCTCTTAATGTTTTCTTTGCCTCATTTCTTGCATCCTCATTCAGTCAACTACCTATATATTCAAATCCCATTACCTGTAGAACATGAAATTGTAGATTTCAATTTGCAGTCTTTTTGCATTCCCACCTATCCATAAACATTTAGTCTTCTCAACATTAATCTTCATTCCGTATTCCATACACCCTTTTTCCAATTTATTCAGCATATTCTAAAAACACTTTTCATCCTCAGCTATAAAATTTAAATCATCTGCAAATCATATACATTTGATTTTTCTACCTCCATATTTATTCTTCATAGTCTAAATAATGTAATACTGGTGATAATAAAACATTTAAAAAATGTTAAATAAATAGATGTATAGTTATTTTCCAAGAAATTATTCTGATAAATAAAGTTCCTCTTTTTGATCAACGCATTTACAAATGATACACAAATTGAAATACAAGTTCTTTTAAACCATTAAACATCACAAGATGGCACTACTATATGGAGAGTGTTGTTTTGTTTTGAATTGTTTAAGTTCTTTTAAACTATGATAAAAATTTAACGTTAGGTTATACAAAAACAGTAGAATTACAATGCTGTTAATCTTTTATAAATTGGAAACTTCTTACATCTGGACAAATTTTGATATTAATAATTACTTAAGTATTATCTTGTTCACTTTAATCACTTTACCCTAAATAAACACATCGATCTGTTTTACTTGAAATTTTAAAGATTAATAGCTGATTTTAAATTAGCTTTGATATAATTCCAATTTGAAGAGTATCAATTATCTTATTAATTGTCCTTATCTAGTCCGAGTTATCTTCAAAGTCAGTTAATTTGCTAAAATGATTTCCAAGTTCTAGCTTAAATTCACTAATTATTTCCTGAAAGTTAAGGATAGCAACTATTAAAGCTATTTTTCTTAATAGGTTGTGCCTTTCTGTTTTTACATTAGTAGATATTTTATTTTTCACTATTTGAGGACCACTTCCTGGGTGAATCTATAAAGTACATTACAATCTTAAAATATATATTTAGTTAGTCAAAATATGTTCCAATTCTATTGTACCTTCATTTAGAAGTTTTCAAATGTCTTTCTGCATTCAATTTTTCACACACTCACGCACAAAAAACTCATAATAGAGATTTTATCTTTTTCTGTAAATACCGCAAGTTTATGTAAATTCTCAGCTCTCTTTTTATAAATAAATTTACTCATAGCATGGATAGAAACCAGTCCCTACCTTGCATGAGAGTAGTGTAGTGAAAATTACACTAAAATATTATTCATTAAGTGGATAGTCATTAGTCTAATGAATGTCTAATTAAAAACTTTCATTGTTGTTTTTCAACTCTAGCATTAAAATTTTTCATACCAATTTTAAAATGTTTAGTTTGATCAAAGGTATTCTATATCTATGCATAAAAATTCTTTATTTATTGCTTAGAATGTGAATTCATTGTGGTGTAAGCTTAAATTACCATATTTGGTATCTTTTATTAAATTAAATAACTAAACTACTATTCAGTACATTATAACAAACAATTTCGACAATATTGTTTTTCCATCTTTTATTAATATCTCAGGTTTGCACATTTATAGTAAAGTACATGTTTATTCTTCAAATATTTTTTTTCTAAGTTAAAGAAGTTTATTAATAACTCATTTTATATTAAATTGTTCTAATTTATGCAAATTTTTTTCAAATCAAAAATGATTTACAGGTGTATATACCTAAATAAGTGAGCATAAAGTGCAATTGAACAATATTTAGCAATTTTGGCTTTCAATGATCAATGATTGGATTAGTCAATGATTTTTTTAACTTCTGCTATATATGATCCATAATTTATTTTTGTATCTCCTGATTTCAAATAAAAAGAAAAATGGCTTTTACACGTGCACATTCATTCTACTTTTAAGAAAATCCAGATGTCCTCATTGCAAAAAGAAAGGGACTGATAAAGAAATTAATAGTGTTTTCATATAATAAATATAGTATAGCTAGAATTGTATGGGAGTGGCAGTAGCAGGGTTAACTTATGGTAACAATACATTATGTGTTAGATTACTTACAAAAAGTGCAAGGAGAAGTAGGAAGACATGCATTAGATGCAGATGTGTGGATAGCAAGGGAGGCAATTCAAGAATAAATGGGATGGTCAAGTTTTTATATGAGACATGCAAAAAAGCAAAATGAAAATGTTCAATAGACTGCAATTTATGGATAATAAGAGAATAGCCAAAATAGTATTTAATTGGGTTATAAATAAAGAATAGGCAACAAGATGGATGAAAAAGGTAGAATGGTATGCATAAGATTTGGATAAAGATTTTATGTCAGTATACTTATATAAAAGGTGGGATGATTGTGTTAGGAGAATTGTTGAGTGTTATAGTGGTAAAGAATGGGATAGAAGAGTAGATGCATTAATAAAAAATAGATAGGTGGAGAGATGGAGAACTAGTATGAAGAAAAAAAGAGTTTGAATATATATATAGAAAATAAACAGAATACTGGGTGCGAGTTAGTTTATGATAATAGCAAGGAAAGTAGTTTACTGTTTAAGCCTCGAATAGGATGGGTAGCAACAAGGGAATATACATATAAATGGAGAAATGTGAGTGATTTAGTCAGTTTGTAAAGAAGGCATGGAAAATATTAGGCATCTGCCAATTGAATGTAAACGCTTACAAGCAGAAAGTGTACAAATAATGAAGTTGTGGGAGAATAAATATAAACAAGGTGATTATACAGAAAGTGGGTTCTTGGTTTTTATGCTGGATTTGGAAAAATATAAGGGAGATATAGACATAAAGGTCATAGAGTGGACAAAGATAATGTGCAAATGGGATGGAGAAGGATAGAGAAGAATATGGGATAAACTTAGGGTGGGGAAAGGAAAGGTAAGGGTATCCAACAGGTTTCTCTGGGCATAGTGACTTCAAGAAAGAAGAAGCCACAGTGCATCGCATTGCATTGAGAAAAAAACCCATAATGTTTACTTGGACTTAGGATCTGGAAAGAAAAGTCAGATTATGTTGACTTGTATATAAATGGTTATCCATGTGCATTTAACATATAATTAATCATACTGTAATAAAAGTTACAATAAATATTAGAAAGTTGCTCTAATTTCTAATAGCAATGTATCATTATCATCAATCAACCATTATTAATCCACTGTAGGATGAAGGTCTCTCCAAATTCAATCCATCTTCTCTGATCTTTAGCTTCTCTTCTCCACATCACCCCTGCACACTTTCTTATTTCATCCATCCATCTCACATGTTATCTCTTTTTGGATCTTTTACAATCACTTGGAATGCACTTTAAGATTTCAATTGTCCATCTATTATCATCTCTTCTAGCAATATGTCCAGCCCAACTCTACTTCAGTCTTAATTTTTTCAATGAGGTCAATAACACCTGTTTGTTCTCTTACCCATATATTATATTTTCGATCTCTTCTTGTTACTCTCAACATGCATCCCTCCATATTTCTTTGAGAGGTCTGAAGTCTCTCTATTACTCTTCTATTAAGTGTCCAAGTCTCAGATCCATAAGTAAGAACTGGTAAAACACATTTATTAAAAACCACATAGGCACATTTCCTTTTAGTATCAAGTTATTTCTACCAAAAAACACTCCAATCAAGTTTAATTCTATGATCAATTTCATCCATTATGTTTCCATCTATATTAATAATCTGACTAAGGTATTTGTAGCTGTTAACTTCTTCTAACTCATCATAATCAATCTTTATTTATATAAAAAAAAATAGGAATATGAAAATATTTTTAAATGATTCATTAAAAAAAATTAAATATCTCGAGTTTTATATAAATAGTATATAAAATAATTATTGGTGATACAAAAAATAATGTAAAATGGTAAGAAAAGCTAGAGAAGAGAATAAAATTCTCTAAAGTATAAAACAATATCTTCACTTTGGAAAGAAAGTTGTGTCATGAAATAAAAAGAATAAATAGAATTATTCTAAAAAGGCAGATGAAACGCGGAAGAATTTTATAAAGAACAATACGGTAATAAAGAAAACAAATCATAAATGGCTCTTACAATTATGAAACAATTTTTGAAATGTCATATATTTTAAATAACAAAAAGCTCCGTAAAATAATAAAATTATTTTTAAAAAAGCAGACAAAAAATAGAAAAATTGTAATTGAAAGAATGCAGTTAATTTTGATATTTTAAAAAAATTACATTAGAAATTATAAGCCTATCATTCATTCATTATTTAATTTGCAACTTATCTATAAAAAATTTTGATTAAAGTAACCAAATGAATAATGTTTTTTAAAGTATTTACATTTAGTAAGTCAACTTATAGGGAGAATCGGTGAATATAAGCTGCCATTTTTCATCGGATTTGTAGACAATAGAAAAAGATATTTGACATTATAAATAATGTATATCTGTTGCAATTAAAGCTTTAGAGTATATAAAAGAAGTCTCGAACAGCGTTTGTCAAACTACTTTCCACTGAACACTAGTGTTCCATGAAAAAATGTGAAATTCTGGTGAATTAGTAGTAGCTTTATTTCATTTTAAATACTGTAAGTTGTGTTTTAAACGTTATTGATTTTGTATTATTTATTACTGTTTATTGGTTAACTATTTTCAAGAGTTCTGCATTGTGTAACTACAATTTTGGAATATATATATACATTTGACTCCTATACTTATGAATGGTAATAATGTACATTAAAAGATATATAGAATGTAAATTATATGTTCATGTATATTTATATTCATATGTTTGCATTATGTTGTAGTTCTGAAGAAGATTGTCGGGGCAATTGAAACTGTAAACTGTAAAAAAGGGTGGTAAATAGAGCATTGTGTAACAGTAGTAAAGTGAATGGACAATTTAGTATTATATGGTATACTTATTTGTGTTATTTGTTATTAAAACTGAAAAATCCAAACCTATCTTTTTATTACAAAAACCAAAGAGTTCCGTTAAAATTTTATGATTGGTAAAGTGTTCCATGATAGTATAAATTTGGGAAATGCTAATCTAGAATATCATCAAATTCTGGAAAAAATAGTTATTAAAGTATAACAATAGTGATTAAAATTCATTAAAAAGATTAACATTGATAAGAATGCATAACAAAGTAATACCTTTTTTTCCATAATGTTTTATAAAAAAATATTTTATATATTAAAATGAAAAGATAAGTCAATCATCACATGATCATCATTTCTTATGCTTGCTTATAACTGTTGGAGGGTTCATTAGATCCTAAGATCTAGGTGCAGTGCTCTCAGTTCCAAGGCTTCTCACTGATGAAGGCCACAAGCCAGAAACTAGTCTGGGGATATTGGATGAGTAGGCACTAGATGGGGATTTTATGCACAAGCCTTCTGGCATCCATCGATTACTCTTGCTTGCACTGAGTGGCAATACGTATAGAGAGCTTTGCCTGTTTTAATAAGTTCGTCATATTGACTGAAGGTTATTTAAATCATGTAATCTTTTCAGATGACGTGTTTGCTTTAGCAAACAACTGTTCAAAGTTTTAGAAAATGTTACAAGAAATATCAGGCAAAAGCAAAAAAAATAGAAATACAAATAAATATTAAAGAAGATTAAAGAATTGTTCAATTTCTGTTCAAAAAGGAGCGGGCATTACTAATAAAAAATTGGATTTTTTTTGTGAAGATTTTAATGTACATATTGATAGGAATGTTAAACTATGGCCAAAATTATTGGTGAAAATAGTACTGGCTCTTTGAACTCAAATGATTTATTATTATGATTATTTAAGGTATATGAGCACAGACTTTCACATGACTGACAACTCTCCACTCTATCTCATAACACCGATACACTTGAACACATATATGTTGAAAAGATAAATAATCACCAATATACATATTTCATGCTAAACCAACAATCATCAGTTGGTCCAGATTACCATCTCTACACATATTATATATTCTTCATACTTTAGTGGACAGGCTTCAATCCACTCTACACTCCAACTCTTCAACTGTCCATCCAATTGAAAATCTGATGATGGAATGCTCAAAGGCCACCCTGAGGCTGAGATTCTTGTTACACACATGTTGACCTAATGTCAATCTGACCCCTCATGTACAGGACATAATCCATTTAATACATGGGCAAGGGATGGGCAGACATCTCTATTATGTAATAACTGGAATACAGGCTTATTATATGCCTGTGTCTATATATATAATATTTAGGGTATATGAGCACAGACTTTCACACAACTCACCACTACCCACTCTATCTCATAACACTGACACACTTGACCACATATATGTTGAAAAGATTCTTATTATTGAATCTTTGCATAATACACATACTAAGAACCACATATACTTTATTTAGACACAAAAATTTCTATGAAGAATCTAGAAGTATTCATGCTCAAGAAACTTTTTATATAATATGAAAATTGTGTAGAAAATTTGCATTATACAAGAACCTATGGGCCTTGGTTATTTGGAAGTTTATTGATTACTAGATTTAATGTTAAGGTACTTTAGAATTAGAGCTGCTGTGACATAATCATGATGAACTTGACCTCAGAAACAAATCTGTAAACAAACACCGAATTAAAAATCTTTACAATCTTCTAAAAATGAAAATAAATTATTTTATATTAATTACATGAAATTATTTAGAATTTTTTAAAAAAGTTTAAAAACAACTTAAGACAATCTCAGAATTACTTTGAGAATGTAAGATTACTTTTGTTTAAGCCCTCCAGACAATAATGCTCATTTTATTTTAATCATGGATTACACATCATAGCAGCTCTAATCCCAAAGTACTGATGTTAAAATGATACTTGTACTAAAAAGTTGATTTTATTCAAAACCTATTAATAGATCGTATAATCTTCAGAAGTACCATAACTGATAATTATGCTAAACTTGGAACTTCCTGTAAATGATAAAATAAATTATCAGTCTGATCATATAGCATGGAATCATCTTGAGAAGATAGCATAGTTATAAGAAAATCTGTTATAAGAAAATCTGTTCTAAAAGAAGACTCCAGACTAGATATTTGATGATGATTATACTTTTAGTAAGATAATTAAAAAGAAAAGAATAATATTCTTTACTTAAATGAATTATGAAATGGTTGTGCCATTTTATAAATATTGTACTCAAATATCATTATGGTTATTGATCCATCTACTTGTTGCCAATACTATTTTTTTTAATAATAATATAGAGGTTAAGATAATTATATCACAGGAAGTATTTGGAATAGTCTGTATTATTAAATATTATTTAGTTCAATTTATAATTTCTTTTGTTCTTTGCATTCCAAAATTTTGATTTTTCCTATGGTTACTGTAATTTCAATCTTCCTATCCTGAATTTAGTTCCGGGATGTTGTTACATGTATGTGTGATTGTTTGTCTTGCAGCTCATCACAGTTTCTCTGACATTAAATTTGTCATTTTCTAAATTGCTCTCCTTTTTATTAATTTTATCCACTATCAATATAGATATGAGTTCTGAAATGATGCTTTATACCAGTTCTGCAGATGCTTTTCTAGGCACTGAACTCAGAGTGAACCACCAATAGAATATTGATATCTTAAAACTTCATGAATATTTGAATATTTCTTCTTATTCAAGATATTTTTGTATTATAAAAGTAAAACTGGTGATACTATTTACAGAAGGATATCATTATTACCATATTTGGAAGATCAAATGGAATATTTCATTGTAATATATTTCTAATAGGACACATTCCTGTCAAATTGATAATCTTCTTTTTGTGAAAAAAAAACATCTGAGAGTAGATAAAGATTAGGCATGTATCTAAATTTACTAGTATATTGTTATAGTTTAATTTACCTTTAACTAATGGACCTGTCCAGATTCCATCTTGTCTTGATCAGATTGAGCATCCAATTCTAAGACTAATGGATATATGGTAGAAAAGGTGTATCCAATATCAAAAACAGACCAATAGGTGATGATGCTTGGTCAATTCTAATTTTTTTTTACTATGGAAGCATATCTGGCTATAAATAAGCAGTCCATTTGAAAATAATGACAGAGCTGGGTGACAGTTCACACATTGTCCATTATATAGTTAAAACAGTGAAACAAATTCATATTAGACCCAGAAGCTGTTAGAATATAAACCTGATATGAGGTAAGCTGTCCCAGTACATTTGGAAATGATGGATAAATCTAAAAGGGCAGCTGAAGTCCTTTGTTTTAATAATTACATGGCAACTAGCCACTGTGACTAGTCCATGGTATCAGATGATGGTATAACAATTGTATATATTGTAAATATATGTTATATATAAGCATTAATAAAATATTTGTTTTTATATGAGTCAGAGTTTATTACAATCAAGTATAAACACAACACATACTAACATCTTTTATTAAGCAAATGATAGTTATTTGACCAAAAATTCATGATTATAAAGTTTTTGATTTGTGGTACTATTTTTGTTGATCTTATGAAAGCCTATTATTTGTGTGTGTGTTATATTTGTGTATGCAGACACAACATAAATCTCCCATTATTTTGTAAAAATATAAAAAGAAATAATATTTTATCTTTTTCCAATTCAGCAATTTTTTTAAATAAATATTTATTTTTACTTTAGACTTCAAATCTTTGCACACATAATTAATTGAATAATCAAGGAATATGAATCATTAATTAACAAGAACTTTCTAGAAATGACACATTTTTGCTTTTTGGTGAAAAATAAAAATGTCAGCAATTTGCTGTAAAATTAAAAGTATTATTTATTTTATAATCTTTGTTTCTACTAAATTATATTAAATTATCATATGGGAAAGGAATATCTCTTTTAAAATCAAAATGTACTTTTGAGGTTTTTGGTAAACCAAGATGGCAGCCCATATTTTTGATAAATATACAGTTTCAAGGGCCTACTTTATATTTATTTAAAAAAATGGTTGCCAAGCTTGAAGGTCAGTAAAATGCACAAGGCTGTTTATTTACTTATTTTACTTTTTCATATTAAGGAAGAATAAAATAATTTCCAGATTCCTATTTTTATTGGCAATAATTTCTGTTTGTTAAAGTTAAATAATGGTAGTCTGCATATTTTACTCTTGGAAGTTATGCTTATGGAAACATACCTATGTAATATGTTACTTTTCTTAGTGGCATTAATTATCTATTAAAAATATTTGCATTTGAAAATAGATTATGTCTGTTTGATGTGCTGTCTTTTTATTGTATGCTTGTATTATAAGATTGCTTTTGAAAGTTTATGATCTATACATTTAAAATTACATCTGGCATGTATCTCATTTCATATATTAGTTGACAGTGCTTATTAATTGAGACTGTGACTAGGAAAGGTTTAGGATCATCATTTATACAATTTTACTTTCTGGTGCTTCTCAAAACTACCATAATTGTTACTATTTAGATGATTTAGAATTAAATAATTTTGCAAATAGAACATTCATATTGTAAAGTGTTTTTATTTCATATTATTAAGGAAAGAAATGAATTTGTATCTAATAATCAGATATGAGCATATTCTCATTCATGATGAAGGTGTATGATCTAATCTGGGCTGAATCTGCATTATATTTGCAAGGTTATCTACCCAAAAGGAACACTTTTTCTTTTCTTAATTTTACTTGCCATACCTAATATTGATCATATTATTATTTAGGAGTTCAACCAACAAACATCTCATAATCACCATTCTTTATGATTGCACAAGATGTTTAAACAGAGGTAAACAAGTGGGACTAGTTATGAGAGTTTTGCCTCTGTTTAAACAGCTTTTGTAATCATAAAGAATGATGATCATGTAATATTTGTTGGTTTAATATCAATCCTGCACAATAGGAATATGGTGACTCTAGTTATTAAAAGACCAAAGACATCAAAAAATATGAAAGCTGAACTGAGTTCATATTTATATGACTATACAAGCTAATGAGCTTAAATTGAAAACATTATTGTGCTTTCATTTTGGATTCAAAGCTATATAGTTAGCTAATAAGGTAAAAGATGGCTGCTGGAGGGTTGCATTAGATCCTAAGATCTAGGTGCAGTGCTCTCAGATCCAAGGCTCTTCACTGATGAAAGCCACAGGATAGAAACTAGTCTGGTGATGTTGGAAGAGTAGGCACTAGATGGCGATTTTATGCACAAATCTCCTGCATCCACTGATTACTCTGGCTTGCACTGAGTTGTGCTATTGTATGCAGAGTTTTACCTCTGTTATTTAAGTGTTCCACAAGATTTATGAAATTTGTTTGATAAATGATAATTTATTAGCTATAAGCTTAGTTTTATCATATGACTGGTCATTTGTCTTAGTATTTACATTGAAGATATTGCTTGTATGTTTTACTGCTCCATAAAGTGTATTTGATATTTCTTTTTTGACGATTGTTCTTTTAGTAAGTTGATGGCAGAAAAAAATACCACCTCATTTGAGCTCTAATCAGGGGATGATTGATTTGTCTATGCTTGACTGACTCCATTACAATGTAGAATAAAGATTAGTAATTTTTTCAGACAGTGTATTTAAAGATTTATTATAGTGGAGAATCTGCGAAGAGCTATATTCATACTTTCAAAAGTTTTTACTTATTTTCAGTTCAACAATGGTTGGACTTATTACATGTTAGAATTGACCATTGATATGATTTATTCAAATATGGAATATTTGAAACAATGTTCATGGAGATCTATTGTTATACACATCTGGTTCAGAGTTACACAATATGTATCTCTTTAAATTTATGTAATATACTAAATATTAATTGAGATGTTAAGACATATTTGCTGTAGATTCAAGATTCATTTTAAGGATTTTTACAGACCCTTCTAATTTTTTGTTTTATATGTTATTGTGAAGTGTGTGGGAATACTTGAAACAATGTTTATAGAGATCTATTATAGATATCTGCTTAAATGTTACAAATTACGTATTTCTTTAAATTTATGTAATATACTAAGTATTAATTGAAATGTTAAAAGATATACTTGCTGTAGAGTCAAAATCCATTTTAAGGATTTTTACAGATTCTTATATTTTTTTGCATTACGTTTTGTTATTGTGAATTGTGTGGGTGTACTAAACAATCTGCCAAAATTGATAGCTAGGTTCTTTGGATATATAGTGCAGGTTTTTAAACTTCTTTTCTTATTGATAATTCAGTGAGTAATAAATGTATATGTTTATAGATTCATGCTTTCAAGCCAAGATGCTTAAGACTGGCTTATATATATAAAAGTTACGTAAAAGGAAAGAGTAGTATCATTCTTTTCTTGTCAAAAAATCTCTGTCATGTGTCTAGGCCTGATCGCTTCTCAGACCGCTGTTTAACAGCTATTGGCTGTCTGAAAAACAAAAAGTAATGCGCATGGGAAAGAATAAGCAACTTTCAATTCATTACTAATTTAATAACAACATGCGATTTAAAACAAATATTATTGATAAAAACTACAGCTGTGAAAACAAATGTAATATATTTCACATAGTAGATGAGTTTATTAAGTTAATCAAGTCTTTTTAAATACTAATGAGCTCAGACCTGAAAAGAAAAATTAATTACTGTTTAATCCAAGTTATTAATGATGCTAAAGGGACTACATTGACTGGATATTCTTTTCTCAATAATTTTTAACTTAAACAAATATTTTTTTTTTCATATGTCAAATGCGTTGACCGGGAAGCGAACCTGGGCCAGCTGCTTGGAAGGCAGCTATGCTAATCGTTAGGCTTTTGAATTTTTTTTATTTTTTATGATTTGAGAGTTTTGGCCATTTATTTCTAAATTTAACTTTATTATCTTAATTATCATTATGCTTTGAAAATTTTTTCCAATATTAATAGCATTTTTACAAAAGCTAAAACAATTAAATAATTTTTATTTTGTTTAGGCAATTATATGAAAAAGTTAATCAATTTGCCAATACACTGAAAAATCATGGTGTAAAGAGGGGTGACCGATTGGCTATTTACCTCCCAGTAACACCTATAGCAGTGATTGCCATGTTAGCCTGCGCCCGTATAGGAGCCATTCATTCAGTAGTTTTCGCAGGTTTTAGTGCCGAATCATTAGCAGCAAGAATACAAGACGGTAAAATATTTTATTTTCAGTGGTACGATAAATATTAACAAGTACTATTTTAAATTAAAATGTTTTTAAATGAATGCTAAAATTAACACCTTTTTTGATAAACAATAATAAATAAAACATTTTATTATAGCTCCACATCTGACGATTCATAGGGAGTTTAACTACAAAGCCAATTCACTGTTGAGTGCACGAAATACGTATTGGTGGTCATTTGGCTTTCATTCTGTCTTTATTCATGTGTTTTGTGGCATGTGGGTTACTTACTATATTTTATATTATATAAAAAAGAGCATCACATGATCACTATCTCATACTAGCACATAATTGTTTAAAACAAGGCAAAACTCTCTCCATACACTAGTGCCACCCTGTGCCAACCAGAGTAATCAATGGATGCCAGAAGGCTTGTGGATGAGTAGGCATTAGGTAGGGATTTTATGCACAAGCCTTCTGGCATTCATTGATTACTCTGGTTGGCACAGGGTGGCACTACTGTATGGAGAGAGTTTTGCCTTGTTTATAAAGAAGAGGGGTGAAGTATGATTATTTTGGATAAATAACTGAATAAATCTAGTCATTCTGATAAGTTGAATAATTTAATTTATCTATATAATTTTATAATGAATTATTATTCTCAGCTCTTTTTCTCTGCAAAGAACTTTTTGTAAAAAAAGAAATCTAAAATGTAGCACACTCTCCGTACAGTAGTGCCACCCAGTGCAAGTTGGAGTAATCAATGGATGCAAAAACATTTGAGCATAAAATCCCTATCTATTGCTTAATCATCCAATATAGGGATTTAATGCACAAATCTTCTTGCATCCATTGATTATTCTGGCTTGCGCTGGTTGTCATTACTGTAGGAAGAGTTTGCTATTGTTTTAACAGTTTGTGTATGCATGGGAAATAATGATCATGTGGATTAATACTACTTTTGCCATAGGATGATGATGAGCATGGTTATTAAAGAACCAATGATACTAAAATGTATAGATACTGAACTGGGTTCAGATCTGTATGATCTATAAAAGCAAATGAGTTTGGATTACTCATCAAATATAGGAATTTTATGCACAAACCTTGCATTCATTGATTGTTCTGGATTGCACTGGTTAGCATTACTGTATAGAGGCTTTGCTACTGTTTTAACAGCTTCTGTACACATGGGAAATGATAATCATATGATGTTTAATGGTTGACTACCATTCTTGCCATGGGATGATGATGACTATGGTTATTAAAGAACCAATGATACCAAAATGTATAGACACTAAACTGGGTTCAGATCTGTATGACTATAAAGACAAATGAGCTTGGATTTCTAATCCAATATAGGGATTTTATGCATAACTCTTCTCACATCCATTGATTATTCTGCCTTGCTATTGTTTTAACAGTTTTTAAGCATCGCGTCATTCGTTCAGACATTGTATATGGTAATTTAAAAGTGACCGTTCTATCGTCACGCCTTCTGTGCAAGTACTTCAGATTTGCTCATATATAAATATTTGAGTCATAGGAATAAGAGGATCCTTTTTATTCCTGCATAAATTCTATATCTTGTATTGATCAGAAGGCATTCATTTATTATTTAACACTCGCAAAGCGTTTGCACAATTGGTTTGAATGGCCGATATGAATGTATATATATATATATTGTGAAACATGTTTTCTGGAATGATCATGTTTAATAAAATAAAACTAAAATAAATATACCAATGTTTTGATAAGATAACACTTATTCTTAACTGGGTGAAAAAAATATAATAACATGGTTGTAGTAGATGGAATTGTATCACATAGTTGTTGAATAATTTGATTTATATATTTGGCAGTATTTGTTATAGTCATTTGCATTATTAAATTGGAAGTCAACCTCCGATAATGTGCTATTTCTTAAATATTATAAATCTTCATGCACTTGCCTGCCAATAAGAGTTTAAAAAACTTAAGTGAATCACTTAAGCTTAGAGTGTATTTGTATATACACCAATTCTCATTGACCATGCTTAAATCAGGGCTTGAGTCTATTGTGTGCCTGATGTTATAATCAAAATTTGGATTGTATAAATTTACTTAACCTATTTCTGGAGAAAGACAGTGTCTCATTTTAAACCACTTATGATAAGACTTATACAACTTATAAATGTAAATCTATTATTATAAAGCACTGAAAATTTTGAAATTATTAAAGTGGAAGGCAACCTCTAACAATGCACTATTTCTTAAATATTATAAATCTCCACACACTCACCCAATGGTAAGAGTTTAAAAAACTTAAGTGAATCACTTAAGTTTGGAGCATATTTGTAGCTCTCACTGACCATGCTTAAATCAAGGTTCGAGTCTATTGTGTGCCTGATGCTATAATCAAATATTGAATTGTACAAATTTGCATTAAGAAACTCATCCAAATAGTTGTTACTTTTATTGTTTCATCACATTTTTAATGCAATTTGTTTTTTAGAATATTTCTATAGTTTCTCTAAATTCTCTTTGGTCATGGTTATATTGCATGTGGATATGATTTTGGTATTTGGGAAATCTATGTGATGGCCAGTATCCATAATATGGAAAGCAAATGCTAAAGATATTGAGTATTTTTTATTGCATTAATGTGTTCATCTTTTTTAGCACTTATATGACCATTGCTCCTTCCTATGTATGTAATTGGGTACATATCATATGGGATTTCAGACCCTTGGATTTTCTAGAGGGATTACATCCTTAAGTTTGATCAGAATGTTATTAATCTTATGTTCAGTAGCAAGTGTTGTTTTTATGTCATAACATCTTAATACCTTTTCCAATTTTATTTTATAAAAAGAATGCATATTCTAGTAGAAGTATTTGCTTCTTTTTATTTTTGGAGGGATTTGCTTTGCGCGTTGCTCTTCAAAATAATAATTATAGCTTTAAAAAGCTAACATAAAAATAGTACATTTATTTTTATATATAAATGAGAAGTATATTTTGGCACTCTTTAGTGTAAATTTACCTGCTATCTAATTGAAAATGAATAGACTGGTCTCTCATACTATATTTGTTTCAACTATAACCTAAGATCATCAGTTATGCTAGAGATTTGAACACCTTTTGTTCATGTCATATTATAAATAACTTCACATAGCAATAGCTTATCGTAATCTATTTATTTTTTAAATTGTAAATATATTAACACACAGCTGCAGTCTTACATGGCAAGAATAAGAAAAAACGTAGACTTTCCAATTAAACAAGAAATATGTCTAAATGTACTAAAATACAGGCAATTATGAAGCTAAGTATTGTAATATTTATCGGCTAAGTGCTTTTGAGAAGTTTTATCCTCTCATAATCACAGCAAATGGGTTGGGTGAGCACGATAGAAAATATATGCGACAAATATTTAAATATATGCAAAGTAGATTGGAAAGTCCACTTTTTGGAGGGAGAGAAGCATGCTTCCTCAGCCAATTAATATTACAATTTGCACTTAGTTTTACCATTGCCTGCATTTTAGCACATTTAGATATTAATTTTATATTATGTTTAAACAAATCGCCTAATATTAAATAAATACAAATATATTCAAAATATTTACTAATATCACTCATTTAATTTAGCATTTATAGTAATTGCCTCTTTGTATATGGTTTGAAAAAGATTATACTTATCTCTGTCTCTCACAGACAATATGTAAACAGTAGCAAACTTCCCAAACGATAATACAATTCGGTGCAAACCATAATATTCAATGGATACAAGAAGATTTGTGCATAAAATCTCTATCTAGTGCCTACTCTTCCAGTATCCCCAGATTAGTTCCTAGTTTGTGGTTTTCATCAATGAGGAATCTTGGATCTGAGAGCACTGCACTTAGATTTTAGGATCTAGTGCAAAGAAGTCTGGGGATATTGGATGAGTAGGCATTAGATAGGAAATTTATGCATAACCTTTCTTGCGTCCATTGATTCTTCTGGCTTGCACTGAGTGGCGCTACCATATGAAGACTGGGGAATGTAAAATTAAGTAGCTAATAAGTTTTTCTTGGTATAATTGCTGAGAGATTCTTGACTTCTTTTAAGAAGCTACAGTACATCACATCACATCACATTACTGCTTTTACAGCTTGTGTACGCATAGGAAATTGTATTCATGTGATGATAGATAATAGTAGCAAACTCTCCATACAATAGTGCCACCCAGTGTAAGCCATGGTAATCAATAGTTGCAAGAAGGTTTGTGCATAAAATCCTTATCTAATATCCAGACTATATTTCGAGAATAAATTTTTTTTTCAATATTTATTTGTTACCCAATTTTTCATTTTTCAAATGAAATAAAACTAATAAATTTATTGACAGAATAATATGTTTAAATGTAAACAATTTATATTAATAGCTAAAGCAGAAACAGTTATAACAGCTGATGAAAGCGTGAGAGGAGGAAAGAAAATACAATTGAAAAAAGTTGTAGATGTTGCCGTAGCAAAATGTCCGTTTGTTAAAAGAGTTTTTGTCTCAAAATTAACCGGAAGTGATGTAGCAATGACCAAATTAGATATTCCGTTAGAACAGGTAATGAATTTTTTAATCAATATTTATAAGTTTTTTTAGAAATAAAATTAAAAATATGCGTTTAATTTTGGCATAGCTGTAATATTTAATTTCAATATTAATTTTTATTTGTCTTTATTTTAGATGATAATTTATATTTAAAACAAAAATTTAGTGTAAAATGCGATAATTTTTTTCTTCGTATTATTGTAGTGCACAATCGTTTCATTAATACTATTCCAAAATTAAATAAATTAGTATATATAGGATATATGAGCACAGATTTTCACATGACCCACCACTCACAACTCTTATCTCATATCACTGATACACTTGAACACATATATATTGAAAAGATAAATAATCACCACTAGTCGTATTTCATGCTAAACCAGCAATCGTACTTATATTGGTGATTGTTTATCTTTTCAACATATATGTGTTCAAGTGTATCAGTGATATGAGATAGAGTGGTGAGTGGTGGGTCATGCGAAAGTCTGTGCTCATATACCCTATATATCACATATATTGATGCAGGTATATAATAATCCTATATTGTTATTAAATTAGTATAGTTTTTTTAAATATATATATATATACTAAAAAGATTTGGGATTAAGACAAATGTGTGTATAGAGAGAAAAATTAAACATTTAAATAAATAGAAGGATTTGAACTTAGGATTTTCCAGTCTATATTAATGTCTTCCATTCCATCTCAAACAACTGACACACATGACCACACATACATGTGAAAAAGATGGATGATCAATAATGTACATAGTTGGGCCAGATCATAACCTTCCATATATCAATGCTTGGCCTATATTAAGATAGCAATTCCTTACTCTTTAATCGACAGGCTTCAATCTTCTCATCTTTCCAACTATTCAACTATCCATTTCATTGAAAAACCAGATAGAACACTCTAAGGTCTTGATGGATTTGATATTGTAGTCACACCCATGTATACATTACATCAATCTAACCCCTCATATTATTAGACAACACACACACAACCAACCAAAACATCTTTTTCTTTTTCCTCTCCCCCCACCCCCCCCTTTTTTTTTTATTATGTGGTTTTTTTTGTTTAATATTATTAAAAATTTAGATCATTATGTATCCATATATTAATAGGACAGAGATGGGCTGAACTTATAGATGTAACCTATTTCCAAGGCAATATGTAATTAGCCTATTTATATGTGTGTGTGAAAGATTATGATTTGTCCCAATTGATGAATACTGGTTTTGAATAAAATCTTTTCCACATGTATGTGGTCACATGTGTTGGTTGTTTGAGATGGAGTGGAGAATATAGACTGAAAAATTCTAAGTTCATATCTTCTATTTAGGATAAAACAACATTTCCAAGCCATGACCTCATCAGATTTGAAAAATGCCTGATGGTGAAGGCTTGAGGGATTTTCTATTATTGTTTTATTATTTAGCTAAGAATATCTAGATATCTATTTGCCGATCAATATTAAATGATTAAATGGATTGATTATGAGCAAGCACCAGAAAGAAAAATCCTAAGTTTGATTAAAATCTGTAAAAATTTTCAACTTTATTCAGAATTTGAATCCATGCAATAGATATGGGCAGTTACAAATGCCACCATTGTACCATGAGTAACTGTCTATATGTATATAACTAATTTTAAAAGAAACATGGAAATGCAATAATTTATATTTGTACATGCATAAATGTATATGTTATTTTAATAATCAATTAGACTTAGATTTTGGAAAATAATATGTGTAATATTGTTTCATGTTTAACTCCATAATTGGCATCTTAATATATTCAGTTATTTAAGTCATTTAGATTATTTAAGTCATTTAGATTTTGCAGATGATATATATATATATAATGCTTAAGGCTAAATAGGTATATAAGTAATCATTAAAACCAATCAACACTTAGACTATCCCAATATCAATAACAATCAAAAATTTCAAATTGTCATCAAGGCAACATCCTTTTAACAACAAAGGTGAAATACCACCTTTATTTATGATTCAATATATTTATATAGACTCTAAAGATTGCAACTTGACCACAGAGATTGAAAATATTGATACAAAGAGTTTAAATATCCCTGTTCTGAATAAAGACTAATAAATAGTCAATTATAACATTACAAACTGCAATTATAATTTTCAAATTGAATCCAAAGTATTACTTAAATGATAAAAGTTATTTATATTTGTTATATGCATTTTGATTATTGTGAAATATTTGTATTTATATTTATTGTTTTTTATGATTTTTTTAGTTTGTTCCTTGATAAAGACTATAGAAGAATATATGAGAAGTACATCTTGAAAGCGCTCAGCCATTTAATTTAATTTTCAATTTGTTGTTATAGCTTTACGTTAGAAGTGTGAAAGCACGATTTAATAGTATTATATTGGACAAACGTAAAGTATAAATATACAGGTTATTACTTAATAGTTCATATAATAAAACAAGATTTATAAAGAAGAGCATGTATTTTATATATTGTAACAATGTTCAAGGCTAAATAGGTATAAAAGGTTGCCTTGACAACAGATTGAGATCGTTATTGATATTATCTAAGTGTTGACTGGTTTTAATGATTACTTATATACCAATTTAGCCTTGAGCATTATTACACTTATTATTTAAGTGATAATTTAGGTGCAATTTGAAGATTATAATTGCAGTTTGTAATGTTATACTTGACTATTTATTAGTCTGCATTGAGAACAGGTTCCATTTATCTGTCTAAAGAGGTTAATTTAAAGTACTATGTATTGATAATTTTAATCTCTGTGGTCAAGTTGCAATCTTTAGTGTCTGTATAAATATATTGGATTATAAATAAAAGTGGAATTCCACCTTTATTGTTAAAAGGAGGTTGTCTTGACAACAGTTTAAAATTGTTGAATGTTATTGATATTGGGATTGTCTAAGTGTTGACTGGATTTTAATGATTACTTACAAATCCATTTAGCTTTGAACATTATTACACTTATTATTTAAGTAATATTTTGGGTGCAATTTGAAAAATTATAATTCCAGTTTATAATGTGATAATTGACTATTTATTAGTCTGCATTCAGAACAGGTTATGTTTACCTGTTTAAAAAGGTTTATTTAAACTTCTTTATATCAATAATTTCAAAGTCTATGGTCAAGCTGCAATCTTTAGTGTCTATATAAATATATTGAACCATAAATGAAGGTGGGATTCCACCTTTATTGTTAAAAGGAGGTTGCCTTGACAACAGATTGAGATTTTTGATTATTAATATTGGGATTGTTTAAGTATTGACTGGTTTTAATGCATACTAAATTCTATATTATTTAAAATAAAAATAGAAAACAATTGTTGATCTACTTATGATAAAAGTATCTATTTATGTAGTTAAGAATAACTAGACACCCATTTGCTAACCAATATTAGATGGTGAACTGAGTTGACTATGAGCTGATTATCTAAAAAAAGAAACCTATGCTTGATTAAAATTTATCAAGAAATTTCAATTTTATTTAATCCAAATTTAAATCCAGATTAGCCACCTTAATTTTGGGTTTTCTTCTCTGGTTCTCTGCTAGTTTTCTAATACTTTTATACACATTATCAAATAAACTACTCATATTTACTTCTACTAAAATGGTCTTTTTGATCATCTTTTTCTTTTATACTTAAGTAACCTAATTCATTTTTCAAATTAGTCTTTTAAATTTACAATTTAAAATTTTAATGATTATTTGTTTAATAAACAGATAAAATTTTAATTGATCAAAAATACCAATTTTTTGATATTCATTTATATTAATCATTCCAGAAATAATAATCGTTAAATTAATTTGCATGAAAATATGTTCCAAGAATTCTGTGTGAAAGTCAAACTTTTAATTTAGGACTATAATACAGTGGTATGCAATCTATTTCTGTTCATGGTCCTTTTTTAGATAGAATTTGAAAGTAACCCATACATTTTTTAACCAATTCAGAAATCTAATGAACACATAATTTAGAATATAAAAAATTTAATATGTATATAATATACATTTATGTAGATATATATAATTTTGTAAGGAAAATCAAATCATACATCACATGACTTAATTAGCTTGTATTTACAAATGTAATACAATGAGCATGCTAATAGTTGTAAACAAACTTTTTCAATAAATACCACAAGAAAAAGCATTTAAAATCTCTATCTAGAATTATTTCTATCCCCAAACCAGTTTCAAGCTAATAACTCTCATCAGTGAGGTGTTAGGACATTCAGACATTAGATCTAAAATACAAACGTAAGCTTAGCATTTATCAAATACTTAACTATTAAGTAGAAAATCTGAAATTTTCAGATATCTATATGTCTTCAAATTCAGCTATCTAACTTAAATAACTATATGGGTCTGAATAATTTTCAGCTATTAAATTCCCTTAGCAATATAACCTTGCCAAAGCTTTAAAAGGCAAACTATAATAGTAAAAAAATCAAGCCATATATCGCATGACTTAATTAGCTTGTATTTACAAATGTAATATAGCCAGCATGCTAATAGCTCTTTTTTTGATACATGCTATCTTAAATAAATGAGCCTTCACCTGAAACCAGTTTAGGGATAGGGATAATTCTAGATAGAGATTTAAAATTTTTCTCTTGCAGCATTTATCAAAAAAAGCTTGTTTAGAGCTATTAGCATGCTTGTTATATTATATAATTTTGTGTATCTTTTATAAAGATTAATTTAATAATTAATGTGAAATTTGCACATTCATAGAACTAATAATTGCTTCTACATCTGGAATTACATTCTAATTGAGAGTCACCTGAATTTAGTTATAACTGATATTTTGTTTTATTAGCAAACTAATTTCGAGAAACCAATTTCACATAATATGCTGATAAAAATCGAATCCAAACATTTACTGCCTTTTTCTTCAATTCAGAATGAATATTTTCAATCAACAGTCAAAATTTCTGATGATTCAAAAATATTATTTAAACTGAGTACAGAATGGCCATCTGATGGCGGCAGTACACTTCCTCCTCAACTACCGAATGGGTCAACATGTAAAATCAACTGTTTTTTTAATTTAAAAAGTTGTTAGAGACAAAAATATTGCTACACATTTATTAGTATGCTGGAGTGATAATGGAAATATGTAATGAATAACCAGTATGGTAAAAAAAGTTCTTAAATGAATATTCATTTTCTTTTTGCTTGTATATATAATTCTTTTGTACATGTATGTGCATATTCTTTACGAAACAATTTTTTTTTCTTAATATAGCTGAGTAATATTTACTAAGGCTGTGACCTCAGGAATATGCATCTGAAAAATGCAAAGCTAGCGACCTCTACAGGTCTTAACCACAAGCTTACACCTTGGAAGAAAAGACGCATATTCCTGAGGTTACAGCCTTAGTAAATATTACTTAATATAATAATGTGCATTTAAAATTAAATTTATAATTAATATAGCGGAGTGCACTTCAGTGATCGGCACCATAATTATAGCTATATGGTGCTCATCATCGAAAGTACGCACAGGTAAATTAAGAAAACAAATAAAAAACACTTTGTGAACTATGATTATTGTGTGCATCAGTGAAAGTATGCTCAATTAAATTAAGAAAAATAAAAACCATTTTGCAAAGCATACACACATATGTATTCAAAAGAATTATTTAAACATATGTAATAAAGAATTTTAAAGTATAAACAAAATGAGTTTTCATAAAGTTTTGAATCACACTACACAATTTGACCATTTAGATTAGTTCATTTATATTAGTCAGTTCTTCTAATTTATCCAATATTCCTTCATGTGAAAGTAATCTGCAGTTGTATGTTCTTAAATCGTTATTAGATGACAAGGGATTCCTAACACCCTCTACCTTTGATCACCAACAACTGATTTTGCTGGTTTTCGTTATATATACAAATGTGTATTCCTATAAGAGGTTCCCTTAGTTTTTTTTTCTTTCACTAATAATATATGGATCCATAACTGAAATACAGGCTTATTATATATCTGTATCCATATATGTAATATATAGGGTATATGAGCACAGACTTTCACATGACCCACCACTCACCACTCTATCTTATATCAGTGGTACACTTGAACACATATATGTTGAAAAGATAAATAATCACCAATATATGTATTTCATGCTAAACCAGCAATCATCAGTTGGTCCAGATTACCAACTCTACACATATATGCTATAAGTGCTCAGATATATATTAAGATAGCCAATCTTCATACTTTAATGGACAGGCTTCAATCTACTCCTCACTCCAACTCTTCAACCGTCCATCCAATTGGAAATCTGATGATGGAACCCTCAAAGGCCACCCTAAGGCAGAGATTCTTGTCACACCATGTTGACCCAAAGTCAATCTGGCCCCTCATGTACAGGACATAATTCATTTAATACATATACAAGGGATGGGCAGACATTTCCATATAGGCTTATTATATACCTGTATCAATATATGTAATATATAGGGTATATAGAATATATGGATGACAAAATATATGTAATTCCTAAAAAGTTTTACAATTTGGTAAACAATTTAGACAATGGGTTATAAGAGCAAATAGTCAAGAGTGGATCTCGAAGTTTTTTTAATATATATTTAAAAATGTTGCATTCCAAATAGTTAGTTTCTAAAGAACGATTTTTTAAAATAATGTTGTTAGTTAGTAAAAGGTTAATCGTTACAATTTTACATGGTTCACAGTTTTACAAGTTAAAACTAGATCAAACGAGCTTTACTATGCAATAAAAATTATTTCTGGCTAAATAAAAATATGACAAAATATAATTAAATTTAAAATATTTAGATTTATGTATTCTTACTTTCAGTTAAATAAATTGAGGGTAGTGTGAAAGTCTGAGTTCGAATCCCTTATATATTACAGTATATATGTGCAGGTGTGGGTAAGCCTTACAGTGTATTAAATTACTTATTGAAACATAGTGCATTAAAGGTCTGCCCATCCCTCACATATGTATGCAAATGGATTATTCTCCAGTACATGAGAGGTCAGAATGACTAAACGTCAACATGGGTAGGATGACAACCTTGGCACTAATGTGGGCTTTGAATGTTCCATCATCAGATTTTCAATGAAATGGATGGCTGAAGAGTTGTGGGTTGAAGTAGTTTGAAGCCTGTCCATTAAAGTATGAAGCTTGGCTATCTTAATATAAAGCTGAGCACTGATTGTATATATGTGTGGAGATAGTAATCTGGACCAACTGATGATTGCTGGTTTAGCATGAAATACATATATTGGTGATTATTTATCTTTTTAACATGTGTGTGATCAGGTAGGTCAGCAATATGAGATGGCATGGAGAGTTGAGGGTAGTGTGAAAGTCTGAGTTTGAATCCTTACATATTACAGTATATATGTGCAGGTGTGTGTATGCCTATACAGTATGTTAAATTATAAATAATAACGTAGCTTAAATCATGGCACATGCGCTTTACAGATAGAACACTATTTAAACTGAATACTCTCCTTTCCAAACACAAGATAAAGTCTTTTTAAAAGACAGAATGGATCACTCTATCTTTTTCACCCAAGCTATATGTATGGGCCAATCTGAAGCATTTGGAACTGAGAGTGTGAAGATTTTGATTAATCACTTTAAATTACTAATCATATGATTTTTATTAATGATGCTTGCGAAATTTTAACAATTTACAAACGTCATTATTAGATAAAAACTTAAACATGCGTAAATATTGTGTTTATATAGTGCGAAGTTTTTATATAAATTATAAATAATAACATAGCTTAAACCACGGCGCATGCGCTTAACAGATTATTTTAGATAATCGATAATTTATCAAGTCTGATAAATTAGTCTACAGAAATAACTTAACTTTATGAACGTTAAATATTTTTTTTTTTATAATGCTGTTGTTAAATAATTATATTTGAAGTCAAATTTTATATAGTGTTTGAAGTTTTCTGGACCCCATAAAGTATTATCTGTTACTGATATTTGAATAGTTTTGAAAAGTTGTTATAAAGTTCTATTTTATTAAAACATAGAATGTATAGGGTATATGGGCACAGACATTCACATGACCCATCACTCTATCTCATATCACTGATACACTTGGACATATATTTTCGACATATATATGTTCAAGTGTATCAGTGATATGAGATAGAGTGGTGGGTCATGTGAATGTCTGTGCCCATATACCCTATATATTACATATATTGATATAGGTATATAATAAACCTGTATTTCAATTAAAACATAGAATCAATATTTAAGTAAAGGAGTGTTGGAAAAGGCTACATAATTTAGGTCTGTAGCAGAGGCAAAGATTTGAGAGCTAAAGGATCTTAGCTCATTTTGTTACTTACTGGTACACGTATGTGTATTTTTTTAAAAAATAACTTTTCAAATAAAAGTTTTTAAAAGTGAAAAATATCCATTGGACAAAAAAAAAGAAACGATTATTAATATGAAAGTATTAAAAACAGTGGCTGAATTGAATTTGATAAAAGTAAATGGTGATGATTTAAAAAGTAAAATTAATAATTTATCATTAAAACAAAAAGTAAAATTAATATTTTTTTAAAAAGGCAGAATAAAACATCTATATATAAAACTTATATAGATGACTTTAAAAAGCAAAATAATTATAACTGATTGAAGATTAAATATAGAAGACATGGAAGATGCGTATAAAATCCAATCTTAATAATTTTTATTAGTTATTCATTAGACTAGAGATTATCTAATAATGAGTAATATTTCTGTAGTATAATTTTCACAACACCATTCTCACACAAAGTAGGGATTGGCTTCTATATGCTTTTAACACCTTGTAGAAGGATATAATTATAAACATAGGACCAAAGACATGTGAGAAAGACCTCTGATCCCCAAAATGTACATTTCAAGCTGAGACAGCACTCATCAGTTGACTCAGATTACATACTCTTACACATATATTGTTCAGCATGTATAGATAACAAATTACTACAGTTTAATTGATCTTTGTTGATAATAGTATTTAACATATACCGAATGTTTTGTAACGTAGGATATGTGTTAACATATCATACCATTTACACCTTTCTTAAACACTTTATCAATACTTTTATTTATATCAAAATAACAGTTTTGACTGTCCTGCAGTCATCATCAGAGCTCTTGACAATCCTGAAACTGTTAGGTTGATATAAATAAAAGTATTGATAAAGTGTTTAAGAAAAGTGTAAATGGTGTGATATGTTAAAATAGAAATCAATATATAAGAAAAGGAAGAAGTAGAAAAGGATATGTTTTATAAGATGACTGTATTCTCTTGTAAAGAAATTAATAATATTAAAATATGTGTTGATGATAAATTAATGTTCAATATTTTCTCTCAGTACTCCTTCAGTTTATTGAATTGTGCCCATTGGAAAACTAGATTTTAAGTATAGGGTGAGAATCCAGACCATATTCGATGAATATAATGTATTATGAACAGAAGAACTTATTGAATTTAATGATTTAACTAACAAAGATTTTATCACTTTGCAATAATATGGAAGATTGAGTTGATAAAATAAAAAAAGATATATATTGGAATGGAATGGAAAAGACTAATAATAAACATAAATAAATATAAATATATCATTCATACAAGATTACTCATTAAATCACACTTGTACTTGAATTGGTAAATGCAATCATATAAATAAATGAATAACGTTTTTCTGGAGTCGTCATCAGCAGAGATCAATAATAAATCATTTCTATTGGATTTAAAAGAAACAAAAATAATCATATGCAAATATAATTATTTGCTTATTTAGTCCTCCCTAATTTGCATAATTTACTTCTTGAAAATAAAGTCTTAGACCTTTGAAATCGCTCGAATAAATCGATAAAAAGTTTGTCATTCGTTTGATTTACAGTGATTATATATATTTAAGTTATACTGTGTATTTTCATATTAACACAAATATTAGAGTTTACAAATATAATTATCATCATCAAGGAGATACCAAAAACTGTTAAAATGTTATCAATAAATGCCAAATATATATATTAAATGCCCTGTGCAGTTTGATGCAGTTAGTAGAGCGTCCAATATGGGATCGGGATGTCCCAGGATCAATTCCAATACTTACAGTTCTGGCAATTTAACTCCTTATAAAACCCCTGAGCAATAAAGCCATTAATATGTTTTAAATATATTAATTTTTTCTACAGTACAGGCTTTTTCATACCTGCATTTCTACATGTAATATATAGGGGGTTTGAACTCAGACTTTCACACGACCCTCAACCATCCATGCTATCTCACACCGCTCATACACTTGATCACACACATGTCAAAAAGATAAATAATCACCAATATACATACTTCATGCTAAACGAGCACTCATCATTTGGTCCAGATTATCATCTCCACACATATATACAATCAAAGCTCAGCTTATATTAAGATAGCCAATCTTTATGCTTTAATGGACAGGCTTCAAACCACTCAACCCTACAACTCTTCAGCCATCCATTTCATTAAAAAATCTGATAATGGAATGTTTAAAGCCCACCTTAGTGGCAACCTTCTCATTCTACCCATAAAATAAGTTTGTCTATTAAGATAGCCATCTCACCTCTGAGGCCATCTGATAACATGGGTATACTGAATGCACTCCCCCAGCAGCCATCTTTTTATCTTTTTACTTAACTATGAGTCCAAAATGAAAATATAATAATGTTTTCAATCCAAGTTCATTTGCTTGTATAGTCATATAGATCTGAAGCCAGTTCTGCATCTGTACATTTTGGTGTCTTTGGTTCTTTAATAACCAAAGTCACCAAACATCCAATTTGGCAGGATGATTATTAAACCACTAAACATCTAATCTTGGACAGAAAGAAAAAAGTATTTAAAATAATGAAAGAAGCTGCTCTTATGATAATGGTAAATAATCCTGTAATTCAATCTGGTGTGATAAGGTATAATGTTTGGAAATCATACCTTCAAGAAAGAGATCAATTAGAAGGATCCTACAGATCATTATGGCATTTTTAATGACTGACATCTTTGATGGAATAGTTTATTGGATTAGAGCATCAGTTTCAATTCAGTATCCATAAATCCAAAGGTTCTAGGTTTGATTCCTATGCTAGGGTCATTAGTCAGGTGAGAAAAGAGAAGAGAATAATATAGCTCAAAATACTGTTTTGTATACTATAATCTGTGGGTTCTTACCAGCAGTTAAATGTACAGTTTTAAATAAAATTTGAATTTTTTCTAAAGACTTTTAATAATTGAGTCTAAGTGATGGAAATAGTCCAAGTGAATAAAAGCAAAATGCCATCTTTCAGACAAACATTTTATCTATTACTAAGGTAGCTTTTCTGGAATAATTTGATAACGATTAATAAACTGATTAATTAACCAGTAATAATAATAATTTTAAAAATATGAAAATAAAATTAAAGACTGACAAATAATCTTAATAATACAAATTATTGTATTTAAATTCTAACTTTTTAAATATCCCATAGTTATTAATTTGAAAACAAAACAAAAAAGATTTAAAATCTGGTTTACATATACAGTATATGTAAATAATAAATGGTCTCAAATAGAACACACATAAATCTAGGCTAAACTTTTTTAATAATCCATAATTTCATTTGATTTTTGATAATGACCAAATATAAACATATATATATTTATATGTTAATACGAATATTTTCACGGGTTGCATATATAAAAGACATATTTTGCGGGTTCATCCGTGTTAAAATATTTTAAATATTGATATACTGACGTTTCGACTTGGTAACACAAGTCATCCACTGAGTAATAAAAGGTAGAAAGACAGTTGTAGAGGCGCTACAATCACTGATTTGAAAAAACATTAAAGTTCCACCATTTGCAAAAATGTTAAATTAAGAATGTTTTTTAAAAAAATCTTTCCAAATAGGAGGAAGTTTGCTTATATATATATATATTGAATTAAATATTTTCATGGATTGTTATTATAATAAAGAATAGAAATAAGATTATATCCATATAAACAGAGATATTTTTTGCCTTTCAATGTTCCAGGAATCTATTGATTACTGCTAATTGACAATCCTCTTGAGGCTAAACAAATTTTTCCCATAAATCTATGCTAATATACACACACTTGACAATTTATATTGTACCGAGACAAAGTCGGTACATGTATATACGCACACACACGAGCAATGTAAACACTCTATATTTTTCTTCTTTCACTTTCAACTTATGAAAAAGGAAAATAATAATAATAAATGTAGTTTTCTTTCAATGCGTTATAAAATACACTGTAAAATAAAATGTTAATATTTCTGATTAAATAGTTTAAGGCTTTCATATAATCTACTATAATAATATTCTCTAAAAAAAAAAAAAAAATAATAAAATATAAAGTATTACTAATATGCCATTTTAAATCTCAATAAGTGATTTCTACTTGTATATGCCACGGGGGTAATTAAAAGGGGTTTGTTTTAAATTATAACTGTAGTGAAAGTTAAAAGCTTATAGAAGTGATTTTGAGACAGATTAAATGCTCGACTTTTAAACTAATGTAATTTAAATTGTTCTCTTAAAACACGCACACATGTATGCATAAAAGGTGTGAATAAGTATGAATTTTTCTAACTGAGATTGCAACATGAGATTGCCTAAACCTAAGATTGCCTCAAGCATATGGATTGAGTGGACATTACGTAGGACACGGACCCCAACGACAACTAAAAGAATATTGAACTCTGGGTGGAGATTCGATCCTCAGATAATAACCAACCCATATAAATATGAATCTAAATCGAAAAGAATTTTTATAATTTATGCTTATGCTTATAGTTTTTTCCTAGATCCCTCCGGAAGCTACAACTAGAACTTTTCTTTTTTTTTTTGCTATCCGTTTATCCAATATGATCACTGTGAAATTAACATTTAGAGCATCGATCGTCAGGATGGGCTAGGAAACCCTTCAGTGATTGATCGACGCTCCGCCGCCAAAACATCTCCACAGCTATGAATGATCAACAACAGTACCGTCCGAACATAGTGCTCCAATCAGTCTAAGGACGTTGTTCCATTTAATATACATGAATCGTCCAAACATACTATGCTGAACTTATATGAAATGAATCACCACGTATTATGGAAACATCATCTATCAGGTTCGAACCCTCACCAAATTAGAAGCAGCAGAAGACTACGCAAAATCCTAGGTAAACATTTTTTTTTATAATGCTTCCATTCACTCTTTACGTAAACTTAAAAGGCAATCTCATAATTAATTAAATTCGACTTTCGTAAATCAAATATAAAATGATCCGTAATCTCTCATATTTAAATTTATTTTAATTTCAACTTTCGTAAATAAAAATATCAGATGCTACATAGTTCCTCATATTTAAATCTTAGGACTTTTCCAGTTATGAACTTTGATCCTAATTATTATTTTCTTTCGCAGATAAACTATAACACACACCTATTTTCAAAATGTATAAAGAGGAAATATATTTTATCAGCCATGTTTATTATGCATAATATGTTCTTTTCTGTGCGAGTGCGAGAATGCGCGTATGTGCGTGTAAATAAAGTTATTAATCAATGTTTCATTTTTTTATAATCAATAAATTTTTTTTTTTAATTTAAACTAGTCGAGCATTCCTCAAATCATTTCTATAATTAAATATATTTTTTTTGAAGTTATTATTATTGTTAGCATTTATTCATACAATTAATTATTTTACTTTTAAATTTGTCTTCCTTATATTTTTCTTTTGTTTTTTTTATTTTTTTTTTTAAAATTTCATTCATAAACATCGTGCCGTAAGTCACGATGTTTACTTATTATGTAGTTAACATAGATTTAAGAGTTGGGAGGGCCTATTATTAATAAATATAAGTAAATGTCAATAGAGCTAGTATAAATAAAGTTATTGGACTGTATGATAAAGGGGGGATGATATTATAAACGTCTAAGTTGTTTATTCTAATGATGCCTCAACCGAACATTCGTATTAGTTATAAATAACCAATGATCCCGTCCAATGCGGGGACCGATCTGTCAATCAACCGATCTTCTTATCCATTGGTTAATATTGTGTCATTTGCCAGAATAATAGTCTTGAAGGCAATTTCATCGTGACCCTGAGTGACCCCTATTGGTCCATGCTGGGAGTTCGAGCTTATGGGCAGGGATTAGACTTCAAAATCGTTTTGATATGACGTAAGGTGATGCGAGAAATTAAATTGTAAATCAAATCATCGTATCTAGCGCCCTCTTGTGTTGATAATGAACAACTATTGATATAAAAAAAAAAAAAAATCTTTACGCTGTATTATGTTTGTTTTGGAGCTCTCAATTCCTTTTAGGAACGGTTTAATAGGAAACCGGTGCAAGGTTTAATAGGGGACGGTAGAATATATATATAAACATTTCAATTTTTAATAATTTACTTGTAAAATATCTAAAATTGACTTCATCATCATCATTGTCAACCATTAACAATCCACTGCAGGATGAAGGTCTCACCAAGTTCAATCCATCTTCTCAGATCTCTAGCCTCTCTTCTCCACATCAGCCCGGCACAGTTTCTTATTTCATCCATCCATCTCAATGTGGTCTTTTTCTGAGTCTTTTGTGATCTCTAGGAATCCAGTTTAAGATTTCAATTGTCCATCTATTATCATCTCTTCTAGAAACATGTCCAGCCCAACTCCACTTCAGTCTTTTAATTCTTTCAATGATGTCAATAACACCTGTTTGTTCTCTTACCCATATATTGCATTTTTAATCTCTTCTTGTTACCCTTAACACGTATCTCTCTATTAACTTACTTTTTTATATATAACTTACATGAATTTAGATGTAGTATGTGTATATGATAAAAAATATTTCAATTATTAATTTTAATTTATCTTTAATGTAAAGACCAAATTATTTTTTCCATTTGTTGCTTATATATAAAAAATACTCTAAAGCAGTAAAGTAAAATCTAATTACTGTTAATTAATAAACAAAAGAAGACTTTTTAGGATAAACTTTAAATTTAGAGAAAATGCTTTACTTAGCTTTTTTATTGAATTTATTTTTTCCTCGGAACTCTAACTTTTTAGTTATTTTGTTTCCAAACAAATTGTATAATTTATGGATTCTAATTTTATTTATTTAAAGCTATTTTACAGTTTTTAAAACAAATGAAATGTTTCTATTTCATGCTACAACGGAAATAGGTTTTTTTCTCTCTTTGGCATTAGAATTAATATTTTAAAATAACATTTCTATATATATATAATTGCTTAGTATTTCTCTATAATTAATAGATTTCTTTGGTATATGCTTCTGTATATATTTAGAGTAGCTAATAATGATGTATTTTTTTTATTAACAGCATACTCTAGCCATTTGTACTTCTATATGTAAGAAAAAATAAACTTCATATATAGATAATAGTTATATTAATGAATGCAGGCTTACTTTGTCTGCTTGTATATACAAGTAGGTAAGACATAAACAGAGCAAAACTCTCCATACAGTATGATCATATGATGCTTAGGTAAGACATCTAATATAAATTTTCTTTATATTCTCATAATCTAAAACTGATAATTCATTTACATACAGCTTCACACTCCCAAATCAAGATGCTTCTGATTGGTCTATATAAGTGGAAAGTTATATTAAAGATAAGATGACCACTCTTATCTTTGTAAAAGTTGCTATCTTGTATCATGGTTTGAGAGGTCGCTCTATCGGCAAAATAAAGATATTGCTTGACTTATAAATTTCAAAGCACATTGGATACAGGTTAAAGTTTGACTTTAAAGTATTTACATATACTTCCTGTGTGCTTAATAAATAATTATAACTTTACATACAGATTGTAATTTACAATTAAGTTTTATAATCTTCAAACTTTCACATACTGCAAGGAGTTAATAAGATTTACATATACTTCCTGTGTGCTTAATAAATAATTATAACTTTACATACAGATTGTAATTTACAATTAAGTTTTATAATCTTCAAACTTCACATACTGCAAGGAGTTAATAAGATTTCTGTGATGTAATTTTTATTGGATAATCCCTAGTCTAATGAATAATACAGTGGCATGTTATTTCTACACACACATTATAATATAGTTCACAAATTAGTATGGAGATTGCTAGAAATGACTTACTTTTTTGATTCTCTAAACCTGTTTAGTTAAACTGCTCTCAGTATTTACAATCATATTGACGAATATACTGATTTTTAATCAACAGAATTAAAGTTAAGTATTTTTCCTTTTTAATTAATAAAATGTAATTGTGTTTCTCATTAGTTTTCAGATCAAAACAACTTAGATTCAAAAATAGTTTCTTAATTAACATTTTTTTTAATTGTCTCTAATTATAAACATATTGAAAGCAACCTTTTCTTTGTTCATGCAAATATTTTTTTTTTTGTTATATTAAAAAATTAACTTTTTGTTATAATCAATTTAAAATATATATTTTTAAAATATCAAAATATTTATACTTACTATATTTAATGCTGCATAGGATGCAGTAGTGTATAAGATGCACCCCCTTTTTTATTCATATAAGTATTTATTATAGCTTCTCTTTCCAGCACCTCAACACTCTTGTAATTTTGTTATAATTATCTTGAGAGAAGTAAAAATCTAGTATTACTTCATGAATAAATGTAGCTAATTAAAATTATATACTGTACTTTAAATAATAAATTTCGCGCACTTAACGTTATATTGAAAGTACTGTAATAGCACATTACTATTGGAATTCGACTTTCATGTTAGTAATTTCAATATTTTCAGTGCTTTGTAATAGTAAGATTTTATGCAATAATGAAATTAAAATCATGATTTCCACATTTTATGTATACACACATTAAATTTTACAAGATTATAATGTAAATTTGTTCAAACATTGTGCGTGTTAAGTTTGCATTTTAAATCACATTCTGTTTTTGCTCTTTAAAAAAGAACGTAATCAATTATTAATCATTTAGTGTCCGCAAGTTTATTTTTAAAAGGTCAGTAATAGCAGTGGGCACAATTAAAATTGAAAATTAAAAAATTAAAGACAAAAATTAAAATTTAATTTTTAGTTGTTAGATTAATTACTAATTACGTTGTCACCAGAAAACCATTAATTAACACAACATGAGAGTGACATTGGCGCTAGTTGTATTTCATCTTGTGAAGAATCTGATTTTTTTATCAGTTTGCAAATGAACCTGTTTACTGGCAAATAGCGATAATAATTAAAACGTGTATAAAAAAATGTAAATTACTGTACTGTAAATTATGCATAAAAATATATTGTTTTGAATAAAATTAAATATTATAGTTAAAAAAAGTTTGTCTTGTATCAATTTTTTTCAAATTTGAAATTTTTTATTAGTCATATTTTATTTCCTTATTTTTTTTTTGCACGAATTTTAAAGTAAATTTTACATTGGTGCTTTGCTTTTATGCGAGTTTTGAAAAATCACAGTCCGTATCCTCCCTTTTTCAAGGTAAGTTACGTCTATTTTTGCAAAATTTTGTTTGCGCGTGTTTTCTGAGGAACCTATCTATCGCATAAAACGAGACCCAGGTGTATATATTTAAAGTGTTTGATGTGAGAAAATCCATCTTTGTTGGAAAATAAATGCATTTAAAATAATATATTACAAAATTAGTAAAATCTCTTCTAGAAATGAATAACATATGTGGGTGCATGACTCTAGGCAGAGGAATTAATTACCAGAAATACAAGATTTAGGCATGCTCAGTTGCTAAATAAATGAAGAAATGTCACCTCTTTTTTGTACATAACTTCTTTAAAATACATCCTTTTCAGCAATCAAAAAATTTCTCATCTTTATAATACAGTATATATAAAAATCTTTGAACTATCTTTATTGAAAAGTATATAAATTTCTCATCTCTAATTAAATATATTCAAATCACCCTCCCAAACATATTTCAGCAATGCCCTCTTGTGAATAAATATAAAGTTTAAACTTCAATCATCCAACTCTAAAGGATAGTTTTTATATTTATTCACAGAGATCACTGCTTGGGAGGGTGCTTTGAATATTATTTTCAATTTTCAGCTAGCGATAGGCACTAGAATATTCTCTAATTATATGTATACAAATATTTACAAATCTGCTCTTTATCAACAAATAAAAGAAATTGTCATCTTTGAACTAATTTTCAAAAGAGAATGACATTTGAAGAAATTCTCATTCTTAAAAGTAAATTTAAATACCCATTTGTTTATTTTATACATTTCATCTCTCATAAAATGAATACAGTTAGAATGAAGATCCATTTTCCAACTTCGATTGAGATATGACAATTATGTAATATAAGATTTTAAAATATAATTTTGGAATAAATGTATTCACATCTCAAGCAGTATAATCAATCATCTGCAAGCAATAAATTAGATATATGCATGGTCTTGTTTAGGATATGCTTTAATTCTCATGCATATTTTCCTATCTCAATCATTTATTGTTGTTGGTTCAATTTTAACTGATTGTTCTATTAATGTACATTAATCATTCAATTGTTTTTTCCAAAATTTAATCTTACATTTTTAACATCCTCACTTTCTTGCCTAGTTTCAGTTATAACTACAAACTGATTTTATTTCTTGGATTTTTTCTTTATTATTAAAGTATTTCTTTCCCCATTCTTTTCCCGAACTTTCTATAGTCAGCCATCTTTGATAAATCATGTGTCAATATATTGCAATGGGATGGTCTGTGTTATAGAATAAAAATGTGCAACAAGAAAACAAAGTAACCCAATCGTTGGATGCTGTAAGTAATGGGATTGTCTGGTCTCCATACTATTTAGATGTGTTTCACATCCAAAGATTGTCTGTGCCAGATATAACAAGATGGTCTTTTTCTCCATGAGAGGTGTATTTAACTATGGTCACTCATTTGGTCTTCAAGATAGGGCATTAACCATGATAAGGCAAGTCAGTTATTTGATGATTTACCTAAGTTTTATGAAGTCTCATGATGATTACTGATTGAGTGGGATGGAAATTCACACTTGCATAACTTTCCTTACTTCACCTCTTCTTGATCCTTGTTATCCCAGAGTGTTCAAACTCAGGAAGTACATGTACTATTTCAAGGTATGATTATTTTGTGACTGACATGTGCATTGTATATGCGATTTGTGTGATTAATTGGAAAATAAACAAATAAAATGACAAAATAATTAAATTTAATACTTAATGTTTAAGAAATTAATTGTGATGATGGTTTCTATTCATGATTGTTTTATAACAAAAATAATTGTATAGGCATGATCATCTTTCATTTGCATGTATCAACTATTGAATAACCCATACCCTTGATCCCCACAAAGGATGGTTATCCACCATTCTAATTCAGTAGTTCCAAATTTACATGGAATACAATTTAAAAACTATATTTTAACAATTAACTTGGCTAACTATACTTTCTGTCATCATTTGATCATTAATTTCCGATCTGTCTATCTATATTTTACAATTTGTTGAAGATTGCTTTTATAATCTGAGTCAGTCCCCCCCCATATTCTGGTGTACATAGATCTATGACAGACCAATCATTCAAGTGTTTAGTCATGCATTCCAAATAACAAATAATAACTAAGCCAATTGAACACAAACATTGAACATCAAAAATTGTAAGCGCTTTATGTTATATAAGAACAAAGTCTCACCTTTCAAGTTAGTAGATTACTTGGTCTACTAGCAAGCAAGCTCAGGAGTCTGCACCTATATTTTATTATTAAATGAAAAATTAGAATTGATGACTCTCTTACCTATAGACTAATGGATGAGTGGATGGATTGATGCTCTATTTTCAAAGGAGATAAATTTAACAAGCAAAATAATAATCAAAAAAAATTATAGAAACATGGCATGGGATATTAATCCAGTGTAGTCTAGCCACAGTTCAAAATCTTATAGTTCCTATTGTAAAATGGCTGAGTATCTTTGCCTTTAGGAAAGTTCCTTTGCATTAATTGGATGATAGTTCATCTGATAGACTTTGGTCACCATTTGGATCTTTGTTGTGGTGACTCTGATCTTTTATAAACCAGTGCTGAGATAATTTTATTGCTTGATTGTAGCACATTGTAGATTGTTTTGCTAATGTGGTCATCATGATATTAATTTTAAATAATAATCATATCTGGAATTCATGGTTGTATGACAAGCAGCTCCATCCCCACAATGTTTTCTCACTTCCTAGCCACACATGATTTGTTCTTTCCTAGCTTATAACTTGGATTAAATATAAACTTTATGGAATTGGTGTTAGGTTCTTTAATCAACTTACTCAAGTTGTAACCACAATGGCTTATGAGCTTTAATGTTGAGAATAGTTAAGATGATGAATAAATTAATTTTAGGAATTTAAAAAGTAAATTTTCTTGATGACGTAATCTATTTGCTTTCATTTTTTTCTTAAAAAGAACCAAGTTGTTCTATATTGTCTTATGTTTTGATTTATTGATGCATGAGTTTCAAGTTCACTCTTTTATTTTCATTTTTGATGCCATTTTGATGTATTTATAGAATTTTATGATGGATTAATAAATAAATAAATTTAACATTAATGTTATTTCTTTTTTTTTCAAAATTTTTGCTTGCTTGCATTATGGGTTTGGTATATACATAAGTCAGTATTGTCAAGAATATAATTTTAATTGACAATTTTACACAAAATTATTAATATATAATTATTATGTTGGTAAATTTAGTCTTTAAGAATGGATGCATGTGTCAGTTTAATGTATCCTTACAATATATATATATATATATATATTGAGACAAGCTAATCTCAATTGATGATGATGATGAATAAAAATTTAATAATGGATTCTATATAATAATGTTATAGTACAATATGGATAGATTAATACACTTTAATTAAAGTGGGAAACAATAACCAATAGTCAATTACAGAATGTATGTTAAAATGAATAACAAATCTGTTATGACTTAATGATAATGATAATAGAAATAGAGGGAAAGCCAATAAATGACAATTGAATACAGCATGGATATTAAAATGAATAACAAACCAGTTATGACTTAGTGATATGATAATAGAGAAAAATAGAGGGCAAGCCAATAAATGATAATTAAATACTGAATGTTAAAATGAATAACAAACCGGTTATTACTTATTGATATGATAATAGAGAGAAATAGAGGGAAAGCCAATAAATGACAATTCAATACAAAATGTACATTAAAATGAATAACAAACCAGTTAGGATTTAGTGATATGATAATAGAGAGAAATAGGCGTAAAGCCAATAAATGACAATTAAATACAGAATATACGTTAAAATGAATAACAAACCAGTTATGACTTAGTGATATGATAATAGAGAGAAATAGAGGAACAGCCAATAAATGACAATTAAATACAGAATGTACGTTAAAATGAATAACAAACCAGTTATGACTTAGTGATAAGATAATAGATAGAAAGTAGAGGGAAAGCCAATAAATGACAATTAAATACAGAATGTACATTAAAATGAATAACAAACCAGTTATGACTTAGTGATATGATAATAGAGAGAAATAGAGGGAAAGCCAATGAATGACAATTAAATAAAGAATGTATGTTAAAATGAATAACAAATCAGTTATGACGTAGTGACATGATAATAGAGAGAAATAGAGTGAAAGTCAATAAATGATATTAAAAAAAATAACAAACCAGTTATGACATAGTGATATGATAATAGAAAGAAATAGAAGGAAAGCCAATAAATGACAATTAAATACATAAATATAGCTCTTCGTTATTAATGATTATCGTGATATGCACATTTGAAGTGCATTACCTCATAAATATTATTTCATATTAATCACAATATTCAGTACAGTAATCATTTTATCATTTTAACTGATCATTTCTATTATTTTAGGCAATGGATAAAGAATCAAAAGAATCTACACCTGAAGTGATGAACAGTGAAGATTTATTATTTCTTCTTTATACATCTGGCAGCACTGGAAAACCTAAAGGTATTGCTCATTCACAAGCAGGATATCTTCTCTATACTGCGGTGACTCATAAGGTAATGTCTTTCAATACATGGTTTTATCTGTATTGTACATTATTAAGCATAACATATGTATGTGCTTTGCGCACAGATAATGAAGTTTGTAAAATAAAGTAATACTCTGCCATTTAATAAGCTGAGCGGAAGGCTTTATGCATCCATAATCATAGCTATTAAGGTGTTGAGAACTATACAAATGTAATATGCAAATATATGCAAATTAATGCAAGTTGATTAAAGGGACCATTTTCAAGAGAGAGAGAAAAGCATGCACCTCATCTATTAATTGATGTGGGATCGTTATAGCATGCTTACTTAACTTTATGTCTGTTCTGAAAGAAACGACACCAAACATAAAGTTAAGGAAATGTGCTATACAGCAAATGATCCCACATCAATTAAGAGATGAGATGCATGCTTTTCTCTCTCTCGAAAATGGTACTTGCACATTACATTTGTATAGTTCTCAACACCTTAGTAGCTATGATTATGGAAGCATAAAGCCTTCCGGAAGCACTCAGTTCATTAAATTGCAGAGTACTACTTTATTTTACAAACTTCATTATCTGTGTGCAAAGTACATACATGTTATAGTTTACATGCTAATGATGTAAATCTTTAATTATTATTAAGCATAATAATGTATTATTGTATTTATTATATTATACGTTATATAATTTTATGTTTATTGTGTAAGTATGTTTCAGTTTATATTTATCTGTGTAAATATTTATTATAATATATAAAAGCAAGGATAAATAGAATTGATTACCGATGGGTAGTAATAAATTCAAATATAGAAGAATTTACATAAAATAGTTTAACTGAAATATATTTAATCTCTGTGGTCAAGTTGCAATCTTTAGGGTATATATATATTAGTAATCAATGTCTGTATTCCAATTATAATAAAATATATATAATTATTCAAAACAATACAATAATTAATACAGTAAAAATATTTAAAAAAAAACAAATACATACCACAATTTAATAGAAGTACTTTCAACTATCTATGTAGTCATTGTCAACTAAATTCAAATTGTATTATAAAAAAACGTTACAAATGTAAACAAAAAGTAATACGTCATACATCAATTTTCCCACAATTCATTAATTTTTATATTGGCAGCCTGTCTATTTATCAAATGTTGCTTTTCACTTTTTATTAATATAGCTTCTTTAATTTTGTGTTTATTATTACTTCTTTCAATACACAAAATCTTAACTTTATTAAAATCAAAATCAAAACCATAATTACATGTTACATTATGATCAAAAAATACTGACGGTGATACATCATCATTTCTAACATTCCCTTGTCTTGATTTTTGTACTCGTTTATATAACAACAAATGCTCTTTTGATCTTTTCTCCAATGTACATCGAGATTCACCTATATATGCCTTTCCACAAACACACAGCCATTTATATATTGCACAACTTTGATTTAAAATACTACATCTATTTTTTGAATTATTTATTAATCTATTTAGGAGTAGTATAAAATGCGACTCAACATATATTTTTATATATCTGTTTTATAAATTTCACCTATTCATTACAAATAAATGGTATTGATATCCAAGTATATCTTATTTTATCAATATCTATAGCACTTAAAATATTACTATTATTATTAAACTTAGTAACAATATTATAAATTAATTTATGATCATATCCAATATTTAACAAATCCATAGTAAATACATTTGTGGTATATATTTGTTTTTTTTTAAAAATATTTTTACTGTATTAATTATTGTATTGTTTTGAATAATTATATATATATAACTGAATATTTGTAAACACAGTAACTAAATAATTAAAAATTTTATCCACTTAGGAGCGCTTTCGATTATCCCAGTAATCTTTGTCAACTAAAGCTTTGAAATGCTAACTTTCCCACAATTCCATGGTCTTAATGTTTGCTGCTTGCCTGTTAATTAAGTCATGTTTATATTTGTATATTAGCATAGCTTCCTTTATTTTTCTTTTATTGTTATTTTTTTCAATTTGCAATATTTTTACATTGTTAAAATTGAAGTCAAAACCATAAATACCTGATTTATTATGGTTGTAAAAAACAAATGCTGAAATACTACTATCTACTATGCAATTTTGTTTCAATTTCTGAACTCATTTTAATAATAGCAAGTGTTCTTTAGTTTTTTTTTCCAACGTACATCTAGATTCACCTATACATTCACTGCTACACCTACATATCCATTTATAAATGATACAATTTTTATTTATAAATAAAGTTTTATCTTGGAGTATTTTTCAACCCACTCCCCCCCCCCAAAAAAAAAAAATTAAAATAAGATCAAAACTTTTGACTTTTTCAACTTTCATTGTCTTTTTTTTAAAAGATGGCGACTATATGGTGATTTTTTTTTTTTGGCTTTATTTCTATTACGCGATGTCTATTTTGCCATTTTTTTTAAAAAACTTTCCTATTCATTACATTTTTTGATCCTTTCAACACACCAGCACACAAAAAAATTACAATAAAATCAAAACTTCAGACTTTTACATATTTTGTTTTATTTTCTCAGATTTAAAATACAGCGACTTTTTTTTTGCTGTACAGTGATTTTAATTATGCAATTTCTGTTTTGCCCTTACTACTATCAAAAGACAACCTGTACAGTAATTTTAATTATGCAATTTCTGTTTTGCCCTTACTACTATCAAAAGACAACCTCCATATATATATATTGTAACAATTTAAATAAATCAATTGCCATTTGTAACAATATTTATCAATTAATATAAATATGTATTTGTAATTATTAAATTAATATAAAAGATATGTATTTGTAATTATAATTTGTAGCTATTTCAATTCATCATAGCATAGACAAAGAAAATATCAGCATTAAAGATTCTTGGTATTTATTTATATATTGGGGCAGTCATTTGAACAATAAAACATACTGGACATTGTCATCTAATAAAAATAATATTAAACATAGCAACTGAATAAAAGTACCCACTGTGAGATTCCTGGAGTGCCTTATGCTTATCTCCAATACTAGATTCTTCTAACAAAGAATCCTTCTATCCTTCTTTCCAAATATATAAGACCATTCATGGTCATATGCACACACTGGTGCTATTCATGACAACTTATAAAAAATATATTTTATAAAACTAATATTATGAAGTTGGAAAGGGATGATCTCACTCTTTATTCAGTTTAGCTAAGTACATGTGTTTTCCCATGAGCGCCACTAGATTGTTTTCAATCTAGATAAGTATCTATTTATAGTGTACTTGAGTTCAAACTCATTCAGTACATATTTATTACACATGACTTGGATGACTATTGAACAAAAATGACATTCTTACATTTTATCTATATTGATAAAATTACAAGATCCCAATATTACCAAAGTTTATACTATAGATCAAAGATTCTTATAGACATTGCTAGCTCATTAGCGTATATTGATGAACAGACATGTATAATCCTATTAATGGCTTCCAAACAAGCATGTGAAGACCATTATTGATATTGATGGCCATTTAACTAAATTATTTATCACAATAAAGGTAATAATGATGATGATGATAATAATATCATAATAATGATTATAATAGTGATGTCATAATAATGATTATAATAGTGATGATGATACCAGCCATGGCTTATCAATAAACTCACAACAATAAATTCATCTTTATAAACTTATAGGCATCTATTAAAATTATCATATTTCATACTGGGATTTAATAATACTAATGGTGATGATTGATCATCATGAATCTCTTTGCATAATATTCAATTTTCTATAAACCCCTATTTACTAAAAATATATTCATTACGCTAAACATTAAATTTAATGATTATAATTTATTAATGATGATTGATGGCGATCATAACTTTTATATAGTATTATTTGAAACATTTTTTAACTAATAACATGATATCCATCTTTGATGAGGATGATCTAAATTCATGGACACAACACAATTTTAGCTTTCTATGTTGAACTATAATTATCAAAATTTAGTTATTCTCAAGCATAATCCTTAAATACCCAAATATCAACATTCTAGTTTACCTATTATTTTGCGGACGCTTAATATTTGCAAGTGATTGCTCAATATATACGAATGGTAATACTTAATAACTGCGAGCAATGATGCTGAATTAAAATGATAGAATTAAGAAAAAAAAAAAAAACACAATATTCTTAATAATTACTCGGAAACCAATTAAGATATATAATTATATTTTTATTAACACTACTACTCTTTCTTTCCTTCTTTAAAGTTAAATCGACAATTAAATAAATGGCTTATTAATATAAAAAATTTATATAAGTATAAGCAAATAAACTTAATATATAGGTTTGTCATCTTTTCTTGATATCTCAAAATAAGCTGACTTAAATCAATATTAAAAAAAAATACATATTCTATAAATGCTTATTTAAGACTTTTCTTACCTATCATATCATAAAATAAATTTCAGGTGTAACTTGTATATGTTATTTCATTTCCATTCAAATGTAATGCCCTACTTTTTAATTTACTATTTTAAACTAATCATATATAACCTATTCTTTGATGTGTTTGGATAAACAGTTACACATTCACGCATTCGGTAATGTTAACATATATGTTTAAAATGTATACCCAAAAATTACATATATAAAAATATCTTTTTCTTTTGCAACCTTATAGCGAAAGAAAATAAAATACATATATTAACTTTTAATATGCAACAAGATAAAATAAAATAAAAAAAACATTATAAATGCATACATCTATAGGTTGCTCATTATCATTAACAACTGAAGAACAATTAAATAAAAAAAAAAACATTTCAACATTACAATATATAAAAAAAAAAATGAAAAATTTAAGTTCAAAGATTTAAACTATGTTTGTGCTATGTTGTGAGATATTGCAAATAACTATAGATAAACAAGTCTTTAATGTTTCTGTATCAAAAAAAAAAAATTGCTTTGACCAGTAAATTAAGGTTTACTTTTAATAAGTAAAAGAATAAAATCGGTTAAGGAAAGTTCATATTTACCCGTATACTTTTTACTCCTTATTGATGTCCTGAATTTGAATTCTAGACTGCTTTTCTTTGCTCACCAACAAACAAAAAAAAAAAAAGAAGTTATTGCAGATACTTTTAAGATAATGCTGAATCAATTGACTTTCTTGTTTCTTCAATTCTATTATTATTCACTGTTGATTGGCCTCCTTCTACCATTTAAAAAAAAAAGTTATTATAAGTACTTTGAATAAGTAGGTACCGGTGGATTTGCTTGTCTCTCTTCTTTAAAAAAAATAATTGCTGTCGACACTTTAGATGATTGAGGTAAATCAACAAAAATTTGATTTATGGCTTCAAACTTGGTTCTACATGGCTGTTATGGATTTTCTCTTCCTCCTATTTCCCCTTCTCCATTGGTTGAAAGGCAATGAGCTTTTAATAAGACAGGAACTATGAACAAAGCATTCCATATAGCTTGTGTGGTTGGCTTCAAAATCTGTCATTTTGTTGGTTATTACTGGATACATGACTTCATAGATAGATCAGCGATTTTGACTCATTCTGTATTAATCAGGAAGCAGAAAAAAATGGTTTAGCAATGCAAAGGCATATTATGCATAACCAAATATGTTAATATCATTTTTATAATTATTACTAGCTTATAATAAATTCAATCTTGTTCCATTTCTCTCCTATTCTTTAATATTGCTTGAAAATTGCTTTATATAAACGCACATTTCATTTGCTCTTTTTTTTTTCAACTTTCAAAGAGTGAGAAAAAAGAATTAAAGCGTTCACTCTCTTTTTTTAAAAAAAAAGATTCGAGCTTACATTTCTGCTTAAGAATTATAACAAGGAAGGACCGACTGAGTTGAGTCTCAAAATAATAATAATAATTTAACTGATCATCTCTCTAAAGAAATTTATTACTGACTCTTAAAAAAAATTTATGATTAACTGCCAAAAAAAATTGTTTTAATCGTTTATATCGCGAAAAACATCTGGAAATCTTTATCTTAAAAAAAAATCAAAGCTTCACAAGTTTGACGGTCACAATCAATGACGACTTATAATTGATCGCTATCTACATCAAAGCACCTCTTTTGTAAAAATAATTTTAAAATACAGATAACAACAAAGCTGGCCATCTATAGACATCAGAAATAAGTGTAAAAGCATCTTTGTGTTTGTACAGATCTATTCATTGTTTCACACGTGTACAATTTTTATCTCCTAATCTAACAGTTTTATTTTACACCTTTCTGATTTACTCTCTTTTAACAAAATGAAAATTAAATAAATTTAACACATATTATTTAATAAAAAAAATATTATATAATAAATCATAAAAAGAAAGAACTGCTTATTCATACATATAAATCTCTGTATGTATAAAAGAATAAAAAAAATTTTTTTTTTTTTTTTAAATAATTGAATACTGTATGTATATGTACATTTTGCCTCACCCCCAAACAAAAAAAAAAATTTTTGAATATAAAAAAAAAATTGCTTAGGTCATGAGTGCCATTGGTTTTAGGCTACGTACATTATATGTGCCTTTTACTCCTTCTGACGATTCTAGTACAAATGCATTTTCCCCTTTTCTTTCCTTTAGCATGAATGGCCCTTCATATATATTATAGAACTTTTTGAATGTATGCTTCTGCGGGTCGCTATTTTGCATTTGTTGATCAGAATCATTCCCAGGCCTACCTATGTTTGGTTTACTAGGTTTCATTGGATAGTGTCGGCCTAATTGGTTGTTTATAATCCTAATGGTGGAGATCTTATAACTATATCTCTCCTCCATCCTAAAATAACCTTTCATTTTCCTTTCTGCAACTCCCAGGGCATCCAATAGGTCTACCACTCTCATTGGGGAGTGCACATCATCCACTATCATATATATATTCCCAGGCATTCCTATGTTTGGTTTGCCAGGTTTTGTGGGAAATTGTCTGCCTAACTGGTTTGTTCCCATTCTCATATTGGAGACTTTATAGCCATAGCTCTCCTCCTCTCTATGATAACTTTCAGCTATCCTTTTGGTAGCTCCCAATGTCTCAAACTTGTCTGCTACATTTACTGGGGCATATACATCAGCAGCTATCTTTAATTCTAAGAAACTAGCTTTACTGACTACATCTTTCCTGAGGTCAATTTGTTCCTGTACAGTGGCTACCTTTATTTCTAGGTTATGTATCTCACTGTATATATCCTCTTTGGGATTACATTGTTCTTGAACAGCAGCTACCTCATCATTTTCATATGGCTTGACTACAGTCACATAACTCTCTGGCACTATTTCTTGTTCTGGACTGGTCATCTTATTATCAGTTTCTTTACCTAAATCAGTTACTTGATCATTCATTTCTGGTGATGGTTGATCCATCTTATTGTCAAGTCCCTGAGACAGTCCTTTGATAGACTCATGCATTTTTTGGAAGTACTGATCCATTTTCTGATTCATTTGGTTTATGCCCTTATTCATTTCCTTCAATTGTGCCATTATCATGGGAAACCACTCTGGGTAACCTTCCTTCATTTCTTCCATGACTACTTCTTTGTCTTGTTCCAAATTACTCTTTTTTTTTTTTTTTATACTTATTTATAAACTTTTAATTATTGATTGCTTTTCGGCTTTATTCTGTTTGATTTATTATATTCTGATTTATTCTGTTCTGATTTATTGTTCTGCTTTATTGTTCTGCTCCCTGATTTCCTATACATCCAGAGTCAAACACCTTTATCTATCCTCATATACCTTAAAATTTTCAACCACTCTTTCTCAGCCATAATTCTCCCCATCAATCTATCTATATCTTTAGTGCCTTTAATTAACTTAACCTCCATCATCACTCTTTTTCCTTTACCTATATATGATTGATAAAGTATGAGGTCATAGTACTATTTAAAACATTTATTTAAGAAAAAGCTATCTCTGTATTGGTGTGTCCTTTTATGCCATCATTTATCTAGTTTTTCATGCTTTTATAAAACTTAACTCTCTCTATGCCCTTTTTAATACACTAAGCAAAAAAAAAAAATTTACTTATATAACATATGTGCTAGATTTATAACAGAGTTCATGTCTCAAGTCATTTATATACTCATCTATCCTTCTAGAGATCTGACAGATATTGACAGCCAAAAGAATGATTAGCAATTCACAATCATGAGATAGACAAAAGAATTCAATCACTGCACTTAAAGCACACAATGCTCCATGAACACTCAGATGATCACCCCAATTCAATCACTCTAAGCTACTACAACCCATAATAGTTTATTGCAAACACTGTTGCATTTCCCTGCTTGTGTCCAAGTCTTAGGGGCTTTAATTTGTCAAATACTGCCTTGCTTATTTTTAAAGTCTTAGAGGCAACAATTATATATCAGTAAAACAAAATACTGCCTTGCTCTCTCTGGAGTCTTAGAGGCGAAATATTATGTATCAGAAAAATTATGCCTTGCTCTCTCTGGAGTCTTAGAGGCGAAATCATGGCAGGCCTACTGTTAACTGCTTCATGATAATACAACTGATATTATAATCTGGGTTGGAGCAGTGAATGAGATAAATCAATCACCAGTGGCTTGAATACATCACATTCTCAAGGCAATGACAAAAATTCTCCATCCATCATCACAACTGTAACACAACCAACCAAACTCCAACAATCAAATATCCAATCCAACCTCCAAAATCATAAATTTTCTATAACACAAACTTTTCAAATATGAACAAAATTATTATTCCACACTTCAAGGCTATTAATATTTCTATGCTTATTTAATTGATAAGCTAAATATATAAAAAAAACACAGTGTTATTAACTTGAACACATTATAAGTTGTGATATCATTATATTTTAAAAATTGAAACTAAGCTCTATAATGACTGTATTCATTTATCATCATCAAAAATGCAATAACAGTAATCATCATCATCTAAACATCAGGCCAAAATATTTGTATACACTAATAATAATAAAAATTGCACAGAAAAAAAAAAATTCTTTTTTTTTTTTTAAACTATACATCTGTCATCACTATATACTACCCATCTCTCATGTATGTGGGGTATTTCAAGCCCTTATTTGGCTTATTTCGAGCCCCACGTTGGGCGCCATTTGTAACAATTTAAATAAATCAATTGCCATTTGTAACAATATTGATCAATTGATATAAATATGTATTTGTAATTATTAAATTAATATAAAAGATATGTATTTGTAATTATAATTTGTAGCTATTTCAATTCATCATAGCATAGACAAAGAAAATATCAGCATTAAAGATTCTTGGTATTTATTTATATATTGGGGCAGTCATTTGAACAATAAAACATACTGGACATTGTCATCTAATAAAAATAATATTAAACATAGCAACTGAATAAAAGTACCCACTGTGAGATTCCTGGAGTGCCTTATGCTTATCTCCAATACTAGATTCTTCTAACAAAGAATCATTCTATCCTTCTTTCCAAATATATAAGACCATTCATGGTCATATGCACACACTGGTGCTATTCATGACAACTTATAAAAAATATATTTTATAAAACTAATATTATGAAGTTGGAAAGGGATGATCTCACTCTTTATTCAGTGAACAAAAATGACATTCTTACATTTTATCTATATTGATAAAATTACAAGATCCCAATATTACCAAAGTTTATACTATAGATCAAAGATTCTTATAGACATTGCTAGCTCATTAGCGTATATTGATGAACAGACATGTATAATCCTATTAATGGCTTCCAAACAAGCATGTGAAGACCATTATTGATATTGATGGCCATTTAAATAAATTATTTATCACAATAAAGGTAATAATGATGATGATGATAATAATATCATAATAATGATTATAATAGTGATGTCATAATAATGATTATAATAGTGATGATGATACCAGCCATGGCTTATTAATAAACTCACAACAATAAATTCATCTTTATAAACTTATAGGCATCTATTAAAATTATCATATTTCATACTGGGATTTAATAATACTAATGGTGATGATTGATCATCATGAATCTCTTTGCATAATATTGAATTTTCTATAAACCCCTATTTACTAAAATATATATTCATTACGCTAAACATTAAATTTAATGATTATAATTTATTAATGATGATTGATGGCGATCATAACTTTTATATAGTATTATTTGAAACATTTTTAACTAATAACATGATATCCATCTTTGATGAGGATGATCTAAATTCATGGACACAACACAATTTTAGCTTTCTATGTTGAACTATAATTATCAAAATTTAGTTATTCTCAAGCATAATCCTTAAATACCCAAATATCAACATTCTAGTTTACCTATTATTTTGCGGACGCTTAATATTTGCAAGTGATTGCTCAATATATACGAATGGTAATACTTAATAACTGCGAGCAGTGATGCTGAATTAAAATGATAGAATTAAGAAAAAAGAAAAAAAACACAATATTCTTAATAATTACTCGGAAACCAATTAAGATATATAATTATATTTTTATTAACACTACTACTCTTTCTTTCCTTCTTTACAGTTAAATCGACAATTAAATAAATGGCTTATTAATATAAAAATTCATATAAGTATAAGCAAATAAAATTAATATATAGGTTTGTCATCTTTTCTTGATATCTCAAAATAAGCTGACTTAAATCAATATTAAAAAAAAATACATATTCTATAAATGCTTATTTAAGACTTTTCTTACCTATCATATCATAAAATAAATTTCAGGTGTAACTTGTATATGTTATTTCATTTCCATTCAAATGTAATGCCCTACTTTTTAATTTACTATTTTAAACTAATCATATATAACCTATTCTTTGATGTGTTTGGATAAACAGTTACACATTCACGCATTCGGTAATGTTAACATATATGTTTAAAATGTATACCCAAAAATTACATATATAAAAATATCTTTTTCTTTTGCAACCTTATAGCGAAAGAAAATAAAATACATATATTAACTTTTAATATGCAACAAGATAAAATAAAATAAAAAAAAAACATTATAAATGCATACATCTATAGGTTGCTCATTATCATTAACAACTGATGAACAATTAAATAAAAAAAAAACATTTCAACATTACAATATATAAAAAAAATAATGAAAAATTTAAGTTCAAAGATTTAAACTATGTTTGTGCTATGTTGTGAGATATTGCAAATAACTATAGATAAACAAGTCTTTAATGTTTCTGTATCAAAAAAAAAATTGCTTTGACCAGTAAATTAAGGTTTACTTTTAATAAGTAAAAGAATAAAATCGGTTAAGGAAAGTTCATATTTACCCGTATACTTTTTACTCCTTATTGATGTCCTGAATTTGAATTCTAGACTGCTTTTCTTTGCTCACCAACAAACAAAAAAAAAAAAAGAAGTTATTGCAGATACTTTTAAGATAATGCTGAATCAATTGACTTTCTTGTTTCTTCAATTCTATTATTATTCACTGTTGATTGGCCTCCTTCTACCATTTAAAAAAAAGTTATTATAAGTACTTTGAATAAGTAGGTACCGGTGGATTTGCTTGTCTCTCTTCTTTAAAAAATAATTGCTGTCGACACTTTAGATGATTGAGGTAAATCAACAAAAATTTGATTTATGGCTTCAAACTTGGTTCTACATGGCTGTTATGGATTTTCTCTTCCTCCTATTTCCCCTTCTCCATTGGCTGAAAGGCAATGAGCTTTTAATAAGACAGGAACTATGAACAAAGCATTCCATATAGCTTGTGTGGTTGGCTTCAAAATCTGTCATTTTGTTGGTTATTACTGGATACATGACTTCATAGATAGATCAGCGATTTTGACTCATTCTGTATTAATCAGGAAGCAGAAAAAATGGTTTAGCAATGCAAAGGCATATTATGCATAACCAAATATGTTAATATCATTTTTATAATTATTACTAGCTTATAATAAATTCAATCTTGTTCCATTTCTCTCCTATTCTTTAATATTGCTTGAAAATTGCTTTATATAAACGCACATTTCATTTGCTCTTTTTTTTTTCAACTTTCAAAGAGTGAGAAAAAAGAATTAAAGCGTTCACTCTCTTTTTTAAAAAAAAGATTCGAGCTTACATTTCTGCTTAAGAATTATAACAAGGAAGGACCGACTGATTTGAGTCTCAAAATAATAATAATAACTTAACTGATCATCTCTCTAAAGAAATTTATTACTGACTCTTAAAAAAAATTTATGATTAACTGCCAAAAAAAATTGTTTTAATCGTTTATATCGCGAAAAACATCTGGAAATCTTTATCTTTAAAAAAAAAAAATCAAAGCTTCACAAGTTTGACGGTCACAATCAATGACGACTTATAATTGATTGCTATCTACATCAAAGCACCTCTTTTGTAAAAATAATTTTAAAATACAGATAACAACAAAACTGGCCATCTATAGACATCAGAAATAAGTGTAAAAGCATCTTTGTGTTTGTACAGATCTATTCATTGTTTCACACGTGTACAATTTTTATCTCCTAATCTAACAGTTTTATTTTACACCTTTCTGATTTACTCTCTTTTAACAAAATGAAAATTAAATAAATTTAACACATATTATTTAATAAAAAAAATATTATATAATAAATCATAAAAAGAAAGAACTGCTTATTCATACATATAAATCTCTGTATGTATAAAAGAATAAAAAAAATTATTTTTTTTTTTAAATAATTGAATACTGTATGTATATGTACAATATATATAACTTCATTTTGTATATTTAACATTAAATACTGATATTACATTTATCATAATCATTGTCATGTAATTGCACTAGCTGTGATATTTCCCAACATTCAGGTGAGTAACATTTTATGCTTGCATGTTTTAACAATGAAATAATAAACTTAAAAATGCAAGCACCTTAATGAGAATGATTGTTATTGTATTATTTTCTGTAGCAGTCATTTGACTGCAACTCAAGAAAGAGTGTTCCGCATGTGAGGATAAGCAACACTATTACAATACACAGTAATTAGTGTGCTGTTTTGGTCAGTTATAACAGTTATGCTCATCTAAGGCTAAGCAGGTTACATCTTTAAGAAAATTTATCTGTAAACTTCTGCCGGTCCGTGAAATCTTATCCTTATTTTTTGCTGGTTCGCAGGTGTGAAAAGGTTGAAGACCACTGCTTTAAAGAAACACATCAATATTTATTTAAAACCATTGAACATCACATGATCACCATTTTTTATGCTTACACAAGTTGTAAAAACAATGACAATACTCTCCATACAGTAGTGCCACCAAGTGCAAGTCAGAGTAATCAATGGATGCAAGAAGGTATGAGCATAAAAAGGGGATATTGGATGAGGAGATACTAGATAGAGATTTTATGCACAAACCTCCTTGCATCCATTGATTACTTTGATTTGCACTGGATGGCACTACTGTATGGAGTTTTGCCTCTTTCAATATTTATTTAGTTATCATTGCCAAATTCTCTAACTAAATCTGAAACTCTATCAACAAGTTCATATCTCTCTGAACTTGCATTTGACTTGATTAATTTGTCCTGATGATTTTCCTTTGGCAACAAAATTTTGCTTTTTATAAATAATTTTTTAATAATTTTATATTAATCAAACACCACATGATCACAATCTCTTATACTAGCACATGTGTGATGTGATGTATTTTGGCTTCTCCTTAAACGAAGTCAAGAATATCTCAGCAATTATGCCCAGATAAACCTGTTAGCCACTTTATTTTTCATTCCCCACTCTAAGTCTTCCCATATTCTGCCCATCCCATTTCCACAACATAATCTTTGTCAACTCTATGGCCTTTATATCTAAATCCCCCTTATCTTTTTGCAACCCCAGCATAAAAACCAATAACTCACTTTCTGTATAATCACTTTGTTCATACCTATTATCCCATAACTTCATTATCTGTACCCTTTCTGATTTCAAGCATTTACATTCAATCAACAGATGCCTAATATTTTCTATATCTTCCTTACACAATTTGCACACTAAATCACCCATATTTTTCCATTTACAGCCTCCATACAGTAGTGCCACTCTGTGCCAACCAGAGTAATCAATGGATGCCAGAATGCTTGTGCATAAAAGGTGGTTTCTGGAGGATTGTATTAGATCCTAAGATCTAGGTGCAGTGCTCTCAGATCCAAAGCTCCTCACTGACAAAGGCCACAAGCCAGAAACTAGTCTGGAGATATTGGATGAGTAGGCATTAGATAGGGATTTATGCACAAGCCTTCTGGAATCCACTGATTACTCTGGTTGGCACAGGGTGGCACTACTGTATGGAGAGTTTTGCTTTGTTTATTAATCAAACATCTTAATTAGTTCATCTATCTGCCTGATCTCTACACAGTTGTTTATATATTCTCTCCTTTTTTATTTAATCAAAGTGATACATATCTAGCAAAAATCCATTTAAGTCTCTAAAGAATAATTTGATTTCTTTTTGGGGGGTTATTTTTTTTTTTACTATATTATTTAAAGTAATAAATAATCTATAAAGCTATATCAGGCACAGAATAGGTTATAGCCCTGATTTCAGCATGGTAAGTGATGGTTGGCTTACATAATAATAAACTCTAAGCATAAGTGGTCCATTTTTGTTTTTTAAACTGGTGCTTATGAGTGAGGGTGTGTAAAGTCATAAGGAGTGTGTGACTGAAGGTTTATTTTCCTTCTTTATATTATATTATTTAAAGAAATATAAAATTTCAAACGTAAACAAAGTATATTTTATTTTATGATCTTTAATCATTTTTTTAAGATTATATGGAATAACTCTTAAATACTTTAATATATACAAATAGTTGGTGTTTAATTATGAAGAAGGAGATGTTTTTGGTTGTGTAGCTGACATTGGCTGGATTACAGGACATAGTTATGTGGTATATGGTCCTTTATGCAATGGAGCAACAACTGTCTTATTTGAAAGTATACCCACTTACCCAGATCCAGGTAAATCTTGTATTATATATATATATCATTAAAAACCAGTCAACACTTTGACAATATCAATAACAATCAACAATTTCTAACTGTTGTCAAGGCAACATAAACATACATGTGCAATCAATCCAATCACATGTGCAATCAATCCAATCACATTTCACAAACACATATATAAAGATTTCAATGGGTATATAATTTTACCATTTATTTCTTTGTAAATATTGATATTTTTCATTCAAATCCTGCATTAGAATATGAAATTAATCAACAAAAATGAATATTCTTATTTTTCTTAAACCTTTATTTAAATTTTTGGGAACATGTATAACATTATATACTTGTAGCATTTTTTTGGTCTTTATTGGGGCTATTATTTTAAAAAAAGTCAAGGAAATATAAAAAAATACTAATAAAAGAAAAAAACACACAATTACTTCTCTATAAAGCTGCTTTAATATTTCAACCAGCAGACTGGTTTTCATCAGAAAGCATATATATATATATATATATTATAATAGTTGGGGTGTGTTGGAGTCTTACCATATCTGACGTACAAGGGTGCCACCAGGCCATTCAAACCTGGAAAATTTATATAGTAGGCAGATAGTTACTGTTAAGATGCAATTTTTATTTTATAAATACGACCGAAATGCCCAGACACTAGCTCGTGGAGCAGCAGAGATAATATATAAGATTAAAAAAATAAAATAAGCCACTGCCAGATTAACAACACACAGAAACATTTATTTTACACATATATAAAATTCAGAATTATTTTACTATAATGTTTGCTTTAGAATTTGATTTAATTTATATTTTAACTTTTTATTTTAGAAGTTCGCACAGATAGATTAATTAATACTTTATTAGAGTGTCGAGTATGGATAGACTACATAGATTGCACTTGAAAAAGAAAATATTCTATATCCCTTATTTAACTGCAGGCCAAAAGTTCGCATTCAAACTAGCGCCAATCTATCTGATATATCAATGTATTCAAGGCAGCATGAATACATCAGCACAATACTGTACTGTCAGAAATGACATCTGAACAGCATGGTTATTTAGAAGAAAGGTCCCTCATCCAGTACAGGAATGCTACATCTTTCTGGCGAGAAGAACAATACAAAAAACAAAACTCCATAGGAAGAGGTTGCGGTACTTTTTGCTGACTTATGATCCCATTCTATAGGCTAAAGGGGTGATCCAAGGAGCAGGGAAAACCATCTGCCTCTGATGATCAATAAGAAATAGGCTTATTTTGCCCAAGTGTGACGTATAATGTGATCTTGCATGTAGTGGATCTTCATACATTTACTAATTACACCAATACATCCAATCCATTAACCCAATCTAACTGCAAAACAAATAATCTGAAATTAACCCACCCTTAAACTAACATAACTTTACAAATCTACGCAGCCATCCACACCCAACTTAAATTTAACATGATTTAAAAATTTTAGCTTAATAAAAAAAAATCATAATAAATAGTCAAAAGGAAAAAAAAAATTAATGGAAATGATTTAAAAATACATATAATAAAAATAATTATTAATGATTTCATCTGGTCAGATAGGAATTCATATTTCTATTTAAAAATTGGAAATCTTTATATTTAAAGATCATGAATTATATATATAGTTCTTACAGTTTAAAAGTCCTTCCTTAACAGTTGCTTATGATTTGGATCCCGTGTTAATTCTAATTCCCATGTCATCTTGGGGAGACCTGTGTGCCATTAGCCGTTCTGTTGGTATTTATCCAGAGATCCTTTATTGTGGCTGGTATAGTTCTTTGTAGTATTTTATTGCAAAACCCTGATGTCCTGGGGTCCACAATATAGGAAAATGATATTTCATTTCTTCTTTTGGAAAAAACTTAAGGGATTGAAAGTGCGTCTTTCAATCCCTTTTCCTTCAACTCTCCCCGAAACTCAAAACTAAAAACTGCAAACTCAAACTGAAATTGACTTTTATTTCAAATATTTTCATCTTTATATCATACCTCCGGATTAACTGAACATGACATGATGATGATGATTCTTTCACTATGGTCCATTTCTTGAGGGATTTTATTGGTTATTCTGTTATTGTTTTTCTCTCCTATCTGACCTTTAATCATAAATTTTGAGATCCCCAAGGGCTAGTTTACTTAGACCAATTAAAAATAATCATTTCCAGTTTTATCCTTTTGCACAATAGTAATTAAATTTTGTACATTCTTAAAGATATATTTTTATCTTTAAATCTTTTAAGTTTTTTTTTAAATTTCGTTTTAAAATACTTTTTTTTATAAAGTTTTCTTTTAATAATTTTCCATCTGTGTGATTTTATATATATATGTGTGTGTGTGTGAAAGTTTAGATGACTTTTAATTTTCAATTTTTAAAAACAAATTTATATTTGCAAACTTTTTATTTCTAATTTTATTTATTAGAATAATAATATTAAATCATGCTTTCACACTTCCAACGCAAAGCTATAACAACAAATTGAAAACTAAATTAAATGGCTAAGCGCTTTCAAGAAGATGTACTTCTCATATTCATAGCCAGTTATGAATATGAGAAGTACATCTTGAAAGTGCTTAGCCATTTAATTTAGTTTTCAATTTGTTGTTATAGCTTTGCGTTGGAAGTGTGAAAGCACGATTTAATATTATTATATTGAAGACAAACGTAAAGTATAAATATACAGGTTATTATTAGAATAATGTAACTGCATGTATGCCCATTACAATATATATATATATATATCACATGATCACCATCTCTATACTAGCACAAACTATTCTGGGGATATTGAATGAGTAGGCACTAGATAGGGATTTTATGCACAAGCCTTCTGGCATCCATTGATTACTGTGTTTTGCACAGGGTGGCACTACTGTATGGAGAGTTTTGCCTTTGTTTATTATATATATATTTATATATATATATATATATAAGGGACTTGATTCAGACTTTCAAGTTCCCCACAGCTATCCAGTCCATATTATACAACTGATACACATAATCATTAAAGTTTGAGGATTTTCTACCTTAATATAAATTGAGCAGTGATTATACATGTGTTGGAGATGTGATCTGGACCAACTGATGAGTGCTGGGTCAGCACAAAAAGGTCAACATGGGTATGACTATAATATTGGCATCAGCAAGAGATTTGAGCATTTCATTGTTGGATTTTTAATGGTATGGATGACTGAAGAATTGGAGAGTGGAGAAGATTGAAGCTTGTCAATTAAAGTTTAAAGATTTTCTACCTTAGAAACTGAGCTGTGATTATATATGTGTGTTAAAGATGTGATCTGGACCAACTGACGAGTGCTGGTTCAGCATGAGATACATACATTGGAGATCATTTATCTTTTTCACATGTATGTGGTCATGTATATCAGTTGTATAAGATGGATTGGATAGCTGTGGGGAGGTTGAAAGTCTGAGTTCAAGTCTCCTATAATTACATTAAGATTAGTATAGACAGTATATTGTAATGGAACCTCTAATTCAGAGCCTCACTTGGATGCTCCAAATGTAATGGAACTTAAGGTAGCCCATGTTTGGGCAAGTTAAATATAATGGATCGTACTTGCTACATTCCATTTAAATTGAAGAAAGACAAAATTATCCCGGTTATATAAATAATGTAATGGAAACTATATGGTAGCTCATAATTAAGCAAGTTAAATATAATGGAATGTATATGAGTTATTCCATTTATATTAAAGAATGAAGAAAAACAAACTTGTTCCAATTATATTTTAATAAATTGTTTAAATTGCCCTCCCAGCTAGCTTTATATAAAACAAATCTAAAATCATACTAATCAATGAGATCTTTCATTATAATTTATCTTTTAGGTTGATGTGACTAACTAATCAAATATATATATCAAAAATAAAGGGACTTTTATTAAATTCAAATATACACATCTACTATATAAATTTATGTACCTCTAAATATGTGTATGAAAAATAATATATGTAAGTGACCTACAAACCAAGTAATAAATGAAATAAGAAATTATCTTTTATTAAGTCGTAAATTTAATTAATTTACTAATAACTTTGGCATTAAGAAAATAAGAATAATATAGTATCGATCTTTAAATAATTACAAAGGCATTATTTATAAAAATAAATAGCACATCTTTATTTTATGTTATCGTTTGACTTTAAATAATATTAATGTTTCAATATTAATATAAACAATAAATATATAAAGACATATTTCTGCCTAATAGTTATAATATAAAGATACTAATTAATATATAGTACCTCAACTTATAAATTATATTTTCAGATTTTAAAATTATTTAAATATTTATCTTAAACATCATCTGTTATACGTTTAATGTTATAATAGAACAAGACGCTTAAATTGATCATTCACAAACGTTACATTTTACAATGAAAAAAAAAATAAACAAAAAAAAAAAAAATATATCAATCTCAAAAATATATATATCCACACATCACTCATATATATATAAAATTATTAAATACCTTTTTTAAAAGTTCACTTAGTTGATTGTCCTTTTTAAGAATTAATTTAGTCCATGAGTTTTTTCATCTGTATATTTTTTTTTTATTTTTAGAATGCATTCTATAAAAGACGACGAAACGATTTCATTAAAGAAGATTATTAATTCTTGAATATATGCATATTTTATTAAAATGTTAAATCCAGTACATCAATTACAATTACTTCCAGATTAGAATTAAATTGACGATAATACATTTAAGATAGCTATACCAGCTTTTAATTCCAGACGCGATGAAATTTATACGTTGAAAATTTTAGTTGTTCCATTGAAAAATTGCTTTAGAATATATGAAAGCGATGATGATGATGCAGCCCTAGCTGCGATATATCCTTATTACCCCGTCATAATTTATATGTTTATTACAAAATATATACGTTACTTCAGTATTTTTAAAAAAAATGGTAAACTTTAAAGAAATAAAATGTAATAAAATTCTATCCTTCAGTTGTTTGTTCTATATCCCATTTTTAATAAGCAATAATCCTAATAATGGCTTCCTTATTATTGTCGCGTGGTTTCATGCCAGCAGATGCTATTTTAAAACTCATGTTATATATATATATGTTCTCTTTTACAACAATTAACATCAAAATAAAAATAAAATATCAAGTATACATATAAAAAGTATCAAATCGAAAATTTGACATCTTTTAAAATATACATAAATAATTATTTATTACATTTAGTAATCATTGCAAATAAAATATTTTTTTTTTAATCAACAATTTATATGTCCTTATTTATTTCAATAATTAAATATTTATAATGATGTACTATCAATATATATAAATAAAATAATAACTTCAAATAATAACTATATTTAATAAACATAAAAGAAAAATTTAAATATTTCATATGTAAACTTCAACTTAAAGAGATTTTTTTTTTAATAACAAATAACAAATTTTTAAAATATAAATATCGACCTATTGATATTTACAATACCCTCAAATCCACCGAAAAAAAAAAATGTCTTTGCAAATAACTAATTAATTATGAAATATCGAAAAACTTCTCAAATTTGTAATCTTTCTAAGGACTAACATGGTTTAAAGAATATTATTTTTCTTATTAATAACCACATTCATTTATTTATATCTATCTCTCAGATCATCTAGATATTTATCCAAGTTTTCTTAAAAAAAATAATAATAATCAAAAGTGCCTTTTCAATTCTTCCTGTAAAGAATTTCCAGTATGTTAAACTTTGTGAAAAAGTTTGCCCTAATTTACAAGATTTTCATATAGCATTTTGGTATAACTCAATTGCTTTTGAATAATTTTGAGATAAGTATCTAAAGATTTTGCTATGAACTCCTTAGATTCTACATCTATATCCTTTACATAAATAGTAACTTGATCATAAGCACTAACATAACTCTTAACTTTATCAATAATAGTTGCTATTTTATCAGATAATCTTACTTTTCCTTTGACTATCTTGATAAACATCATCGACTTGAGTAAGTCTTTATTTTACTTATTCTAGATTCAATTAAAAACAATTCTCTGGATAATTTTGAATGGTATTCATTCAAATTTTCTAAATAATCCTTTAAAAATCGCAAATCAGTGTGATATAATTTCAACATTAAAGAACTCTTGAAAATCATTTTGTTTTACAACAATAACATTATTATATTAATTATTTTCAGTTTAACTTTAGGTTTACTTAAATCTCTTTCCTTAGTTATATTTTCTTGAAGAAAATCAATATTATTTATCTTTCCATCTATAACTTTAAGTTTAACTTTAGCTTTTCCAATATCTTTCATAAAATCTATACTTCTTTTAAGATAATTTATTTTAAACTTATCTCTACTCATTTCTTTGAATTTTACTTTAATTTTCTTCATATTTTTACTGGTATAAATTATCTCAAGAAAATCTATTTTAATTTTCTCTTTACTTCTGAATTTAAGTTTTATTTTGGCTTTGCCTAAATCTCCATTTGGATCAATTTCTACTTCCATAAAATTTACATTACATATTATATTGTTAATTCTTGTAAAGAATATTTCTTTGTAAATATTAATTTTTGTATAAACGTTTCCACAATTAATGGTACCTTTTTGAACTAGATTTTGCATTTTATCTTTAAATTTATTACTGGTATTATCCGTAATCTTTAGTAATTTTTCACCTAAAGAATTTAATTTTATTTCTACAGATTCATCAATTCTTTTATCCTCACTATAGTATTCATCAAAAATTTTAGGTTTCTTTATAGTCTTTCTTTCAACTACTTCTTCAAACAACTTACTCTCTCTTACATTATCATTATAAATTAATTCAAAAGACTCTTGAGGTTCTTTTAAAATTTTACCATATAATTCATTATCTTTATCAACCATTTTAACATCCTCTTCATTTTCTTTTATATTTTCACTAATCACTTCAATGGGTTCTTTGTATTCTTCAAAATTTTCATCAACTAATTCAAGATTTTTACTACAGATTTTGTCAGACACATTTAATTCTTTCAGTTCTTCATCAACTTTTGTGTCTATACTCATGACACTATCATCTACCAAATTAACAAATGATTTATTATCATACACATCTTTATTAACTAACTTGACAGTATCTTTATTTTCTTCTGTCAAACTATTATACAAGTTAATATTTTCACTAATAACTTGTGGACTTTCTTTACTTATTATTTCAACAATTTGCTTACTTTCTATCACATCTTTATTAATTAAATTAATGGGTTCCTTATTCATTGTCAAATCTGTACCAGCTACTTCAACAAATTTATTAAATACTTCACGAAATATTTTCCGAATGTCTTCTTTCATCGACCTATTGAACTTTTCAAAACATTCATCAATTATTTGGTTTCTCTTCTCAAATATACGATCTATCGATTCCCACCTACTATCTATGTATTTATCAACTGTCATTTCATTCTCCTTTTGAGGATTATCAGCAACTACCTCAAAAGTTATCGGTTTCTCTAATAAATTCCCTAAATCAAAATTACCACTAACTGACATTTTATTACTATTGTTATCCATTATTATTAATAATACAATATTATATACTCATAAAATAAAATCTAAGATATATATATATATTTCTATATAGTAACTATCACAGATCAAGGGCTCACCATCTCCAATCATTATTCCAACAAGCAATTTTTTAACTAAAAATACAAGCCTTTTTAATCTTATAATACATAATAGCTATCTGACAATCTAAATTTTACTTATTTGAACTCATGAACTTCTTGGCTTAAAAAAAAAATAATCTTATCTATCACCATAACATCAACAAATTTCTCTAAAATATATATATATGCAGAGAGTAACAACTGATATCACTAAATAACATTTATTTATATTTAATGATAATAAATATTCTACACTTATACTGTATTAAAATGTGGATACTTCATATCAAATTCAATATAACCTTGAAATATTTAAAAAAATACAACTAAATGTTCACATGCCTTAAAAATAACTAATTTGATAATATAGTGAGATAACTTTCTCATTCAAAATAATGGTAGTTAAATATAAAATACTTAAATCGATACCTATAAATTTTCTGGACTTTAATACTTAATACCATTTTATACACATAAAAAAAAAAATATATCCACTTCACTTATTATTAACTTTTGTGCTCGAAATATTTTACTAAAATTGTACTAATGCAGTTTACTACTAACAAATATTCACTAATTGAATTTCATGTTTAAAAGTCACTTACAAAAAAAATAAAAATAAAACATCGATATGTTTGTTTTCAAACCCTAATTGATAATCAATGTAATAGATTATTTGTTACAAACAATAATCAATTAATCAAACTCTTAAGTTTGGTGTTATATATTTAAGTTATATACTTATCTATTCCTCCAAAGATCCGACAGATATTGACAACCAAAAGATTGATTAGCACTTCACAACTTTGATGTAGATAAAAGAATTCAATCATTACTCCCAAAGCATACAATGTTTCATGAACACTTAGATGACTATCACATTTCATTCTATCCTATCTACTACAACCCATAATAATTTTTCTTAGAACACCATTACACTACCCTGCTTATATTTAAGTCTTAGGGGCTATTATTTATAAATATTTCCTTGCTCATCTTTGGGAGACTTAGAGGCAAATATTATACATATATTAAAATAATTATATCTTACTCTCTCTGGAGTTTTAAAGATAAAATCATGGCAGGACTACTGTTAACTGCTTCATGATAAATAATAATAAACATCAAGATTTGGGTTGGAGCAATGAATGAGACTAATCAATCACAAGTGACATGAATGCATCACATCCTCAAGACAATGACAAAACTCCCCACTCAACATCAATACCTGCAACAGAACCAACCAAACTCCAACAATCAAATATCCCATCCAACCTTCAAAATTATAGATTTTCTACAACTCAAACTTTCCAAATATGTACAAAATTATTATACTATAATTCAACACCATCAATATACTTTTTAAATTGAAATTAAACTGCTTCATGACTATATTTATCTTTCATCACTAAAAAAAAAATACAATAATATTAACCATCACCATCTAAACATAAGGCTAAAATATTTCCATTTATATAAAAAAAATTAAACACACAAAAATGCTTCTCTTTCTTTAAACCATACATCTCATATTAATATATATACTAGACATCTTAATCTCAAGTATGTGGGGTATTTCAAGCCCTAATTAGCTTATTTCTAGCCCTAGTTGTTGCGCCAAATGTAATGGAAACGTATATGTAGCAGCCCCACGATTGGACTAGCCAAATGTAATGGAACCTATAATTCAGAGCCTCACTTGGATGCTCCAAATGTAATGGAACTTAAGGTAGCCCATGTTTGGGCAAGTTAAATATAATGGATCGTACTTGCTACATTCCATTTAAATTGAAGAAAGACAAAATTATCCCGGTTATATAAATAATGTAATGGAAACTATATGGTAGCTCATAATTAAGCAAGTTAAATATAATGGAATGTATATGAGTTATTCCATTTATATTAAAGAATGAAGAAAAACAAACTTGTTCCAATTATATTTTAATAAATTGTTTAAATTGCCCTCCCAGCTAGCTTTATATAAAACAAATCTAAAATCATACTAATCAATGAGATCTTTCATTATAATTTATCTTTTAGGTTGATGTGACTAACTAATCAAATATATATATCAAAAATAAAGGGACTTTTATTAAATTCAAATATACACATCTACTATATAAATTTATGTACCTCTAAATATGTGTATGAATAAAAAAATATATGTAAGTGACCTACAAACCAAGTAATAAATGAAATAAGAAATTATCTTTTATTAAGTCGTAAATTTAATTAATTTACTAATAACTTTGGCATTAAGAAAATAAGAATAATATAGTATCGATCTTTAAATAATTACAAAGGCATTATTTATAAAAATAAATAGCACATCTTTATTTTATGTTATCGTTTGACTTTAAATAATATTAATGTTTCAATATTAATATAAACAATAAATATATAAAGACATATTTCTGCCTAATAGTTATAATATAAAGATAATAATTAATATATAGTACCTCAACTTATAAATTATATTTTCAGATTTTAAAATTATTTAAATATTTATCTTAAACATCATCTGTTATACGTTTAATGTTATAATAGAACAAGACGCTTAAATTGATCATTCACAAACGTTACATTTTACAATGAAAAATAAAAATAAACAAAAAAAAAATATATCAATCTCAAAAATATATATATCCACACATCACTCATATATATATAAAATTATTAAATACCTTTTTTTTAAAAGTTCACTTAGTTAATTGTCCTTTTAAGAATTAATTTAGTCCATGAGTTTTTTCATCTGTATATTTTTATTTTATTTTTAGAATGCATTCTATTAAAAGAACGACGAAACGATTTCATTAAAGAAGATTATTAATTCTTGAATATATGCATATTTTATTAAAATGTTAAATCCAGTACATCAATTACAATTACTTCCAGATTAGAATTAAATTGACGATAATACATTTAAGATAGCTATGCCAGCTTTTAATTCCAGACGCGATGAAATTTATACGTTGAAATTTTTAGTTGTTCCATTGAAAAATTGCTTTAGAATATATGAAAGCGATGATGATGATGCAGCCCTAGCTGCGATATATCCTTATTACCCCGTCATAATTTATATGTTTATTACAAAATATATATACGTTACTTCAGTATTTTAAAAAAATGGTAAACTTTAAAGAAATAAAATGTAATAAAATTCTATCCTTCAGTTGTTTGTTCTATATCCCATTTTTAATAAGCAATAATCCTAATAATGGCTTCCTTATTATTGTCGCGTGGTTTCATGCCAGCAGATGCTATTTTAAAACTCATGTTATATATATATGTTCTCTTTTACAACAATTAACATCAAAATAAAAATAAAATATCAAGTATACATATAAAAAGTATCAAATCGAAAATTTGACATCTTTTAAAATATACATAAATAATTATTTATTACATTTAGTAATCATTGCAAATAAAATATTTTTTTTTTAATCAACAATTTATATGTCCTTATTTATTTCAATAATTAAATATTTATAATGATGTACTATCAATATATATAAATAAAATAATAACTTCAAATAATAACTATATTTAATAAACATAAAAGAAAAATTTAAATATTTCATATGTAAACTTCAACTTAAAGAGATTTTTTTTTTTAATAACAAATAACAAATTTTTAAAATATAAATATCGACCTATTGATATTTACAATATGTATTTAAATATTATATATTAAATAGAAGGATTTGAACTTAGGATTTTCTGTCTATATTCATCCTCCACTCCATCTCATACAACTAATACACATGTCCACACACATGTGAAAAAGATAAATGATCTCCAAATATGTATTTCACCCAGAACCAGCATTGCCTTTTCTGCAATCCCATTGGACTCAGGGTGGTAAGGAGGCATAGCTATATGTCTAATTCTCCATTCCTTCAGAAATTTTTCAAATTTAGTGGATGTGACACTGGTTCCATTGTCTGATACTATAGTTTCAGGAAAACCATGGAAAGCAAAAATTTCCTTAAGTTTTCCTATTGTTTCTTCAATGCTCGTATTTCTTACAATTCTATATTTAGTCCACTTTGAGTATGAGTCAATCACTACCAAAAAAATATAGCCATGAAACAGTCTGGCATGGTCAAGGTGAATATGGCTCCAAGCTTTTTTGACTACAGGCCAGGCCATATAACTTTTCTTTGGAATGTTTGCGTTTACTTGACAATTCTCACATGTTTTCACAAATTTTTCTATCTCAGAGTTAATTCTGGGCCACCAAACATAGCTTCATGCAAGTGCTTTAGTCCTTATGATCACAAGGTGGCTTTGATGGATAAGCTGCAGAACTTGGTGACAACCACTACTAGGTGTTAATGCTCTATCAATCCATTAACATACATCCCTTATTTATAGACACTTTTTCTCTTTCATCCCACATAGCTTTATGCAGTATCCCAGGCCGACTTTTAGGCCAGCCCTTGCTGGCCCTGTCCAACTCACTGCCTCTTTGTTGTCTATTACTATTTTATTCCAGTTGTTTATGTAGTTAATGGTTGAATCCATTTCTTGTGGAACTGATTTAATTGGGACTCTTGACAGTGCATCTGCATGCTTAATGACGTTTCCCCTTTTAAAATTTAGTTCAAAATCATAACTTCTAATAAATTGAACCAATGTAACATTCTAAGATTCAAGTGATCCAGTGCAGTTTTATTTTTAGCTAATATCCCTAATAGTGGCTTGTGATCATAAAGATCTTGAATGGCTACCCATATAAGTATTGGTGAAATTTTTTCATTGCAAAGATAATAGCCAATGCCTCACCCCAATGGCATTTTTGGCCTTTTCTTTACAAATTATATAGTGGCCTTGGGTTTTCTTTTACAACTGCAATCATTTGAGGATAGGGCTTCTTTCGCTTTCTTGATATGATATGGCCCAGGAATTTTATTTCCGTCATCAGCCAGATACATTTTTCTGGATTTATTCTAGCTCTGAAACTTGATAATTTATTGCAAACTTTAAAGACTCACTTGTATAACTTTTCTTCAGAATTAGTATCCCCTCCATTTGGTGGAACAGCATGTCCATCTTGATTTGGAAGATATTTGGTGCAACGGTAATTCTAAAAGGCAGCCTATTGTAGTTAAACAATTCCTTGTGGGTAGTGATAGTTAACAATTCCGAGATGCGTTTAGAAACTGAAATCTGATGGAACATTGATCTCAAATCAATTTTAGAAAAATAATTTGACATTTCCATATTAGCTAATATTTCTCTGACATTAGGCACCGGATACTGACTCTGTGTAAGGTTTTTATTTACTGTAGTCCAGTAATCTCCACAAATGCAGATTTGTCCATTTGGTTTAGATATCACTACAATCGGAGTGGCCTAGTCAGCCTTCTGAACCGGCATTAATATTCCCTTGCTATCTAAATAATTTAACACTTTTTCCACTTTAGTTTGTAATGCAAAAGAAACTTTTCTAGGCCTGAAAATTATCAGGAGTTGCTCCATCTTGCAAGATTATATCAACTGGCTTAGTACTGAATTAGCTTTCATATTACTAAAAAAACTTTTGTAGTTATTTTTTTAAATTCTTTCCTCGATAGCAGTCCCTACCTATAATAGAGTTTAGACTGCCTTGTACTATATATACAATGGTAACTTACAGGTTCTATTTTTAATTTCTCCCCTTCTACTGTTTCCAATATTCTCATATTACCACTAGCTTACTTTCAATTAGCAGATTTCTAATATTTTCCATGCCTTTCGTACATAACTTGCAGACTAAATCACCCACATTTCTCCATTTATTCCCTTGTTGCTAACCATCCTGTTTGAGCCTTAAACAGTAAACTATCTTTTTTTCTATTGTAAATTAACTCTCAATTAATATTTTGTTTACTTCTATATATATTTAAACTCTTTTTACTGTCCATACTAGTTCTCCATCTCTCCAACTCCCTATTTTTTATTAATGCATCTATTCTTCTATCTCATTCTTTGGTCTATAACACTCATCAATCTTCCTAACACACTTCACTGATATGTCTTTATCCAAATTTTCTGTATACCATACTATTTTCCCTACCTATCTTATTGCTTGTCCTTTACTTGTAATCCAATTAAATATTAATTTGGCTATTCTCTTACTATTCATAAATTGCAATCTACCAAACATTTTCATTTTGCTTTTTGCATATCTTATATAAAAACTTAACCATCCTATTTCTCCTTGAATTGCTTTCTTTGCCATCCACATATAAGCACCTAATGCATATTTTTTTACCTCTCTTTGTACTTTTTCTATGTTATCTAACACCCTTTTACTAACACAAACCCTGGTACTGCCACTCCCTTCCATGCAATTCTTGCTACATCATGTTTATTATGTGAAAACACTGTTAATTTCTTTATCAGCCCCTTTCTTTTCTTTGCTTTGTTTATTTATTTTTTCTATTCATTCAAGCAATTTTTCTGATTACTTATAACGATTCCCAAATAGTTATATTTATTTCCCACATTTAATTTTATATCCCCCAATAATAAAAGTTCTTTGTCTTCTCTTTGCTCAGCATTCATTATCACTATTATTGATTTTTCTACCATAAATTTAATTCCCATCTTTTTACCCACCCTTGTGCTGTGATGCACTGTGACTTCACAAATTCTCCATACAGTTGTGTCACCTAGTGAAAGACATAATAATTTATGAATGCAAGAATATGTGTGCATAAAATCCATATCTAGTGCCTTATTCATCCAATATTCCTAAATATTCATTAGTAGGCACTAGATAAGGATTTTATGCACCAATCTTCTTGCATCGATTGATTACTACGATTTGCACTGGCTAGCACTACTGTATGGATAGTTTGTCACTGTTTTAACAGCTTGCATAAATATAGAAAATTTTGATTACATGATGTTCTTATCTATAAGTATGTAATAAAAAGTAAAATTAAGCCCGCATGAATAAATGCCAAATCAAACAATCATACAACTCCTCTAGATTAAAGATTTGATTGCATTACTTTCTTTGTTTTTATTTCAAAGATATTTCTATAAGTCAATAAGCACCGGGTGATGATGTCAAACAGATCTTCAGATTAATTTTTGGTCTTTTTCATTTGTGAAAATAGATCTTCAGATTAATTTTTGGTCTTTTTCATTTGTGAAAATAGATCTTCTCACTGAAAAAGATTAATAAGCTGAAAATTAATCTAGGGATCTTTTTTGATACTGCTATCTAGGATCATTGATTTAAGATAGTTAGAAAACTATACAGTAGTTTGACATAGTGCAAGCCAGAATAATCCATGGATGCAAGGTTAGTACATAAAATCCCTATCTAGTACCTGTTCATCCAATAATCCCAGACTAGGATGAATAGACACTAGATAAAGATTTTATGCACAAACCTTCTTGTGTCCATTAATTAGTCCGGCTTGCACTAGGTGGCACTACTGTATGGAGTTTGTTAATTGCTGAGAGATTCTTGACTTCGTTTAAGGAGAAGCTACAGTTCATCACATCACATTACTGTCTTAACAGCTTGTGTAAGCATAGGATACGGTAATCTTGTGTTGTTTAATGATTTAATATCCTTTGATTTCTCAGTTTACAAAGATTGCACATGAATGGAAAAAAAAAATACTCCAATCAAATATTAAGCATTAAATTATTTTTCTTTGTTAATTGTTTTATATTTTACAATTTAAAGGTCACATTAAAGTTTATGATGATATTCTAGAATAAATGGTATTAATAGAACCAGTAAAATTACCTAGTCATAATACTCATTATTTAATTACTGAATTTCCTGTAAATAGAAAACATATATATATTGTTTAAAAGTAATAATGTTTTAAAAACTTTACTGCGTGATGTTTAGGCCGATACTGGGAGACAGTGCAGCGCCTGAAAATTAATCAGTTTTACGGAGCTCCAACAGCAATTCGGTTATTATTAAAGTATGGAGATGATTGGGTTACAAAGTATGATCGCTCTTCCCTCAAAACTATTGGCTCAGGTTAGTTTTTGCATTTATATATATATAGAAATGATGTATGTGTTACTATTTTTGACATTGGTTATTCATATTTTACTTTCTAAAAAAGAATATACTGTAATTATTTTTTTAAGAGTACTAATAAATCATTATTAATGGATACTATTAATATTATGGTGAACAATGGTAGTTTTTTTGGTCTACTCTAATACCATATATTGTTTTGCGTTCACATTTGGTAACCACTGACAATTCAAACTTATAATAGATAGCACTAGAAGATAGGGAGGGAAAGTCCAGTATTTACCTTGCTATGACGTCATTAGCCTGAAGGCATACTACTCTAACCACCCGATTTTTAAGATAACGTCACTTAGTGATTTGCGACACATGTAATCGCTAAAATTTTTCAGCATATCACGTGGTGACGTTACGTCAAAGATCGCTAGATTAGAATAGGATGCCCTCAGGGTAATGTCGTCATAGAAACGACGAGCGGGGGAAAGGCACGTGGTACAGGGTCATGAGGTCAAAATGGAGAAAAAGGCACGTGGTACAGAATAATGCCGGCGGCGTCCATCCTGAAAAAAAAAAAGGTAAAATTAATAAATAGGAACAAAATAGTTATATGCGGCAAAAAAAGATTAAAAATAATATATACATCATGAATAATTAACTAAAATTGGACACAAAATATGAAAATGTAAGATAAATATCACTACAAAATTAATAAGTAAAAACTGCGAGTCCACAAATCCTGAAAAAAAAAATTAATAAATAGGACACAAAATAGTGATATGCGGCAAAAAAAGGTTAAAAGTAATATATACTTCATGAATAATTAACTAAAATTGGACGCAAAATATGAAAATGTAAGATAAATATCACTACAAAATTAATAAGTAAAAACTGCGAGTCCACAAATCCTGAAAAAAAATGTTAATAAATAGGACACAAAATAGAGTGATATGCAGCAAAAAAGAAAAAGTTAAAGGTAATATAAGCATCATGAATAATTAACTAAAATTGGACGCAAAATAGGAAAATGTAAGATAAATATCACTACAAAATTAATAAGTCATCTTAAAAGTATTATATAAATTTTAAAAAAATTATCATAAAGTGAAAACTGCGAATCTACAAATAACTGCGAGTCTACAAATATTAAATTTTCTTTTTTAAAAAACGTATCATAAAGTGCGAGTCCTGAAGTAATAATTCTGTAAGTATTCAAATAATAATTTTGTCGTCTTAAAAAAACCTATCATAAAGTGAAAACTGCGAGTCTACAGATATTAATTTTGTCTTTTTTAAAAAACGTATAAAGTGCAAGTCCAAAAGTAATAATTCTGCAAGTATTCAAATAATTTTGTCGTCTTAAAAAAACCTATCATAAAGTGAAAACTGCTAGTCTACAAATATTAATTTTGTCTTTTTTAAAAAACGTATAAAGTGCGAGTCCAGAAGTAATAATTCTGCAAGTATTCAAATAATAATTTTGTCGTCTTAAAAAAACCTATCATAAAGTGAAAACTGCGAGTCTACAAATATTAATTTTGTCTTTTTTAAAAAACGTATAATTTCCCTACCGCCCATTGATGCCTAAATAACTTAATTTAGTGCGTCATTTGATAACGTTTTATAGCACAATAGGCACGTTGGAAGCTGTTTATGACGTTTTATAGCACAATAGGCACGTTGGAAGCTGTTTATTAGTTACAGATCCAATACAAACCATTTTTAAACATTCTAGTAATAGCCATAAACACTTTTTTTTTTAGATACAGATTAAAATTGGTTTAAAAATGTATAACTTTTTACAAAGGGACTTAAGATCACACTCATCTAATCGTAAATACTCATGAACCATCATACATAAAGAGAAAGACCAAACAGTTGTTTGATTACTGTTACAAATCCTGTGTATGAAGTCTGTGATTTATTGGTTGTTGTTTTTTTGGTATTAAACCGCTAAACATCACATGATCACCATTTCTTATGCTTGCTCATAACTGTTATTAAAACAGGCTAAACTCTCCATACAGTAGTGCCACTCAGTGCAAGCCAGAGTAATCAATGGATGCCAGAAGGCTTGTACATAAAATTCTTAACTAGTGCCTACTCATCCAATATCCCCAAAATAGCCTCTAGCTTGTGGCTTTCATCAGTGAGGAGCCTTGGATCTGAGAACACTGTATGTAGATCTTAGGATCTAATGCAACTCTTCAGCACAAATCTTCCGGCATCCATTGGTTACTCCGGCTTGCACTGAGTGGCACTACTGTATGGAATGTTTTGCCTGTTTAATAACAGTTATGAACATGCATAAGAAATGGTCTTGTGATGTTTAGTGATTTAATACCAATACTGCCTAATAGGATTTTGGTGGCTATGGTTATTAAAGGACCAAAGACACCAAAATGTATGGGCACTGAACTGAATTCAGACCTACATGACTATATAAGCTAATGAGCGTTGATTGAAAATATTATTGTGTTTTCAATTTTAAACTCATAGTTTTGTAGTTAAGTAGAGAAAAACATGGCTGCTTGAGGGGTGCATCAAATCCCAAGATCTAGGTACAGTGCTTTCAGATCCAAGGCTCCTCACTAATGAAAGCCACAAGCTGGGGATATTGGATTAGTAGGGACTAGATAGGAATTTTATGCTCAAGACTTCTGGCATCCATTGATTACTCTGGCTTGCACTGAGTGGCACGACTGTATGGAGAATTTTGCCTGTTTAATAACAGTTATGATAAAGCATAAGAAATGGTGATCATGTGACATTTAGTGATTTAATAACAATCCTGCCTAACAGGATGGTGGTGGCTATGGTTATTAAAGAACCAAAGACACCAAAATGTATGGGTACTGAACTGAATTCAGATGACTACATAAGCTAATGAGCTTTGATTGAAAATATTATTGTTTACAATTTTAAACTCATAGTTTTCTAGTTCAATAGAGAAAAAAAGATGGCTGCTGGAGAGTTGCATTAGATCCTAAGATGTAGGTGCAGTGTTTTCAGATCTAAGGCTCCTCACTGATGAAAGCCACAAGCTAGAAAATAGTCTGGGATATTAGGTGAGTAGGCATTGGATAGGGATTTTATGCACAAGCCTTCTGGCATCTATTGACTACTCTGGGTTGAGTGGCACTACTGTATGGAGAGTTTTGCCTGTTTTTTATATTGCTGACCAAAAGCATAACTATGAACAGTATAAGAATATTGATATCAAAATTTGAAACTTTTATAGGTTTGTACCAAGTTAACATATAACTGTGCAAGAAGTTTTAAATGTCTGTTGTGCATCTCTAGTAATTTATGGTTTTTCTTTTAACATCTGACAATACTCACTGCTGATCTGAAAACCTTAAATGCCCACTAGTGGGTAGTAGGGAGAAATTATCAATTGTGGCATTATAATAAAGGCTGCAGGGTCAGTGGAAACAATATTTAAATAATTATAATAGACATGTGAAAAAATCTATAAGCTCCAGATGCACATTTATACTGAATGAGTATTCATCAGTTGGCCCAGATTACAATTTTTTACACATACCTTTATCATTGTTCAATATATATATATAGCAAATTATGTGCTGCCCTCACAACTTGGACACAAATCACTTGATGAAAGTATATTAATAATTTTTATTAGTCATTTGTTAGACAGCGATTATCCAATAATGAATAATATTTCTGTTGTGTATTTTTCACACTATACCACTCACATGCAAGGTAGGGACTGTTTTCTATCTTTTTTTAACACACTTTGTGGAGGCATGTAGTCATAAACATATGACCAAAGACATGTGAAAAAATCTATAATACCTAAGATGCACATTTTATGCTGAACCAACACTCATCAGTTGTCCCAGATCACAATCTCTTACCTATATCTTTATCATTGTTCACTATATAGTTATCCAATTATTACAGTTTAATTGATAGGTGTTAATCTTATTGACCTCACAACTTTACCACAAACTATCTGATAGAAGTATATTAACATTTTTTATTAATCATTTATTAGATTAGAGATTATCCACTTAATGAATAATATTTCTGTAGTGTAATTTTCACTATACCACTCACATGCAAGGTAGGGACTGTTTTCTATCTGCTTTTAACAACTTATGGAGAGATATAATCATAAACGTATGACCAAAGATGTGTGAAAAGAATGTATGATCCCCAAGATGCACATTTCATGCTGAACCAGCACTCATCAGTTGGCCTGACCACAGTCTCTTACACATATCTTTACCATTGTTCAGTATATATATATACATAGCAAATTATTACAGTTCAATTGACAAGCGATGAACATGCTATCCCCACAATTTTAATACAAATCATGAAGTATATTAATAATTTTAATTAGACTAAAGATTATCCAATAATGATTAATATTTCTGTATGTAGTTTTCACTACACCACTCTCACACAAAGTTGGCTACTGGTTTCTATCCACTTTCACCACCTTATTGTTAATATATCTTTATTAAGTGATTTGTGTCAAAGTTGTGGCTGCAGCACATTTGACACATCAATTGAACTGTAGTAATTTGTTATCTATATGTATACTAAACATTGATAAAGATATGTGTAAGATATGGGGATCTGGGCCAACTGATGAGTGATGATTCAGCATGAAATATGCTTGGAAATCATGCATCATTTCCATATGTCATTAGCCACATGTTTATGATTACACCCCTCCCACAAGGTGTTAAAAGTGGATAAAAATCGGTTGCTACCTTGAGTGAGAGTGGTGTAGTAAAAATTACATTACAGAAATTCATTATTTATTTTCATATATAATTTGTTGTAAATACATTTTCTGTTTATATATTTCATATCAAATATTTTTAAAATTTTTTAATTGTAAATACTTTGACATAACTTTATTATTTATACAGAGTTTCATAAAAGATTATATCTAAAGTTTTTTCACACATTTTAAATTCATTTTATCTAATTATTCAAAGATTGATCATTTTTATCATTATTTTTAAATATAAAATATTGCAATGAGAAATTGTATGATGTGTACAATCTGGTTTTATGTCATCTTGGGTTACTATTATATGTAATGGCATGGAAGCCTTAATTGGTGAAAGTTTAACTTTATTTATAAATCAGAACTATTCTTTCACAAATGCATCACAATCTCATTTTCTAAATGGACTGAATTTATTATAAAATCATGTTGTCTCCAAGTTTATAATTTTGGATAGCTAATACAGTATTTATGAATATGTGTAACAGAGAATACAAGGCTCACATGTTAAAATGAAATTAAAATATTTAATAGAGCAACAAAATAGGAATAATATGACAATTTTTAGATAATGTTCTTATTTATCATTTTTATTAGTCTTCTCTTAATGTGTTGAAACCATGAGAAGGCATACTTTCTATGCAAACACAGAAATAGGCTGTTTATGTGGCCCAATATGTCTATGCTTTTGCAGAGAAAGTTACGGCCTATAAAACAGTTCTTTTCATATTAGTCATTTCAAGCTTAGATGGCTTTGCATACCAATATTATGGCCTGCTGATGTGCTTTGCGACACTATGCAATGCACACACTTGCCAGATTGCTACCATATATCGTGAGGGTTTTTGGAATTCAACTGGCCAGAACTATTGTAATATGCCTTTGTAATAGTGATCTATGTGAAAACAATTGCAAAAGGGTCGGGCCAAGCACCATTTCACACAAATTATGTGACAAAACACATTTGCATGAGACAGCTATAAGTCAAATGAAATGGCTGAGGTTGCACATTGTTTTGGGAAACTGTAAGCTTGGTTTGATCAGAGTACTGCATCTTTTGGCCAGATTAAGAACAGATACGAGACAAATAAAATGTCTGAGGTTGCATGTTGTTTTGCAAATCATAATCTTGGTTTGATTCAGAGTACTGCATCTTTTGGCCCATCTTTCGTACCAGCAAAACCATCATTCACTCCCCCTTACATATTCCAGCCAATGTGCTGTCATGTCTAATGTAATTTAAAATGTAATTATTGTATTTTAGAAAATAATGTTGGTTGTAAATTGAGTACTGCATCTTTTGGCCGATCCTTCAGACTGGCCAGCAAAACCATCGGTCCCTCCCTTATGCACCTTCCAGCATTACACACTGACTTGTGGAATGTAATTTTAAATATTGTAATTCTTGCATTTTCGAAAAAAAATGTTTTTTACAAAATAATGTATTTTTGTCAGTTGTTTAAAAATAGTTTGCCAAATGTTGCAAGGTGCTAAAATATATAATGTAATTTTAAAATGTAATTATTCCATTTTAGAAAATAATGTTAAAGTTAAAAATCAAAAAAAAAAGGCCTGGTAACATTATATTTGTGTTTGTTTACATAAAAAGTATGCCCTCTTGTGGTTTCAACATGCTAAGAGAAGACTACCAAAGATAATATCAGCTCTATAATCATTAAATTGTGATTTAAATTTATAAATTTACAAAATGTACATATACACATTTTATCGTGTATTAAATTTATTTTGAATGGTAACATAATCCTGTCATATGGAATATTCTTGCAATTTGTAAAGTATGTGTTCATTAATATTATTCTATTTTCTTTACAAAAACATTATCAATCTTTTTTTATTTTTTGTTTTCATTTCATATTTTTTAATAATATGATCATCTCTTCCTGATTTATCTTAGCATTTTAATCTCCCCTTAACATTATATAACTATTTTTATATAATGAGCATGTTAATAGCTCTTAACAAGCTTTTTATAAGTCATGTGATATATATGACTTGATTTCCTTGCAACTATTTATATATATATTCTTTTCAATTTTTTTAAAAAAAAACTGTCATCATCATCAAAATTATTAGCCAACATGTATACTTAAACTATAACTAATCATTGTTGGATCAACAATACTTATACTATTTACTTCTATTCCAGAAACTATTATATCTTCTTTATTTTTTTTTTCCATAGTTAATCCAGCTTGATGCCCATAGCTTTATAATATCTATTCTTTTTTTCTCACATTTCTGACTAGGGTGATTATTCATATTCCTATCTTTTCATATTCTATTCATACAATATTTTTAACTTTATTATTAAAACATTACTATTTTCAAAAATATGTAAATACTGAATAAATAAACCAATTATAATGTTAATCCAATAGTTAGTTCTTTGAGTTAATTTATCATTTATAGTTGGTGAACCTATCAATTATGATGCATGGAAATGGTATTACAATGTTGTTGGTGAAAGTCGATGCCCTCTAGTGGATACATGGTGGCAAACAGGTAATTAAGAGTATTAAATATTGATGTCAATATATATAATATAATTATATTCCAAATGACTGTAAATAACAAAAATTCCAATATAAACTTTCATCAATAGTAGTACTTTCAGTTATATTTATAATCATTTTCAATTAAACTGACTTAATTTCAAAATGGAGTAAAACAGACTGTCAGTGAATATTAAGATATGTAAATCGACATGTGGCTTCTGTTAGATGCTGTTTTGCTTCATTTTGAAATTAAATCAGTTTAGTTGAAAATGATTATGAATATAATTGAAAGTACTACTATTGATTAAAGTTTATATTGGAATATATTTTGTTATTTCCATTTTGTGGAATATAATTACATTTTATTAAATATTTTTATTAGCAGACATTTATTGTATTATTGTGTTACACACACACACACACACATATATATATATATATTGTAACTCTTTACTGTAATAGCTCTTTTAAAATATGAGTTAGCTTTAACATAGTGATAAAAATTTTAAATTTTATAGAGTAAATAATTATATAAGTATTAATATTAAACTCGCATAGTTTGTAAGAGCTTAATTTATATATAATATTACTTTGTGATTATTGTCAAAATGAACTAATAATTTGTCCGCAGACAGCAGATTTTTAATATGTAAAAAAGCATCATCACTTTTGATTCTTTTTTAATAGTTCAGAAAAGTATTTCGCAACTTTTATCTTATTTTGTAAGAACAGTTCGAAGTAATTTATTAAACCTAGAAATGCTTGAAGTTCCTTAACATTCTTTGGTTTTGCTGGCTTTTCCATGTTTTTACTTTTTCAGATATAGGATGTTTGCCTTTGCCGGAGATTATATGCCCTAGAAAAATCAATTCCTTAGTGTTCTACACACTTTTTTGAGCATTTAATTTTACTCTGAATTTCTGTAATTTTGCATATACCTTAAACAGTTTTTGACGTAGTGTCTCCTCCAAGTCTGCTGTTATTAGGATGCCATCGAAATAGGGTATGACACCTTCGAAACCTTGCCGTAATGCATCAAGTTTTGCCTGAAATATATTTGGGGCTGTTGAAATCCTAAATGAAAGCTTGTTATACTTAAATAATTCCAAAGGGGTAGTAAGCATTAATATTTTAGCAGTTTTATCGGTCACTGGAATTTGATGAAAAGTCCAGCTTCACAAAGTGAGATGCATTTTGTAATCTAGTCAGTATCTATCTTATATTTGGCACAGGTATGCCCCCTTATTTAAAAACTTATTAACTGTTAATCTATAATCACTGCGTATTCGTATCGGACCATTAGGTCTTGTAATTATGACTATCGGTGTAGCCCAGTCTGCCATTTCCACAGGTGTCAATATGCCTTTCTTAACCAATGCTCAAATTTTTTTCTCGACTTTTGGTTTTTGTGTGAATGGAATTTTCCACTATGTGCAGCTAATTGGAAGTGCATTTTCTACTAGTTCATCCTCTACTGGGATTTTTGCTATTTTGCCCAACTTTTACCAAATAGATCTGGATATTTATTTTGTATTGCTTGTTTGAGGGAATTTTTTTTAACTACACTAACCTCAATTTCTATTACACCAAACCATTCCCTACCTATCATGTGGCTGATTTTACCTTGTACTATGAATTGTGGCAACTTAATTATTGTTTTGTGTTATCTAACCAGTATGTGTACTCACCCCAGTAACGTTAATGAATTTCTGCTTATGTCTTGGGCTTTAATGTTTCTTTTTTCTAGTTTTATACTAGTGTTGGCTGCCGATAGTGTTCTCCAATTTACCTCCGACATTATCGATATACCTGAGCCACTATCAATTTTCCATTTTCATTTCTATGCTGCAAATTTGCAATTCCATCATGAATTGTTATGATCCTTCAACTCCTGTATTTTTTACTGTGAATCTATTCAATGGTTTACCTCCCCTACTTTTCTGAACCACCATTTTCTTTGGTTCTCTTCATTACTGAATTTTTTTACATACTCATGCCAGATTCCCCTTACAACCATATTTAAGCCATATTTCCTGCCTCCACCTACACTCATTTATCGCATGATCTGTTTTCCCACAGCCGAAGCACAAAATTTTGTTTTCATTTTCAACTTCAGGCTTGCGCGGATTTATCCATTTTTTCCTTGTTTTGAAAACTTGATTATCAAAACTGTCTTTAGGTTTAGATTTAAAAACTTGAGCCTGCTTTATTATTAGTTTATAAGCTATGATTTTCTCTATGGCACTTTGTAATGTTAAGTCAGTATCAGTTAACAACTGCTGTCTCAGCCTGTCATCGGATATTTCCCAGGATAATTGATCTAAAAGTATTTCCTCAACCCAATCCCCAAACCCTCAATCCTTTGCTAGCTCTCCAAGGGCAGAATTATACTCTAATTGATTCTCCCTTAAACTGTTTCCTATTTCTTAACATTAAGCAAGATATGTGATGCGATAGACAAGGACTGAAATATTCATTCATTTATTTTATTAATTCCTCATTTTGTACACTATCAGTAATGGGAGAGTGGATAATAAAACGTATTCGTTATCTCTAAAACTTTTTTACCTGAAAAGCGTAAATGTGCTGCAACTTTTCATTTATTATCCTGAATTCTGCTTAGAGTAAAAACGTTTTCAATCTGATTCACATATAGTGGCCATTCTGCACCATTTTCCACATCAAACTCGCAGATAGATGCTTGTCCACAAAATGACATTTTTATTTACTTTAACTACCTTACTAGTTTTCTCTCTAAATCTGTTCGAACTAACGACTGGACCAGGTTTCTAAGTCTTAGTTCTGTAATCCCTGAGTAAGAATAACTAATTATTTTAGGAATTCATTTTTTTTAGAACACAAAGGAAATGAAATTCACAGCAGCTCAATTTCTTCATGCACTTTAATACAAATTACAATATATAATACGAGTTACAATATATCCTAGATATAATATTTATATGGGTTCACACTCTTCTCACATAAATCCCAGCTTTGAAATATAAGTCCCTTTCACTTAATATGTACTCAATAGTTAAATAGCAAATAGAAAGCAATACATTAATGACCTTTGCCATTATTAACGTCTTTTAACCCTGCAGGCCCCTAAGGCATTTTTAAATCATAATAAGATCACGGTGATCTGTTTTAACCCATGATCTGATTTAACCCTCGTTGGCTTTAATAGGAGCTACTATCCTGGGTAATAAGATGTCCCCTGCTGGTTTTTTTTGCTGATTTTCCCCAATGGGAATTCCAGTTGACCCAAACAACAAAGATCGGATAAAAAAGTTTCTCCTTTTTCTGTTACAGTCTTTTTATACTTTTGTTTTCTTGGGTAATAATATAGTTCATGAGGATCTGGGTGAAGAGTTTTATCAATTCAATCTTTGCTGTAACTTTTATTAATAGTTAGCTGATGCTAATTGAATTTTCCTTAATTAGTTCAATATTTCAATTAAATATTTTATTTAATTAATATTCGATTTTCTCTATTACTTTATTTCTTTTTAATATTATTTTTACCTCTTCATGTAATTTTAATATGCATACATTTTAGCTTCAATGAGGCATGGTAATCCTTAGATAATGGTTTGCCTAATTGTTAATATATGATGAAATAAATGGGTTTGCAAGCTCCACAGGCCCTGTCCAAATCTCTTTATGCACACATCATTTTGCTCACCAAAACACAAGATAAAGAAAGAATGACAAAATGAATAATACCTATATGGTATTATATATACTAAATTGTCCATTCACTTTACTACTGTTACACAATTTAGAGTTGAGGCTAGGAAATATAAAGTTCTGAAGAAGATTTCTGGGGCAATCGAAACTGCAAACTGTAAAAAAGGGTGGTAAATAAAGCCTTGGGTAACAGTAGTAAAGTGAATGGACAATTTAGTATTATATGGTATACATTTGACAATGCAATAAGAAATAGTAGTTATTATACTTCTTGAAAGTGAATAAATAATAGGAAAAAATCACCATTTCCAAGAAAAATGACTAATTTATAATCATTGATTATGTCAGTTCATGGTCATAAAGTAAATGAAAACCCCTTAGAACAAAATTTAAAAATAACTCTTGGTGTATATTTTTTCATTCAAAAAGTTGCTAGTAAAGCGTTGGTGGCCTAGCAGTTAGCATAGCTGCCTTCCAAGCAGCTGGCCCGGGTTCGCTTCCTGGTGCTTTGACATATAAAAAAAAGTTGCTAGATACCTTGGAACATTTTTTTTATTTATTTAGAACAAATAACCTCTAAATAATAACTATTTAAATCCCTTTAAATATGTGTAAACTTAAATGGCAACCATTATCTCACACACATATAAAACTTAATGCATTTAAAATAGCATAACCTTTCCCCCTTTATTTATAAAATATTGTCTTTTTTTTAAAAAAAAAGCTAGCTGAAGCTAAACTTCAAGAATAATAAGATAACCTTGCACATGTTATTATTAACTTGTTATTAATATTTTATTAATTCTAAATTTTATTGTAATTATTTCTTTATGTTATTAAATATTTGCATACATATACTTTTTCATTTACATAAGTATATATATAGTAATAATAAAAAGTCAGATGTCACATGACTTATATATAGCTTGCACTTCAAATATGTAAAATTAAGAGCATGCTACTACAAGAGAAGGCATCCCCAGACCGGTTTCAACCTATGGGTCTCTTCAGTGAGGAGTTGAAATTTTTTGAATCTAATGTCCCAACTCCTCACTGAAGAGATCCATAGGTCAAAACCAGTCTGGGGATGGGGACAATGCAAGATAAAAATGATTTGAATGCCTTCTCTTGTAATAGCATTTATCATAAAATAAAAATAAAAAATAAAAACGCTTGTTTAGAGCTCATTAGCATGCTCTTAATTTTACATATAAGTGTATATATACAAAGTAGACATTTATAATAAAATCAAAACAAAATTGTTAGAAGTCTCAGATTTTTATTTTAGTGCAGCAAAAATATTGATACATTTATTAAAATAAAATAAACTTAGCAATGGGACAAATCAGTTCTCTCCAATGGATTTAAAGTATATGTGATATTAAAACTAGACTATTCCAAGATAAGAATTTATATATAATAATAATAATCAGACTTTCAAGCCTCTTCACTATCCACACTATCTTATACTACTAAAACACATGACCACACACATGCAGAAGGGATAAATAATCACCAATATATGTACTTCATGCTAAACCAGCACTCATCTTTTCTGCTTGTGTGTGGACATGTGTATCAATAGTATGAGATGGTGTGAATAGTGAAGGGGCTTGAAAGTCTGTGTTCAAATTCCCTATACTTACAATTAGGCTCCAGATATAAGAGTGCCTGGTATTTTAAATCTTATAATAATAATCACTAGTTTTATTATTATTTTTTATTTATAAATACAGATTACCAACCTGATAGGATTGCGCTAAGGTGAGCATGTACTGAGATAAGAATAACTAACTGTTGGAAATATAATGCAATGAATGGTACATCCCTTCACAAGGTATCAAACTGGTATAAAGTCCAGTTCCTGTCTTGCATGAGAGTAGTGTTGTGAAAGTTAACAAAACTGTCAATGTATGCAAGGAAACTCAGGTGTTGATACCTCTATAAGTTCACACCTATTGTTAATTAAATGAGACTTAAAGAGTATATTTGGGCTAGAGATAATCTATAGTTTAATGAATGATTGATACAAGTTATTTATATAATTCTATAAGTAGTTGCTATCAAAGTTATGAGTTCAGAAAACTTGAACATTGTCAAGTAAATTACAATAATTTGATATCTACAATATATACTGAACAAACGTTAAATATATATTTAAAAGATTGTGAACTAACTAATGAGTGCTGGTCCAGCACAAAATGTGCATCTTGGGGATCTTTTTTTTATGTTTTTGATCATATGTTTCAGCATATTGAGCTGAAATATATAAAATACATATATACTTGAAGTTAAGTAAAACTAAACATAAATAACATTGTATCTGTATTTAAAATTCCAATATAAGCTATACATGTCTTATTCACTTGAAAAAAGGTAAGTGAACTGAGTATTTCAAAAATCCATCATGCATATGAGAGGTCGGTCTGACTTCTGCGTTGATGGATAATTTGTGACAGGATTGAATTAAGGTGAAAAATACACTGAGATATGTATAATTAACTATTGAAAAAATATATATACACACATACACATGTCAATAACCCAAGCCCGGAATTGTTGTTTATTAGGCTAGCCTTTCAAGATCTCTATATGTGTTTGCATGTTATTCCCCGTTTTGTTCAAATATTGCATAGCTAACATTCATATATATATATATGTGTGTATAGAGAAAATATGTTCAAGATCAAAAATATGGTCAGTAAATTTTACATAAATTTTAATTTTGGGTAAGTAAATGATAAGACTTGATTTTATCCTACATAGACATTGTAATAAATTGATCAAAACTTTCTAATGTTGGTTAAAGAAAGATTTATTATACATATTTATTTTTATTAAACGTAGCTGGTCACTTTCGGTTTAGAAAACCAAATTCATAGCACTTTCTAAGCCGAAAGCACGCTCAGCTATATTTAATTAAAGCAAATATATATAATAAACCTTTTTTTTAGCCAATATTAGGATCATTTGGACCAATTTATTACAAACAATTATATGAAAAAGGTAACACATTTTACATATACTTTAAACAAAAAGATTTATCATGCATTTATTAAATATTTATACACATAAAATAATGAATTAATTTTTATTAATATTTTTAATAGAAACTGGAGGTATTACAATTGCACCACAGCCTTGTGATCCTAAAGCTGAGATTAAACCTGGTATGGCAATGCGACCATTTTTTGGAATTGATTTAGTATTGATTAATGATCAGGTTTGTATATGCAATGTTTTATTTGATATATGATTTTGATTGTATTTTATTTTTAATAAAATTATTCCTTAATGTAATTTAGAGGCAAAAAATTTTTTTATTTAAATAATATTACCATATTTTAATACTTTATTGTCTAGGGTAAAGAAATAATAAAAAATAATGTCACAGGAGCATTGTGTATTCGTCAAGCATGGCCAGGAATGGCGAGAACTGTCTACCAGCATCACGAACGATTTATTCAAACGTATTTTAGTCAGTATGCAGGTACTAACAAAAATTAGATTTTTCTAATTTTTACATCAAATTTTCTAGAAAGATTTTATATATGTATATTTGAAATGTTATTTCTGTGTTTTCCATATGTAAAAACTGACAAATGATTACATATTAGCTGAAAGATTAGTAGATAGCCACATGATCACCATTCTTTATGCTTACCCAAGCTGTTTACACAGACGCTAAACTCTCCATACAGTAGTACCACAAAATCCCTATCCAGTGCCTATTCATCCAATATCCTTAGACTAGTTTCTAGCTTGTGGTTTCCATCAATGAGGAGCCTTGGATCTGGGAGCACTGCACCTAGATCTTAGGATCTAATGCAACCCTCCAGCAGCCATATTTTCCCTTATTAACTAACTATAAAGCTTTGAATTCAAAATGAAAACACAATAATGTTTTCAATTCAAGCTCATTAGCTTGTATAGTTGTATAGATCTGAACTCAGTTCAGCATCCATACTTTTTGGTGTCTTTGGTTCTTTAATAATCAGTTACCATAATCCTATTGGGCAGGATTAGTATTAAACCACTAAACATCACATGATCACCATTCTTTATACTTACACAATCTGTTTACACAGAGGCTAAATTCTCCATACAGTAGCGCCACTTAGTGCAAGCTAGAGTAATCAATGGATGCAAGAAGGTTTGTGCATAAATAGTTTTAATTTTTTTGTGATTACGCAGCATTAAAATTGGCTTATCATTGCTTTAATAATGTATCAGTTATCTTTTTCAAGGGATCCTATTAAAAGACTGGATGTCATTCGTGGCCAAAATAAGAATGAGCACTGTCTCTCTGTTGATTTGTTCTTGGCATGAATAACCTCCTTTTAATAATAAAGATTGCAACTTGACTACAGAGATTTAAATTAATGATACAAAGAAGTTTAAATAAAGCTCTTACAAACCCATGTAGCCTTGAGCATTATTAAAATTTGGGATTCATGGGATTTGAGTGGATGACGTTTACTTCCATTTTGTTTTTTAATTTAATGGCAGTTGAGGCCAAAGGAATTAAATGGATTTGCATATTGAAAGACTGTATATAATAGTTAAGTATGTTATATTTATTATTTTTATTGTGATTACAATCGTTTTTTAATTAATGGACATTTTATTTCCATTATTAATGTATTTGTATATTTATAAATGTGAAACTAAAATTATAATTTCTACATTTGCATTAATTTTTGTTTATTCTGTTTTTAAAGTTTTTTTTTTTTTTGTAGATAAAATATTTGGTTTAATATTTATAATAATTAAAAATGAGATCTTGCAGAAATGCAGACAAGCAAAGAAAGATACTGAATGATTTTAAAAGATTTGAACAAGCCATTTAGAACATTTTTCACATAATCATTTATATGAAATTAAAAATATACTGAATGGATGGGAGAAATGATGACATTTATAATTAAGACAATTTAATCATTGAACTAATTTCTTAAGGCCTTTCTAAAGTGTCATTTTATCCAAAGTTTAAAACATTTGCTTTCATTTCTGCAAGATTGTAAATTTGTGTCAAGCGGTGGTGGCCTAGCGGTTAGCATAGCTGTCTTCCAAGCAACTGGCCCAGGTTCGCTTCCCGGTCAACGCATTTGACACACACATATATATAAAAGTTTGTAAATTTGTTTGCGTTAAAGATAATCTATGTTTTTGCATAGATGAATTAATTTCAGGAACAAATGAGAAAATATTTATGACTTTGTGTCAACATTTTATTTTTCTATCTAAAGTGAAAACTGCATTTAAAAGTTATCTTGAAATGCTGTTTTTGCCTTATTTTAAAATACAAATTAATTGCATATGATATCCCATTATTAAATAAAAACACAGGGAATTGTTATTAATTTAAAACTTAATTTGTGGACAGAATTTATTGAAACAGATTTTTATATTGATAATTTTTTTAAAAAAAGAGTATGTTGGAACTCGACTATTTATATGTTTAATTTCAAATAAAAGGTATATACTTTAATATTATTCTAAAACATCAAGAAAATTTTTTCAATATACTTTAATTAATTACAATAATTTTCTGTAAGATTATTTTAAAAATTTTAAGCTTATACATTTCAAATCATCTCCAATTGATGCGATGCGATGCACTGTGACTTTTCCTTATACGGAGTCAGGAATCTCTCGGCAACTATTGCCCAGAGAAACCTTTAGCAACTTTGACTTCAATTTTTATTCCCCACCCCAAGTATTCCCATATTCTTCTCTATCCTACTCCATCCCACTTCCACAACATAATCTTTGTCAACTCCATGGCCTTTATATCTAAAACCCTCTTATCTTTTCCCAAACCCAGCGTAAAAACCAATAAGCCACTTTCTAACTTTCTGTATAATCACTTTGTTCATATTTATTCTTCCACAACTTCATTATTTGTACCCTTTCTGCTTTCAGGCATTTACATTCAATTAACAGATGCCTAATATTTTCCATGTCATCCTTACACAATTTGCAGACTAAATCACCCATATTTTTCCAATTATGTATATATTTCCTCAAACATAAAGAAATTTCACTACGCCCTCTATGAATAAATAAAAGGCTGCATTTCAAACAGTCAGTTCACAGAGGGTGTAGCTGAAATTTCTTAATATTTGAACAGTATTTCAAAGATTTGCATAAAGACTTTATGTCAGTATACTGTGCAAAAGGTGGGGTGATTGAGTTATGAGAATTGTTGAGTGTTATAGTGGCAAGGAATAGTGGATGCATTAATAAAAAATAGGGAGTTGGAGAGATGGAGACCTAGTATGGAGAGTAAAAAGAGTTTAAATATATATAAAAAGTAAACAGAATAATGGGTGTGAGTTAATTTATAATAATAGCAAGGAAAGTAGTTTACTGTTTAAGGCTCAAACAGAATTATTAGCAACAAGAGAATATACACATAAATGGAGGAATGTGGATGATTTAGTCTGAAAATTATGTAAGAAAGGCATGGAAAATATTAGACATTTGTTAATTGAATGTAAATGCTTACAAACAGAAAGGGTACAAATAATGATGTTGTGGGAGAATAAATATATAATGTTGTGGAATTGGGTGGAACAGGATAGAGAAGAGTATGGGAAAAACTTAGGGTGGGAATGGAAAGGGAAGTTAGATGGCTAACAGATTTCTCTGGGCATAGTGGCTGATAGATTCCTGACTCCGAGAAAGAAGAAGCCATAGCGCATCGCATTTGGAAAATTGGATATTTAATTTCACTGGGATTATTATTTATTTCATGTATTAAAATAGTTGCCTTTATTCTATAGTCAGGGTATTAGCTTTTACATTATTTAAAAATAGACTTTGTCATTAATCACAAAATTTAAAAATTCGTTTATTAAATAATTCTTATAATATACAATCAAAAGAATAACCGTCTTTCACTCGCTTAAAAAGTTGATAATTGATAATCAATTGCCCATATCTGTAATTTACATTTATTATAAATTGTAAGATTCTTCTAACAATATTAAATCGTACGTTTTATTATTTTAAATTTATTTTGAAAAAGGGATTTTGACATTTTGATTTTTGCTTTGAATAATTTATGATCCATTATACACCACATGATCACCATTCTTTATGCTTACACAAGCTATTTATACAGAGGCAAAACTCTTCATATAGTTGCACTACTCAGTACAAGCCAGGGTAATCAATGGTTGCAGGAAAGTTTTTGCATAGAATCCCTAACTATGCCTACTCATCCAATATCTCCAGAATAGTTTCTAGCTTGTGGCTTTCATCAGTAAGGAGCCTTGGATCACAGAGCACTGAATCTAGATCTTAGGATTTAATGCAAACTTCCAGCAGCCATCTTTTATCTTATTAGCTAACTATAAAACTTTGAGTTCAAAATGAAAACACAATAAATGTTTTTAATTCAAGTTCATTATCTTATATAGTCATACAGATCTGAACTCAATCTAGCATCTATACTTTTTGGTGTGTTGGTCCTTTGATAACCACAGTCACCATAATCCCATTGGGTAGGATTAGTATTAATCCACTATACATCACATGATCACTTTTCTTTATGCTTACAGAGGCAAAACTCTCTATACATTAGCGTCACTCAGTGCAAGCTAGAGTAATCAATGATGCAGGAAGGTGTTTGCTTGTCCCTTTCATCAGTGAGGAGCCTTGGATCTGAGAACACTGCACCTACATCTTAGGATCTAATGCAACCCTCCAGCAGCCTCCTTTTACCTTATTTGTTAACTATAAAGTCCAATATTTATGAGGTTTCACTAATCATTAATAATCTTATGCCTACCTCATACTTGTTGGAATAAACCACTCACCATAATTGGTATGTATCAATTTTCCAATCTCTACTCTAAAAAGAAGAATTTGGACTTCAAGAAAATCTTGAAGTGCCATAAAAATTATCATGGGAATCCAAAAATCCAAGAAATATAGTTTTCCAATGAATAATTCAATGTTTTAAACTTATGATTCTATTTATTGTCATTGGGGAGTGTAAGAATTACTTGTGGATATGTTTCTGTGTGCATTAGTTATGAATTATTACAATAAGAATGCACTCTTATTGTAATAATTCATAACTAATGCACACAGAAACATATCCACAAGTAATTCTTTATGTTTACACAAGCTGTTTTTCAGAGAGGCAAAACTCCATGCAGTAGCACCATTGATTACTCTGGTCTGTATTGAGTGATGCTACTGTATGTAGTTTTGCCTGTGTATATCATGAAAATTACTGCTATGCATGAATTAGAGGATATGCGCAAGTCCACATTTACCAGATATTCCATTCCTGAATCCTAATTTATATTGCACTAGAGGTGCAATTCCTGCTTTTAAAATTTTTGATTTATTGTATAGTGATGTTCGGTCAAATTTATTAGATGCTTAATTTCTGAATACCTTTGATTTAGATAATTGGTTAAATTGTCAGATACTTCATTCACTTTCAGTAAACGCAACTTTGACCATGGCACATTGTTAAACAGTAATAGGAAGCATGTACGTAACCATAATGCTGTACTAGAAGCTAAAATTTTCAAGAGAAGATCATATCGAGAGAATTTCAATACATTCATATACGATATTACTAATGGTAGGAAAAAAACATATTGGGCGTGATAAAAATCATTCCCTGAAAATTTGGCCTTGATAAAAATTAATCCTCAGTCATGAAAAGTAAAATTCACAACTGTTCCAGTACATAAACATTTGTTTGAAACATCTTCAATAATAAATAAGACTGTAATGTATTTCCGTCTTTGCACTACTTGCAAAGAGGCAAGAGAAAAAACACATATCAAAAATGTATAATAAGTAGAAGAAAAGATTTATTTATAATAATAACATAGAACATGTAAATGCTGATCCCTAATACATTTATATCTACATACTAGCCAGAAATGATTTCAATATTTACTGCTACTGCTAAAGTTATCATTTTTCTGGAGTTCCCACAACTATACAGTCCTTTAAAATGTCTATAATATTTAGTACACTTAACGTTTTATGCCTAACAATTATTATGCCTTTGGGAGACCTTGAGGCTTACATAAAATAAAATAAGATCAGTATTATATATAAAAAAAACCTAGTCGGCTTTCTGTACCTTCAGATCTGAATCTATGTTTTCCTCCCCCACTGATCAGCTTTACCAAGGAAACATTGAACTCCTTCAACTGGTGACATGCACTGCAATGGAAAATGACAAGGCAAAACCAAGACAGACGTTAATGCCCTTTAAATTACAGTTTATATTTTCCCCTTCAGCTACACTTAATTTAAATTGATTCCGAATTACTTAGTGCACTCAAAATGGATATTTTCTTATTGCTTCCATGTCTATTTCTTTGATCAGTTGTATATTTCCTTTCTTTTCTTATCATTTACGTAGTGCACAGTTTTAAATGCAACATTTCACAAATCTTTTAATTCTCCATTCCATATTAATTATTACTTCTGTTTATTTAAAATTCTTTATGTTTTTTATTCTGCCTCTTCTTTCAGATTTAAATAACCCTTTTTCTATTAATATTATTTGCTTTTACTTCTGGAGTACTTTTTTCTAGTTGCTTCCTATTCTGATTTTGTATACGAATATAACAAAGGCTAAATGTGAAAACCTGAAAACTGAAGTTAGTGATTATGGCGGATAAATTTCTGAGCACAGCAAACCTCTCTACGAGATCAGGTAGCAGGCTACATTTTCATCATCATTTTTGAATTATTAGTTATGAGGCATGGCATGGAATCATTTTACTTTTGAGAGATTACATTACAGAAGCAGTGAATGGTATAATGCAAATCAGCTCAAATACATATTGTTGGAAGTTATTTTTATAAAGAAATGTATTTATATACTTCTTATCAATCTACAGTGACTTGAACTTCTGTTTTTAAAATGGTCAAAACTCTATATATGTATTGCCACTCGGTGCAAGCCAAAATAATCAGTGGAAAATTCCCATCTACTGCCTACACATCCAATATCCCCAGACTTGTTTCTGGTATATGATCTTCATCAGTGAGGACCCTTGGATCTGAGAGCAATACATATAGAGTTTTGCCTGTTTTAATAACAGTTATAAGAAAGCATAAGAAATGGTGATCATATGATGTTTATTGGCTTAAAACTTCCATTTTTAAAAACAGGCAAAACTCGCTATATATATATTGCCACACACAGCAAGCTAGAGTAATCAATGGATTTAACAACAGTTATACACAAGCATATGAGGAAGTAGTCATGTGATGTTTATTAACTTCTGTTTTTCTTCGGATCTAACTTTGTTTTGAAACTCGGATAGTTTCGTGCATTCTCTACAAGTGTAAAAGAATTAATGCACTCATGAATGAATTGTATTAGCTTTTCGACATCTTACAAAAATATTTTACCTAATTTGGAAGCCCATGCACTTGCTTATGAAAACGTGATTTTTTAATGCTAATTATCAACTGCTTGTCTTGCATTGGTGGTTGAGAGGTCAGCGCGACTGCCTTGCAGTTGCCCGGGACGCGAACCCGCAACCCGGGCAATGCTATGACACTTAAAAAAAAAATTACCAACTGCTTTTAAAGATTGTAGTTAATCTTTAACTACTAGACATTAATTAACTATAAGTAATTATTATTATTTTTTAATTAGTAAGTGTTTTTCTTTTTTATTTAACTTTTTATAAAATGAATTCCTCAAAAAAAAAATCATGGTGACATTTCTATACTTATTTCTAAATTCTTTGATTTCATATTTTTACCTTTAATTTTTTTCAAGTTTATTTATTTTAAAATCAATACTCATTAATTATATAACTATGTGGAATAATCATCAGTAGGCAAACAATTTGATTGTAGAGTCCCAATTATATCATTTAACTTTTTTTTTTTAATATTAAGTATAAAGTTTGTAATTACTTTATGCGCCATTGCCGTCTTTGTAATTTTGAACAAATCCATCAGATGGCGTCATAGGTTCACACAATAGATTATGTACTGGTAGAGAAAGAGGGAATGACTGAAGTAAGGAAAATTAAGGAGTTTGATAATGAAGAAAAAGTATGTACTAGTGATCATAACTTTATTGTAATTGAAATGGTTAGTAATGTGATGGAGAATAGAAATAAAAGTAGAAATAATAGTGAAAGATGTGGATGGAGAGTGAATGATAAGAATAAGCTGGAAAAGTATAAAATACAAGTTGAAGAAATCATGGAAGAGTTGGTTGGGGATGACTATAAGGACTAGTGTAATGAAATAGAAAAAGTGGCAAATAGGGTTTTAGTTGAGAATATTCAGAAGGATAAGTGTAATAAAAAATGAGAATTATTAAAAGTGTAAAAGAGAGGAAAGAAGCATGCAGAGAATATAAGTGTGCTACTAAGAACAAGGAAAGTGAAAAAGATATTAATGCTAAATGGGAAAAGTACTTAGAAAAGAAGTTGGCTAAAATAGATAATTATAGAGAATGAAATTGAATAGTAAATTGTTGAAAGATATTAATAAAAGTGGAAGAGATGGGAGTAAAAATTTTGGAATTACCTTAAAAGAAGAAATGTAGGGGGAGAGAGATAGTATTATTTGATGATGAGGGAATAGAGTGTAGCTCTAGAGAAGATTTAGAGGAATCTGAAATAGATATGTGATGGATATAGAAAAGATATTAGATGTGAAGGATAGAGTGGTAGAAAACATGAAAGCATATAGTAATTGAGAAATATTAGGTTTACAAAAAATGAACTTAATGAGGTAGGGAAGAAATTAAAAAGTGGAAAGGCAAAACGTTTAGATGGATGGGCATCAGAGATGGTAATGAATTTAGGATATAAGGCAAAAGTAAAGTTATTATCCTGTTTTAATAAGATGGCACAGAATAGAGTTTTTCCGAGTAGTTGGAGTAATACAAGAGTAAGATTATTATTTAAAGAAAAAACTAAGAATAGTAGAAAGTTAAATAATTATAGACCGATAGTGGTAACATCAGTTTTATATAAAGTTTTCTCATATATGGTGGCTAGAAGAGTTGAAAAATGGATGGAAGGGAATAATGTATTGGAGGGAATGCAAGGTGGTTTTAGATTAGATAGGCATATAGGAGATAGTTTATTTGTAGTTACACAACTTATGGATAAAAGTAGGAATTCAGGTAGACAGTTATATATGAGTTTTATAGATTTAGAGAAGGCATATGATAGAGTAAATAGAAATAGATTATGGATAAGTTTAGAAAATTTGGGAATGGATGAAGCTTTAGTGGATATTATTAAAAAATTATATGAAAATAATCACTATATATATATATGTGTGTGTGTGTAATTATATAACTGAATATTTGTAAATACAGTAACTAAATAATTAAAAAAATTATCCACTTAGGAGCGCTTTCGATTATCCCAGTAATCTGTGTCAACTAAAGCTTTGAAATGCTAACTTTCCCACAATTCCATGATCTTAACGTTTGCTGCTTGCCTGTTAATTAAGTCATGTTTATATTTGTATATTAGCATAGCTTCCTTTATTTTTCTTTTATTGTTATTTTTTTCAATTTGCAATATTTTTACACTGTTAAAATTGAAGTCAAAACCATAAATACATGATTTATTATGGTCGTAAAAAACAGATGCTGAAATATTATTATCTACTATGCAATTTTGTTTCGATTTCTGAACACGTTTTAATAATAGCAAGTGTTCTTTAGTTCTTTTTTCCAACATACATCTAGATTCACCTATATATCCACTGCCACACCTACATATCCATTTATAAATGACACAATTTTTATTTATAAATGAGGTTTTATCTTTGGAGTTATTTATTAATTTGTTTAATGTAGGAGGTGTGTAAAATGCAATATCACATATATCTTTATAAATTTTCCTTATAAACTTTACTTGATAATTTGAAATATATGGGATTGATATCCATATTTTTTTATTAGCAGGAGAATCAATATTATTATTAAAATTTTTATTTTTATATTTTGTATTAAAATGTCTAATAACATTGTATATGTGATTATAACTGTAGCCAACATTTAACAATTCATTGAATATATTTCAATATTTTTGCCTTTATCTGATGAATATTTGCAAAGACTATTATTTCTAAATAAGAAGCTAAAAATAAAGCATTGATAATAGTACTTATTATAAAATTTACCTTCTGCTGCAAAATATTTTAAGATTTTTTCAAATATAAAACTGCATAAAGAAAATGAACCATTGCGTTTAATGATTGATTTTGAAAGGGCGTTTTATTATGAAACTTGTTGTTTAATTGAGAAAATGCTACAAGAAATTCTTGGTTTTGGTAAATATACAATATGTTCTTCATTTGATTTTGTTAATAAAATCCATAATGTTAAGATCGATGTTAATGATGTTATATGTACTCTAGATGTTAGTGAAATGTATGGATCAATTGATCGATTGGCATCTATCAAAATTATTTCCAATGCATTAAGTTTAAAAAATGTTAATGTGAAAATAATAAAGTTTATAATTGAAACATTAAATTTTATTGATAAAAATATTTATGCAGTTTTTAATAAGGATTTTTATAAAATGTGTAATGGATGGCCCATGGGATTACCTACTGTTGCTCAAATATGTAATTTTATAATTTCTACATATGAAGAAAATATTTTGAAAAAGGAATATTATCAAAAAAATATTACTGCATATTATCGATATGTTGATGATGTTTTTGTATGTGGTAAACCAAATACAATTAATGAGTTGTTTAAGGAATTAAATGGTTTGAAAGGCCTAAGATGGATAAAAACAGATGAAGATTTAATGTGCATTCAGTTTCTTGATCTTAAAATAACTAGAAATCAATGCATGCTGGATTACTGTATGACCATTAAACCAATAGTAAAAAGAGGTTATATTCCATATAAATCAAAAGTGCCAATGTCACACAAAATGGCAGGTTTGAAGTCCTTCTTATTTAGAAATAATAGTCTTTGCAAATATTCATCAGATAAAGGCAAAAATATTGAAATATATTCGAATGAATTGTTAAATGTTGGCTACAGTTATAATCACATATATAATGTTATTAGAGATTTTAATACAAAATATAAAAATAAAAATTTTAATAATAATATTGATTCTCCTGCTAATAAAAAATATGGATATCAATCCCATATATTTCAAATGATCAAGTAAAGTTTATAAGGAAAATTTATAAAGATATATGTGATATTGCATTTTACACACCTCCTACATTAAACAAATTAATAAATAACTCCAAAGATAAAACCTCATTTATAAATAAAAATTGTGTCATTTATAAATGGATATGTAGGTGTGGCAGTGGATATATAGGTGAATCTAGATGTACGTTGGAAAAAAGAACTAAAGAACACTTGCTATTATTAAAACGTGTTCAGAAATCGAAACAAAATTGCATAGTAGATAATAATATTTCAGCATCTGTTTTTTACGACCATAATAAATCATGTATTTATGGTTTTGACTTCAATTTTAACAGTGTAAAAATATTGCAAATTGAAAAAAATAACAATAAAAGAAAAATAAAGGAAGCTATGCTAATATACAAATATAAACATGACTTAATTAACAGGCAAGCAGCAAACATTAAGATCACAGAATTGTGGGAAAGTTAGCATTTCAAAGCTTTAGTTGACACAGATTACTGGGATAATCAAAAGCACTCCTAAGTGGATAAAATTTTTTAATTATTTAGTTACTGTATTTACAAATATTCAGTTAATTACATATATTGCTTTAAAAATACAGACATCGAATCATAATATATATATATTGTAACGATATATAAATATGTCGTTACATTAATTTAAAATAAAAACTTAAAAGTTCGCAAATAAAAAAGTAAAAAACTAAACGCTAAAATTAAAATGTTTGTTAAACGTATATACATTCGCACAGATGCTAAACTTTAAAAATATTTTTTTCATAAACAAAAAAAAAAAAAGTATTTGAACGTATTTTTTTGTAATAAAAAAATACAAGAGTTAAATATAAAAATATTTTAATAAAAAAATAACGTAAGTTAAAATAAAAACAGGTATTAATTAATTCCTGTAATCTGTAAATGGAAATGATTGTTTATTAATTATCTAAAAGCTGTGTAATTAAAAAGTCAGATGAAAAGTTAGATAAGAGAAGAAAGAAATTTTAGCTTGACCAATGGAAGCACTAAGCCTTGGCTCGGACCCTAACGAAAGTGATGGATTAGTGACGTTTTGTTCATTGAATCCTTGTGGATAATATAAAAAGGGAAATACAGTTTTTTCTGACAGTTCCAGCGTTGTGTGTTTGAGAGATGTGGTATGACGCACATACCACACTCTCTATAAAAAAAAAAATGAAAAGACTGTGATACCTTGAACCAGCTATTGCCATCTCCAGAACATTACCTTCCAACGGAGGCGTCGCGGGAATTGAAAGCAGAGGCCTGGACTCTTATACCATAAGCTATATGAAATGAACAATTGTTAAAATCAATTAAGAACTTTCGTCAAGTTTTACAAATTGATAAACAAGCCAACTGAAATGTTAAAACGGACTCTTATCTGACTTTTGTAAGTTTTTAAATCAAATTAATAATGTTTAATTTTATATGTTTTCCGATTGATAAACATCATTTCCATTTTTTTTTCTTATTGTAAAGATTAGTTAAATGTATGAAATTTAAGTTGTTTATAGACGCTTGCATGGATTCGTTTGTGGTTAATTATATTTTGGTTTTCATATTTGATCAAAATATATAGACATTCGATAAATAATGATACCTTACGGTGAGTATCTAAAATGTATTTATTCGGATGTCTTTTAAGTTATTGGTGACAACGCAAGTATCTTATGGTGAATACTATTGGGTTACTTATAAGTTTCCCTCTGCGATTGTCGGTATCAATAATTTTGTATTTTGATCGTTTATGTTTATTTTGAAATGTTTTTGACCGTGGAATCTATGTAATCGATCTATACCCAACATTTTTAAACAAATCTGTGCGAACGTATTTAAATGTTAAAATTAAGTCGGGCGTGAATGGCTATATAGTTTTGTAAAGTTGTATTAAGGGAGGGTAATCTTAGGTTATTCATTTCGTAGTTGAATTGGTTCAATGGATTGGATATATTTGTGTAATTAGTAGATGTAGTATGAGGTCCGCTACGGGCAGGATTATAGATATACGCCACACACCCTCTGTTTGCCTATGGATGGGTTTGTAAGTCGGCAGAAGACCGCAGTCCATTCCTATGGAGTTTTTTGTTTATTGATCTACTTGCCAACAGATGTCACATTCCTGTTGGTGGAGAGTCAATCTCTTCTCTATTTCTACTTATTGTTCAGATGTACATTCCTGACAATATAGTATTTTGTGTTGTCGTATCATGCTACATTGAATACATGAATGTATCAGATGGATTGGCGCCAGTTGATTGCGAAATTTGTTGCCTAAGGTTAAATCAGGGAAGAATATTTTCTTTTCAAATGCAGACCTATGTAGTCCATTCATACTCGACCCTCTAAATAAATAGTAAACTCATTATTTGCAATCTACTTAAATTTAGAATTAAAGATCAATATAAAATTATAAACGTTAAATTTATTCCTCAAAATTTAAATATTATTTTATATGTGCGTAAATAAATATTTTTATGTGTTAATTTCTGGCAGTGGCTTTTATTCTTTTATATTTAAGATATAAAATTTATAGATTTTTTATCTCTGCGTCTCCACTGAGCTAGTGACTTGGGCTAACGGTCGGAATATTTAAAGAAAGTGGAATCTTAACAGCGCGTATCTGCCTACTTTATAAATTTTTCTAGGCTCAAATGCCTAGATGGCGCCCTTGTAGTGCAGATATTGTTTTTGCGGTTAGATTCGATCTTCACTTTCATTCCGATCGTTACAAACTGGCTACCCAACTTGGGCCGATCTTTAATAAACACGAGTGCCCTGAGAATTTTAAAAGGGAATCATGCCCGTAAATTTTTTCTGAAAATTATATAGATATATGTTTTGTATTAACGTAAAGTTATAGTTTAAATTTTGTGTAAAAAGGTACTGCCAGTAAGAAAAATTGCGCATATGTAAAGAGAAATACGAGGAATAAAAAAGTAATAAATAAAACGTAATTAATAAATATAAATCATAATTTTTTTTTAAAAAGTCTTGTTTAAAATTTAATCGTTTAACTTGCCTAAATAATACTTAAAGGTAGGAGAAATGAAACTTGGAAGGGAGGGGGCAGAAATTTAGCTGGTAGTAAGGAATCAACAGTCAACATTTTTTTTTATCATTATATTTGTGTGTAATTACTGTTTTGTCTTTTAAAAAAAAAAGTTTTGTCCTTTTGAAATTTCATATATAACAAATTTGTGTAACGTAATTACTAACACTAAGTAAATTCTTTTTTTTTTTTTAATGTTTTTTGTTTTTTGAGGAAGTTTACTGATATGTAACGATATATAAATATGTCGTTACATTAATTTAAAATAAAAACTTAAAAGTTCGCAAATAAAAGTAAAAAACTAAACGCTAAAATTAAAAATGTTTGTTATACGTATATACATTCGCACAGATGCTAAACTTTAAAAATATTTTTTTTCATAAACAAAAAAAAAAAAGTATTTGAACGTATTTTTTTTAATAAAAAAATACAAGGTTGAAATATAAAAATATTTTAATAAAAAAATAACGTAAGTTAAAATAAAAACAGGTATTAATTAATTCCTGTAATCTGTAAATGGAAATGATTGTTTATTAATTATCTAAAAGCTGTGTAATTAAAAAGTCAGATGAAAAGTTAGATAAGAGAAGAAAGAAATTTTAGCTTGACCAATGGAAGCACTAAGCCTTGGCTCGGACCCTAACGAAAGTGATGGATTAGTGACGTTTTGTTCATTGAATCCTTGTGGATAATATAAAAAGGGAAATACAGTTTTTTCGGACAGTTCCAGCGTTGTGTGTTTGAGAGATGTGGTATGACGCACATACCACACTCTCTATAAAAAAAAAAATGAAAAGACTGTGATACCTTGAACCAGCTATTGCCATCTCCAGAACATTACCTTCCAACGGAGGCGTCGCGGGAATTGAAAGCAGAGGCCTGGACTCTTATACCATAAGCTATATGAAATGAACAATTGTTAAAATCAATCAAGAACTTTCGTCAAGTTTTACAAATTGATAAACAAGCCAACTGAAATGTTAAAACGGACTCTTATCTGACTTTTGTAAGTTTTTAAATCAAATTAATAATGTTTAATTTTATATGTTTTCCGATTGATAAACATCATTTCAATTTTTTTTTTCTTATTGTAAAGATTAGTTAAATGTATGAAATTTAAGTTGTTTATAGACGCTTGCATGGATTCGTTTGCGGTTAATTATATTTTGGTTTTCATATTTGATCAAAATATATAGACATTCGATAAATAATGATACCTTACGGTGAGTATCTAAAATGTATTTATTCGGATGTCTTTTAAGTTATTGGTGACAACGCAAGTATCTTATGGTGAATACTATTGGGTTACTTATAAGTTTCCCTCTGCGATTGTCGGTATCAATAATTTTGTATTTTGATCGTTTATGTTTATTTTGAAATGTTTTTGACCGTGGAATCTATGTAATCGATCTATACCCAACATTTTTAAACAAATCTGTGCGAACGTATTTAAATGTTAAAATTAAGTCGGGCGTGAATGGCTATATAGTTTTGTAAAGTTATATTAAGGGAGGGTAATCTTAGGTTATTCATTTCGTAGTTGAATTGGTTCAATGGATTGGATATATTTGTGTAATTAGTAGATGTAGTATGAGGTCCGCTACGGGCAGGATTATAGATATACGCCACACACCCTCTGTTTGCCTATGGATGGGTTTGTAAGTCGGCAGAAGACCGCAGTCCATTCCTATGGAGTTTTTTGTTTATTGATCTACTTGCCAACAGATGTCACATTCCTGTTGGTGGAGAGTCAATCTCTTCTCTATTTCTACTTATTGTTCAGATGTACATTCCTGACAATATAGTATTTTGTGTTGTCGTATCATGCTACATTGAATACATGAATGTATCAGATGGATTGGCGCCAGTTGATTGCGAAATTTGTTGCCTAAGGTTAAATCAGGGAAGAATATTTTCTTTTCAAATGCAGACCTATGTAGTCCATTCATACTCGACCCTCTAAATAAATAGTAAACTCATTATTTGCAATCTACTTAAATTTAGAATTAAAGATCAATATAAAATTATAAACGTTAAATTTATTCCTCAAAATTTAAATATTATTTTATATGTGCGTAAATAAATATTTTTATGTGTTAATTTCTGGCAGTGGCTTTTATTCTTTTATATTTAAGATATAAAATTTATATTTTATTATCTCTGCTACTCCACTGAGCTAGTGACTTGGGCTAACGATCTGAATATTTAAATAAAGTGGAATCTTAACAGCGCGTATCTGCCTACTCTATAAATTTTTCTAGGCTCAAATGCCTAGATGGCGCCCTTGTAGAGCAGATATTGTGTTTGCAATTAGATTCGATCTTCACTTTCATTTCGATCGTTACAATATATATATATATCAATTAGGGAATATAGAATCAGTTAAAGTTAAAAATGGGGTGGGACTAAGGCAAGGATGCCCTATGTCACCTATTTTGTTTTTGTTGTATTTGAATGAAATAGAAAGAGCAATAGAAAGATTAGGAAGAGGAATAGAGATACTTTTAATAGGTGGTAAGGAGTATATATTTTGTCAAGTCTTTTTTTGTGGATGATGTCTTTTTGTGTGCAGAAAAAAGAGAAGATATGGAAGTTATGCTGAGGACATGGGCAAGGGTGGTTAAAGAGATGGGGATTAAATTTAGTGAAGAAAAATCAAATATAATGATGGTTAATACTAGGGAAAGAGAAAATGTAGAATTTTTATTGGGCGATATAAAGTTAAGTGTGGTGGATAGACATAATTATTTGGGAATTATTTTAAGTAATCAGAAAAATTGTTTGAATGAATGGGAGAAAAAATTGATAAATGAAGAAAAGAAAGGGATTGATAAAGAAATTAACAGTGTTTTCATATAATAAATGTGATGTAGCTAGAATTATATGGAAGGGAATGGCAGTAGCAGAGGTAGTAATAATTCTAGATAGATTTTAAGTGCTTTCTCTTGCAGAATTTATCGGAAAAGTTTGTTTAGAGCTATTAGCATACTCATTATAGTATATTTATTAATTTATAAAATAAAGGTGCAGTTAATTACACAGACATTCATTAAACTGTATTTTATTTTAGGTTATTACTTTTCTGGAGATGGAGCTATTCGTGATAGTGATGGACATTACCAAATTACTGGTAGAATTGATGACGTCATTAACGTCAGTGGTCATAGATTGGGAACAGCAGAAGTAGAATATGTCTTGGTAAATAGTTTTAAAAATCTGAACTTTCTGTGAATAAAACCTTAAGTTTTATATTTTCAAAGAAACAGAAATATCAGTAGTAAATCTTAAAACCTTTGAATCTTAATAATTCCTTGGACTATTGAAGTAAAGTAATAAATCTCGTTCTCATTGGTTGACTGAAACTGTTGTGTTCAGTTCATCACTCTGGTGCTTAAATGTCACATGATCTTATGGGTAATTGATTACTTTTTATTTTACAGGGTAATCATCCAGCAGTAGCAGAATCTGCAGTTGTTGGTTATCCCCACGAAATTAAAGGAGAAGGTAAGCTATTTTTAATAATATATGTACAAATCTTTTTGCATAAATTTGCATCTTTTAATCAGTTGTTTTTTCTTCTATGACTTATAAAATGTATATCAAATTTTATTAATTGAAATGTTTGAGAATTTTGCAGAGTTTATATTCAGTGCCTTTTATTTATGATTTTTTTCTTCCAACATTTTCATCAGAGCTTCTTTATTTGTTTGCATAGATTTCCAACAATTAAAACAGAGAAAGATTGTTTGTCAGTTGAAATATTGGAAGAAAAAATCCCGCAAATAGAAGCCTATAAAAAACTGTGTGTAATTAGTCATTTATTACTAAAACATTCTAATATCAAGATACTAAACGAATAGCGAAAATAATGTTAAAGCAATTGCAGAGAATATTATTTTATAATATAACTTTTTTTTTATTAGTGTTTTTTAAAGGATTAATATGGTATAATTTTTATTGTGCTCACAAATATATATTTTTAAAAATATTTATTTCATATAGGTTGTGTATATTAGTAAGGAAACCAAGTCATACATCACATGACTTAATTAGCTTGTATTTCTAAATGTAATATAACAAGCATTCTAATAGCTCTAAATAAGTTGTTTTTTTTGGCTATTTAAATTAGATAGCTGGATTTGAAGACATAGATGTCTGAAAATTTTAGATTCTCTACTTAATGGTTAAGTATTCGATAAATGCTGGGCTGGAGTTTGTATTTTAGATCTAGTGTCTGAATGTCCTGGTGCCTCACTGATGAGAGCCGTTAGCTTCTCTTGTGACATTTATTGAAAAAGCTTGTTAAGAACTATTAACACGCTCGTTATATTACATTAGATTGTATATATCTATGTCTATTTAGAAAATAATCAAAAAATAAAAACGATATATATTTTTAATAAATTGTTTTTAAAGATTGATATAAATTGTCTTTGGTTTTTTTACTTTACTGAATATAATATTAATTTTCCCTTCACTTGTACACGTAATTCTTTTGCATATATATATGTGTGTGTGTGTGGAACGAAGTGGTTTCTTTCTTATCTGCATACCACAAAGTTGAGTTCATTTTTGGTGATGAACATCGTAATCACAACTCTCATGTTAGTAATATTTACTAAGGCTGTAACCTCAAGAATGTGCGCATAAAAATGTGATAGTAGGGACCTCTACAGGTCTTAACCACAAGTTTACATTTTGGAAGAAAAGAGGTTACAACCTTAGTAAATATTACTTACGTAATCAATGTGCGTTTAAATAAATTTATTATTACAACTCTCATATTAGTTGCTGATGCTGCTGCAAATTACTGTTTGTTTGTTTTTTGAGTGTAAATATTTTAAAAATAAATGAAAAAGCATGTGCAATTTATCGGAAAATAAATTATCTTTATGTTTTCTCAAATATATACAAATAAATTAATTTTTGTTTCACAAAGCAAGCTTATTTTCATATATGATTAAAAAATATAAATGATTTAATTATTACAGAAAAATATATATGAACTGTAGCAGAACAGGTGAGAAAACTTAGGTAGCCAATAATGATAATCAAAACTCGCCAAACTTTTTTGATGAAATATATAAGCAGGCAAACCTCTCCATACAGTAGTGCCACTCAGTGCAAGCCGGAGTAATCAATGGATTCCAGAAGACTTGTGCATAAAATCCCTATCTAGTGCCTACTCATCCAATATCTCCAGACTAGTTTCTAGCTTGTGGCTTTCGTCAGTGAGGAACCTTGGATTTGAGAGCACTGCACCTAAATCTTGGTGATAGTATGATAAAATATATATTAATTTATGTTAAGAATAAACTGTAATATATGCATATACCATAAATAATTTGTAATAAAATATATTCTACAAGAATATGTTGACAATTATCAACTATTATGGTAATAAATTTTTGGTATAAAACGATATTTATTACTTTTCTGAGCCAAGCTTTCGATATGCTTTGACAAAAATATGCTGTATCGAAAGCCTGGCTCAGCAAAGTAATAAATATTGTTTTATATCAAAAATTTATTACCGTAATAGTTGATAAATTATCTACATATTCACTATAGTCATGCCTTGGTAGATATGCTGTATCGAAAGTCTGGCTCAGCAAAGTAATAAAGATTATTTTGTACCAAAAATTTATTACCGTAATAGTTTATAATTGTCTATATGCTCTTGTAGAATATATTTTTATTAATTTACTTTATATCAAATGTATATTCTCATTCTTATCTATCGGAGCAGTTATCTAACTCAGTCTAAACATAAATAATTGGGATTTTATAATATGCAAGCACAAATTAAACTAATAAATGACAACATATTTAATTTTTTTATTATAAATTACCCCCCCCTTCCCTCCTTTACTTGGAGAATAGTATTTAGTGGCAATATTTCTAACCCATTAATAAAATATATAATAATACTGTTTAAGAAAATAAAATAATATATATAAATATGAATATATAACTACTATCAAAATCATAAATATTAATAAATAGTCCTATTCCAAAAGTTAACTTTAATTTATAATCAACTAATTTGCTCATCAATTATAATTACTCAGATAATTACAGTTTGATAGAAATAAATCAATAAAAGTTTATTTTATTGATCCAATTTATTTCTGGAATATTTAATAAATCCATTTAGAAAGCATAATAGTAGTGAGTTTTCCAGTAAATCAATATCGCCGTCCATATTTTTGATAAGTATACAATTTCAAGGGCCTACAATGTTAAATTAAAAAGAAAATTAATAAATTGATTTCTAAATTTTAAAAAATGAATAAATTGTAATAAATTTTATTAAGAAACATTATTTCAATTTTTTATTTATATTATGTGGGAAATGATGAAATGCTCTTAATATTGTCGTACTTTGGTTCAATTCAATGTGTTTCTTTTATCAACAGTTTTTTTGTAAATTGTCATAATGATAAAATTTTTGGATCTTCCTATCACAGAACATAACATAGTGGACTATTTTCAAAGGTACAGGATCATGTCTTCTTGAAAAGTGTGTGTTAATGGTTACGACATGCTTGCACACCACTGACATAAATAAAATGTAAATATTGTATTTATATATTTTTTTCATTATTCTGTTAATAAATTAATCCAAAAAAATAAAGTAAAATAAAGTATAAATATTGTAATTAATTTTTCCACAGTGATTTCTTTTTTTAAAATAAAAGTAATAAAAAATAAGATGTAAATATTAAATAGAATATTTGTAAACATTTTTGGGAGCCCCCGAAACTGTATACTTATCAAAAATATGTACGGCCATATTGGTTTACTGGAAAACTCACAAGTACCGAAAGCATTTTGTTTTGTTAATTCATACAATTTATTTATATGAGAATTCTTACTTTGCATTTTAATTTTATTCAACAAAAGATTTCATCTAGTCAATATTCATAGCATAGCCACGCTTGGTAGTCAAACAGATTCCGGGGTTTTTCAATATGTTTTTCTTTATTGCTAACATATAGCTTAAAGATTTTGTAGATTGACTGCTTTTACACTTAATAATTCAAATATATGTATATTATTCAAAGATTTTTATCTTTTAAAAAAGAAGACTTGTGAAATAGTTTAGATTACTTTTATGTATCATTTAAACAGGCAAAACTCTCCATACAGTAGTGCCACCCTGTGCCAACCAGAGTAATCAATGGATGCCATAAGGCTTGTGCATAAAATCCCCATCTAGTGCCTACTCATCCAATATCCCCAGACTAGTTTCTGGCTTGTTACTCTGGTTGGCATTACTGTATGGAAAGTTTTGCCTGTTTAATAACAATCATGTGCTAGCATAAGAGATGGTAATCATGTGAAGCTATGTATCATTTGTGAATAAATATTAAAGTTAAATTTTTATTTAATTAAAATGTATACAGAAATTTATAAAGTAGTAAATAAAATAAAGCATTTCGGTCGTTAATAAACATGTTATTTCAGCGAATTTCAGCTGAACTTAATTGTAAATTGTAAAATGAAAAAGTACTTCTAGAAAGCTATGTAGAATCTAATTCAAAATAAAAAAGGACTAAAAAAATATTTCCAATTTTAATCTATAGATAAATATGCAAAAAAGAGAAAGGATTATTAAATATTTTAATTAAGTATAATATTAATATCATCTATGTTCTTTATTACTTTTTACAATACTTTTTTACAATCCACTATTGACACCTTTCGATTGCACCAGCAGTCTTCTTCAGAATTATAACAAACACAGTACAAATACATGAATATAAATGTTACATAATGAGCTTGAAAATAAGCTCTTAACAAGCTTTGCAGAATATCCACAACCCCAGACCGGTTTCTGTTACTAACTTCATCAGTGAGATGCTAGGATATTCAAGTATTATTTTCAAGCTCATTATATAACATTTGTAATACAAGCTTGTTAAATTAGGTCATGTGACACATGACTTTATTTCTTTGTAATAAATATAAATAAACATATAATTTTGTATATATATAATGGTAAAGCATTGTAAAAAGTAATAAAGAACATAGATGATATTAATATTATAAGGATTTGGCAATGCAATAAGAAAGATCAAGTTATTTTAATTAAGCAGAAAAAATTATTAAAAGCAGCTTCACAAACAGATAAGAAATTATTAAGGAATTAATAAGACTACTTTTTGCAAAACATAGCCAGATTAATGAACCAATGGATAGGAAAATATAAAAAAACTGTGTTAGGCTCTACCAAGGGAAAATTTCACTATTGTACTGAAGACTTTAGATGACCTAATGAAGAGTACATCCTGACAGAAGATCTTCTCAATGAATTTCATCACAAAATTGTACCAAAGTGGACTTAGAGACTTTCGCAGATTAAACTGGTCTTATTATTTTAATGAGTTTTAGAATCTGCTTGTATTGTAACTGTATCTGTATAAATTGATATAAAATTATGTCTTTTCTATCTATAATAAAACTAGCTTTAATTAATATTACTTTTTAAACATGATAATTTTTAAATGTTTTTAATTATGTTTGTCTCCTTACCCTTTTTTTCATATTTTATAGGTATTTATGCATATGTTGTACTAAAAGACAGAATTTCAGATTCTATGGAAAGTATAATACAAGAGTTGAAAATGAAAGTTAAGTCTCAGATTGCTTCTTATGCAGTACCTGACTTTATATTGGTAAATACAGTTTTTATTCAGTATATAAAATCATAATTTTAAAAATAAATCGTAGATTTCTTCTTTACACGTATCAAAATTATAATAATAAAATTGTGCCAACACACATATAACATATTATATAATCCTTCTAAATTCTTTTCTTCCTCCTCTGTTTTTGCTGTCTTCATATATAATATTGAATTTCAATATTACACATATAACATAAAGCTATATATGATAATTAACAAATTAAAAAGCCTTTTTAATTTCTTAATTATGAGAAATGCACTTTCTCAAAAGCACTAAGCCATTTTAATTTGTTAATTATCATTTATATAGCTTTACATTATATGTGTGTTGGCACAATTTTATTATTATAATTTTAAAAATAATATATACGTTTATTACAAGTTATCCATATAATTTACTTACAATAGTATTTCATTAAATATTACTATTTTCAAAAACATGTTGTAAAGAGACATAACTTAGGAAAAAATTCCAAAGAAATAACTTTACACTATTTGAAATTCCTACTAATATGTGGAGAATTTCTAATAAAATGAAATAAGACTGCTTTTCCATATATATTTATGCACTTTGACCCATTATCAAGAGCATTCACTTGGAAGAAGTATCAAGTTGTATGTTAAGTAATGTTTATACGAATGAATTTGAAAAGAGCACCTTTAAATAAAAGAAAAACATATGATTATGTACTAATATTCAATAAAAATGAATTGAAAAAATTATAAATAATATGAATAAAATTGATTTAAAAAATTAAATTTACAATAACATCGATAACAAAATTAATTTTCTTAAATATTAATTTAAAAGAAATTAATAATTGAAAAACAGAAATACAAACATTAGTATAGATAAGCAAAATCATTAAAAATAGTGTTATTAAATTGGTAGTCAAATGCAGATATTAAATATAAACTAAATACTTTAATTACTAAATATGCAAAACAATTAATTACTATTGAGATAAAAAGAGAACTGAAAAAATAATAGAATTTAAAAATTGCATTTATCTAATAAAAACAATAGAAACCACAGTTAAAAAATAGAAGAAAAAAGTATACTAAATAATAACAAAATAAAAATATAAAATACACAGGTATAAAAACAAAATGGCAAAAAAATAGTAAACAGGTATGTAAATTTATTGAGTAAATAAAAATAATATAACAAATTCAACACACAAATAGTAAAAAAAGAGACAACGTAAATATATTGAATAATTATTTAGTTTCAAACAACAATGATGATATAAATAGAAAATATGAAAGTATATGCAAGCAATGTGAATAAGAGTGTTATAAATATATAAATAGAAGAAATAAAAAACTCAATTAAAACAAGATTAAAGTAACATTAATATGATAAAAAATTGTTAATATACATACAAAAAATACAAGTCGTATATTTGATAAAAAAGATGTTTTGATAAAAATCTAAATAGAATTTTTTTTTTTTTTTTAAAAAAAAAAAAGCTCTATATAAAATTAAAAATGAATATGAATCAGATTTTAAATTATTAATGATTATGCACTTGATAAATAAATATGAGCATTAATGATTAATTAATAAAACATGATGTGTAACAGATTGTTGGCTAAAGTAAAATATTGAATTGCCAGAAATTATAATTATTCCTGAAGGTACATAGACATGTACCTAACAATAACAACGACATGTGTAAAAGACTTCGTAATTAAAACACATAGTTGCTTATAATATTATTTTATATATTTGAGAACACACACACATGCGGAGAATGTAGTAGACCTTTATGTGCCTGTTCACATTCGTATCAACCTGCTACTTCGGCAAAGCTTGATACGAATGTGAACAGGCACATGAGGGGAATACAGTCTTCGGGTTGCAGGTTTAGTACCCAAGGGACTGAATAAATGTACACCCAATGAGCAATAAACAATAATAGACTGTATTTATTTATGGAATTTCAAATTATTCGGTTATTTATTTGTGCTTATTATTGTTAAATAAATTGTTTTGTTACTAAACGTGTGTTAATTTATTTAAACTTGATGCTTTTCTGAGTAATTTTTAATTAATATCCTCAGGACATAACAGTAAGGTAAATAATTCCAAAGTATAATTAGATGTAAACGAATTCATATAAGAATAGAACAATGAAAGTTAATAGAGGCTTTGTAAATAAATATAAAGTTGTGGTAAAAATTGAAGAAAGTATAATAGAGGTGGGAATTATAGATAAATCTGAATGGATAAAGCATATGATGGAGTTATCATTGATAACATATCTGAGATAGAGAAATGAAGCTGATTGTGAGATTATAGAATTAAAGTACGTTATCAATATTAAAATTGAATATTATAAAGCAGGACAATCCTCTGGTTATGCACTTTTATAAATTTACATGCACTTGCCCATGAGCATGAGTTTGAAAAGCATAAATATATATATATTATACTTATTATTTGATACTGGCATTTATATATATATAGACAAGCTCTAAGCATAAACAAATACTTATGCTTTTCAAACCGATGTTCATGGGCGAGTGCATGCAAATTCATAAAAGCACATGAGTGGAAGTTTGTTCCTTCTTTATAATATTACATATACTATATAAATAATAAACTTTATTACAGTACAATTAAATATGTAAAAAAAATTAAATAAATAAATTGTAAAATATATCTTTATTTAATTTATTGTATTTAAATTAATAAAGATAATTTATATATTCATTTGTAAACAGTTAAACTTGTTTTTGAGTCAATTTTTTTATCATTATAAAATAAATTATTTGAAATGTAATTATGAATATTTAATTGCCAATCTGAAAAGTAGAAATAATGAGAAATTAAAAGAATTAAGGAATATTGAATTAACTATTATAGAATGATATAGATTTTTTGTTTTTTTGAAAAATGATTTTTACAAATACATAGTGGCAATTATCAAGTGATAGATTAAATTTAAGAAAATAAAATTGAATTCTAATTATCATCATTGTATAATCCTGAAAACAGAATCCCTGAAATGTCTTTTCTGAAGCCTTTCTTTAAAAAAAAACAATATGATTTCACCACGTTTGTTACACATTTTATTTACTATGTTGCTGATCTTAAAAATTTTATCTATTATAATTATGCTTCTATTATCTCAGAACTTTTAGTCCAAGAAGTCTAGAGAACTCAATTTTACTAGGTCTCTTTTTTTTTTTTTACTTACAAGTTCCAAAGAAAATGTAATTTAAATGGCAACAATTATTTTAATGAACAAAAGCAAGTAAAAATTTTAAATCCTATTTGAAATATTTTTTATGCATGTAGTAGATCTAGGGTGACCAGACTGGTTTGATTAAAAATCGGGACATAACACCCATCATTTTTACGGCATTGCGTCCTTTTTTTTTAATAAAACTCCATTGCTGTGTACATTCATTTTGTAAGTACACTTCCTCTTTGGCAAGTTGTCTATAGTTTAGGATTATTAATATTCCTATTAATTTTATCACTATAGAAAATTAATATCAACAAAGAATTAGTAAAACTACACTGTCAATCAAAGCAGCTGCAAAGTTCAAATTTTAGTCTACAAAAATCCAACTGTGCATGCTCCTAAGTGAGTTTGGATATGAGAATGCATCTAGCTTGAGAACCCAGCTATAAAATGTAATAGCGATCTTTGTTTTGGTGTTGGAATTTGTCTGAAGTTTTTATAATATTACTGTAGAGACTGAAATGGACAGAGAGAGCCAAGAAACTATCATTTTTGCAGTGAATTATTTATGTAAGTCATAATAATTATGAGTGTTTGAAAATTGGGACATACAACAGTCCCAAAAAGACATTTTGGGGACATCTAATCAAAAATAGGGACAAATCCTAAAAAATTGGGACATCTTGTCATCCTAAGTAGATCTAAGCCAGATTGAAGCAACATTTAAATGATAAGAAATCAAATTATAGTAAATAATTTAAGTATAAAAATCTTGTAATAAACTCATTAGAGAATGTTAAATTATATGAAGAAAGAATGTTTAAAGAAATCTTATACATTAACAAAGAAAAGCCAGTTTTAAATAGACCAAATTGTTAGTTAATTATAGGTAATTGTAGTATTATAGAAATATCCAGGTATAAGAATTGCTGGTTTATAAAAAGGATTTGAAAAATAAGAAATGGGGAGTAATGTTAATGATATAAAAATATGTAAGTACATGTAGATGCTAAAGAGATCTTATTATATGAAGTTTTTTAAATATATATAAATTGTAATATATTGATATTTGTAAATCCTTGATGATTACTACAGAAGTAGTTGGAAATATTTTATATAAGTATTGAAATATATGGGTTCATGGAAATAAACGTTTTTAAAATAAAAAGGGATTTTTGATTAATATTTTTTGTGTATCCATGATGTGGTAGATATGTTCAAAGACAATTGTTAAAATTTAGTTATTTTAATATTTCTACCTTAAGAAAAATGTAATTCTATATATTTTGTTGATACTTAAATAGCTACATGTTATTTGATGCATCTTAATAGAAATGTCTACATATATATAATAAAGTTATGGATAAAACATTTATTATATCCTGATGTGAGATAAATAGAGTGAGGGATAATAAAAATTTTATGACTGTTTAATAAATAAAATTAAAAGCGTGTGTAGCACTTGAAAGAGAATCTATAACGAATGCACAGATATTAAACGCTTAGCGCTTTTGAGGTGGGTTGCCTCATATTCATGGCAATACAGAGCAGTGCAAAACAGGGACATAATGGCGAACAATGGACCATTTCTTTAATTAAGATATGTTCTAAATTTTAAATTATTCCTGATAGTAAATGTACATTAAATGTAAGATGCATTTCGGCTATCATATATTTAAAATGAGTGAGTAGATGAAATTATAGATTTAAATAAATTGGAGTTGAGTTTTCATGTTATACATATATATTTATTTTTAAATTGATGTTTTCCCTCTCTTGTTGTAAATAAAATATTAATTGAAAATAATCATACAAGATTAATGATGTTTTTTATGTTTTTCTTACATAAGGGTCTATAAAAAGTTGATCTACTTTATGTATTTTTTATTCTGTAGATGTTTTTGATATAATATTTATTGCATTTTTTAATTTTTAGATTTGTAATGGTTTACCAAAGACAAGGTCAGGCAAAATAATGCGGAGAATTTTACGTAAAATATCTGCTAATAAACCCGACCAACTTGAAGATACATCATCTTTATCAGATCCATTAGTTGTAGAAATTTTGGTTAAAAATCATGAAGACCTCATGAAAAAGCTAGGTTAATAAATATATACTATGTATATGAGAAAAAAAAAAAAAATTTGGCAGGTGTAAAGACATTTCAATAATGGCCGTTTGAAAAAAAAATAAAAAATTGTAAATAATTTAATATTTTCTTTATGTAAACAAACTTAAATAATGTTTTAATTCAAAATTTCATTTACATTTTGGATTAAAAAGTGAAACTATATATAAAATCTCAAATCTTGAGGAGTGAAATTTGAATTACAGAATGCAATGTAATTAAATAGTGATAAAATACATTTTAAATAGAAGTATATAGAATATGATAAAATCATATTACAAAATGTATATGTTGTTATCTGAAAATGTAAATACTAAATTTATTAACAATATCTTATAATTATTCAATAAAGAAGTAAACTTTTCAGTGAGAGAATTATACGAGTTGTGATACGTCTTTTCTTTTGATTCTAAACCAATATAAATAATTACATTGTTAGATAAACTTTCAAACTTCTAAGAAAAATCACAAAAAGTATATTTAAAACAAGCAAAACTCTCCTTACAGTAGTGCCACCTAGTTCAAGCCATAGTAATCAATGGATGCCACAAGGCTCTTCACCGACGAAGGCCACAAGCCAGTTAATTAAAATTTGGTAGGCCAGATTGGGTATACATTGATGATGTATATATATAAAAACTTACTGATGTAAGTGTAAATTAGAGTACAAGCGATTTCATGCAGATGTGTCAAATATGAATCCTGTCAAAACAAAAAAGAATATCTTTAATGGGAAGAAAATAAGACAATAAAAATTAATATTTACATGTTTTAGCTATCGTGGACCTAATATAATGGTATTGCATAGTTGTATAATAAAATCATCTCAAATAGCGGTTAGAATATTTATAAAAATAATTAGATTTTAATCTAATATTTTTTAAAGAATAATATAAAACCTAATTGAATATTATTTATTTGACATTAATATAAAAAATATTTTATGTTTTTATATAATGCATTGTTTTATATTATTATAATATTTATATATAAAATAAATAATTATTAATTATATATATATAATTATTATATATATATATTAACATAAACTTTAATTTCATCTAATTAATAAATATTTAATTATATTAAAGTATAAATGACATTATCTTTTATTCATTAAATAATCATATATCTAAAACCTCGACCCGCCAAAAAAAAAAGGCGAGTCATAAGAAATTAATATTTATATTCTTTTATTGGGAAATAAATAAATATAATGTATAATCTTTTAAATTATTGTTCGAATTGGTCCTTCTGTTAATCGTAGATTTTTACTACACTAATTAGGCAAGGTAAAAGGTATGATGCTAAAAAGACTGTGATTTTTCTAATATTTTCAGCGAAAAATCTTGTGTATGATAATCTTTGGTTATAAAATATTAATTCAATAAATTCTATTGAATCAATGTTTTGAGTTGTTTCAGTTCAGAATAAAAATGTTCTTGATGTAAGAGACAAAAATATAATAATTCTGATTTTTCAGGATCAGGAAAAGGTGGAGAAGAATTTTTCATTACTAGCTAGACTAGTAACATAAAAGAATAGAATCAGGAGGAGTCCTAAGTAAATTAGGATGATTACATAACTATATCAAAAATTTTAGGAATTCCAATTAAAATTGATAATGGAATTAAGTACATAATAATGGAGATTCCTATTGAAATAGGATGGTTTATGAAGAAGAATAATAGGCCAATTATTATAGTAAATAAATAAAGGATTATCATTAAATTCTAAGTTTAATTTATATGTTAGATTAAATTTCCATTTAATCTACTTTGTTTCGACTTTTCTTGATTTTTTTTTATTATATTACATGATGATAGAATTTTACTGACAAATTCTGTTTTTAATAATTTTTCAATTATTATATGTAAATATTTAATTAATGTAATACCTTGACCTAATTTAATAGGTTATGCACTAGATGGGGATTTTATACACAAGCCTTCTGGCATCCATTGATTACTCTGGTTTGCACTAGGTGGCACTATTAAAGAAGTGTGTATAACAAATGATCAACATTAGACAACAGTTGTAAACTAATAATCAGGTAAACTTTGTGATAAATAGTAATTACAATACATATTCATATTTTATATACGATGCATTAGATTTTGAATACTAATGTAGACTGCATGTGTTTATTAATATACACTTATAAACTATATGGCTTCATTTGAATTGGTAAACAAAAGCATAAAGTGATAAGTATTCCCATCTTAAATCAGTCAGTCTTGTAATAATCAAATGAAATAAAGATAAATTTTGCACAACTACCCCTGAAAATATGATCTAATTGCCACCAAAAAATTGCTAATAAAGTACACGTTCTTGGTATTCTGCACATCAAATGATTGCAAATGAAAATTGGTTATATAATTCCATGTCATTCTGTGCCTATTTGTAAAATTTGGTAAAGTATGAGCATGTACAAAAACAAAAATTTAAAGACCATAATCATGTCTTATATATGAAGATATAATTATTTAAACATCACATGAGCAAGCATAGGAAATAGTGATCATGTGATGTTTAAAGGTTTAATACCAATCCTGCCTAATAGGAAGATGGTGGCTATGCTTATAAAAGAACCAAAGACACCAAAATGTATGAGTGCTGAACTGAGTTCAGACCCATATGACTGTAAGCTACTGAGCTTAGATTGAAAATATTTGTGTGTTTTCAATTTTATTTTCATAGTTTTGTAGTTAAATAGAGCTAAAAGATGGCTGTTGGAGGGTTACATTAGATCCTAAGATCTAGGTGCAGTGCTCTCAGATCCAGGGCTCCTCACTCACGAAGGCTATAAGCCAGAAACTAGTTTGATATTGGATGAGTAGACACTAGATAAAGATTTTATGCACAAGCCTTCTAACATCTATTGATTACTCTGTCTTGCTTTGAGTGGCACTACTGTATGGAGAGAGTTTTGCCTATTTTAAGATATAATCATAACATATAAATTTATGAATTTTATACATACTTATTTTAGAATATATATATATAATTTTGAGATAAATTCTGAGAAGATGTAATCTCTAGAAAGGATTTAGTATAAAATGATTATAGTTAAATGAAATCAATTGGAATTTCAAATCAAGTTTGATTTATATAATATTAGATCAAGATGACCAGATCCATTAATTTAAGAGCAGAATAAGCAAAGTCCTCTAAATTAATTAAGCATCCCAAGAACATTAATTAAGCATCCCAAGAAAATTAATTATTAATAGTGTCTTTATTGAATGTAAATTCAATAATTTTTTTTAATTGATTATTTTTTTATATTTTGTTTTATGTCAATAAAGTTTTGTTATATCAATTTAATAACAATTTTTTACAAACAACTCTCCATGTAGTGCCACCCTGTGCCAACCAGAGCAATCAATGGATGCCAGAAGGTTTGTGCATAAAATCCCTATCTAATGCCTACTCATCCAATATCCCCAGACTAGTTTCTGGCTTGTGGCCTTCATCAGTGATGAGCTTTGGCACAGGGTGGCACTACTGTATGGAGAGTTTTGCCTTGTTTATAAACAATTATGTGCTAGTATAAGAGATGGTGATCATGTGATAATTTTTACAAGCACAGTTTTCATTAGTAATTCTTAATCAGAAGGTAATCAGCCTTTGACATGTGCTGTTTACACGTTACTACGTCTCTATCTTGTATTTGGGTTTGAGATTATCCTGCATACTCACTATAACATCAATGAATTAGCAACATGAGTAAACAGCACATGTCAAAGGCTAATTATCTTCTGATTAATAATTTTATTATAATAGTAACTCCATATAACAGGGTCGTTTAGTGTAAGTTTTAGTAATCATTAGATTTCAGAACTTTTGTGCATTTAAATCCCTATTTAGTGCCTACTTATATAATATCCCCAGGCTAGTTTCTACCTTATGCCTATCATAATGCATCTAGAACTTTGGATCTAATCCATCCCTCCACCAACTATTTTTACCTATTTTGTCAACTATAAAGCAATGAATCCAAACTGAAAGGACAATGTTTTTAATCCAAGTTAATTTGCCTGTATAATCATAGAGATTTGAACCAAGTTCAGTATCTGTATATTTTGGTGCCTTTGGTTTATTTGTTATCATAATCACCAACATCCTTTGGTTAAAATTACTATTAAATCATTAAAACATTATAAAACCACCATTTCTTTTCTCTGCATAAGCTATTAAAATAGTAACTTGTGCAAGAAAAAAAATGGAGATCATGTAGAGTTTTATTATGTTAAAAGTATCATATGAAGTTATCAAGATGTACAAGTAGAATATAGGCAATAAAGAATTCATATTCCTCAATGTATTGGACATAAGTTGTACTATGGCAATGATAAAGTATGTCAATGGGAATGAAACGATGTATGAAGCCTCTGATAAGTAACTGTGGAGTTATTTTTTTCTTTTGTTACTCATTTTAATTTAGACATGTATAATAAAAATTCTACCCTACTCATGGTACTATTGAATTGATTTTTAGAAATTGGTTTCCCAATATGGAGTCCATTAAAATTAACCTCTAAAAGTTTAGGGCTTAATACTTTGTGCCATCCTGGGAAAATGTAATACTATAAGATAGTCCAAAGATTTGAAGGCTCACCCCTAAACAGAATCACAAATGTAATTAGATACATCCTGAGATATAGATTATTATATTCCAAATCATTATCGAAATATTATCATTGGAAGATCAGGATGGATTTAAGAGCTGCAAGATTTTTTTCTGAAGAATACATTATGTGGAGAAAATATTGTTGGAAATAAAGATTAGGATGCTGAAACAGTCGATAAATGGTGGTCAGTATCTGTTTGATTTGATAATGCATTAGAGAAGTTGAGTGGCTACAGATAAATCATGACAAGGCCATATGTTATCAAAAAGGTGTTTACCAAATATATAATTCCTGGTTACATATCTTTTCAGAAGTATTAAATCTCTTTTCAAATGGTTATTATAGGCATAATTCCTAGCTTCAGATTAAAATTTGACTATTCTTTGGTGAACTGAACACATTACAAATTTTAAAGAGAGACCATAGAATATAAAATTTCAAGATCATTATAATTTCTATTTAATGCTGAGAATAAAGTACAATTTGTTAAGAAACTGATCTCAATATTTAAATCAGGGGTTCTAACCTGGGGTACAAGTATCATGTCCAGGGGGGTACAGTAATAGCAGGTAAATAAGAATATTATTTATTAATATATTCCAAAAATAGTTACCAACATTTCCAGGCTTTTCAATGTTGGTACTGTCAGTCACACCAACAACATTTCAGGTCTCTTTTCGGACACAGAGATTGCATAGACTTTTTTTACCGCAGATTCTAATAACTCAAAATGCCTTAGTTCAGATTCAAGATAGCCAGTGAAATTGTCAGATTGGTGCCTCCTCGAGGCTCACCTCTACAGCATCTGCACATGCATGTAACCTACTGTGTAGTATGCTCTCCAACTACTTTATTCTTATATTGAATAGTTAGGTACTGGATATTTTATTAAAACCCAAGGGTGGATGGAGCCAAAAAAATTGAGAACTTTTGATCTAAAGGAGGAAAAATGAAAGGTCGACAGATGGATAAAACAGTTTTCCAAAGCCAATACTTTGATGATTTATAAAATATTTTCAGCAACATTAATGAAGAAAATATTAAAATTCTTTGCAGTTAACTTTTGATTTCTATTATTTTTATATTTCCATATCATAATTTTCTTATTAATAACTGAACAAAAATACTTATGTTTATATTATAATCGATCATTTGTTTCAGAATAATATTTCGTTTCTTTATGTGTCCTGCTTCATTTCATTATCCATGACTTTTAATATTTAACACAATCAGTATTATGCGACAACTGTTTAAAACTTCTCATATGATTTATTATTTTTAGAAATTTATTTCTAAAAATAATCCAAGAATTTCCCTTTCCAATTGATTTTTTACAAATATAAATAAATAAACAGCTGTTGTTTTATGTATATAAAATTTAACTAAATATTAATTCCACGAACACCTTTTATAACAATTCTAGTCATATAAGAAGAAGAAATATCACAGGCTATCATCAAGTAATGTCACAAGATATCTGAATATTCTATTAGGCTGAAGATTTGTGATGATGGTATATTAAATGTGATAGATGATGGAAATAGTCCAACATATCACATATGAATATTTTCTGTTAACATTTACTTGAATTCACATGTGATCAGATCCTTAAAAATTTAAAATCATGTGACTTTCTTGCAAATGCCTGAAGGTTTATGATGATGGTATTATAGAAGATGGAAATAGAGTACCATATTATAACACCTCAATATTTTCTGTTAACATTTTTTTGAATTCCCATGTGATCAATTATATTCCAATTTAGAATCAAATCCATGTGACTTTCTTGCAAATGCATGGTCTGCAGTATGGACAACGAACCCAGGTTATGGGTAGATAAAAAAATTTGGAAAAAAAAACAGTTCATACAGTAAATCCATATCTTTTTAAGTTTTTCAAGAATCAGATCCATGAGGAGTATCAGAAAAAATCCAAGTCAGATGTCACATGAATTAATTTAATAAGCTTGGGTTTACAAATGCAATATATAGAGCTCACAAACCAAACTCTTAACAAGCTTTGTAGAATACCCCCAACCTCAGACAGGTATCTACTACTGGCATCCTCAGTGAGGTGCAAGAATATTCAATCACTAGAATAAAAATGCCTGGAAAAGCCCAGGAGGTATAACTGTTTAGTAAAAACTCTGAAGTTTTAAGATATCCATGTCTTCCATCCAGCTATCTAGGTGAAATAGTCATATGGGACTGAACTAAGTGCAGATACACCATATACTAATAGCTTTAAGTATTATTTACTAAGGCAGTAACCTCATGAATATGCGTATAAAAATACAAAGTTAGGGACCTCTACAGGCCTTAACCACAAGCTTACACTGTTTAAGACCTGTAGAGGTCCCTACCTTCATATTTTTCAGATGCATATTCCTGAAGTTACTACCTTAGTAAATATTACTTAATATAATAATGTGCATTTAAAATAAATTTATAATTAATAGCTTTAGTAATATAAAATTCCCAAAACCTTTATCGCAAAAAATAAAATTATAAAAAAAAAATCAATTCAGATGTCATATGACTTAAATGCAATATATAGAGCTCACAAAACAAACTCTAAACATAAAATAGCCATATGGGACTGAACTAAGTTCAGATACAATATATATTAATAGCTTTAGCAATATAAAATCACCAAAACCTTCATAGCAAAAAATAAAATTACAAAAAAAAATCCAAGTCAAACAAACTCTAAACACGAAATATCCATATGGGTCTGAACTAAGTTCAGATACATTATATATTAATAGCTTTAGCAATATAAAATCACCAAAACCTTAAAAGTAAAAAAAAATGAAGTCAGACGTCACATGAATTAATTTAATGAGCATGGGTTTACAAATGTTATATATAGAGCTCACAAAATAAACTCTTAACAAGCTTTGTAGAATACCCACAACCTCAGACTGATATCTGATTCTGGGATTCTCAGTGAAGTGCTAGGATATTCAATCATTAAATTAAAAATACCAGGCCATGCCCAGCAATTTATCTAATGTATAACAATTAATTAGAAACTAGGAAGTATTCAGATATTCATATGTCTTCCAATCAAGTTACCTAAGTGAAATAGGCATATGGGACTGAACTAAGTTCAGACACACCATATATTAATACCTTTAGCAATATCAAACCATGAAAAAACCTTAATACAAAAATAAAATTACAAAGTAATGACTTTATTTAATAAGCATGTGTTTACAAATGATATATATAGAGCTCACAAAACAAAGTTTTAAAAGCATTGTAGAATACCTGTCAACCTCAAACCGATTTCTGCTTCTGGCATCCTCAGTGAGGTCTTGGATATTCAATCATAAGATTAAAAATACCAACACAAGCCCAGCACTTTATCTAATCTATAACAAATAATAAAAATCTCTGAAGTTTTCAGATATCCATATGTCTTCAATCCAGCTACATAACTTAAATAGGCATATGGGACTAAACTAAACTCAGATACAGCATATATTAATAGCTTTAGCAATAGAAAATCACCAAAGTCTTAATACAAAAAATAAAATTAAAAAAGTCAGATGTCACATGACTTAATTTAAAAAGCTTGTGTTTACAGATGTTATATATAAAGCTCACAAAAATTCTTAACAAGTTTGTAGAATACTTTAAACCGCAGACTGATTTCTACTTCTGGTGTCCTCACTGAAGTGCCAGGATATTCAATCATTATATTAAAAATACCAAGACAAGTCCAGCACTTTATGTAATGTATGACAATTAATAAGAAACCTTGAAATTTTCAGATATGCATGTCTTATAATCCAGCTATCTAATTTAAATAGGCATATGGAAAAGAATTAGGTTTAGATACATCATATATTAAAAGCGTTAGCAATACAAAATCATCAAAACATTAATAAAAAAAATTAAATTACCAAAAAAATTAAAGTCAGATGTCACATGACTTAATTTAATAAGCTTGTGTTTACAAATGTTATATATAGAGCTCACTAAACAAACTTAACAAGCTTTGTGGAAAACCCACAACCTCAGACCGATTTCTGTTTCTGGCATCATCAGTGAGTTGCTAGGATATTCAATCATTAGACTAAAAACACCAGGACATGGCCAGCAATTTATCTACTGTATAACAATTAATTAGAAACTCTGAAGTTTTAAGATATCCATCTGTCTTTTAATCCAGCCCACCTAACTTAAATAGGCATATGCGTTCATATACACCATATATGAATAGCTTTAGCACTATAAAATCACCAATACCTTAATAGCAAAAAGTAAAACTATTAAAAAAACCAAGTCAGAATGTCACATGACAATTTAATAAACTTGAGTATACAAATGTTATATATAGAGCTCATAAAACAAACTCTTAACAATCTTTGTAGAATACCCTCAACCTCAGACCAATATCTGCTTCTGGCATCCTCAATGAAGTGCGTGGATATTCAATCATTATATTAAAAATACCAGGACATGCCCAGGAATGTATCTAATGTATAACAATTAATTAGAAACTTGGAAGTATTCAGATATTCATATGTTTTCCAATCCAGTTAACTATGTTAAATAGCATATGGGACCGAACTAAGTTCAGATACACCATATATTAATAGCTTTAGCAATATCAAACCATGAAAAAAATCATAATACAAAAAATAAAATTACAAAATAATGACTCCATTTAATAAGCGTGTGTTTACAAATGTTATATATAGAGCTCACAAAAGAAAGTCTTAACAAGCCTTGTAGAATACCGGCAACCTCAGACCAATTTCTGCTTCTTGCATCCACAGTGAAGTCTTAGGATATTCAATCACAAATTAAAAATACCAGGACAACCCCAGCACTTTATCTAATCTGTAACAAATAACAACAATCTCTAAAGTTTTCAGATATTCATATGTTTCAATGCAGCTATGTGACTTAAATAGGCATAAGGGACTGAACTAAGTTCAGATACACTATATATTAATAGATTAAGAATATAAAATCACCAAACACTTAATAGTCAAAAATAAAATTAAAAAAAAACCAAGTCAGATGTCATATGATTTAATTTAATAACCTTGTGTTTACAGATGTTATATATAGAGAGCTCACAAAACAAATTCTTAACAAGTATGTAGAATAATTTCAAACTCAGACTGATTTCTCCTTCTGGTGTCATCACTGAAGTGCTTGGATATTCAATCATTATATTAAAAATACCAAGACAAGCCCAGCACTTTATCTAATGTAAGACGATTAATAAGAAACCTTGAAATTTTCAGATATGCATGGTTTACAATCCAGCTATCTAAATTGAATAGGCATATGGGAAAAAAATAGGTTCAGATACACCATATATTAAAAGCTTTAGCAATATAAAATCACCAAAACTTTAATAGCAAAAAATAAAATTACAAAAAAAGTTAAGTCAGATGTCACATGACCTTATTTAATAAGCTTGTGTTTACAAATGTTATATATAGAGCTCACAAAACAAAGCCTTAACAATTTTTATAGAATACCCTCAACCTCAGATGGATTTCTGCTTCTGGCATCTTCAGTGAAGTGTTAGGATATTTAATCATAAGATTACAAATACAGGGAAATGCCCAGCACATTATTAATTCTATAACAAATAACAATTTCTGAAGTTTTTATATATCCGTATGTCTTCCAATCCAGCTAAGTAAAATAAATAGGCATATGGGACTGAACGGAGTACAGATACAACATAAATTAAGCTTAATCAATATAAAATCATCAAAATCTTAATAGGAAAAAACAATTTAAAAAAAAAAACCAAGTCAGATGTCACAAGACTTAATTTAATAAGCCTGTGTTTACAAATGTTATATATAGATCTCACAAAACAAACTCTTAATAAGTATGGTGGAATACCTTCAATGTCAGACTGGTTTCTGCTACTGGCACTCTCAGTGAAATGCTAGGATATGGAATCATTAGATTAAAAATACCAGGAAATGCCCAGCATTTGATCTAATGTATAACAATTAATTAGAAACTCTGAAGCTTTCACATATCAATATGTCTTTTAATCCACCTGATATAACATAAATAGGCATATGGGTCTGAACTAAGTTCAGATAAACAAAATATTAAAAGCTTTAGCATTATAAAATTCCAACAACCATAATAGCAAAAAATAAAATTACAAAAAAAATCAAATCAGATGTAACATGGCTTAATTGTATGAGCTTGTGTTTAGTAATATTATATATAAAGCTCACAAAATAAACTCTTAACACGCTTTGTAGAATACCCTCAATCTCAGACAAATTTCTCCTTCTGGTATCCTCAGTGAAATGCTAGGATATTCAATTATTTGATTAAAAAGACCAGGACAAGCCCAGCACTTTAATGTATAACAATTAATTGAAAACGTTGACGTTTTCAAACATCCATATGTCTTCCAATCCAGTTAACCAACTTAAAGAGGCATATGTTACCGAACTAAGTTCAGATAAACCATATATTAATAGCTTTAGCAATACAAAATCACCATAACCTTAATAGCAAAAAATAAAATTTAAAAAAATTACTCAATTTAATAAGCTTGTTTACAAATGTTATATATAAAGTTCACAAAACAAACTCTTAACATGCATTGTAGAATACTCTCAACCACAGCCCAATTTTTGCTACTAGCATTCTAAGTGAGGTGCTAGTATATTCAATCATAAGATTAAAAATATCAGGAAAAGCTCAGCACTTATCTAATGTATGACCAATTAATAACAATATCTGAAGTATACAGATATCCATATGTCTTCCAATCCAGCTATCTAACTTAAATTGGCATATGAAACTGAACTAAGTTCAAATACACCATAAATTAATAGCTTTAACAATATAAAATCACCAAAGCATTAATAGCAAAACAAAATTACAAAAAAATCTAAGTCAGATGTCACATGACTAAATTTAACATCATTAAATAAAATTACAATACAAAATCAAAGTCAGATGTCGCATGGCATAATTTAATGAGCTTATGTTTAGAAATGTTATATATAGAGCTCACAAAACAAACTCATATGAATCTTTGTAGAATATCCTCAACATCTGACATATTTCTGCTTCTGATGTCGTCAGTGAGGTCCAACAAAATTCAATAATTACATTGAAAATACCAAGCCAAGCCCAGCCTTTTATCTATTGTATAATAATTAATTAGAAATTCTGAAGTTGTCAGATATCCATATGTCTACCAATCAAACTATCTAACTTAAAAAGGCATATGAAATTGAACTAAGTTCAAATGCACCGTATAATAATAGCTCTAGCAATATAAAGTTACCAAAATCATAACAGCAAAAAATAAAATTACAAAAAAAATCCAAGTAAGATGTCCCACAACTTAATTGAATAAGCTTGGGTTTACAAATGTTATATATAGAGCTCAGAAAACAAACTCTTAACAATTTCTGTAGAATACCTTTAACCTCAAACTGACTTCTGCTTCTGGTATCTTCAGCGAAGTGAAAAAAAATTTTCAATCATTAGATTAAAAATACCAAGACTAGACCAGCACGTTATCTATTGTATAATAATTAATTAGAAACTCTGAAGTTTTCAGATATCCATATGTCTTCCAATTCAGGTATCTAACATAAATAGGCATATGGGACAGAACGAAGTTCAGATACACCATATATTAATAGGTTTAGCAATATAAAATCACCAAAACCTTAACAGCACAAAATAAAATTACAAAACGAAATCCAAGTCAGATGTCACATGGCTTAATTGAATAAGCTTGTGTTTACAAATATTATATATAGAACTCATAAAACAAACTCACATCAGTCTTTGTAGAATACCTCAACCTCTGATGTATTTCCACTTCTCGTGTACTCAGTAAAGTTCTAAAATATACAATCATTGGATTAAAAATCCCACAACATGCCCAGCACTTTATCTATTGTATAATAATTAATTAGAAACTCTGAAGTTTTCAGATATCCATATGTCTTCCAATCCGGTATCTAACATAAATAGCCATATGAAACTGAACTAAGTTCACATACACCATGCATTAATAGCTTTAGCAATATAAAATCACCAAAACCTTAACAGCAAAAAATAGAATTACAAAACGAAATCCAAGTCAGATGTTAAATGGCTTAATGTAATAAGCTTGTGTTTACAAATGTTGTATATAGAGCTCACAAAACAAACCCATATCTATCTTTGTAGAATAAGCTCAACCTTTGACATATTTCTGTTTTTGGTGTCCTCAGTGAGGTCCTATGATATTCAATCATTAGACTAAAAATACCAGAACAAGTCCAGCACTTTATCTATTGTATAATAATTAATTAGAAACACTGAAGTTTTCAGATATCCATATGACTACCAATCCAGGTATATAACTTAAAGAGGCATACAGCAAAAAATTAAATTAGAATAAAAAAATCCAAATCAGATGTCCCATGACTTAATTGGATAAGATTGGGATTACAAATATTATATATAGAGCTCACAAAACAAACTCTTAACAATCTTTGTAGAATACCCTCAACCTTTAACTTATTTTTGCTTCAGGTGTCTTTAGTGAAATCCTATGATTTTCAATCATTAGATTAAAAATACCAAGAGAAGCCCAGTACATTATCGATTGTATAATAATTAATTAGAAACTCTGAAGTTTTTGGATATCCATGTCTTCCAAACCAGGCATATAACATAAATATGCATAAAGGACTGAACTAAGTTCAGGTACATCATATATAATAGCTTTAGCAATAGAAAATCACCATAACCTTAACAGCAAAAAATAAAATTACAAACAAAATCCAAGTCAGATGTCACATGGCTTAATTTAATAAGCTTGTGTTTACAAATATTATATATAGATTTAGAGCTCACAAAACAAACTCATATAAATCTTTGTATAATATGCTCAACCTCTGAGGAATTTTTGGTTCTGGTGTCCTCAGTGAGGTCCTATGATATTCAATCATTATATTAAAAATATAATGACAAGCCCAGCACATTATCTATTGTATCATAATTCATTAGAAGTTCTGAAGTTTTCAGATATCCATATGTCTTCCAATCCAGGTATATAACTTAAAGAAGCATATGGGACTGAACTCAGTTCAGATACACCATATATTAATAGCTTTAGCAAAATAAAATCACCCGAACCTTAACAGCAAAAAATTAAATTACAAAAAAAATCCAAGTCAGATGTCCGATGACTTAATTATATAAGATTGGGTATACAAATGTTATATATAGAGCTCACAAAACCAACTCTTAACAATCTTTATAGAATACCCTCAACTTCTGATGTATTTTTGCTTCCTGTGTCATCAGTGAAATCTTGGGATATTCGATTAAAAAAACCAGTACATGCCCAGCACTTTATCTATTGTATAACAATTAATTAGAAACTCTGAAGTTTTCAGATATCCATATGTCTACCAATCCACCTATCTAACTTAAAGAGGCATATGGGATTGAACAAAGTTCAGATACATCATACATAATAATAGGTTTAGAAATACAGAATCACCAAAACCTTAACAGAAACAAGTTAAATTACGAAAAAAAATCCAAGTCAGATGTCCCAAACCTTATTGAATAAGCTTGTTTTTACAAATGTTATATAGAGAGCTCACAAAACAAACTCTTAACAATCTTTCTAGAATACCCTCAACCTCTGACATATTTCTGCTTTTGGTGTACTCTATGAAATCCTAATATATTCAATTCATTGGATTAAAAATACCACGACAGGCCCAGCACTTTATCTATTGTATAACAATTAAACAGAAACTCTGAAGTTTTCAGATATCCATATATCTTCCAATCCACGTATCTAACATAAATAGGCATATGGAACTGAACTAAAAAATGATATACCATATATTAATAGCTTTAGCAATATAAAATCAGCAACACCTTAACAGCAAAAAATAAAATGACCAAACAAAATCCAACAGATGTTACATTGCTTAAATTAATAAGCTTGTTTTTTTTTCAAATGTTATATATAGAGCTCACAAAACAAACTCATATCAATCTTTGTAGAATACACTCAACCTCTGACGTATTTCTGCTTCTGGTATCCTCAGTGAGGTCCTATGATATTCAATCATTAGATTAAAAATACCACAACAAACCCAGTATTTTACCTATTGTATAACAATCAATTAGAAACTCTGAAATTTTCAGATATTCATAGGTCTTCCAATCCAGTTATCTAACATAAACAGGCATATGGGACTGAACTAAGTTCAGATACATCATTTATTAATAGCTTTAGCAATAAAAAATCACCAAAACCGTAAAAGTAAAAAATAAAATTACAAAACAAAATCCAAGTCAGATGTCACATGGCTTAATTCAATAAGCTTGTTTTTTACAAATGTTATATGTAGAACTCTAAAACAAACTCATATCAATCTTTGTAGATTACCTTCAACCTCTGACATATTTCTGCTTATCGTGTACTTAATGAAGTCCTTGGATATTCAATCATTGGATTAAACATACCAAGACAGACCCAGCACTTTATCTATTGTATAATAATTAATTAAAAACTCTGAAGTTTTCAGATATCCATATGTCTTCCAATCCAATTATCTAACATAAATAGGCATATGGGACTGAACTAAGTTCACATACACCATATATTAATAGCTTTAGCAATATAAAATCACCAAAACCTTACCAGAAAAAATTAAAATTACAAAACCAAATCCAAGGAAGATGTTAAATGGCTTAATTTAATAAGTTTGAGTTTACAAATGTTATATATAGAGCTCACAAAACAACTCATATCTATCTTTGTAGAATACCCTCAACCTCTGACATATTTCTGCTTCTTGTGTCTGCAGTGAGGTCCTATGATATTCAATCATTGGATTAAAAATACCATGACCGGCTTAGCACTTTATCTACTGCATAATAATTAATTAAAAACTCTGAAATTTTCAGATATTCATATGTCTATCAATCCAGCTACTGACATAAAGAAGCATATAGGAGTGAACTAACTTCAGATCCATCATATATAATAGGTTTAGCAAAATAGAATCACCAAAACCTTAACAGCCAAAAATTAAATTCCAAAAAAAAATCCAAGTCAGATGTCCCATGACTTAATTGAAAAAGATTGGGTTTGCAAAAGTTATATATAGAGCTCACAAAACAAACTCTTAATAATGTTTGTAGAATACCCTCACCCTGTTATGTATTTCTGCTTCTGGTGTCCTCAGTGAGGTGCTGGGATATTCAATCATCAGTTTAAAAGGGCCAGTACGAGCCAAGCACTTTATTTATTATATAACAATTAATTAGAAACTCTGAAGTTTTTAGATATCCATTTGTCTTCCAATCCACATATCTAACATAAATAGGCATATGGGACTGAACAGAGTTCAGATACACCATATACTAAAACCTTTAGCAATATAAAATCACCAACACCTTAACAGCAAAAAATATAATGACAAAACAAAATCCAACTGAGATGTTACATGGCTTAATTTAATAAGCTTGTGTTTACAAATGTTATATATAGAGCTCACAAAACAAACTTATATCCATCTTTGTAGAATACACTCAATGTCTGCTGTATTTCTGCTTCTGCTGTACTCAGTGAGGTCCTATGATATTCAATCATTAGATTAAAAATACCAGGACAAGCCCAGCACTTTATCTATTGTATAACAATTAATTAGAAACTCTGAAGTTTTCAGATATCCAGATGTCTTCCAATCCAGGTATCTAACATAAATAGGCATATGGGACTGAACTAAGTTCAGATACACCATATATTAATAGCTTTAGCAATATAAAATCACCAAAACCATAACAGCAAAAAATTAAATTACAAAACAAAATCCAACTCAGATGTTACATGGCTTAATTTAATAAGCCTGTGCTTATAAATGTTACATATAAGACTCACAAAACAAAATCTTAACAATGTTTGTGAATACCCTCAAGCTCTGATGTATTTCTGCTTCTGCTGTCCTCAGTGAGGTCCTGGGATATTCAATCCTTAGATTAAAAGGACCAATACAAGCCCACCACTTTATCTACTGTATAACAATTAATTAGAAACTCTGAAGTTTCAGATATCCATATGTCTTGCAATCCAGGTATCTAAGATACTGAATTAAGTTCAGATACACTATATATTAATAGCATTAGCAATATAAAATCACCAACATCTTCACAGCAAAAAATAAAATTACAAACAAAATCCAAGTCAGATGTCACATGGCTTAATTTAATAAGCTTGTGTTTACAAATGGTATATATAGAGCTCACAAAAAAACCTCCTAACAATGTTTGTACAATACCCTCAACCTGTTGACGTATTTCTGCTTCTTGTGTACTCTGTGAAGTGCTAAAATATTCAATTCATTGGATTAAAAATACCACGTCAGGCCCAGCACTTTATCTATTGTATAACAATCAATTAGAAGCTCTGAAGATTTCAGATATCCATGTCTACCAATCCAGCTATCTAACTTAAAAAAACATATGGGACTGAACTAAGTTCAGGTACATCATATATAATAGGTTTATCAATATACAATCACCAAAACCAGATGTCCCATGACCTTATTGAATAAGATTGGGTATACAAATGGTATATATATAGTGCTCACAAAACAAACTGTTAACAATCTTTGTAGAATACCCTCAACCTCTTGACGTACTTCTGTTTTTTATGTCATCAGTGAGGTCTTGGGATATTCAATCATTAGATTAAAAAAACCAGTACAAGCCCACCACTTTATCTATTGTATAACAAATAATAAGAAACTGTGAAGTTTTTAGATATCCATATGTCTTCCAATCCAGGTATATGGGACTGAACTAAGTTCAGATACACTATATATTAATAGCGTTAGCAATATAAAATCACCAACATCTTAACAGCAAAAAATAAAATTACAAACAAGATCCAAGTCAGATGTCACATGGCTTAATTTAATAAGATTGTTTACAATTTATATATATAGAGCACACAAAACAAACTCATATCAATCTTTGTAGAATACACTCAACCTCCGATGTATTTCTGCTACTGGTGCCCTCAGTGAGGTCTTATGATATTCAATCATTAGACTAAAAATACCAGGACAAGCCCAGCACTTTATCTATTATATAATAATTAATTAGAAACTCTGAAGTTTTATGATATACATATGTCTTCCAATCGAAGTATATAACATAAATAAGCATATGAAACTGAACTAAGTTCAGATACACTATATATTAATAGCGTTAGCAATATAGAATCACCAAAACCTTAACAGCAAAAAATGAAATTACAAAAAAAAATCCAAGTTAGATGTCCCATGACTTTATTGAATAAGATTGGGTTTACAAATGTTATATATAGAGCTCAAAACACAAACTGTTAACATTCTTTGTAGAATACCCTCAACCACTTGACGTATTTCTGCTTCTTGTGTCATCAGTGAGGTCCTGAAATAGTCAATCATTAGACTAAAAATACCAGGACAAGCCCAGCACTTTATCTATTGTATAATAATTAATTAGAAACTTGGAAGATTTTGTCATCCATATGTCTCCCAATCCAGTTATCTAACATAAATAGGCATATGAAACTGAACTAAGTTCAGGTACAGTATATATTAATAGCGTAAGCAATATAAAATCACCACCACCTTAACAGCAAAAAATAGAATTACAAAACGAAATCCAAGTCAGATGTGGAATGGCTTAATTTAATAAGCTTGTGTTTACAAATGTTATATATAGAGCTCACAAAACAAATTCATATCTATCTTTGTAAAATATGCTCAACCTCTGACATATCTTTGCTTCTGGTGTCCTCAGTAAAATCCTATGATATTCAATCATTAGATTAAAAATACCAGGACAAGCCCAGCACTTTATCTATTGTATAATAATTAATTAGAAACTCTGAAGTTTTCAGATATCCATATGTCTTTCAATCCAGGTAACCAACATAAATAGGCATATGGAACTGAACTAAGTTCAGATACACTATATATTAGTAGCATTAGCAACATAAAATCACCAACATCGTAACAGCAAAACATAAAATTACAAACAAAATCCAAGTCAGATGTCACATGGCTTAATTTAATAAGCTGGTGTTTACAAATGTTATATATAGAGCTTACAAAAAAACTCCTAACAATGTTTGTACAATACCCTCAACCTTGGACATATTTCTGCTTATCGTGTACTCTGTGAAGTGCTAGGATATTCAATTCATGGGATTAAAAATACCACATCAGGCCCAGCACTTTATCTATTGTATAATAATCAATTAGAAGCTCTGAAGTTTTCAGATATCCATATGTCTACCAATCCAGCTATTTAACTTAAGAAGGCATATGGGACTCAACTAAGTTCAGATACATCATATATAATAGGTTTATCAATATAGAATCACCAAAACCTTAACAGCAAAAAAATAAATTACAGAAAAAATCCAAGTCAGATGTCTCATGACTTATATGTATAAGATTGGATATACAAATGTTATATATAAAGCTCACAAAACATACTCTTAACAATCTTTGTAGAATACCCTCAACCTCTTGATGTATTTCTGTTTTTTGTGTCATCAGTGAGGTCCTGGGATATTCAATCATTAGATTAAAAAAACCAGTACAAACCCAGCACTTTATCTATTGTATAACAAATAATTAGAAACTGTGAAGTTTTTAGATATCCGTATGTCTTCCAATCCAGGTATATGGGAGTGAACTAAGGTCAGATACACTATATATTAATAGCGTTAGCAATATAAAATCACGAACATTTTAACAGCAAAAAATAAAATTACAAACAAGATCCAAGTCAGACATCACATGGCTTAATTTAATAAGATTGTGTTTACAATTTATATATATAAAGCACACAAAAAAAAACTAATATCAATCTTTGTAGAATACACTCAACCTCCGATGTATTTCTGCTACTGGTGTCCTCAGTGAGGTCCTATGATATTCAATCATTAGACTAAAAATACCAGGACAAGCCCAGCACTTTATCTATTGTATAATAATTAATTAGAAACTCTGAAGTTTTATGATATACATATGTCTTCCAATCGAGGTATATAACATAAATAAGCATATAAAACGGAACTAAGTTCAGATACACTATATATTAATAGCGTTAGCAATATAAAATCACCAACATCTTAACAGCAAAAAATAAAATTACAAACAAAATCCAAGTCAGATGTCACATGGCTTAATTTAATAAGCTTGTGTTTACAAATATTATATATAGAGTTCTCAAAACAAACTCATATAAATCTTTCTAGAATACGCTCAACCTTTGACATATTTTTGCATGTGGTGTACTCTGTGAAGTCCTAGGATATTCAATTCATTGGATTAAAAATCATGTGACAGGGCCAGCATGTTATCTACTGTATAATAATTAATTGGCATCTCAGAAGTTTTCAGATATCCATATGTCTTCCAATCCAGGTATCTAACATAAATAGGCATATGGGACAGAACAAAGTTCAGATACACAATATATTAATAGCTATAGCAATATAAAATCACCAAAACCTTAACAGCAAAAAATTAAATTACAAAACGAAATCCAACTCAGATGTCACATGGCTTAATTTAATAAGCTTGTGTTTCCAAATATTATATATAGAGCTCACAAAACAAACTCATATCTATCTTTGTAAAATATGCTCATCCTCTGACATATATATTTGCTTCTGGTGTTTTCAGTGAAATCCTATGATGTTCAATCATTAGATTAAAGATACAAGGACAAGCCCAGCACTTTATCTATTGTATAACAATTAATTAGAAACTATGAAGTTTTCAGATATCCATATGTCTACCAATGAAGCTATCTAACTTAAAAAGGAATATGGGACTGAACAAAGTTCAGATACATCATACATAATATTAGATTTAGCAATACAGAATCATCTAAACCTTAACAGCAAAAAATTAAATTACAAAAAAATGTCCAAGTCAGATGTCCCATGACTTAATTGTATAAAATTGGGTATACAAATGTTATATTTAAACCTCACAAAACAAACTCTTAAGAATCTTTTTAGAATAACCTCAACCTCTTACATATTTCTGCTTTTTGTGTCATCAGTGAGGTCCTGGGATATTCAATCATTAGATTAAAAAACAAGTACATGTCCAGCACTTTATCTATTGTATAACAATTAATTAGAAACTCTGACGTTTTCAGACATCCTTATGTCTTCCAATCCAGGTATCTAACATAAATAGGCATATGGGACTGAACAATGTTCAGATACACTATATATTAATAGCGTTAGCAATATAAAATCACCAACACCTTAACAGCAAAAAATAAAATTACGAAACAAAATCCAAGTCAGATGTCACTTGGCTTAATTTAAAAAGCTTGTGTTTAAAAATGTTGTATATAGAGCTCACAAAACAAACTCATAGCAATCATTGTAGAATAAACTCAACCTCCGATGTATTTCACTACTCGTGCCCTCAGTGAGGTCCTATGACATTCAATCATTAGACTAAAAGTACCAGGACAAGCCCAGCACTTTATCTATTGTATAATAATTAATTAGAAACTCTGAAGTTTTATGATATACATATGTCTACCAGTCCAGCTATCTAACTTAAAGAAGCATATGCGACTGAACTAAGTTCAGATACACCATATATTAATAGCTTTAGCAATATAAAATCACCCAAACCTTAACAGGAAATAATTAAATTACAAAAAAAAATCCATCTCAGATGTCCCATGACTTAATTCTATAAGATTGGGTATACAAATGTTAGATATAGAGCTCACAAAACAAACTCTTAACAATCTTTGTAGAATACCCTCAACCTCTGACGTATTTCTGCTTCTTGCATCATCAGTGAGGTCCGAAGATATTCAATCATGGGATTAAAACCACCACAACAGGTCCAGCACGTTATTTATTGTATAATAATTAATGAAAAACTCTGAAGTTTTCAGATATCGATATGTCTACCAATCCAGCTATCTAACTGAAAGAGAATCACCAAACCCTTAACAGCAAAAAGTTAAATTACAAAAAAAAAATCCAAGTCAGATGTCCCATGACATTATTGAATAAGATTGGGTTTACAAATATTATATATAGAGCTCACAAAACAAACTCTTAACAATCTTTGTAGAATACTTTCATCCTCTGATGTATTTCTGCTTGTGGTGTCCTCAGTGAAGTCCTATGATATTCAATCATTAGATTAAAAATACCAAACAAACCCAGCACTTTATCTATTGTATAACAATTAATTAGAAACTCTGAAGTTTTCAGATGTCCATATGTCTTCCAATCCAGGTATATAACACAAATAGGCATATAGGACTGAATTAAGTTGAGATACATTATATATTAATAGCGTTAGCAATATAAAATCACCAACACCTTAAAATCAAAAAATAAAATGACAAAACAAAATCCAACTGAGATGTTACATGGCTTAATTTAATAAGCTTGTGTTTACAAATGTTATATATAGAGCTCACAAAACCAACTGATATCAATCTTTGTAGAATACACTCAACCTCTGATGTAATTCTGCTTCTGTTGTTCTCAGTGAGGTTCTATGACATTCAATCATTGGATTAAAAATACCACGATAGACCAAGCACTTTATTTATTGTATAATAATTAATTAAAAATGCTGAAGTTTTCAGATATCCATATGTCTCCCAATCCAGCTATCTAACTTAAAGAAGCATATGGGACTGAACTAAGTTCAGATACACCATATATTAATAGCTTTAGCAATATAAAATCACCAGACCTTAACAGCAAAAAATAAAATGACAAAACAAAATCCAACTGAGATGTTACATGGTTTAATTAATAAGTTTGTGTTTACAAATGTTATATATAGAGCTCACAAAACAAACTCTTAACAATCTGTGTAGAGTACCCTCAACCTCTGATGTATTTCTGCTTCTGGTGTCCTCAGTGAGGTCCTATGATATTCAATCATTGGATTAACACCACCATGACAGGTCCAGCACTTTATTTATTGTATAATAATTAATTAAAAACTTTGAAGTTTTCAGATATCCATATGTGTACCAATCCAGCTATCTAACTTAAAAATAATCACCAAACCCTTAACAGCAAAAAGTTAAATTACAAAAGTAAATGCAAATCAGATGTCCCATGACCTTATTGAATAAGATTGTGTTTACAAATGTTATATATAGAGCTCAAAAAACAAACTCATATCAATCTTTGTAGAAGACACTCAACCTCTGACATATATGTTGTTCTGGTGTCCACAGTGAGGTCCAATGATATTCAATCATTAGATTAAAAATACCAGGAGAAGCCCAGAACTTTTTCTATTGTCTAATAATTAATTAAAAACTCTGAAGTTTTCCGATATCCATATGTCTTCCAATCCAGGTATATAACATAAAGAGGCATATGGGACTGAATTAAGTTCAGATACACGATATATTAACAGTGTTAGTAATATCAAATCACCAACACCTTAACATCAAAAAATAAAATGACAAAACAAATTACAACTGAGATATTACATGGATTAATTTAATAAGCTTGTATTTACAAATGTTATATATAGAGCTCACATAACAAACTGATATCAATCTTTGTAGAATACACTCAATCTCTGATGTATTTCTGCCTCTGGTGTCTGCAGTGAGGTCCTATGATATTTAATCATTATATTAAATATACCAGGACATGTTTAGCACTTTATCTATTGTATAAGAATTAATTAGAAGCTCTGAAGTTTTCAGATATCCATATGTCTTCCAATCCAGGTATCTAACAAAAATAGGCATATGGGACTGAATTAAGTTAATACACTATATATTAATAGCATTAGCATTACAAAATCACCAACATCTTAACAGCAAAAAATAAATTTACAAACAAAATCCAAGTCAGATGTCACATAGCTTAATTTAATAACCTTGTGTTTACAAATGTTGTATATTGAGCTCACAAAACAAACTCATATCAATCTTTGTAGAATACACTCAACCTCTGACGTATATCTGCTTCTGGTATTTTCAGTGAGGTCCTATGATATTCAATCATTAGATTAAAAACACGAGGACAAGCCCAGTACTTTATCTATTGTATAATAATTAATTAGAAACTCTGAAGTTTTCTGATATCCATATGTTGTCCATTCCAGGTATATAACATACATAGGCATATGAAACTGAACTAAATTCAGATACACAATATATTAAAAGTGTTAGCAATATAAAATCACCAACACCTTAACAACAAAAAATAAAATGAGAAAACAAAATCAAACTGAGATGTTACAAGGCTTAATTTAATAAGCTTATGTTTACAAATCTTAAATATAGAGCTCACAAAACCAACTCATATCAATCTTTGTAGAATACTCTCGACCTCTGATGTATTTCTGCTTCTGGTGTCTTCAGTGAGGTCCTATGATATTCAATGATTGGATTAAAAATACCAGGAAAGGCCCAGCACTTTATCTATGGTATAATAATTAATTAAAAACTCTAAAGTTTTCAGATATCCATATGTCTACCAATCCAGCTATCTAACTTAAAGAAGCCTATGGGACTGAACTAAGTTCAGATACACTATATATTAATAGCATTAGCAATATAAAGGCACCAACACCTTCGCAGCAAAAAATAATATGACAAAACAAAATCCAACTGAGAAGTTACATGGCTTAATTTAATAGGCTGGTGCTTACAAATGTTATATATAGAGCTCACAAAACCAACTCATATCAATCTCTGTAGAATACATTGAACCTCTGACATATTTCTGCTTTTGGTGTCCACAATGAGGTCCTATGATATTCAGTCATTAGATTAAAAATACCAGGTCAAGTCCAGCACTTTATCTATTGTAGAACAATTAATTAGAATCTCTGAAATTTTCAGATATTCATATGTCTACCAATTTATCTATTTAACTTAAAAAGGCATATAGGACTGAACTAAGTTCGGATACACTATATATTAATACCATTAGCAATATATATCCCCAACATCTTAACAGCAAAAAATAAATTTACAAATAAAATCCAAGTCAGATGTCACATGGCTTAATGTAATAAGCTTGTGTTTACAAATGTTATATATAGAGCTCACAAAACCAACTCATATCAATCTTTGTAGAATACCCTCAACCTCTGACAAATTTCTGCTCCCAGTGTCCTCAGTGAGGTCCTATGATATTCAATCATTAGATTAAAAATACTAAAACAAGCTCAGCACTTTATCTATTTTATAACAATTAATTAGAAATGCTGAAGTTTTCAGATATCTGTATGTCTTCCAATCCAGGTATCTAACATAAATAGGCATATGGGACTGAACTAAGTTCAGATAGACAATATAATAGTAGCGTTAGCGATATAAAATCATCAACACCTTAACAGCAAAAAAATAAATTTACAAACAAAATCCAAGTTAGATGCTACATAGCTTAATATAAAACCTTGTGTTTACACATGTTATATATAGAGGTCACAAAACCAACACATTTCAATCTTTGAAGAATACTCTCGACCTCTGATGTATTTCTGCTTCTGGTGTCCTCAGTGAGGTCCTATGATATTCAATGATTGGATTAAAAATACCACAACAGGCCCACCACTTTATCTATGGTATAATAATTGTTTAAAACTCTAAAGTTTTCAGACATCCATAAGTCCACCAATTCTGCTATCTAACTTAAAGAAGCATATGGGACTGAAGTAAGTTCAGATACTTCATATATAATAGGTTTAGCAATATAGAATCACCAAAATCTTAACAGCAAAAAATTAAATTAGAAAAAAAAACCGAGTCAGATGCCCCATGACTTTACTGAATAAGACTGGGCTTACAAATGTTATATATAGAGCTCACAAATCAAACTTATATCAATCATTGTAGACTGCACAAAACCTCTGATGTATTTTTGCTTCTGGTGTCCTCAGGGAAGTCCTAAGTTATTCAAACATTAGATTAAAAATACGATAACAAGACCAGCACTTTATTGTATAATAATTAATTAGAAACTCTGAAGTTTTCTGATATCCATATGTTTTCCAATCCAGGTATATAACATAAATAGGCATATGAAACTGAACTAAGTTCAGATACATTATATATTAATAGCGTTAGCAATATAAAATAACCAACACCTTACAGCAAAAAAAAAATGACAAAACAAAATTCAACTGAGATGTTACATGGCTTAATTTAATAAGGTTGTGCTTACAAATATTATATATAGAGCTCCCAAAACAAACTCATATCAATCTATATATAGAATACACACAACCTCTGATGAATTTCTGCTTCTGGTGTCCTCAGTGATGTCCTATGATATTCAATCATTAGATTAAAAATACCAAACAAACCCAGCACTTTATCTATTGTATAACAATTAATTAGAAACTCTGAAGTTTTCAGATGTCCATATGTCTTCCAATCCAGGTATCTAACATAAATAGGCATATGGGACTGAACTAAGTTCAGATACACTATATATTAATAGCTATAGTAATATAAAATCATCAACACCTTAACAGCAAAAAATTAAATTACAAAAAAAAATCCAAGTCAGATATCTTATGACTTAATTGTATAAGATTGTGTTTACAAATGATATATATAGAGCATACAAAACAAATTTATAACAATATTTGTAGAATACCCTCAACCTCTGACATATTTCAGCTTCTCGTGTACTCAGGGAAGTCATAGGATATTCAATCATTGGATTAAACATACCAAGACAGGCCCAGCACTTTATATATTGTATAATAATTAATTAAAAACTCTGTTTTCAGACATCCATATTTCTACCAATCCAGCTATCTAACTTAAAAAAGGATTTGGGACTGAACTAAGTTCAGATACATCATATATAATAGGTATAGCAATATAGTATCACCAATACCTTAACAGCAAAAAATTAAATTACAAAAAAAATATCCAAGTCAGATGTCCCATGTCTTTATTGAAGAAGATTTGGTTTACAAATGTTATATATGGAGCTCACAAAACAAACTCTTAACAATCTGTGTAGAATACGCTCAACCTCTGATGTATTTCTGCTTCTGGTGTCCTCAGTGAGGTGCTGGTATATTCAATCATTAAATTAAAAAAACCAGTACAAGCCAAGCACTTTATCTATTGTATAACAATTAATTAGAATCGCTAAAATTTTTAGATATCCATATGTCTTTCAATCCAGGTATCTAACATAAAGAAGCATATGGGACTGAACTAAGTTCAGATACACTATATATTAATAGCGTTAGCATTACAAAATCACCAACATCATAACAGCAAAAATTAAATTTACAAACAAAATCCAAGTCAGATGTCACGTAGCTTAATTTAATAAGAATGTGTTTACAAATGTTGTATATTGAGCTCACAAAACAAACTCATATCAATCTTTGTAGAATACACTCAACCTCTGACGTATATCTGCTTCTGGTATTTTCAGTGAGGTCCTATGATATTCAATCATTAGATTAAATATATGACGACAAGCCCAGCACTTTATCTATTTTATAATAATTAATTAGAAACTCTGAAGTTTTCTGATATCCATATGTCGTAAATTCCAGGTATATAACATAAATAGTCATATGAAACTGAACTAAATTCAGATACCCTATATATTAAAAGCGTTAGCAATATAAAATCACCAACACATTAACAACAAAAAATAAAATGACAAAACAAATTCAAACTGAGATGTTACAAGGCTTAATTTAATAAGCTTGTGTTTACAAATGTTATATATAGGGCTCACAAAACCAACTCCAATCAATCGTTGTAGAATACTCTCGACCTCTGATGTATTTCTGCTTCTGGTGTCCTCAGTGAAGTCCTAAGGTATTCAATCATTGGATTAAAAATACCACGACAGTCCCAGCACTTTATCTATTGTATAATATTGAATGAGAAACTCTGCAGTTTTTATTTATCCATGTGTCCACCAATCCATCTATCTAACTTAAAAAGGGATATGGGACTGAATTAAGTTCAGATACATCATATGTAATAGGTTTAGCAATATAAAATCACCAAAACCTTAACAGCAAAAAATTAAATTAAAATAAAAAAAATCCAAGTCAGATGTCCCATGACTTACTTGAATAAGATTGGGTTTACAAAAGTTATATAGAGAGCTCACAAAGCAAACTCTTACCTATCTTTGTAGAATATGCTCAACCTCTGACATATCTTTGCTTCTGGTGTCGTCAGTGAAGTCCTAAGATATTCAATCGTTGGATTAAAAATACCAGGACAAGCCCAGCACTTTATCTGTTGTATAATATTGAATTAGAAACTCTGAAGATTTCTGATATCCATATGTCTTCCAATCCAGGTATATAACATAAATAGGCATATGGACTGAACTAAGTTCAGATACACCATATATTAATAGCTTTAGCAATATAAAATCACCAAAACCTTAACAGCAAAAAATAAAATGACAAAACAAAATTCAATAGATGTACAAGGCTTAATTTAATAGGCTGGTGATTACAAATGTTATATAGGGAAGCTCACAAAACAAACTCATATCAATCTTTGTAGAATACCCACAACCTCTCACATATTTCTGCTTCTTGTGTACTCAGTGAAGGCCTAGGATACTCAATTATTGAATTAAAAATCCCATGACAGGCCCAGCTCCATATACAATGTATTATAATTAATTAGAAACTCCGAAGTTTTAAGATATCCATATGTTTACCAATCCAGCTATCTAATTTAAAGAAACATATGGGACTGAACTAAGTTCAGATACATCATATATAATAGGTTTAGCAATATAGAATCATGAAAACCATAACAGCAAAAAATTAATTTACAAAAAAAATCCAAGTCAGATGTCCCATGACCTTATTGAATAAGATTGGGTTTACAAATTTTATATATAGAGCTCACAAAACAAACTCTTAACAATCTTTGTAGAATACCTTTGACCTCTGATTTATTTCTGTTTCTTGTTTCCTCAGTGAGGTTTTATGATATTCTATCATTAGATTAAAAATACCAGGACAAGACCAGCACTTTATCTATTGTATAATAATTAATAAGACACTCTGAAATTTTCGGATATCCATATGTCTTCCAATCCAGGTATCTTACATAAATAAACATATGGGACTGAACTAAGTTCAGATACACTATATATTAATAGCGTTACCCATATAAAATCACCAACACCTTAAGAGCAAAAAATAAAATTAAAAAACGAAATCCAAATCAGATGTTGAATGGCTAAATTTAATAAGCTCGTGTTTACAAATGTTATATATAGAGCTCACAAAACAAACTAATATCTATCTTTGTAGAATACACTCAATCTCTGACGTATTTTTCTTCTGGTGTTTTCAGTGAGGTCCTATGATATTTGCTTCTGGGTTCCTCAGTGAAATCCTATGTTATTCAATCATTAGATTAAAAATACCAGAACATGCCCATCACTTTATCTACTGTATAACAATTAATTAGAAAATCTGAAGTTTCAGATATCCATATGTCTTCCAATCCAGGTATTAACATAAATAGGCAAATGGGACTGAACAAAGTTTTAAAAAAACAAAAAATAAAAACTTTAAAAATATAAAAAAACAAAACTTAACAGCAAAAAATAAAATTACAAACAAATTCCAAGTCAGATATCACATGACTTAATTTAATAAGCTTGTGTTTACAAATGTTATATATAGAGCTCACAAAAAAACTCCTAACAATGTTTGTACAATACCCTCAACCTTTGATGTGTTTCTGCTTTTTCTGTACTCTGTGAAGTGCTAGAATATTCAATTCATTGGATTAAAAATACCACGACAGGCTCAGCACTTTATCTACTGGATAAAAATCAATTAGAAACTGTGTAGTTTTCAGATATCCATATGTCTACCAATCCAGCTATCTAACTTAAAAAAGCATATGGGACTGAACTAAGTTCAGATACATCATATATAATAGGTTTATCAATATAAAATCACCAAAATCTTAACAGCAGAAAATTAAATTACAGAAAAAATCCAAGTCAGATGTCCCATGACTTATATGTATAAGATTGGGTATACAAATGTTCTATATAGAGCTCACAAAACAAACTCTTAACAATCTTTGTAGAATACCCTCAACCTCTTGACGTATTTCTGCTTCTTGTGTCATCAGTGAGGTGCTGGGATATTCAATCATTAGATTAAAAAAACCAGTACAAGCCCACCACTTTATCTATTGTATAACAAATAATTAGAAACTGTGAAGTTTTTAGATATCGATATGTCTTCCAATCCAGGTATATGGGACTGAACTAAGTTCAGATACACTATATATTAATAGCGTTAGCAACATAAAATCACCAACATCTTAACAGCAAAAAATAAAATTACAAACAAGATCCAAGTCAGATGTCACATGGCTTAATTTAATAAGATTGTGTTTACAATTTCTATATATAGAGGACACAAAACAAACTCATATCAATCTTTGTAGAATACACTCAACCTCTGATGTATTTCTGCCCAGCACGTTATCTATTGTATAATAATTAATTAGAGGTATATAACATAAATAAGCATATGAAACTGAAGTAAGTTCAGATACACTATATATTAATAGCGTTAGCAACATAGAATAACAAATGTTATATATATAGAGAGAGAGCTCACAAAAAAAACTCTTAACAATCTTTCTAGAAGAACCTCAACCTCTGATGTATTTCTGCATCTGCTGTCGTCAGTGAGGTCCAGAAATATTCAATCATTAGATTAAAAGGACAAGTACAAGCCCAACATGTTTTCTATTGTATAACAAATAATTAGAAACTCTGAAGTTTTCAGATATCCATATGTCTTCTACTCCAGGTATCTATCATAAATAGGCATATGAGACTGAACTAAGTTCAGATACACTATATATTAATAGCCTCAGCAATATAAAATCACCATCATCTTAACAGCAAAAAATAAAATTATTAACACAATCCAAGTCAGATGTCATATGGCTTAATTTAATAAGCTTGTGTTTACAACTGTTATGTATAGAGCTCACAAAACAACCTGCTATCAATCTTTGTAGAAAACCTTCAACCTCTGATGTATTTCTGCATCTGGTGTCCTCAGTGAGGTTTTATGATATTCAATCATTGGATTAAAAATACCATGGCAGCACTTTATCTATTGTATAAGAATTAATTAAAAACTCTGATGTATTCAGATTTTCATATGTCTACCAATCCAGCTATCTAAATTAAAGAAGCATATGGGACTGAACTAAGTTCAGATACATCATTTATAATAGGTTTAGCAATATAATATCACCAACACCTTAACAGCAAAAAATAAAATGACAAACCAAAATCCAACTGAGATGTTACATGGCTTAATTTAATAAGCTTGTGTTTACAAATGTTATATATAAAGCTCACAAAACAAACTCACATCAATCTTTGTAGAATACACTCAACCTCTGACGTATTTCTCTTCTGGTGTCCTCAGTGAGGTCCTATGATATTCAATCATTAGATTAAAAATACCAGGACAAGCCCAGACTTTATCTATTGTAAAACAATTAATTAGAAACTCTGAAGTTTTTAGATATATGAATGTCTTCAAATCGAAGTATGTAACATAAATAGGCATATGGGACTGAACCTACGTTCAGATACACCATATAGTAATAGCTTTAGCAATATAAAATCACCAAAAACTTAACAGCAAAAAATAAAATTACAAAACGAAATCCAAGTCAGATGTCACATGGCTTAATTGAATAAGCTGGTGTTTACAAATGTTATATATAGAACTCACAAAATAAAATCATATTTAGCTTAAAATATCTTAATATAAAGTGTATGGGTGTGATTTTTTTTTATATCTGCAATGCTCAAGTGGATAAAGAAAAGCCTACTGAACACGATGACTAGATAAAGGTTATTGGTAATAATAATAACTATTGATAATTTATAATGTATATTTTTTTGTTTTCTTTAGATCATCCATAAATTGGAAGAATAAAGTGTAAAAGTTTTTTTTTCTTATATGTACGCAGTTTATACAACATTTTAAAAAACATTATGAGATAGGATTGATTTGGAAATATGCATACGACGATTTTTTTTTTATTAGGGATATAATCCAACATAACAAATAATTATGTGATTCTTTTAAAATTTTCATGTTGAGATATTCAAATATTGTCTAGTTAGATTGTATATAACTAAACATACAGAGCAATGAAGTAAGCAACTTTTCTTATGAGATATTAAGATTGTTTAACTATTAATGAATTTTATTTATTGTTTTGTAAATGCAGATAGTTATTTTATCGATGTAAGATGTAGAAAAATCTTGAGAAATAATGTTGAGATAGTGGCTTGGAAGTACTATAGTTAGCAGGAAACCAAGATGATGTATATTTAAAATAGGATATGATAAGGAATGGGAATAATATTTAGTCTTTATGTGGTTATCAGCATAGTTAACAAAGCCCTATGACTGATACACATTTTATTTGGACAGTGTTTATATTTCTTTAAATATTTGATGTTCTAATAAAGCTGAAGAAATAGCTTTAACATCGTCCCTGTACTAGAGGATATTAGGCAGATAAATGCCATACCTCTTCATACTGTGCCATGATTTTGAGATATGTTAAGAGTAATACTCTAGCTTTCTTCCTTAATCCTATGCATCTTTTTTCGCTATCTTTATTTCATGTAACTGCATCATTCAGTAAGATATATTTAAGAGAAATGATAAATAATTTAGAACTTAGGTTATGCTATCGTTTTGTATAAGATTGCTTTATTTGCTTAGAAGGAATAGGACATTATAACTTAAAATTGAAGATCCAAAGTTTCCTAAGGAAAGAAAAGAATCATAGACTATATTTTGAATTTTATTTCGGAAATGAAATATATATATATTTTTTAAAATAAAGCATCTAAACAAGATATTTTCTTTAAAGTGATAATAATTTTAAATGCTTTAGTATTATTTTTTTAAGAGAAAATAAGTATTGCATATTTTAAAATACAATAGTACAAAGTAAATTATGTAAACAATATGCATAGTATATTTTTTGTTTATTGATTAACAGAAATATATTAATGATTACACTTATATTAAACTAAAGTAAGGCTTAAAGAATAATATATTATGATTAGTAAACAATGTTGTGTGATAAATACTAAAATCTAGTACTGAATTTTGGATAATATTTTGTATAACATCTTTGACTTTGCAAGATGAAATTTTTTTAATATTTTGAGAAGTCCATACTCATTATAAAATTTTGTTTTCTATAGAATGTTTTCTAAGTATGAATATTTTTTAAAAATAAGATAGTTTAATAATATTAACGATAAAATGCTGTTGCTAATAAAGTAGATAAATTTATTTGTAATAAGTTAACCATAATGAGAAACCAAATAGTAACATTTTTTTAACTTTGTCCTAAATCTAAATAAAGATATAATTGAAATATAAATTATTTTTTATATAACCCGGTAGATCAAACTGTAAAGTAAAAAGATTAAGGATATCCACTGTAAATAGTGTAAATAAATTGTTTATTTATTTGTTGTTAGTAATAAACTTTGTTAAATTTTTGTTATTTAAAAAATTTTGTGTCTGAGTTATTTATTTCTCCACATCGCTGCATGAAAACATGATATATGCATAATAATCGAAACAAATATATAATTTTGCACAAAAAGATAAATAGAGAATTATTTAAGAATTTAAATATTTTATTGGTATTCATTATAATTAGATAATCATAATCTTATATTATTTTATTGGTCATAAATCAGTTATCACAATATTATATTAAATTATATGCTATCAGTTGCCACACATATTTTGTTTGTCAGATTATTAAAATGCTACCACCAATTTATTATATCATTACATGAAGATATAAGATCATATTATATTATTTCATTATTTTATTATGGTAATAAAATTATAGTAAAAAGAAAAGATATACAGAATTAGTTAAACAATGAAGAATATTATTACTGTTATTTATTATTATTAGTTTCAGTGTAGTAGATTATGACATAAAATCCTTTCTCATATTTTACTACCGTATTTTAAAATAAACTTAGAATAAATTTTATGAACCTGAGATTATTTTATCGAGCTAGATTATTATTAAATAAAAGATTAAGATTTAATTATTAGTTTAATCTTAGTGAATAGAAGTTATTAAAGTTGTAAGAATACTAAGAGTTTGTTATTTGAAATAGTAATAAGGGGGAATAGTGTTCTTATGCCATTGAGGTAGTATCCTGTAGGATATTGGCTCAATGTAATCTATCTTGTCACCTGTATTTTCACTTCAAGTCTCATGAAAATATTAAATATTTATTTAATTTATTTTTATAAACTGAACCTTATTTGTATTGTAAATTTGAGCTAGTGAAACATTTTAATTTTAGTGCTGAATATTTTAGTTATTAATCATTAACTGAGATAGAACCCATTTTATTTTATACCATATATTATAAGGAAGTGAGGATGCACGAGATGAAGGTCAGATTATGGTCCCCAACATGGTTGGCATGATGTGTAGTGGAGCTACACATAGTGTAGGTTAGATTATGGTGCCAACTTTAGGTGCTCGAGATGTGTTAGTAAGGGCATCAGATTCAACCAACAGAAGGTTAGATTTTGCTCGTCCAATGTGACTGCATGATGTGTAGTTGGGAATACAATCGATAGGTCAGATTGTGGTATCCAAACATTTAGGCTATGAGATATATTAGGAAAGTAGTTAAAAAAATATATAATACAATAGTTAGTATTTGAATTTGTTCGTGTAACTTTAGAGATTATTGATAGTATATCTCACAGAAGATAGATAATTTAATATTTATTATAGCAATAATTATTAGGATTTGATTATTATTGTGAATTAAGTGTTTATTATTAGAACTATTGCAATTTTATGTGGTATATAATCTGATTGTTTAAAGAAAATATTATTATATTGTTTGTAAAACAATTAGCAAATAAAATTTTAAAATATGCATATGTGGCTAACGATTATTTAGTATTCACGATGACCATGTCAATTATTGAAATAATAAAAATATATTTTGAAAATGCTTTAATATATGCAAAATATCTGTGAATCATGCATGTGGGAAATAATGTTGTGACACACATAATGTTAATCGTTATTGTATAAGGTGTAAAGGAGGTATTATCTATGGTTTATTGTGGGTGATGGTTAGATGGGGATTAAAGAAAACTGGTAAGGAACTATTTTATGAAAAATTAATAGTAATATATTGTTTAAATATTGAGTTTTGAAAAAGCATATTTGTAAAAAAAAAAAATGAATAATCAAGATAATAATTTAGAGAGTGAAATATCTGAGTTTATTGTCAATGAAAGTTGTGAGGAGAAATGAGAAATAGAAAACTTAATTGAAATGGAAACAGTTGTAGATAGTGTCCAAATTATAGATAGTAAGATAAAAGAAGAGGTTATGGAAATTAAAACAGTGGAAGAAAAGATAATAGTGCCTAAAAAGGAGGTAGAGAACTCCCAAATAGCTCAACTATTATTGATGATGAAGGAGATGAAAGAAAATATGAATAAAAATAGAGAAGAGATTAATGAAAATATGAATAAAAATAGAGAAGATAGTAATATAAAATTTAATATTCTTAATGAAAATATGATTAAAAATAGAGAGGATATGAAAACTCTTAATGAAAATATGAGTAAAAATATTGAGTCTCTTAATGAAAACCAAAATAAAACAAATATAAGATTAGAATCTCTTAGTGAAAATGTGGACAAAAATAGTAATGAAATCAGAACTTGTGTAGAAAGTATGAATCAAAAACTTAATGAAACCTGTAAGACGGTAGAAGATTTTAAGGTGGAAGTACAAGATAAATTTAATAATTTGGATTTAAAATTTGATAACAATGAAAAGGTTATTGATTCTTTAAAGGAAGAAATAATGCAAATAGAAGACAGAAATCAAAAGTTGTTGAAGAGAAAATTTTCTGAATTTTCAGAAAGAGCAGTAAAAAATTTTAAAACTCAAATAGAAGAATCTATTGTCCGATGTCAACTAAATAATAGTAAGTTAGATCAGAAAATAGGGAGTTATAATTTAAGTGTAAAGAGTGAAATCTATGAAGTAAAGAGTAATATAAATCATATTAATGAAGAAATTAGAATTATTAAGGAAAAGGTAGTTCAGACTAAAATAAGTATCAAAGAGGAAGTTCAAAAGGAAGTAATGGGAAAATTAAAAGTTTTAGGGATACAAAACTTTGAAGAAAAGATAGTAAGTAAGAAAGTATCTCTTGAAATAAGTGATAAATCTGTTAATATAATTAGTACAGATTTGGAAAAGAATCAAGAATCTATTGATTTAATTAGTGAAAATGTGGTAGATGACAAAGAAATTGTAGAGACTGTAGATAAGGAAAATCCACAATTCATTGAGATAGTTAATAAAGATATTAACTTATGTAGTAATTTGACAGCAGAAAACATAGATTCTGTTAAATTAGGAGATAAAGATAGATATAATGATGTATCATTTGTTAAGATAGCAGATGACGAATTTAAAAAAGATGAGTCTTATATTAAATTCGCTAGCAAAGAAACCAAGTTATTTGTTGAAAAAACTATTATAGATAATGAAATGATTTATGAAGAAAAGGAGATTAATAAAAAGTGTATTGAAATAGTTAATAGTAGGAATGAAATATACAGAAGAATATTGAAAAATCCCAAAGAATATTTTAAATTGACTAATGAGATGATAGGAGTGAGTAAATCCTATGAAAGAGTAGTTAGTGAAAGGTCTATAGATCAACTTAATAGTTTTAAAAAATATTATATTGATGACAAAAGATTTGGTAAATCTACAGGGATAAAGTTTATCTCTTCAGAGCAAAAGTATTTAAAGTTGTTGGAACATGAGTTACCAAAAATTATTGATAAAAGTAGTAATAAATTTAAAAATAAAATGCAAGATGTGATATCTAAATGTAGTGTTAATGATAGAAATATTCGTTTACAATTTGATATTTCTAAAGAAATATTGTTTAAAGGAATTAGAAACTTGATACCTAATAGTGAATTTATAAGAGAAAAATTTAATCAGAATAGAGATATAAGCAAGATAAAAGTAAGACTTAAATGTCTAAAGCACAAGAAATTCATGACAGATTTTCTTAAGAATGATCTTAATAAAGGAAAGAAGATAGGAAAAGCTAAGGTGAAACTTAAAGAAATAAGTTTAAGAAAAAATTAAAGAATAGATTTAGAAAAGAAATTTACTAATGATTAAGACAAATAATTCTTAAAGAAGACATATATTTAAAAAATAAATTATAACCTTATATTATAGAACAAATATAAAATTTAAAATGTCACAACCTTCAAAGAAATCAATTTAAGAAATTTCTTGAGTTATACGAGGGTCCATATAAGATTTTTAGCAAAGTAGGAGAAAATGCTTTCATGTTGACTACACCAGATGGTGAAAAAGGAACGTACAACGCTAGGAGTCTAATCCCATACCCATCAGAAGTGTAGAAAAAAATTTTTTTTAGTATTACTAGTTAAGATTCTGAGTATAATGTCCAAATATTTTATAAGTTTGTATTAAAAACAGTATATTTTTTATATTTCAGTAGTATAAGATAGAATTTGGTTATAGCAAATGATAAAGATATTAAGTATCAATGGATAGAGTAAATATTAAGATAGATGTTTAATTTAAAATTTTTGTTCGAAGGAGGAGGTTATGTACCCTTTTCTATAGGTCAGTAATAATTCATAACAGTCAATTACCAAAAATTTTAAATTTAGAATATGTTCTTTTAATACATTAATTATAATTTGTCGATTATATTTTTAAAGTACAATTTAAAGCTAAAGAAAATAAGTAGTATATAAAATCATTTAAAAAATAATTAAGTATAAAGTTTTAAATATTGTTTCATATGGTTGTAAAAGCTGGCCATATTAAATAACACAGCTATAAATATTAAAAGTATATTTAATAAATTCGATTTTAATAGTTTAAGACTGATAAGTTAATAAATACAGTGTTTAAATTTATAATCATATTTAATAAACAAAAATTAATATAGTATATTTTTAAAATAAACTTTATGATGGTGAGAATTATATTTAATTCTATATTTTCTAAATTGTTCTTCCAAATTTTTTATAATTATTTTATATAATATAATAAGTGTATCAATTTTATAAATCTAGGCAGAGAAATAGATTGAAAATCGTCTGTCAAAGTTATTAATCATGTGACTTTTAATGTATTCTCTCACACACACTGCTTGTTTGAATTAATAACAAAGTTTAAAATATTTTAAAAGTTATATTATAGAATTGGATGGAATTATTGCCTATCATAAAAGTAAATAGTATTAAACATTAAGTTAACTATCGTATAACATGTTTAAATAATGTAATAAAGATGAATACATTCATAATAAAAATTAAATATTTTATTTAAATAAAAATAGCTAAATGGAATAAGTTATTAAGGTTATTTTAAAAGTTATTTTAAATGTTTAAATAATTTGAATAAAATAATAATTGATTCAAAAGTAATATTTTAAATAATATTTTAAGTTCATTACGTCACAATTTTTAATTTTGAAATTCAATTCTACTATAAACTAAAAATATGTAAATTTGTTCTCAAGCTAAAGTAAGAATTAACCAATAGGAATATATATTCTTACAGACTATAAATATCATCGTAACTAAGTTATTGGGGAGATTAATAATGTATTGAAACCAAAGAAAGGTATATTAGCAGCTCTCAAAGAGATACTATTTTTTTTTTTTTTTTTTAGTCAATTTTTTTTTAGTACTTTCTCATAATTTATTTGCAAAAATTAATTAATATTTTAAAAGTAACTTGCAAAAAAAAGAGTGTAAACTAAAAAAATATTTTAATAATTTCGTTTAACATGCTTTGTTAAATTTTCTAAAGTTCCTTTATCAGTCGTATTTTATCTAAAAGTTTAACCTAAACTACGCAATAAAAAAATGGATATACTACGAAATAAAATGGATATAAATTGTAATACTGAAGAAATATTTGAAATATTTATTGATACAGCTTTTTATTTATGCATAACCGGAGAACTTTTTTGGTACATAAAAAAAAAACCACAGCACGGACATCATACGGAGTCTAATGAAAAAATTGGAGACACATTATTATTTATAAGCTTATTCAAGATTTATTTTTAAATGGTAATAAGATAATTATATATTGCATGAATTATTTTATATAATATGATATTCAAAGGAGTAAAATGTTATATCCTTTCTAAAGGTAACATTTTTTAAAAAATATTTTTGAGTGCAAAATTTAAGAAAGAACCCAGGAGATTATGTTATAGAAGCATTTTTGATATTAAAATATCCGTTCTTAGAATTATTTAAAATGTATTTGGAAAAGATTTGTTCAAAAGTACTTGAAGTTTTATTTTAAAAGAGATTTATAAAAAATACCAAACGAAAGTTTAAATGTATCAAGAAGGAAACTTATATAAAAAAGTGAACATATAGTTGAATAAGAGATGGATCCATGGACATACAAATAGTACTTAAAAGTTCATCGAATATTTTTAAAGTTAAATTAGATGGATTGATGCATCGGATACGCAGAGAATATTGGTAGAGAAAATACTTAAAAATAAGCTTCACATGATTAATTAATATTATGATTTAATAATTATCGTCCTAAATACTAAAACCAAGGATTATTTTCTATAAATTTTACTAAATGGATTAACAATTATTTTTATTTTAAACTTTAACACGCTTAGAGGAGAACATTTTTAAAAAACTCTAGAGAAAATGATAAACATTTTGGACTTATCAGGAACTATCGTCAAGAAAATATGTAATTATAGTTTTGATTCCTTTTATTTTGTTAACCTAGTTTAAATCTAAATTTTTTATATAAGATTAGGAAAAACATAAAAATATTAATTTATTAATATTAAAATTTTATAATATAACAATCTAATAATTTAGCTAAAAATATTTTAATATAAAGTGTATGGGTATGATTTTTTTTTTTATATCTGCAATGCTCAAGTGGATAAAGAAAAGCCTACTGAACACGATGACTAGATAAAGGTTATTGGTAATAATAATAACTATTGATAATTTATAATGTATATTTTTTTGTTTTCTTTAGATCATCCATAAATTGGAAGAATGAAGTGTAAAAGTTTTTTTTTTTTTACTTATATGTACGCATTTTATACAACATTTTAAAAAACATTATGAGATAGGATTGATTTGGAAATATGCATACGACGATTTTTTTTTATTAGTTATATAATCCAACATAACAAATAATTATGTGATTCTTTTAAAATTTTCATGTTGAGGTATTCAAATATTGTCTAGTTAGATTGTATATGATTAAACATACAGAGCAATGAAGTAAGCAACTTTTCTTATGAGATAGTAAGATTGTTTAACTATTAATGAATTTTATTTATTGTTTTGTAAATGCAGATAGTTATTTTATCGATGTAAGATGTGGAAAAATCTTGAGAAATAATGTTGAGATAGTGGCTTGGAAGTACTATAGTTAGCAGGAAACCAAGATGATGTATATTTAAAATAGGATATGATAAGGAATGGGAATAATATTTAGTCTTTATGTGGTTATCAGCATAGTTAACAAAGCCCTATGACTGATACACATTTTATTTGGACAGTGTTTATATTTCTTTAAATATTTGATGTTCTAATAAAGCTGAAGAAATAGCTTTAACATCGTCCCTGTACTAGAGGATATTAGGCAGATAAATGCCATACCTCTTCACACTGTGCCATGATTTTGAGATATGTTAAGAGTAATACTCTAGCTTTCTTCCTTAATCCTATGCATCTGTTTTCGCTATCTTTATTTCATGTAACTGCATCGTTCAGTAAGATATATTTAAGAGAAATGATAAATAATTTAGAACTTAGGTTATGCTATCGTTTTGTATAAGATTGGTTTATTTGCTTAGAAGGAATAGGACGTTATAACTTAAAATTGAAGATCCAAAGTTTCCTAAGGAAAGAAAAGAATCATAGACTATATTTTAAATTTTATTTCGGAAATGAAATATATATATTTTTTTTAAAATAAAGCATCTAAAAGATATTTTCTTTAAAGTGATAATAATTTTAAATGCTTTAGTATTATTTTTTTTAAGAGAAAATAAGTATTGCATATTTTAAAATACAATAGTACAAAGTAAATTATGTAAACAATATGCATAGTATATTTTTTGTTTATTGATTAACAGAAATATATTAATGATTACACTTATATTAAACTAAAGTAAGGCTTAAAGAAGAATATATTATGATTAGTAAACATTGTGTGATAAATACTAAAATCTAGTACTGAATATTGGATAATATTTTGTATAACATCTTTGACTTTGCAAGATGAAATTTTTTTAATATTTTGAAAAGTCCATATTCATTATAAAATTTTGTTTTCTATAGAATGTTTTCTAAGTATGAATTTTTTTAAAAAATAAGATAGTTTAATAATATTAAGGATAAAATGCTGTTGCTAATAAAGTAGATAAATTTATTTGTAATAAGTTAACCATAATGAGAAACCAAATAGTAACATTTTTTTTAACTTTGTCCTAAATCTAAATAAAGATATAATTGAAATATAAATTATTTTTTATATAACCCGGTAGATCAAACTGTAAAGTAAAAAGGTTAAGGATATCCACTGTAAATAGTGTAAATAAATTGTTTATTTATTTGTTGTTAGTAATAAACTTTGTTAAATTTTTGTTATTTAAAAAATTTTGTGTCCGAGTTATTTATTTCTCCACATCGCTGCATGAAAACACGATATATGCATAATAATTGAAACAAATATATAATTTTGCACAAAAAGATAAATAGAGAATTATTTAAGAATTTAAATATTTTATTGGTATTCATTATAATTAGATAATCATAATCTTACATTATTTTATTGGTCATAAATCAGTTATCACAATATTATATTAAATTATATGCTATCAGTTGCCACACATATTTTGTTTGTCAGATTATTAAAATGCTACCACGAATTTATTATATCATTACATGAAGATATAAGATCATATTATATTATTTCATTATTTTATTATGGTAATAAAATTATAGTAAAAAGAAAAGATATACAGAATTAGTTAAACAATGAAGAATATTATTACTGTTATTTATTATTATTATTAGTTTCAGTGTAGTAGATTATGACATAAAATCCCTTCTCATATTTTACTACCGTATTTTAAAATTAACTTAGAATAAATTTTATGAACCTGAGATTATTTTATCGAGCTAGATTATTATTAAATAGAAGGTTAAGATTTAATTATTAGTTTAATCTTAGTGAGTAGAAGTTATTAAAGTCATAAGAATACTATGAGTTTGTTATTTGAAATAGTAATAAGGGGAGATAGTGTTCTTATGCCATTGAGGTAGTATCCTGTAGGATATTGGCTCAATGTAATCTCTCTTGTCACCTGTATTTTCACTTCAAGTCTCATGAAAATATTAAATATTTATTTAATTTATTTTTATAAACTGAACCTTATTCGTATTGTAAATTTGAGCTAGTGAAACATTTTAATTTTAATGCTGAATATTTTAGTTATTAATTATTAACTGAGATAGAACCTGTTTTATTTTATACCATATATTATAAGGAAGTGAGGATGCACGAGATGAAGGTCAGATTATGAATCTTTGTAGAATACCATCGACCTCTGACATATTTCTGCTTTTCGTGTACTCTGTGAAGTCCTAGGATATTCAATTCATTGGATTAAAAATACCACGACAGGCCCAGAACTTTATCTATTGTATAACAATCAATTAGAAGCTCTGAAGTTTTCAGATATCCATATGTCTACCAATCCAGCTATCTAACTTAAAAAGGCATATGGGACTGAACTAAGTTCAGATACATCATATATAATAGGTTTATCAATATAGAATCACCAAAACCTTAACAGCAAAAAATTAAATTACAGAAAAAAACCAAGTCAGATGTCCCATGACTTATATGTATAAGATTGGGTATACAAATGTTATATATAGAGCTCACAAAACAAACTCTTAACAATCTTTGTAGAATAACCTCAACCTCTTGATGTATTTCTGTTTTTTGTGTCATCAGTGAGGTCCTGGGATATTCAATCATTAGATTAAAAAAACCAGGACAAGCCCAGCACTTTATCTACTGTATAACAAATAATTAGAAACTGTGAAATTTTTAGATATCCATATGTCTTCCAATCCAGGTATATGGGACGGAACTAAGTTCAGATACACTATATATTAATAGTGTTAGCAATATAAAATCACCAACAACTTAACAGCAAAAAATAAAATTACAAACAAAATCCAAGTCAGATGTCACATGGCTTAATTTAATAAGCTTGGGTTTACAAATGTTATATATAGAGCTCACAAAACAAAGTCATATCAATTTTTGTAGAATACACTCAACCACTGACATGTTTCTGCTTCTGGTGTCCTCAGTGAGGTCCTATGATAATCAATCATTAGATTAAAAAACCAGGACAAGCCCAGCACTTTATCTATTGTATAATAATTAAATAGAAACTCTGAAGTTTTCAGATATCCATATGTCTTCCAATCCAGGTATCTAACATAAATAGGCAAATGGGAATGAACGAAGTTCACATACAACATATATTAATAGCTTTAGCAATATAGAATCACCAAAACCTTAACAGCAAAAAATTAAATTAAAAAACAAAATCCAACTGAGATGTTACATGGCTTAATTTAATAAGCTTGTATTTACAAATGTTATATATACAGCTCACAAAAGAAACTCCTAACAATGTTTGTACAATACCCTCAACCTTTGATGTATTTCTGCTTCTGGTGTACTCTGTGAAGTCCTAGGATATTCAATTCATTGGATTAAAAATACCATGACAGGCCCAGCACTTTATCTATTGTATAACAATCAATTAGAAACTCTGAAGTTTTCAGATATCCATCTAACTTGAAAAGGCATATGGGACTGAACTCAGTTCAGATACATCATATATAATAAATTTATCAATATAGAATCAACAAAACCTTAACAGCAATAAATTAAATTACAGAAAAAATCCAAGTCAGATGTCCGATGACTTATATGTATAAGATTGGGTATACTAATGTTATATATAGAGCTCACAAACCAAACTTTTAACATTCTTTGTAGAATAACCTCAACCTCCTGATGTATTTCTGTTTTTTGTGTCATCAGTGAGGTCCTGAAATAGTCAATCATTAGATTAGAAGAACCAGTACAAGCACAGCACTTTATCTATTGTATAACAATTAATTAGAAACTCTATAGTTTTTAGACACCCATATGTCTTCCAATCCAGGTATCTAACATAAATAGGCATATGAAACTGAACTAAGTTCAGGTACACTATATATTAATAGTGTTAGCAATATAAAATCACCAACACCTTAACAGCAAAAAGTAAAATTACAACACGAAATCCAAGTCAGATGTCGAATGGCTTAATTTAATAAGCTTGTGTTTAGCTCACAAAACAAACTCATATCTATCTTTGTAGAATACACTCAACCTCTGACATATTTCTGATTTTGGTGTCCTCAGTGAGATCCTATGATATTCAATCATTAGACTAAAAATACCAGAACAAGTTCAGCACTTTATCTATTATATAATAATTAACTAAAAACTCTGAAGTTTTCTGAAATCCATATGTCTTCCACTCCAGGTATATAATATAAATAGGCATATGGGACAGAACTAAGTTCAGATACACTATATATTAATAGCATTAGCAATATAAAATCACCAGCACCTTAACAACAAAAAATAAAATGACAAAACTAAATCCAACTGAGATGTTACATGGTTTAATTTAATAAGCTTGTGTTTACAAATGTTATATATAGAGCTCACAAAACCAACTCATATCAATATTTGTAGAATACACTCAACCTCTGATGTATTTCTGCTTCTGGTGTTTTCAGTAAGGTCCTATGATATTCAATCATTGGAATAAAAATACCACGAAAGGCCCAGACTTTATCGATTGTATAATAATTAATTCAAAGCTCTGAAGTTTTCAGATATCCATATGTCTTCCAATACAGCTATCTAACTTAAAAAAGCATATGGGACTGAACAAAGTTCAGATACATTTTATATAATAGATTCAGCAATATAGAATCACCAAAAGCTTAACAGCAAAAAATTAAATTACAAAACGAAATCCAAATCAGATGTCACATGGCTTAATAGAATAAGCTTGTGTTCACAAATGTTATATATAGAACTCAAAAAACAAACTCATATCAGTCTTTGTAGAATACCCTCAATCTCTGACAAATTTCTACTTCTCGTGTACTCAGTGAAGTCCTAGGATATTCAATCATTGGACTAAAAATACCATGACAGGCCCAGCATTTTATCTATTGTATAATAATTAATTAGAAACTATGAAGTTTTCAGATATCCATATGTCTACCAATCCACTTATGTAACTTAGAAAACCATATGGGACTGAACTAAGATCAGATACATCATATATAATTGTTTTAGCAATATAGAATCACCAACACCTTAACAGCAAAAAATAAAATGATAAAACAAAATCCAAGTGAGATGTTACATGGCTTAATTTAATAACCTTGTGTTTACAAATGTTATATATAGAGCTCACAAAACCAACTCATATCAATCTTTGTAAAATACACTCAACCTCTGATGTATTTCTGCTTCTGGTGTCCTCAGTGAGGTCCTATGATATTCATTCATTGGACTAGAAATACCATGCAGGTCCAGCACTTTATCTATTGTATAAATAATTAATTAAAAACTCTGAAGTTTTCAGATATTCATATGTCTACCAATCCAGCTAAGTTAAAGAAGCATATGGGACTGAACTAAGTTTAGATACATCATATATAATAAATAGGTTTAGCAATATAGAATCACCAAAACCTTAACAGCAAAAAATTAAATTACATAAAAAATCCAAGTCAGATGTGACATGGCTTAATTGCATAAGCTTGTGTTTACAAATGTTATATAAGAACTCACAAAACAAACTCATATCAATCTTTGTAGAATACCCTTAACCTCTGAAATATTTCTGCTTCTTGTGTACTCAGTGAAGTCCTAGGATATTCAATCATTGGATTAAAAACACCACAACAGGCCCAGCACATTATCTATTATATAATAATTACTTAAAAACTTTGAAGTTTTCAGATATCCATATGTCTATGAATCCAGCTATCTAACTTAAAGAGGCATATGGGACTGAACTAAGTTCAGATACATCGTATATAATAGGTTGAGAAATATAGAATTACCCAACCCTTAACAGCAAAAAATTAAATTACAAAAAAAAATCCAAGTCAGATTTGGATTACAAATGTTATATATAGAGCTGACAAAACAAACTCTTAACAATCTTTGTAGAAAACCCTCAACCTTTGACATATTTTTGCTTTTGGTGTACTCTATGAAGTCCTAGAATATTTAATTCGTTGGATTAAAAATAACATGACAGGCCCAGCACTTTATCTATTGTATAATAATTAATTAGAAACTCAGAAGTTTTCAGATATCCATATGTCTTCTAATTTAGGTATCTAACATAAATCGGCATATGGGACTGAACTAAGTTCAGATGCACAATATATTAACAGCTTTAGCAAAATAAAATCACCAAAACCTTAACAGCAAAAAATAAAATTACAACACGAAATCCAACTCAGATGTCACATGGCTTAATTTAATAAGCTTGTGTTTACAAATGTTATAAATAGAGCTCACAAGACAAACTCATATCAATCTTTATAGAATACACTCAACCTCTGACATATTTCTGCTTCTCGTGTACTCAGTGAAGTTCTAAGATATTCAATCATTAAATTAAAAATACCATGACAGGCCCAGCACTTTATCTATTGTATAATAATTAATTAAAAACTCTTAAGTTTTTGGATATATCCATATGTCTACCAATCCACCAATCTAAATTACAGAGGCATATGTGACTGGACTAAGTTCAGATACATCATATATAATAGATTTAGCTGTATAGAAATAGCAAAATTTTAACAGCAAAAAATTAAATTAGAATAATAAAAATCTAAGTCAGATGTCCCATGACTTAATTGAATAAGATTGGTTTTCCAAAAGTCATATACAGAGCCCACAAAACAAACTCTTAACAATCTTTGTAGAATACCGTCAACCTCTGATGTATTTCTCCTCCTAATGTCTTAGTGAGGTCCTATGATATTCAATCATTAGATTAAAAAGACCAGTACAAGCCCAGCACTTTATCTATTGTATAACAAATAATTAGAAACTCTGAAATTTTCAGATATCCATATGACTTTCAATCCAGGTATCCAACATAAATAGTGTACCAGTCAAAACATGTTTATCCATCTAACATGAGCTGGAGCTCACAAAATATACTTCAAACCCAGTCAAGCCCAAGATTTAGGTCAGGGACCAGCCTGAATTCGAACCCACTCTCTAAACCCCAGATCAAACACCTAATGGATAACATAATAGTGATGGCACATGAGAATTAATTTTAAATCCGGCCGACTAGGAGAGCGGAGAAGACAATGAGACATCTATTGACTATGACTAAACTAACATATATATCAACTAGGTTGTACATTTGGAAGTGGAGAAAAAGGAATTCGAACTACTCAAATAAGTTAGACAATAAAATTATTTTAATATACTGACAAATTATTATACATTTATAAATAAATTATAGACATTAGTGTGTGCGTGAATGAGCAAGCGATTACATAGTGTCATTCACGCTATTAGTTCTCATATGCTCTTTATTAGCTAAATAATATATTACAAATAAACACACATCTTTGGTGGGTCTAATATTAAAATGCCAATCAGTATTAGAAAGAAGTTACATAAAATTGCTATTAACGCTTTGGGTTATGGTTCTGAAACGTGGTGACTAACATATGATTGAGGGGAGCGTTCTGAAATTCATTATACATATGATATAAATTATTTTCACGGCATTGAGGTCGTGAAAATAAACAAAATACATTTGAAAACATTTGATTATATTTGAATCCATGACAAAATATTTAATGAAAATTATTTTAACAATAATAATAAGCCGAACGCTTTATTTTCCCCAAGGCATATAGATACTCTTAAATCGATATATATATATCACGACGGTGAGCTTGTATATGATTGAAATAAACTTAATTAATAAATAGAAGTAATTGGCATATATATATATATCTTTTAAACAAAGCTTAATTTTAATATTAGAGCATTAAAACTGGGCCATGAAGCAAAAGAGATAATAATAATAATACGAAGAAGTTTGCAGTGCTGACATAATAGTCTAAAAATAACTAAGAGGAAAAAGGTCGTGCTTCTGGATGAAAAACGAAATGGATGGGCATAGCGTGTGCCAGACTTATGGGATCACCGCCAGTGGCCTTTTTATACGAAGAAATGGATGGGCATAGCGTGTGCCAGACTTATGGGTCACCGTTAGTGGCCTTTTTATACGAAGAAAGAATATGCATAGCGTGTGCCAGACTTAGGGAATCACCGCCAAAGGCATTTTATACGAAATAAATGGTCCTGCGTAGCTTCAACTATCCTCAGGACAAGACTTGAGAAGAAATCTATGGGTTCGAAGTTGTCGTAACCCCCAGATTAAGAAGCATATATATATATAAAACACGAAGAGAGGCTAAATGACAGAAACGCAATAATGAATGAATGTTACTAAAAAAACATTGAATAAATTTTACAGCTTCAAAATAAATGACCCTTGTTTGGATACTATAATATGCAATGCAATTATAATATATATATAGAGAGAGAGAATATTTCATTTACTAAAATATACTTGAAGATTTTATTTAGCAAAGGAAACATTAAGATTTAGATTTCAAATTAATAAAATATAAGTTAACAATTGAGTTAGTTAAAGAAACATTAAGATTTCCCCCATCCCTTTTTCTGCTAGTTAAAATAAATCAATCTCACATTCGTTGATTTTTACAATAACTGAAATATTTAAATACAAGATTTGAAATTTTAAGAGTATGAAAAATGAAGTAAGATTAGCAGTTATATATATAAAACAATTAAGTTACCTTTCTTTAGAATTAAAGAAATAGTATTTTATAAGATTTCAAAGCGTTAATTAGATTTAACTCTGGATTTACACCGGTAGAAAATCCAGAGTTAAACAAATCAATTTTTTATATTAAAAACGAACCTAAAATGTTGATTCATAAAACAATCTGGCGAACGTATTAATTTACAATGCATTATATATGTATATTTAAAAGGGGACGTTAATAACCTTTTCATGAAGGTTTAGTTAAAAATGACAGAAAAGATTTTACAAAATTCAACTCATCAGATTGTTTTAGATTGGCATATCAATAACAGATATATAAATCAAATAATAAACACATATAAATAAATGACCGCACCAAAATTAAAGAGCATATAAGAGAGAATTAAATTTATATAAATTATTTAAGAGCAAATTACATGTTATTTATATATATAAAAAGCAAAGTTAAAGAATACATGAGAAGAGATCTTGATAGATTATTTAGACTAAATTGACTATTAGGTAGCGGCTTGAAATTTACCTTTCAATTTTGAAGAGTCCGATTTAAAATATTGCCCGTGCACGGCAGTTGAAAATGAAAGTTCTGCAAGCTTCTATTAACATTTTTAAAGTTCTCCATTCACTTTAGGGTAGCAGAATATTATGGCCGCGGAAGACGACCCACAGGGGTCCGGAAGAGTGGTGGATTTACTGCTACATCATTTTTAAGTTTCAAGCAAACGAAATATGTTTATATTACCTCTCTATAAAAGTAGCTAATCTCTCAATAGTAGTTAATCTCCTCTTCAATAGTAGTTCCATCTGATTCAAAATTCAGTCATTTTATACCTTTTCTTTTATCAGTTGTTTTTGAAGATGCAATTGTAAGATAACGTCCAAAAATAAATTCAAATCTATTTCCAGATTAGAAATAGATTTGACAACATGTTTTTAACACTAGTAAATCTTTAATCTACTTAATCCCATTTATTTTAAGTAAAACTTTAATAAAAAATACCTTCCCTAGATTAAAACAACAATGCTTCCAACCCCTAATTATTTTTAGACAATTAATAACACTTGCATCTTCCATATTGGATTTTATAAAAAATATATAGTTTAATAGAAAAACAAGCAATTTAAAAGAAAAAGCTAAAAATGACATATAATAAATATTTAAAAACATCAATATTCTGTTAGTAAGTTTTGCACCTATGTATATATTTGAGCCGCATCTATAATACTTTAATAAAAAAGAACTAATAATTAATAATAAAAAAATTAATAATAATTTTAAAACATGTTATTGAAACATTAAATTTTATAATTTAGGGACGCACCTCAAACATATACACAAAAATATATACAGGACAAAAAAGAGCGGGATGGGAAATAGGGGTTTGAACATGGGTTAGTAGGTAGAAACATGAAGCACAATTTTAAGCTAAGATTGACTGCTTCAATAGGCATATGGAACTGAACTAAGTTCAGAAACACTATATATTAATAGCGTTAGCAATATAAAATCACCAACATCTTAACAGCAAAAAATAAAATTACAAACAAAATCCAAGTCAGAGGTCACATGGCTTAATTTAATAAGCTTGTGTTTACAAATGATATATATAGAGCTCACAAAACAAACTCATATCAATCTTTGTAGAATACACTCAACCTCTGACATCTTTCTGCTTCTGGTTTCCTCAGTGAGATCCTATGATATTCAATCACTAGATTAAAAATACCATGACAAGCCCAGCATTTTATCTATTGTATAACAATTAATTAGAAACTCTGCAGTTTTCAGATGTCCACATGTTTTAAATTGAAATATGTAAGTTAAAGAGGCATATAAGATTGAACTAAGTTCAGATACATCATATATAATAGGTTTAAAAATATAGAATCACCCAAACCTTAACAGCAAAAAATTAAATTACAAAAAAAAATTCAAGTCAGATGTCCCATGAAATTATTGAATAAGATTGGGTTTACAAGTGTTATATATAGAGCTGACAAAACAAACTCTTAACAATCTTTGTAGAATACACTCAATCTTTGACATATTTTGGCTTCTGGTGTACTCTATGAAGTCCTAGGATATTCAATTCATTGGATTAAAAATAACATGACAGGCCCAGCACTTTATCTATTGTATAATAATTAATTAGAAACTCAGAAGTTTTCAGATATCCATATGTCTTCCAATTTAGGTATCTAACATAAATAGGCATATGGGACTGAACTAAGTTCAGATGCACCATATATTAACAGCTTTAGAAAAATAAAATCAACAAAACCTTAACAGCAAAAAATAAAATTAGAAAATGAAATCCAAGTCAGATGTCACATGGCTTAATTGAATAAGCTTGCGTTTACAAATGGTTATATATAGAGCTCACAAAAGAAACTCATATCAATCTTTATAGAATACACACCTCTGACGTATTTCTGCTTCTGGTGTTATCAGCAAGTTCCTATGATATTCAATCATTGATTAAGAATAATACCAGGTCAAGCCCAGCACTTTATCTATTGTATAACAATTAATTAGAAACTCTGAAGTTTTCAGATATCCATATGTCTTCCAATCCAGGTATCTAACATAAATAGGCATATAAGACTGAACTAAGTTCAGATACACCATATATTAACAGCTTTAGCAATATAAAATCACCAAAACCTTAACAGCAAATAATAAAATTACAAAACAAAATCCAAGCTTGTATTTACAAATGTTATATATAGAACTCACAAAAGAAACTCATATCAGTCTTTGTAGAATACCCTTAACCTCTGACATATTTCTACTTCTCATGTACTCAGTGAAGTCATACCATGACAGGCCCAGCATTTTATCTATTGTATAATAATTAATTAGAAACTATGAAGTTTTCAGATATCCATATGTCTACCAATCCAACTATGTAACTTAGAGAGGCATATGGGACTGAACTAAGATCAGATATATCATATATAATAGGTTTAGCAATATAGAATCACCAACACCTTAACAGCAAAAAATAAAATGACAAAACAAAATCCAAGTGAGATGTTACATGGCTTAATTTAAGAAGCTTGTGTTTACAAATGTTATATATAAAGCTCACCAAACAAACTCATATCAAACTTTGTAGAATACACTCAACCTCTGATGTATTTCTTATTCTTGTGTCATCCGTGGGGTCCTGGGATATTCATCCATTATATTAAAAGGACCAGTACAAGCACAACACTTTATCTATTATATAAAAATTAATTAGAAACTCTGAAGTTTTCAGACTTCCATATGTCTTCCAATCCAGGTATCTAACATAAATAGGCATATGGGACTGAATAAAGTGCAGATACACTATATATTAATAGCGTTAGCAATATAAAATCACCAACACCTTAACAGCAAAAAATAAAATTACAAAACAAAATTCAAGTCAGATGTCACATGGCTTAATTGAATAAGCTGGTGTTTACAAATGTTATATATAGAACTCACAAAACAAACTCATATCAGTCTTTGTAGAATACCCTCAACGTCTGACATGTTTCTGGTTCGAGTGTACTCAGTAAAGTCCTAGGATATTCAATCATTGGATTAAAAATACCACGACAGGCCCAGGACGTTATCTATTCTATAATAATTAATTAAAAACTCTGAAGTTTTCAGATATCCATATGTCTACCAATCAAGCTATCTAACTTAAAAAAACATATGGGACTGAACTAAGTTCAGATACATCATATATAATAAATTTAGCAATATAGAATCACCAAAACCTTAACAGCAAAAAATGAAATTACAAAAGAAACCCAAGTTAGATGTCCCATGACCTTATTGAATAAGATTGGGTTTACAAATGTTTTATATAGAGGTCACAAAACAAACTGTTAACATTCTTTGTAGAATACTTTCAACCTCTTGACATATTTCTGTTTCTTGTGTCATCAGTGACATCCTGGGATATTAAATCATTACATTAAAAGAACCAGTACAACTCCCCAGCACTTTATCTATTGTATAACAATTAATTAGAAACTATGAAGTTTTCAGACATCCATATGTCTTCCAATCCAGGTATCAGACATAAATAGGCATATGGAACTGAACTAAGTTCAGATACTTTATATATTAATAGCGTAAGCAATATAAATTCACCAACACCTTAACAGCAAAAAATAAAATTACAAAACGAAATCCAAGTCAGATATCGAATGGCTTAATTTAATAAGCTTGTGTTTACAAAAGTTATATATAGAGCTCACAAAACAAAATCATATCTATCTTTGTAGAATATGCTCAACTTCTGACATATCGTTGCTTTTAGTGTCGTCAGTGAAATCCTATGATATTCAATCATTACATTAAAAATACCAGGACAAGCCCAGCACTTTATTTGTTGTATAATAATTAATTAGAAACTCTGAAGTTTTCTGATATCTATATGTCTTCCAATCCAGGTATATAACATAAATAGGCATATGGGACAGAACTAAGTTCAGATACACTATATATTAATAGCATTAGCAATATAAAATCACCAGCACCTTAACAACAAAAAATAAAATGAAAAAACAAAATCCACCTGAGATGTTACATGGCTTAATTTAATAAGCTTGTGTTTACAAATGATATATATAGAGCTCACAAAACCAAATCATACCAATCTTTGTAGAATACACTCAACCTCTGATGTATTTCTGCTTCTGGTGACCTCAGTGAGGTTCTATGATATCCATTCATTGGACTAGAAATACCACACAAGCCCAGCACTTTATCTATTGTATAAATAATTAATTAAAAACACTGAAGTTTTCAGATATTCATATGTCTACCAATCCAGCTATCTAACTTAAAGAAGTATATGGGACTGAACAAAGTTCAGATACATTATATATAATAGGTTTAGCAATACAGAATCACCAAAATTTTAATAGTAAAAAATTAAATTACATAAAAAAATACAAGTCAGATGTCACATGGCTTAATTGAATAAGCTTGTGTTTAAAAAGGTTATATATAGAACTCACAAAACAAACTCATATCAATCTTTGTAGAATACTCTTAACCTCTGAAATATTTCTGCTTCTTGTGTACTTAGTGAAGTCCAAGGATATTCAATCATTGGATTAAAAACACCATGACAGGACCAGGACATTATCTATTGTATAATAATTATTTAATAACTTTGAAGTTTTCAGATATCTATATGTCTATGAATCCAGGTATCTAACTTAAAGAGGCATATGGTACTGAACTAAGTTCAGATACATCGTATATAATAGGTTTAAAAATATAGAATCACCCCAAACCTTAACAGTAAAAAATTAAATTACAAAAAAAAATCCAAGTCAGATGTCCCATAAAATTATTGAATAAGATTGGGATTACAAATGTTATATATAAAGCTGACAAAACAAACTCTTAACAATCTTTGTAGAATACCCTCAACCTTTGACATATTTTTGGTTGTGGTGTACTCTATGAAGTCCTAGGATATAACATTCGTTGGATTAAAAATAACATGACAGGCCCAGCACTTTATCTATTGTATAATAATTAATTAGAAACTCAGAAGTTTTCAGATATCCATATGTCTTCCAGTTTATGTATCTACCATAAATAAGCATATGGGACTGAACTAAGTTCAGATGCACATTATATTAACGGCTTTAGCAAAATAAAATCACCAAAACCTTAACAGCAAAAAATAAAATTATTAAACGAAATCCAACTCAGATGTCACATGGCTTAATTTAATAAGCTTGTGTTTACAAATGATATATATAGAGCTCACAAAACAAACTCATACCAATCTTTATAAAATACATTCAACCTCTGACATATTTCTGCTTCTCGTGTACTCAGTGAAATCCTAAGATATTCAATCATTAAATTAAAAATACCATGCAGGCCCAGCACTTTATCTATTGTATAATAATTAAATAAAAACTCTAAAGTTTTCAGATATTCATATGTCTACCAATCCACCAATCTAACTTACAGAGGCATATGTGACTGTACTAAGTTCAGATACATCATATATAATAAATTTAGCAATATAGCAACAGCAAAACCTTAACAGCAAAAAATTAAATTAGAATAATAAAAATCTAAGTCAGATTTCCTATGACTTAATAAGATTGGTTTTCCAAAAGTCATATACAGAGCCCACAAAACAAACTCTTAACAATCTTTGTAGAATAACCTCAATCTCTGATGTATTTCTGCTCCTAGTGTCCTTAGTGAGGTCCTGGGATATTCAATCATTAGATTAAAAAGACCAGTACAAGCCCAGCACTTTATCTATTGTATAACAAATAATTAGAAACTCTGAAGTTTTCAGATATCCATTTGTCATTCAACTCTGAAGTTTTCAGATATCCATTTGTCATTCAATCCAGGTATCCAACATAAATAGGCATATGGAACTGAACTAAGTTCAGATACACTTTATATTATTAGCGATAGCATTATAAAATCACCAATATCTTAACAGCAAAAAATAAAATTACAAACAAAATCCAAGTCAGAGGTCACATGGCTTAATTTAATAAGCTTGTGTTTACAAATGAAATATATATAAAGCTCACAAAACAAACTCATATCAATCTTTGTAGAATAAGTGCAACCTCTGACATATTTTTACTTCTGGGGTCCTCAGTGAAATCCTATCATTTTCAATCATTAGATTAAAAATACCAGGACAAGCCCAGCACTTTATCTATTGTATAACAATTAATTAGAAACTGAAGTTTTCAGATGTCCACATGTCTTCCAATCCAGGTACCTAACCTAAATAGGCATATGGGACTGAACTAAGTTCAGATACACCATATATTAATAGCTTTAGCATTAGAAAATCAACATTTTAACAGCAAAAAATAAAATTACAAACAAAATCCAAGTCAGAGGTCACATGGCTTAATTTAACAAGCTTGTGTTTACAAATAATATATATAGAGCTCACAAAACAAACTCATATCAATCTTTGTAGAATAAGTGCAACCTCTAACATATTTTTACTTCTGGTGTCCTCAGTGAAATCCTATCATTTTCAATTAATCGATTAAAAATAACAGGACAAGCCCAGCACTTCATCTATTGTATAACAATTAATTAGAAACTCTGAAGTTTTCAGATGTCCACATGTCTTCAATTCCAGGTATGTAACATAAAGAGGCATATAGGACTGAACTAAATTCAGATACACAATATATTAATAGTGTTAGCAATATAAAATCACCAACATCTTAACAGCAAAAAATAAAATTACAAAGTTTAAGTCAGATGTCACAGGGCTAAATTTAATAAGCTTGTGTTTACAAATAATATATATAGAGCTCACAAAATAAACTCATATCAATCATTGTAGAATACACACAACCTCTGACATATTTTTGCTTCTGGTGTCCTCAATGAAATCCTAGGATATTCAATCATTAGATTAAAAACACCAGGACAAGCCCAGCACTTTATCTATTGTATAATAATTAATTAGAAACTCTGAAGTTTTCTCATATACATATGTCTATTAATAGAGGTATATAACATAACTAGGCATATGAAACCGAACTAAGTTAAGATACACTATATATTAATAGTTTTAGCAATATAAAATCATGAAAACCTTAACAGAAAAAAATTTAATTACAAAACGAAATCCAAGTCAGATGTCACATGACTTAATTTAATAAGCTTGTGTTTACATATGTTATATATAGAGATCACAAAACCAACTTATATCAATCATTGTAGAATACACACAACCTCTGATGTATTTTTGCTTCTGGTATCCTCACTGATGTCCTCTGATATTCAATGATTGGATTAAAAATACTATGAGAGGCTCAGAATTTTATCTATTGTATAATAATTAATTAGAAACTGTGAAGTTTTCAGATATCCATATGTCTACAAATCCAGCTATCTAATTTAAGGAGGCATTTGGGACAGATCTAAGTTCAGATACATTATATATAATAGGTTTAGCAATATAGAATCACCAAAATCTTAAGAGCAAATAATTAAATTACAAAAAAAATCCAAGTCAGATGTCCCATGATTTAATTGTATAAGATTAGGTATACAGATGTTATATATAGAGCTCACAAAACAAACTCTTAACAATCTTTGTAGAATATGCTCAACCTGTTGATGTATTTTTGCTTCGTGGGTCATCAGTGAGGTTTTGGGATATTCAATCATTAGATTAAAAAGACCAGTACAAGCCCAGCACTTTATCTATTGTATAACAATTAATTAGAAACTCTGACGTTTTCAGACATCCATATGTCTTGCAATCCAGGTATCTAACATAAATAGGCATATGGGACTGAACTAAGTTCAAATACACTATATATTAGTAGCGTTATCAATGTAAAATCACCATCATCTTAAAACCAAAAAATGAAATTAGAAACAAAATCCAAGTCAGATGTCACATGTCTTAATTTAATAAGCTTGTGTTTAAAAATGATAAATACAGAGCTCACAAAACAAACTCATATCAATATTTGTAGAATATGCGCAACCTCTGACATATTTTTGCTTCTGGTGTTCTCAGTGAAATCCTATGACATTCAATCATTAGATTAAACAAACCAGGAGAAGCCCAGCACATTATCTATTGTATAATAATTAATTAGAAAGTCTGAAGTTTTCTGATATCCATATGTCTTCCAATCCAGGTATATAACATAAATAAACATATGAAACTGAAGTAAGTTCAGATACACTATACATTAATCTTTAGCAATATAAAATCACCCAAAAGTTAAAAGGAAAAAATTAAATTACAAAAAAAAATCCAAGTCAGTTGTCCCATGACTTAGTTTTATAAGATTGGGTATACAAATGTTTTTAACAATCTTTGTAGAATACCCTCAATGTTTGACATATTTCTGCTTCTTGTGTCATCAGTGAAGTCGTGGTATATTTAATCATTAGATAGAAGGACCAGAACAAGTCCAGCACTATATTTATTCTATAATAATTAATTAAAAACTCTGAAGTTTTCAGATATCCATATGTCTTCCAATCCAGCTATCTAACTTTAAGAAGCATATGGGACTGAACTAAGTTCAGATACACCATATATGAATAGATTTAGCAATATAAAATCACCCAAACGTTAACAGCAAAAAATTAAATTACAAAAAAATATCCAAGTCAGATGTCCCATGACGTAATTGTATAAGATTGGGTATACAAATGTTATATATAGAGCTCACAAAACAAACTCTTAACAATCTTTTTAGAATACCCTTAACCTCTGACGTATTTTTGCTTTTTGTGTCATCAGTGAGGTCCTGGGATATTCAATCATTAGATTAAAAAAACCAGTACATGCCCAGAATTTTATCTATTGAATAACAATTACTTAGAAACTATGACGTTTTCAGACATCTATATGTCTTCCAATCCTGGTATCTAATATAAATAGGCATATGGGACTGAATTAAGTTCAGATACACTATATATTAATAGCGTAAGCAATATAAAATCACCAACACCTTAACAGCAAAAAATAAAATTACTAAACGAAATCCAAGTCAGATGTCAAATGGCTTAATTTAATAAGCTTGGGTTTACAAATATTATATATAGAGAGCTCACAAATCAAACTCATATCTATCTTTGTAGAATATGCTCAACTTCTGACATATATTTGCTTCTGGTGTCCTCAGTGAAATCCTATGATATTTAATCATTAGTTTAAAAAAATCAAGACCACCCAGCATTTTATCAATTTATAACAATTAAGTAGAAACTCTGAAGTTTTCTGATATTCTAATGTCTTCCAATCCAGGTATCTAACATAAATAAACATATAGGACAGATCTAAGTTCCAATACATCATATATCATAGGTTTAGCAATGTAGAATCACTAAAAACTTAACAGCAAAAAATAAAATGACATAAAATCCAACTGAGATGTTACATGGCTTAATTTAATAAGCTTGTGTTTACAAATGGTATATATACAGCTCACAAACCAAACTCATGTCAATATTTGTAGAATACACTCAACCTCAGGTATTTCTCCATCTGGTGTCCTCAGTGAGCTCCTATGATATTAAATCATTAGATTAAAAAAACTAGGAAAAGGCCAGCACTTTATCTGTTTATAACAATTAATTAGAAACTCTGAAGTTTTCAGAAATCCATATGTCTTCCAATCCAGGTATCTAACATAAATAACCATATGGAAGTGAACTAAGTTTAGATACACCATATATTAATAGCTTTAGCAATATAAATTCACCAACACCGTAACAGCAAAAAATAAAATAACAAAACAAAATCCATCTGAGATGTTACATGGCTAAATTTATTAAGTTTGTGAGTTCAAAAGTGATATATACAGCTCTCAAAAAAAACTCTTATCAATCTTTGTAGAATACACAGAAACTCTGACAACTTTCTGCTTCTCGTGTCATCAGTGAGGTCCTATGATATTCAATCATTACATTGAAAATACCAGGACGAAGTCCACTACTTTATTTATTGTATAACAATTAATTAAAAACTCTGAAATTTTCAGATATCCATATGTCTTCCAATCCAGCTATCTAACTTAAACAAGCCTATGGGACTGAACTAATTTCAGATTCACCATATATTGATAGCTTTAGCAAAATAAAATCACCAAAACCTTAACAGCAAAAAATTAAATTTCAAAAAAAAATCCAAGTCAGATATCCGATGAATTAATTATATAAGATTGGGTATACAAAGGTTATATATAGAGCTCACAAAACAAACTCTTAACAATCTTTGTAAAATATCCTCAAATTCTGACATATTTCTGCTTTTTGTGTCATGCGTGAAATCCTGGGATATTCAATCATTAGATTAAAAAACCAGGACAAGCCCACCACTTTATCTATTATATAACAATTAATTAGAAATTCTGAAGTTTTTAGACAACCATATGTCTTCCAATCCAGGTATATAACATAAATAGGTATATGGGACTGAACAAAGTTCAGATACACTATATATTAATAGTGTTAGCAATATAAAATCACCAACATCATAACAGCAAAAAGTAAAATTAAAAACCGAATTCCAAGTCAGATGTCAAATGGCTTGATTTAATAAGCTTGTGTTTACAAATGTTATATATACAGCTGACAACACAAACTCATATCTATCTTTGTAGAATATGCTCAACCTCTGAAATGTATATTTGCTTCTGGGTTCCTCCGTGTAATCCTATGTTATTCAATCATTAGATTAAAAATATCAGAACATGCCCAGCACTTTATCTATTGTATAAAAATTAATTAGAAACTCTGAAGTTTTCTAATATCCATATGTCTTCCAATCCAGGTATTTAACATAAATAAACAAATGGGACAGAACTAAGTTTAAATACATTATATAATAGGTTCAGCAATATAGGATCAGCAAAACCTTAACAGCCAAAACTTAAATTACAAAAATAATCCAAGTCAGATGTCCCATGACCTTATTGAATAAGATTGGGTTTACAAATGTTATATATATTGTGCCCTTTTATATGGGTCACCATTTAAGTTTTGTGCTAATCTAGTAGAAAATTTTAAATTTAAGAAGTATTTTAAATGTGTGATGTTGACTTTGCTTGTGGTAATGTTACCATAAGTTTAATTAAAGCAATCTATGAGTATTTGATATGTGAATTGTGTTGATATTGAGAAGATATTTAAAATGATGATGATTATGATGTAATACTGCATTAATAAATTTAATAACAAATGTTTAAAGCTAAAGTATTTAAAAGACAAGTTAAAATTAGACAAAGATATTTATTTAATTTAAAATATATGTTAAAAGTGAATAGAAATATTTTAAATTATAAGTGCTTAAATTGAGATTAATATTTGATTTTAATCATATCAAATAATTATTTTAAAATCTGATATAATATCTTATTTATTTTAAAAAAATAAATATTTATTTTAAAAAATGCAATTGTTAGTTTATTTTTAGACTATGAAGCGTTTCTTGTGTTATAAAAAAAAAACAGATGTTAGTTAAATTTACACAAGCACGCGTGGAAGTTGTCTAATAAAGTTGCATAACTATTTTACAAAATCATGTTGTAAAATTTATAAATAATACGTGAGTTATCACGAGATAAAAAAAATAAAGATATTAATGTAAAATATTAAATCTGATTTTTAAAAAAATATTACTTTAGAAATATAACGTATTTAAAAATATTTGATTTATTTTAAGTGATCTTATAAGGGTTAAAATTTAAAACTAAGTAAGAGAATATTTTAAAAGAATGTTTGATAGATTTGAATAAACGATAAAATTATTTTTAAAATGTAATAATATTAAATATTAAATAAGTCATTATTTTATTTTTAATAGTGAGTTGATAAATATGTAAATAAGCAAAGTTTGATTGTTTAAACGTACCAATCAGATAAGGAGTTTCTGACAGTATAAAAGCTGGATTCAATTGTTGAGGGGGGCTCTCTACAATAAAACTTAAAAGTCGATTGTGCTATTGAGAAAATAGCCAAGTAAATTTATAAACGCTCTTAAAATCAGTGTTAAAATCATAAGAGTGTTATTGTATATAATTTTATAATTTTTAAAATGATAAGTATGCAGTAGAAACTTAATAATTCCCTATTGTCTTCTCAATATCGAAACTCAATTTACGTACAAATGATCATGGAAACATCACGTATCGTAGAAATATATCAGAAACTTTATGCTAGAAAAGTAACAGACGCTGGATTAGTACAGAAAACTATAAGATGGAGAAAAGTAGTATTTTGGACTATAAATAGTTTTAAAGTTAAATTACTATTGTCTGTTATTAATAGATATTTTAAAGAAATAAAAATACTTCTGTGGAAAAAAAGTATTTTTGACAAATTATAGAAGTAAAATGTATATCTTAAGGAAAGATATAAGAAGCAGTAGTAATTTTAAATAAATACTTGCCTTGTTAAGTCTTTGTGCTTAAAAGACTAAATATTGACGTTTTAAAAGGCAAATAGATTATAAATATGATTATTTAAAATCGTAATATAATAAAATTGCTATATTGAAGTAATCTAAAACGCTGGACGTTATAGATGAAGAAATTAATTCTTACCTGAATATGTTATTTATAAATGCGCAAGTAATACATGGATGTCCAAACTAAATTAAATTAAGCCAAGCATGCCAAGTTGATTAAAAAATTCAATGTAAATAATTTATAAACTATAAATTAATTTAGAAATAATAACTTTTTGAATAATATTCTATGAAGAACTGGATCCAGACAGAACTTATAAACTATTTTTTTTAATTTTATTTTGTTTTCTTGGGGAACTTATTTTTTGAAAAAAGAACGTTATCATTTTTTATATAAACTTTCAAGAAACACGTGATACAACGGAACAGGAAATAGTGTTCTATTGACTTTATACGTAGGATATTTGTTAGAACTTTTATGGTAGAACAAAAGTCATCGCTGGAATCCGTAATATAAATTTTTATTTTATTTATTTAACATAAAATTTAAAATATTATTAAACTATTAAAAAGTAGGTTAGGTACATTTATTAAATAGTAACTTAAAAATAATATAATAATTAATTACATCAATTTATTTTTATAATTAATATAACACGGAATATTCTAATGAATGTTTATGAGTGAAAATGTGAATGATTTTTATTTTATGAAGCTGCAAATTCCGAAGAATACTGGATAGCAGACTGGACATTATTATTATTATGGTAAAAATATTGTATAATGATTTTTAATGAATTTAATATGTTTTTTTCTTTAGATCAACTGAATATTATGTTGTTGTAGAATGAATGGATAGATATTTTATGAAAACACATACATTATATTGACAACGAACTTTATTAAAATATGCATAAGTTTTTAATTTATAATGTCAACATGATACAACATTACGTAAGAAGCTTAGAAATAATTATATGATTCTTTCGTAAATAATTTTGATATTTTTATTTATGTTTAGTATTAGAATGATGTTTATTATTTATCTAAGTAATTATTTTATTTTTGCAAGTCAGAAAAGGATTTTAAAAGTCTATTTTATTTTCCGTTTTATTAGATAAGTTAAGTTACGTTTTAGGTAGAGGCTTATATTTAGATTGAAAAGTTTACTAAGTATAGACAATATAGTATGAGTAATTTGGATAATGAATATTTTATTTGAAGTTGATATTTGTTTTTCCGGAAAATGTTTTAAATAAGTTTAGAATATGTTTTATAGATAGAAATTTATTAGAAAGGTTAGTAAAGCACATAGGGTAAAATAATGATTTTACACAGAAAGGAATCATAAAATTTATCTAATGTAATGTTTTATGAATTTAAAATTGATAAATGATTTAAATATTAATGTTTGAATAATACAGATATAGAATGCATATTTTATAAAACATATAACAGGAATTACATTAGGTGGAATATAATTATAGCCAATCATTTGTTTTACATTATAAAGAGATATTGATTTTATATAAAGATATTAAGCAATGCTAATAATAAAGTGAATACATGATAATCCATTATAAATGGTCATACTTAATTAATGTAGCTATTTAATTAGTAGAGCTACATTATGTACACATGCTACATAGATAGTCTTGACATATATCATTATTTTGTAATAATTAAAATACATTACTATTTATTTTAAAATCTAAGTTTTGGAAAAACACACTGTAATATTATTAATATAGCATTTGAAGGAATGTAAAATTGTTTATTAAGTATATGAGTTAATAACAGTGAAAGCCTCTTATATTTGTATTTCTTATTTTTATTTTATTTGTTGTCATAAATTCTAAAACTGTAAATAGTGTAAATAAATTCTTATTTGAAGTTATTGTAAATAAATTTGTTAATTTGTTTTAAAAGTGTGTCGAGTTTCATTATTTTTCACCACAGCATTTTGACATCAGATGATTTGAAATAAACATAATATTTGCACAAAATGAATTTGTTATTATTACTTAGAATTGAATACCATATTTGCTTAACATTATTTTATAAGAATTGATTGACATGAACATAAATATTACAATGGTCATAAGATGATTATAATGCACATTATAAGAATACAATATTGTTTATTGCCACAGATTATTAAGTATAAGATTTTGATCTATTCCAAAATTAAGATACCATATGAAATAAAAGATATACATATAATTATTTATTTATTTAATGATCAATTATATAAGAAAAATAGATGAGATTAAATTACACTTTAAGATTAGTATTATTTATTATTATTATTTAAATAAGTTAGGTGTATTTAAGTTTGATATAAAATCCCACATCATACTTATTTACATGAGTTATTATTATTTTAAAAACAACTTAGAGGAACCTGAGATTATTTAATTATATTTTAAGTTAAAAGTTAGGAATTATTTTAGTATTATTAAAGATAATTTATTTCATTTAAAAGTCATAAGAATGCTATAGATGTAGTGGTAAGATGATAAGGTAGTGGTGGTATTCTTATGCCATTGAGACAGTATCTTGGGAGATATTGACTCAGTGTAAATCTGCTTATTACTTTGTAACTTTACTTCACAGTCTCATAAATTTTATTAAATACTTATTTAATTAATATAATCTGGAACTATGTTGATTTTGATGATTGATAATAAGTTTAATTAAGATATGATGATGTAAAAGTATATTAAAGATAGATATGCAAATTTTAGTTAAGCATAATAATGTAACTGAGCTAGTTGTATTTTAAACTATTTTATATATCAAGAAGTAAGGGTACAATATAAAGCTCACAAAACAAACTCTTAACAATTTTTGTATAATAACCTCAACCTTAGATGTATTTCTGCTTCTGGTGTACTCTGTGAATTCCTTGAATATTTAATTCATTGGATTAAAAATACCATGTTTGGCCCAGGACTTTATCTATTGTATAAAAATTAATTAAAAACTATGAAGTTTTCAGATATCCATATGTCTACCAAGCCAGGTATATAACATAAATAAGCATATGAGACTGAACTAAGATCAAATACACCATATATTAATAGCATTACCAACATAAAATCACCAACACCTTAACAGCAAAAAATAAAATGAAAAAACAAAATCCAACAGAGATGTTACATGGCTTAATTTAATAAACTTGTGTTTACAAATGTTATATATAGAGCTCACAAAACAAACTCACATCAATCTCTGTACAATACACTGACCCACTGACGTATTTCTGCTTGTGGTGGCCTCAGTCAAGTTTTATGATATTCAATTTTTAGATTAAAAATACCAAGACAAACCCAGCACCTTATCTATTGTATAACAATTAATTAGATACTCTGACGGCTTCAGATATCCATACGTCTTACAATCCAGGTATCTAACATAAATAGGCATATGAGACTGAACTCAGTTTAGATGCACCATATATTAATACCTATCACAATATAAAATCACCAACACCATAAGAGCAAAAAATTAAATTAAAAATAAAATCCAAGCCAGATATCCCATGACTTAATTGTATAAGATTGGGTATACAAATGTAATATATAGGGCTCACGAAACAAATTCTTAATAATCTTTGTAGAATACCCTCAAACTCTGACATATTTCTGCTTCTTGTGTCATCAGTGAGGTCCTCATATATTCAATCATTAGATTAAAAGGACCAGTACAAGCCCAGCACCTTATCTATTGTATAGCAATTAATTAGAAACTGACGTTTTCAGCAGTCTTCCAATCCAGGTATATAACATAAATAGGCATATGGGATTGAACTAAGTTCAGATATACTATATATTAATAGCATTAGCAATATAAAATCGCCAACACCTTAACAGCAAAAAATAAAATTACAAAACGAAATCCAAGCCAGATGTCAAATGGCATAATTTAATAAGCTTGTGTCTACAAATGTTATATATAGAGCTCAAAAAACAAACTCATATCTATCTTTGTACAAAATGCTCAATCTCTGACATATATTTGTCTCGGGTGTCCTCAGTACAATCCTATGATATTCAATCATTAGATTAAAATGCAAAGATAAGCCCAGTACTTTACCTATTGTATAATAATTAATTAGAACGTCTGAAGTTTTCTAATATCTATATGTCTTCCAATCCAGGTATATAACATAAATAAACAAATGGAACAGAACTAAGTTTAAATGCATCATATATAATAGGTTTAGCAATATAGAATCAGCAAAATCTTAACAGCAAAAAATTAAATTACAAAAATAATCCAAGTCAGATGTCCCATGATCTTATTGAATAAGATTGGCTTTACAACTGTTATATATATAGAGAGAGAGCTCACAAAACAAACTCTTAACAATCTTTGTAGAAGAACCTCAACCTTTGATGTATTTCTGCTTCTGGTGTACTCTGTGATATCCTAGAATATTCAATTCCTTGGATTATAAATACCACATTAGGGCCAGCACTTTATCTATTGTATAACAATTAATTAGAAACTCTGAAGTTTTCAGATATCCATATGCCTTCCAATCCAGGTATCTAACATAAATAGACATATGGGACTGAACTGAGTTCAGATACACTATTTATTAAAAGCATTACCAATATAAAATCACCAACACCTTAAAAGCAAAAAATAAAATGATAAAACAAAGGCCAACTGAGATGTTACATGGCTTAATTTAATAAGCTTGTGTTTACCAACGTTATATATAGAGCTCACAAAACAAACTCATATCAATCTCTGTAGAATACACTGAAGGCTCTGATGTATTTCTGCATCTGGTGTCCTCAGTGAGGGCCTATGATATTCAATCATTAGATTAATAATACCAGGACAATCCCAGCATCTTATCTATTGTATACCAATTAAGTAAAAACTCTGAAGTTTTCAGATATCCATATGTCTACAAATCCAGTATCTAACATAAATAGGTATATGGGACTGAACTAAGTTCAGATACAATTTATATTAATAGCGTTAGCAATATAAAATCACCAACACCTTAACAAAAAATAAAATGACAAAACAAAATCAAACTGAGGTGTTACAAGGCTAAATAAAATAAGCTTGTGTTTACAAATGTTATATATAGAGCTCACAAAACCAACTCATATCAATCTTTGTACAATACTCTCGAACTCTGATGTATTTATGCTTCTGGGGTCCTCAGTGAGGTCCTTTGATATTCAATGATTGGATTAAAAATACCACGAAACGTTCAGCACTTCATCTATGATATATTTAATTAAAAACTTTAAACTTTTCAGATATCCATATGTCTACCAATCCAGCTATCTAACTTAAAGAAGCTTATGGGACTGAACTAAGTTCAGATACATCATATATAATAGGTTTAGCAATATAGAATCACCAAAAACTTAAGAGCAAAAAATTAAATTAGAAAAAAAAATCTGAGTCAGATGTCCCATGATATTATTGAATATGATTGGGTTTACATATGTTATATATAAAGCTCACAAACCAAACTCATATCCATCATGGTAGACTGCACACTACCTCTGTCGTATTGCTGCTTCTGGGGTCCTCAGTGAGGTCCTATGATATTCAATCATTAGATTAACAATACCAGGACAAGCCTAGCACTTTATCTATTGTATAATATTAATTAGACACTCTGAAGTTTCTGATATCCATATGTCTTCCAATCCAGGTATATAACATAAATGGGAATCTGAGACTGAACTAAGTTCAGATACACTATATATTAATAGCATTAGCAATATAAAAGCACCAACACCTAAACAGCAAAAAATAAAACGACAAAACAAAATCCAAATGAAATGTTACATGGCTTAATTTAATAGGCTGGTGCTTACAAATGTTATATATAGAGCTCACAAAACAAACTCATATCAATCTCTGTAGATTACACTGAACCTCTGACATATTTCTGCTTCTAGTGTTTTCAGTGAGGTCCTTTGGTTTTCAATGATTGGATTAAAAATACCACGACAGGCCCAGCACTTTATCTATGGTATAATAATTAATTAAAAACTCTAGTCTTCAGACATCCATATGTCTACCAATCCTGCTATCTAACTTAAAGAAGCATATGGCACTGAACTAAGTTCAGATACATCATATATAATAGGTTTAGCAATATAGTCACCAAATCCTTAGCAGCGAAAAATTAAATTAGAAAAAAAACCCGACTCAGATGTCCCATGACTTTATTGAATAAGATAGGGTTTACAAATGTTATATATAGAGCTCACAAATCAAACTCATATCAATCAATGTAGAATATGCTCAACCTCTGACATCTTTCTGCTTCTGGTGTCATCATTGAGGTACTGGTATATTCAATCATTACATTAAAAGGACCAGTACAAGCCCAGCACTTTATCTATTGTATAACAATTAATTAGAAACTCTGGAGTATTCAGATATCCATTGTCTTCCAATCCAGGTATATAACATAAATAGGCATATGGGACTGAACTAAGTTCAGATACACTATATATTATTGGCATTAGCAATATAAAATCACCAATACGGTAACAGCAAAAAATAAAATTACAAAACGAAATTCAAGTCAGATGTCAAAAGGCTTAATTTAATAAGCTTGTGTTTACAAATGTTATATATAGAGCTCACAAAAGAAAATCATATCTATCATTGTAGAAAATGCTCAACCTCTGACATATATTTGTCTCTGGTGTCCTCAGTAAAATCCTATGATATTCAATCATTAGATTAAAAATACCAGGACAAGCCCAGCACCTTATCTATTGTATAACAATTAATTACAAACTCTGAAGTTTTCAGATATCCATATGTCTTCCAATCCAGGTATATAACATAAATAGGCATATGGCACTGAAATAAGTTTAGATACACTATATATTAATAGCATTACCATTATAAAATCACCAACAACTTAACAGCAAAAAAGAAAATGACAATACAAAATCCAACTGAGATGTTACATGGCTTAAATTAATAAACTTCTGTTTACAAATGTTATATATAAAGCTCACAAAACAAACTCATATCAATCTCTGTAGAATACACTGAACCTCTGATGTATTTCTGCTTCTGGTGTCCTCAGTGAGGTCCTATGACATTCAATCATTAGATTAAAACAACCAGGACAAGCCCAGCACCTTATCTATTGTATAACAATTAATTAGAAACTTTGAAGTTTTCAGATATCCGTATGTCTACAAATCCAGGTATCTAACATAAATAGGTATATGAAACTGAACTAAGTTCAAATACACCATATATTAATAGGTTTAGTAATATATAATCATCAAAACCTTAACAGCAAAAAATAAAATTACAAAACGAAATCCATGTCATATGTCATATGGCTTAATTGAATAAGCTTGTGTTTACAAATGATATATATAGAACTCACAAAACAAACTCATATCCATCATTGTAGAATACCCTCAACCTCTGACATATTTCTGCTTCTCGTGTACTCAGGGAAGTCCGAGGATATTCAATCATTGGATGAAACATACCACGACAGGCCCAGCACTTTATCTAGGGTATAACAATTAATTAGAACCTCTGAAGTTTTCAGATATCCATATGTCTAGAAATCGAGTTATCTAACATAATTAGGTATATTAGACTGAACTAAGTTCAAATACACCATATATTAATAGCTTTACTAATATAAAATCACCAAAACCTTAACAGCAAAAAATAAAATTACAAAACGAAATCCATGTCATATGTCACATGGTTTAATTGAATAAGCTTGTGTTTACAAATGTTAAATATAGAACTCACAAAACAAACTTATATTCATCATTGTAGAATACTTTCAACCTCTGACATGTTTCTGATTCTCGTGTACTCAGGACAGTCCTAGGATATTCAATCATTGGATTAAAAATACCACGACAGACCCAGCACTTTTTCTATTGTATAATAATTAATTTAAAACTCTGTTTTCAGACATCCATATGTCTACCAATCCAGCTATCTTAACTCAAAAAACAATATGAGACTGAACTAAGTTCAGATACATCATATATAATAGGTTTGGCAATATAGAATCACTAAAACCTTAACCGCAAATAGTTAAATTACAAACAAAATCCAAGTTAGATGTCATATAGCTTAATTTAATAAGCTTGTGTTTACAAATGTTATATATACAGCTCAAAAAACCAACACATTTCAATCTTTGTAAAATACTCTCGACCTCTGAAGTATTTCTGCTTCTGGTGTCCTTAGTGATGTCCTTTGATATTCAATGATTGGATTAAAAATACCATGTTAGGCCCAGCACTTTATCTATGGTATAATAATTAATTAAAAACTCTAAAGTTTTCAGACATCCATATGTCAACCACTATTGCTATCTAACTTAAAGATGCATATGGGACTGAACTAAGTTCAGATACATCATATATAGTAGGTTTAGCAATATAGAATCACCAAAACCTTAACAGCAAAAAATTAAATTAGAAAAAAAACGAGTCAGATGTCCTTATTGAAGGAGATTGGGTTTACAAATGTTATATATAGAGCTCACAAATCAAACTCATATCAATCATTGTAGACTGCACTAAACCTCTGACATATTTCTGCTTCTGGTGTCCTCAATGAGGTCCTATGATATTCAATCATTAGATTATAAATACCAGGACAAACCCAACATGTTATCTATTGTATAACAATTAATTAGAATCTCTGCAGTTTTCAGATATCCATTGTCTTCCAATCCAGGTATCTAACATAAATAGGTGTATTGGACTGAACTAAGTTCAAATACACCATATATTAATAGCTTTAGTAATATAAAATCACCAAAACGTTAACAACAAAATATAAAATTACAAAACGAAATCCATGTCATATGTCACATGGGTTAATTGAATAAGCTTGTGTTTACAATGGTTATATATAGAAACTCACAAAACAAACTCATATTTGTCACTGTAGAATACCCTCAACCTCTGATATATTTCTGCTTCTCGTGTACTCAGGGAAGTCTTAGGATATTCAATCATTGGATTAAACATACCATGACAGGCCCAGCATTTTTTCTATTGTATAATAATTAATTGAAAACTCTGTATTTAGATATCCATATGTCTACCAATCCAGCTATCTAACTTAAAAAAAATTTGGGTCTGAACTAAGTTCAGATACATCATATATAATAGGTTTAGCAATATAGAATCACCAACACCTTAACAAGAAAAAATTAAATTACAAAAAAAAACCCAAGTCAGATGTCATATGTCCTTATTGAAGAAGATTTAATTTACAAATGTTATATATAGAGCTCACAAAACAAACTCTTAACAATCTGTGTAAAGTACCCTCAACCTCTGATGTATTTCTGCTTCTGGTGTCCTCAGTGAGGTCCTGGGATATTCAGTCATTATATTAAAAGGACAAGTACAAGCCGAGCACTTTATCTATGTATAAAAATTAAGTCGAATCGTCAAAGTTTTTAGATATCCATATGTCTTCCAATCCAGGTATCTAACATAAATAGGCATATGGGACTGAACTAAGTTCAGATACACTATACATTAATAGCATTAGCATTACAAAATCACCAACATCTTAAAAGCAAAAAATAAATTTACGAACTAAATCCAAGTCAGATGTCACATAGCTTAATTTAATAACCTTGTGTTTACAAATGTTGCATATTGAGCTCACTAAACAAACTCATATCAATCTTTCTAGAATACTCTCAACCTCTGATGTATATCTGCTTCCTGATATTTTCAGTGAGGTCCTATGATATTCAATCATTAGATTAAAAATACGAGGACAAGCCCAGCACTTTATCTATTGTATAATAATTAATTAGAAACTCTGAAGTGTTCTGATATCCATATGTCGTCCATTTTAGGTATATAACATAAATAGGCATATGAAAGTGAACTAAATTCAGATACACTATATATTAAAAGCATTAGGAATATAAAATCACCATCACCTTAACAACAAAAAATAAAATGACAAAACAAAATTAAATTGAGATGTCACAAGGCTTAATTTAATAAGCTTGTGTTTACAAATGTTATATATAGAGCTCACAAAACCAATTTATATTAATATTTGTAGAATACTTTCGACCTCTGACATTTTTTCTGTTTCTGGTGTCCTCAGTGAGGTCTTATGTTATTCAATGATTGGATTAAAAATACCACGAAAAACCCAGGACTTTATCTATGGTATAATAATTAATTAAAAACTCTAAAGTTTTCAGATATCCATATGTCTGCCAATCCAGCTATCTAACTTAAAGAAGCATATAGGACTGAACTAAGTTCAGATACATCATATATAATAAGTTTAGCAATATAGAGTGACCAAAACCTTAACAGCAAAAAATTGAATTAGAAAAAAAATCTGATTCAGATGTCCCATGAACTTATTGAATAAGATTGGGTTTACATATGTTGTATATAGAGCTCACAAACCAAACTCTTATCAATCATAGTAGACTGCACACAACCTCTGACGTATTTCTGCTTCTGGTGTCCTCAGTGAGGTTTTATGATATTCAATCATTAGATTAAAAGTACCAGGACAAGCCCAGCATTTTATCTATTGTATAATAATTAATTCGACACTCTGAAGTTTTCTGATATCCATATGTCTTCCAATCCAGGTATATAACATAAATGGGCAAATGGGACTGAACTAAGTTCAGATACACTATATATTCCTAGCAATAGCAATATAATAGTACCAACACCTTAAGAGCAAAAAATAAAATGACAAAACAAAATCCAACTGAGTTGTTACATGGCTTAATTTAATAGGCTGGTGCCTACAAATGTTATATATAGAGCTCACAAAACAAACTCATATCAATCTCTGTAGAATACATTGAACCTCTGACCAATTTCTGCTTCTTGTGTCCATAGTGAGGTCCTATGATATTCAGTCATTAGATTAAAAATCCCAAAAGAAGCCGAGCACTTTATTTATTGTAGAACAATTAATTAGAATCTCTGAAATTTTCAGACATCCATATGTCTGCCAATCCATCTATCTAACTTAAATAGGCATATGGGACTGAACTCAGTTCAGATACACTATATATTAATACCGTTAGCAATATAAATCCCCAACATCTTAACAGCAAAAAATAAATTTACAAATAAAATCCAACTCAGATGTCACATGGCTTAATTTAATAAGCTTGTGTGTACAAATGTTATATATAGCGCTGACAAAACCAACTCATATCAATCTTTGTAGAATACCCTCAACCTCTGACAAATTTCTGCTTCTGGTGTTTTCAGTGAGGTCCTATGATATTCAATCATTAGATTACAAATACTAGTACAAGCTCAGCACTTTATCTATTGTATAACTATTAATTAAAAATTCTGAAGTTTTCAGATATCTGTAAGTCTTACAATCCAGGTATCTAACATCAATAGCCATATGGGACTGAACTAAGTTCAGATACACTATACATTAATAACGTTAGCAATATAAAATCACCAACATTTTAACAGCAAAAAATAAATTTACAAACAAAATCCAAGTTAGATGTCACATAGCTTAATTTAATAAGCTTGCGTTTACAAATGTTGTATAATGAGCTCACAAAACAAACTCATATCAATCTCTGTAGAATACACTGAACCTTTGACCAATTTCTGCTTCTGGTGTCCGCAGTGAGGTCCTATGATATTCAATCATTAGATTAAAAATACGAGGACATGCCCAGCATGTTATCTATTGTATAATAATTTATTTCAATCTCTGAAGCTTTCTGATATCCATATGTCATCCATTCCAGGTATATAACATAAATAAACATATGAAACTGAACTCAATTCAGATACATTATATATTAATAGTGTTAGCAATATAAAATCACCAACACCATAACAACAAATAAAAAATGACAAAACAAAATCAAACTGAGATGTTACAAGGCTTAATTTAATAAGCTTGTGTTTACAAATGTTATATATAGAGCTCACAAAACAAACTCTTAACAATCTTTTTAGAATACAGTCAACCTCTGACATATTTCTGCTTTTTCTGTCATCAGTGACGTTCTGGGATTTTCAATCATTAGTTTAAAAAACCAGTGCATGCCCAGCACTTTATCTATTGTATAACAATTAATTAGAAACTCTGACGTTTTCAGACATCCTTATGTCTTCCAATCCTGGTATCTAACATAAATAGGCATATGGGAGTGAACAATGTTCAGATACGCTATATTTTAATATCATTAGCAATATAAAATGACCAACACCTTAATATCAAAAAATAAAATGACGAAACAAAATCCAACTGAGATGTTACATGGCTTAATTTTTATAAGCTTATGTTTACAAATGTTGTATATAGAGCTCACAAAACAAACTCATATCAATCTTTGTAGAATACATTCAACCTCTGATGTATATCTGCTTCTGGTGTCCTCAGTGAGGTCGTATTATATTCAATCATTAGATTAAAAATACCAAGAAAAGCCCAGCACCTTATCTATTGTATAATAATTAATTAGAAACTCTGAAGTTTTCTGATATCCATATGTCTACCAATCCAGATATCTAACTTAAAGAAGCATACGTGACTGATTTAAGTTCAGATACACCATTTATTAATAGCTTTAGCAATATAAAATCACCAAACCTTAACAGGAAATAATTAAATTACAAAAAAAATCCAACTCAGATGACCCATGACTTACGTCTATAAGATTGGGTATACAAATGTTATATATAGAGCTCACAAAACCAACTCTTAACAATCTTTGTAGAATATCCTCAACCTCTGACTTATTTCTGGTTCTTGTGTCATCAGTGAGGTCCAAAAATATTCAATCATTGGATTAAAACCACCATGACAGGTCCAGCACTTTATTTATTGTATAATAATTAATTAAAAACTCTGAAGTTTTCAGATATCCATATGTCTATGAATCCAGCTATCTAACATAAAGAGAATCACCAAACCCTTAACAGCAAAAAGTTAATTACAAAAAAAAATTAAGTCAGATGTCCCATGACCTTATTGAATAAGATTGGGTTTACAAATGTTAAATATAGAGCTCACAAAACAAACTGTTAACAATCTTTTTAGAATACCCTCAACCTCTGATGTATTTCTGCTTGTGGAGTCCTCAGTGAAATTCTGGAATATTCAATCATTAGATTACAAAGACCAGTACAAGCCCAGCATTTTTTCTATTGTATAACAATTAATTAGAAACGCTGAAGTTTTCAAATATCCATATGTTTTCCAATCTATGTATATAACACAAATAGACATATGGAACTGAATTAAGTTCAGATACACTATATATTAGTTGTGTTAGCAATATAAAATCACCAACATCTTAAAATCAAAAAATAAAATGACAAAGCAAAATCAAACCGAGATGTCACATGGCTTATTTTAATAAGCTTGTATTTACAAATGTTATACATAGAGCTCACAAAACTAACTCATATCAATCTTTGTAGAATACACTCAACCTTTGATGTACTTCTGCATCTGGTGTTGTTAGTGAGGTCCTATGATATTTAATCATTGGATTAATATTACCACGACAGGTCCAGCACTTTATCTATTGTATGATAGTTAATTAAACCCTCCGAAGTTTTCAGATATCCATACATCAACCAATCCAGCTATCTATCTTAAATAGAATTACCAAACCCTTAACAGCAAAAACTTAAATTACAAAAAAAAAAATTCAAGTCAGTTGTCCCATGACCTTATTGAAAGGGATTGGCTTTACAAATGTTATATATAGAGCTCACAAAACAAACTCTTAACAATCTTTGTAGAATACCCTCATTTTCTGATGTATTTCTGCTTGTGGTGTCCTTCGTAAGGTCCAGAAATATTCAATCATTAGATTAAAAAGACCAGTACACGCCCAGCATTGTATCTATTGTATAACAATTAATTAGAAACTCTGACGATTTCAGACATCCTTATATCTTCCAATCCAGGTATCTAACATACATGAGCATATGGGACTGAACAAAGTTCAGATACACTATATATTAATAGCGTTAGCAATATAAAATCACCAACACCTTAACAGCAAAAAATAAAAAAACAAAACGAAATCCAAGTCAGATGTCAAATGGCTTAATTTAAGAAGCTTGTGTTTACAAATGTTATATATAGAGCTCACAAAACAAATTCATATCTATCTTTGTAGAATATGCTCAACCTCTGACATATATTGGCTTCTGGTGTCCCCAGTGAAATTCTATGATATGCAATCATTAGTTTAAAAAAAACAGTACAGCCAAGCATTTTATCAATTTATAACAATTAAGTAGAAACTTGGAAGTTTTCTGATATCCATATGTCTTCGAATCCAGGTATCTAACATAAATAAACATATTGGACAGAACTAAGTTCAGATACATCATATATAATAGGTTTACCAATATAGAATCACCAAAATCTTAACAGCAAAAAATAAAATGACAAAACAAAATCCAACTGAGATGTTACATGGCTTAATTTAATAAGCTTGCATTGAAAAATGTTATATATAGAGCTCACATAACAAACTCATATCAGTCTTTGTAGAATACCCTCAAGCTCTGACATATTTCTTCTTCTCATGTACTCAGTGTAGTCCTAGGATATTCAATCATTGGGTTAAAAACACTAGGGCAGGCACCGCCCTTTATCTATTGTATAATAATTAATTAGAAACTCTGAAGTTTTCAGATATCCATATGTCCACCAATCCAGCTATCTAAGTTGAAGAGGCATATAGGATTGAACTAAGTTCAGATACATCATATATAATAGGTTTAGCAATATAGAATCACCAAACCCTTAACAGCAAAAAGTTAAATTACAATAAAAAATCCAAGTCAGATTTCCCATGACCTTATTGAATAAGATTAGCTTTACAAATGTGACAAATAGAGGTCAGTAAACAAACTCTTAACAATTTTTGTAGAATACTCTCAACCTCTGATGTAATACTGCTTCTGGTGTCCTCAGTGAAATCCTGGGATTGTTAATCATTAGATTAAAAGGACCAGTACAAGCCCAGCACGTTATCTATTAGAAACTCTGAAGTTTTCAGATATCCATATGCCTTTCAATCCAGGTATCTAACATAAATAGGCATATGAGACTGAATTAAGTTCAAATACTATATATATTAGTAGCGTTAGCAATGTAAAATCACCATCATCTTAACAGCAAAAAATGAAATTAAAAACAAAATCCAAGTCAGATGTCACATTTCTTAATTTAATAAGCTTGTGCTTACAAATGATAAATATAGAGCTCACAAAACAAACTCATATCAATCTTTATAGAATACCAGCAACCTCTGACATAATTTTGCATCTGGTGTTCTCAGTGAAATCCTATGACATTCAATCATTAGATTAAACAAACCAGGAGAGGCCCAGCACTTTATCTATTGTATAATAATTAATTAGAAACTCTGACGTTTTCTGATATCCATATGTCTTCCAATCGAGGTATATAACATAAAAAAACAAATAAAACTGAACTAAGTTCAGATACACTATACATTAATTTTTAGCAATATAAAATCACCCAAAAGTTAAAAGCAAAAAATTAAATTACAAAAAAAAATCCAAGTCAAATATCCCATGAATTAATTGTATAAGATTGGGTATACAAATGTTATATATAGAGCTCACAAAACAAACTCTTAACAATCTATGTAGAATACCCTCAATTTCTGACATATTTCTGCTTCTTGTGTCATCAGTGAGGTACTGGGATATTTAATCATTAGATTAAAAAGACCATAATCAGTCCAGCACAATATTTATTCTATAATAATTAATTAAAAACTCTGAAGTTTTCAGATATCCATATGTCTACCAATCCAGTTATCTAACTTAAAAAGTCGTACGGGACGGAACTAAGTTCAGATACATTATACACGATAGGTTAGCAATATAGAATCATCAAAACACTTAACAGCAAATAGGTAAATTACAAAAAAAAAATCCAAGTCAGATGTCCCATGACCTTACTGAATAAGTTTGTGTTTACAAATGTTATATATACAGTTCACAAAACAAACTCTGAAAAATATTTCAGGAATACCCTCAACCTCCGATCTATTTCTGCTTCTTGTTTCATCTGTGAGGTCCTGGGATATTCAATCATTAGATTCAAAAACCAGTACAAGCCGAGCACTTTATCTATTGTATAACAATTAATTAGAAACTCTGAAGTTTTCAGATATCCATGTATCTTCCATTCCAGGTATATAACATAAATAGGCATATGGGACTGACCTTGGTTCAGATACATTATATATTAATAGTGTTAGCAATATAAAATCACCAACACGTTAACAGCAAAAAATAAAATGACAAAACAAATTCCAACTGAGATGTTACATGGCTTAATTTAATAAGCTTGTGTTTACAAATGTTATATATACAGCTCACAAAAGAAACTCATATCAATCTTTGTAGAATACTTTCAACCTCTGATGTATTTCTGCTTCTGGTGTACTCAGTGAGATCCTGGGATTTTCAATGATTAGATTAAAAGGACCAGTACAAGCCCAGCACTTTATATATTGTATAACAATTACTTAGAAATGCTGAAGTTTTTAGATAACCATATGTCTTCCAATCCAATTATCTAACATAAATAGGCATATGGGACTGAACTAAGTTCAGATACACTATATATTAATAGCGTTAGCAATATATAATCACCAACATCTTAACATCAAAAATAAATTGACAAACAAAATCCAAGTCAGATGTCACATGGCTTAATTTAATAAGCTTGTCTTTACAAATGTTGTATATTGAGCTCACAAAACAAACTCATCATTCTTTATAGAATACACTCAACCTCTGATGTATATTTGCTTCTAGTGTCCTCAGTGAAGTCCTATGATATTAAATCGTAAGATTAAAAATACGAAGACAAGCCCAGCACTTTCTCTATTGTATAATAATTAATTAGAAACTCTGAAGTTTTTTGATATCCATATGTCATCCATTCCAGATATATAACATAAATAGGCATATGAAACTGAAGTCAATTCAGATTCACTATATATTAAAAGTGTTAGCAATATAAAATCACCAACACCTTAACAACAAAAAATAAAATGACAAAACAAAATTAAACTGAGATGTTACAAGACATAATTTAATACCCTTGTGGTTACAAATGTTATATATAGAGCTCACAAAACCAACTCATATCAATCTTTGTATAATACTCTCGACCTCTGTCATATTTCTGCTTCTGGTGTCCTCAGTGAGGTCCTATGATATTCAATGATTGGATTAAAAATACAACAACAGGCCCAGAACTTTATCTATGGTATAATAATTAATGAAAAACTCTAAAGTTTTCAGATATCCATATGTCTACCAATCCAGCTATCTAACTTAAAAAAGCATATGGGACTGAACTAAGTTCAGATACACTATATATTGATAGCGTTAGCAATATATAATCACCAACATCTTAACATCAAAAAATAAAAGTACAAACAAAATCCAAGTCAGATGTCACATGGCTTAATTTAATAAGCTTGGGTTTACAAATGTTATATATAGAGCTCACAAATCAAACTCATATCAACCATTGCAGACTGCACTAAACCTCTGATGTATTTCTGCTTCTGGTGTCCTCAGTGAGGTCCTATGTTATTCAATCATTAGATTAAAAATACCAGAACAAGCCCAGCACATTGTCTATTGTATTTGAAGTTTTCTGATATCCATATTTCTTCCAATCCAGGTATATAACATAAATAGGCATATGAAACTTAACTAAGTTCAGATACACTATATATTAATAGCATTAGCAATATAAAATGACCAACACCTTAACAGCAAAAAATAAAATGACAAAACAAAATTCAACTGACATGTTACATAGCTTAATTTAATAAGGTTGTGATTACAAATATTATATATAGAGCTCACAAAACAAACTCATATCAATCTATATATAGAATACCATCAACCTCTGATGTATTTTGGTTTCTTGTGTCATCAGTGAGGTTCTGGTATATTCAATCATTCGATTAAAAGGACCAGTACAAGCCAAGCACTTTATCTGTTGTATAACAATTAATTAGAAACTCTGAAGTTTTCAGATATCCATTGTCTTCCAATCCAGGTATAAGCCTTAAAAAGGCATATGGGACTGAACTAAGTTCAGATACACTATATATTAATAGCATTAGCAATATAAATACACCAATACCTCAACAGCAAAAAATAAAATGACAAAACAAAATCCAACATAATGTTACATAGCTTAATTTAATAACCTTGTGCTTACAAATGTTATATATAAAGCTCACAAACGAAACTCATATCAATTTCTGTAGAATACACTGAACTTCTGACATATTTCTTTTTCTGTTGTCCTCAGTGAGGTTCTATGATATTCAATCATTAGATTAAAAATACTAGGACAAGCCCAGCACTTTACTTATTGTACAATAATTAATTAGAAACTCTGAAGTTTTCTAATATCCATATGTCTTCCAATCCAGGTATTTAAGATAAATAAACAAATGGGACAGATCTAAGTTTAAATACATCATATATAATAGGTTTAGCAATATAGGATCAGCAAAACCTTAACAGCAAAAACTTAAATTACAAAACTAATCCACGTCAGATGTCCCATGACCTTATTGAATAAGATTGGGTTTACAAATGTTATATATATAAAGCTCACAAAACAAACTCTTAACAATTTTTGTACAATAACCTCAACCTTAGATGTATTTTTGCTTCTGGTGTACTCTGTGAAGTCCTAGAATATTTAATTCATTGGATTAAAAATACCATGTTTGGCCCAGGACTTTATCTATTGTATAAAAATTAATTAAAAACTCTGAAGTTTGCAGATATCCATATGTCTAACACGCCAGTATCTAACAACAAATAATAATTTAATAAGGTTGTGATTACAAATATTATATATAAAGCTCACAAAACAAACTCATATCAAACTTTATAGAATACACTTTTCCTTTGACATATTTCTGCTTGTGGTGGCCTCAGTGAAGTTTTATGATATTCAATTTTTAGATTAAAAATATCAAGACAAACCCAGCACTTTATCTATTGTATAACAATTAATTAGAAACACTGAAGGTTTCAGATATCCATACGTCTTACAATCCAGGTATCTAACAAAAATAGGCATATGAGACTGAACTCAGTTCAGATACATCATATATTAATAGCTATAGCAATATAAAATCATCAACACCATAAGAGCAAAAAATTTAATTAAAAAAAATTCCAAGTCAGATATCCCATGACTTAATTGTATAAGATTGGGTATACAAATGTTATATATACGGCTCATGAAACAAATTCTTAATAATCTTTGTAGAATACCCTCAACCTCTGACATATTTCTGCTTCTAGTGTCATCAGTGAGGTTCTTGTATATTCAATCATTAGATTAAAAGGACCAGTACTAGCCCAGTACTTTATCTATTGTATAACAATTAATTAGAAAGTCTGAAGTTTTCAGATATCCATTGTCTTACAATCCAGATATATAACATAAATAAGCATATGGGAATGAACTAAGTTCAGATACACTATATATTAATAGCATTAGCAATATAAAATCACCAATACTGTAAGAGCAAAAAATAAAATTACAAAACGAAATCCAAGTCAGATGTCAAATGCCATAATTTAATAAGCTTGTGTTTACAAATGTTATATATAGAGCTCACAAAACAAACTCATATATATCTTTGTACAAAATGCTCAACCTCTGACATATATTTGTCTCTGGTGTTCTCAGTACAATCCTATGACATTCAAATATTAGATTAAAAATTCCAGGACAAGCCCAGCACTTTACCTATTGTATAATAATTAATTAGAAAGTCTGAAGTTTTCTAATATCCATATGTCTTCCAATCCAGGTATATAACATAAATAAACAAATGGGACAGAACTAAGTTTAAATACATCATATATAATAGGTTTAGCAATATAGTATCAGCAAAACCTTAACAGCAAAAAATTAAATTACAAAAATAATCCAAGTCAGATGTCCCATGACCTTATTGAATAAGATTGGCTTTACAAATGTTATATATATAAAGAGAGCTCACAAAACAAACTCTTAACAATCTTTGTAGAATAACCTCAACCTTTGATGTATGTCTGCTTCTGGTGTACTCTGTGAAATCTTAGAATATTCAATTTCTTAGATTATAAATACCACATTAGGGCCAGCACCTTATAACATAAATAGGCATATGAAACTGAACTAAGTTCAGATACACTATATATTAATAGCATTATCAATATAAAATCTCCAACACCTTAACAAGAAAAAATAAAATGACAAAACAAAATTCAACTGAGGCATTTCATGGCTTAATTTAATAAGCTTGTGTTTACAAATGTTATATATAGAGCTCACAAAACAAACTCATATCAATCTCTGTAGAATACACTGAAGGCTCTGATGTATTTCTGCATCTGGTGTCCTCAGTGAGGTCCTATGATATTCAATCATTAGATTAAAAACACCAGGACGAGCCCAGCACCTTATCTATTGTATAGCAATTAATTAAAAACTCTGAAGTTTTCAGATATCCATATGTCTACAAATCCAGTATCTAACATAAATAGGTATATGGGACTGAACTAAGTTCAGATACACTTTATATTAATAGCGTTAGCAATATAAAATCATCAACACCCTAACAAAAAATAATAAAATGACAAAACAAAATCAAACTGAGGTGTTACGGCTTAATTTAATAAGCTTGTGTTTACAAATGTTATATATAGAGCTCACAAAACCAACTCATATCAATCTTTGTACAATACTCTCGACCTCTGACGTATTTCTCCTTCTGGTGTCGTCAGTGAGGTCCTTTGATATTCAATGATTGGATTAAAAAGACAACGAAATGCCCAGCACTTCATCTATGATATAATATTTAATTAAAAACTTTAAAGTTTTCAGATATCCATATGTCTACCAATCCAGCTATCTAACTTAAAGAAGCTTATGGGACTGAACTAAGTTCAGATACATCATATATGATAGGTTCAGCAATATAGAATCACCAAAACCTTAAGAGCAAAAAATTAAATTAAAAAAAAAATCCGAGTCAGATGTCCCATGATATTATTGAATATGATAGGGTTTACATATGTTATATATAGAGCTCACAAACCAAACTCATATCCATCATTGTGAACTGCACACTACCTATGTCGTATTTCTGCTTCTGGGGACCTCAGTGAGGTCCTATGATATTCAATCATTAGATTAAAAATACCAGGACAGGCCCAGCACTTTATCTATTGTATAATAATTAATTAGACACTCTGAAGTTTCTGATATTTATATGTCTTCCAATCAAGGTATATAACATAAATGGGCATCTGGGACTGAACTAAGTTCAGATACACTATATATTAATAGCATTAGCAATATAAAAGCACCAACACCTTAACAACAAAAAATAAATTTACAAAACAAAATCCAACTGAAATGTTACATGGCTTAATTTAATAGGCTGGTGCTTACAAGTGTTATATATAGAGCTCACAAAACAAACTCATAACAATCTCTGTAGGATACCCTGAACCTCTGACATATATCTGCTTCTGGTATTTTCAGTGAGGTCCTATGATATTTAGTCATTAGATTAAAAATACCAGGACAAGCCCAGGACTTTATCTATTGTATAACCATTAATTAGAAATTCTGAATGTTTTCAGATATCCGCATGTCTTCCAATCCAGGTATCTAACATAAATAGGCATATGAAACTGAACTAAGTTCAGATACACTATATATTAATAGCGTTAGCAATATAAAATCACCAAAACCTTAACAGCAAAAAATAAATTTACAAACAAATTCCAAGTAAGATGTCACATAGCTTAATTCAATAAGCTTGTGTTTAAAATGTTGTATATTGAGCTCACAAAACAAACTCATATCAATCTTTGTAGAATACTCTGGACCTCTGATGTATTTCTGCTTCTGGTGTCCTCAGTGAGGTCCTATGACATTCAATCATTAGATTAAAAATACCAGGGCAAGCCCAGCACTTTATTTATTGCATAATAATTAATTACAAACTGTGAAGTTTTCTAATATCCATATGTCATCCATTCCAGGTATATAACATAAATAGGCCAATGACACTGAACTAAGTTCAGATACACTATATATTATTAGCGTTAGCAATATAAAATCACCAATATCATAAAACCAAAAAAAATTACAAAACAAAATCAAACTGAGATGTTACAATGCTTAATTTAATAAGCTTGTGTTTACAAATGTTATATATAGAGCTCACAAGACAATCTCATATCAATCTTTATAGAATACACTCAACCTCTGACATATTTCTGCTTCTGGTCTCCTCAGTGACGTCCTATGATATCCAATCATTAGATTAAAAATACCAAAACAAACCCAGCACTTTATCTATTGTATAACAATTAATTAGAATCTCTGAAGTTCTCACATACCCATATGTCTTCGAATCCAGGTATCTAACATAAATAGGCATATGAAACTGAACTAAGTTCAGATACACCATATATTAATAGCTATAGCAATATAAAATCACAAAAACCTTAACAGCAAAAAATGAAATTACAAAAAAAAAAACAAGTCAGATATCCCATGACATAATTGTATAAGATTGGGTATACAAATGTTAAATATAGAGCTCACAAAACAAACACTTAACAATCTTTGTAGAATACCCTCTGACATATTTCTGCTTTTTGTGTCATCAGTGAGGTCCTGGTATATTTAATCATTACATTAAAAGGACCAGTACTAACCCAGCACTTTATCTATTATATAACAATTAATTAGAAACTCTGCAGTTTTCAGATATCCATTGTCTTCCAATCCAAGTATATAACATAAATAGGCATTTGGGACTGAACTAAGTTCAGATACACTATATATTATTAGCATTAGCAAGAGAAAAGCACCAATACCTTAACAGCAAAAAATAAAATGACAAAACAAAATTCAACTTAGAAGTTACATGGCTTAATTTAAGTTCAGCAATATAAATCTTCAACATCTTAACAGCAAGAAATAAATTTACAAATAAAACGCTTATGAGATGTCACATGGCTTAATTTTATAAGCTTGTGTTTACAAATGATATATATATATATATGTCTTCCAATCCAGGTATATAACATAAATACGCATATAGGACTGAACTAAGTTCAGATACACCATATATTAATAGCTATAGCAATATAAAATCACCAACACCTTAACAGCAAAAAATAAATTTACAAACAAAATCCAAGTTAGATGTCACATAGCTTAATTCAATAAGCTTGTGTTTACAAATGTTGTATATTGAAATCACAAAACAAACTCATATCAATCTTTGTAGAAAACACTTAATCTTATTACGTATATCTGCTTCTGATGTCGTCAGTGAGGTCCTATGATATTTAATCATTAGATTAAAAATATGAGGACAATCCCAGCACTTTATCTATTGTATAATAATTAAATATAAACTCTGAAGTTTTCAGATATCCATTGTCTTCCAATCCAGGTATATAACATAAATAGTCATTTGGGACTGAAGTAAGTTCAGATACACTATATATTAATAGCATTAGCAATATAAAAGCACCAACCCCTTAACAGAAAAAATAAAATGACAAAACAAAATGCAACTGAGATGTTACATGGCTTAATTTAATAGGCTTGTGCTTACAAATGTTATATATATAGAGAGCTCACAAAACAAACTCATATCAATTTTTGTAGAATACACTCAACCTCTGACATACTTCTGCTTCTGGTGTCCTCAGTGAAGTCCTATGATATTCAATCATTAGATTAAAAATACTAGGACAAGTGCAGCACTTTATCTATTGTATAATAATTAGTTAGAAACTCTGAAGTTTTCAGATATCTGTATGTCTTCCAATCCAGGTATCTAACATAAATAGGCATATAGGACTGAACTAAGTTGAGATACACTATATATTAATAGCGTTAGCATTACAAAATCACCAATATTTTAACAGCAAAAAATAAAATGACAAAACAAACTTCATCTGAGATGTTACATGGCTTAATTTAATAAGGTTGTGATTACAAATATATATATAGAGCTCCCAAAACAAACTCATATCAATCTATATATAGAATACACTCAACCTCTGACGTATTTCTGCTTCTGTTATCCTCAGTGAGATCCTATGATATTCAATCATTAGATTAAAAATACCAGGACAAACCCAGCACTTTATCTATTGTATAAGAATTAATTAGAAACTCTGATGGTTTCAGATATCCATACGTCTTACAATCCAGGTATCTAACATAAATAGGCATATGGGACTGAACTAAGTTCAGATACGCCATATATTAATAGCTATAGTAATTTAAATCACCAACACCTTAACAGCAAAAAATTAAATTACAAAAAAAAATCCAAATCAGATATCCCAAGACTTAATTGTATAAAATTAGGTATACAAATGTTATATATAGAGCTCACAAAGCAAACTCTTAACAATCTTTGTAGAATATTTTCAACCTCTGACGTATTTCTGCTTCTTGTGTCAACATTGAGGTCCTGGTATATTCAATCATTAGATTAAAAGAACCAGTACAATCCCAGGACTTTATCTATTGTATAATGATTAATTAGAAACTCTGAAGGTTTCAGATATCCATTGTCTTCCAATCCAGGTATATAACATAAATAGATATATGGGACTGAACTAAGTTCAGATACACCATATATTAATACCTTTATTAATATAAAATGACCAAAAGCTTAACAGTAAAAAATAAATTTAAAATGAAAATCCAAGTTAGATGTCACATAGCTTAATTTAATAAGCTTGTGTTTACAAATGTTATATATAGAGCTCTCAAAACCAACACACTTCAATTTTTGTATAATACTCTCGACCTCCGAAGTATTTCTGCTTCTGGTGTCCTCGGTAAGTTCCTATGATATTCAATGATTGGATTAAAAATACCATGACAGGCCCAGCATTTTATTTATGGTATAATAATTAAATAAAAACTCTAAAGTTTTCAGACATCCATATGTCTACCAATCCTGCAATCTAACTTAAAGAAGCATATGGGACTGAACTAATTTCCGATACATCATATATAGTAGGTTTAGCAATATAGTATCACCAAAACCTTAATAGCAAAAAATTAAATTAGAAAAAAAAACCGAGTCAGATGTCCTATTACCTTATTGAATAAGATTGCGTTTAGAAATGTTATATGTAGAGCTAACAAACTAAACTCATATAGACTGCACTAAACCTCTGATGTATTTCTGCTTCTTGTGTACTCTGGGAAGTCCTAGGATACTCAATCATTGGATTAAACATACCAAGAGAGGCACAGCACTTTTTCAATTGTATAATAATTAATTGAAAACTCTGTTTTCACACATCCATTTGTCTATCAATCCAGTTATCTAACTTAAAAAAGGATATGGGACTGAACTAAATTCAGATACATCATACATAATAGGTTTAGCGATATAAAATCACCAAAACCTTAACAGAGAAAAATCAAATTACAAAAAAAAAAATCCAAGTCAGCTGTCCCTTGTCCTTATTGAAGAAGATTTGGTTTACAAATGTTATATATAGAGCTCACAAAACAAACTCTTAACAATCTGTGTAGAATACCCTCAACTTCTGTTATATTTCTGCTTCTGTTGTCCTCAGTGAGGTCCTGGGATATTCAATCATAAGATTAAAAGGACCACTACAACCCAAGCACTTTATCTATTGTATAACAATTAATTAGAATTTCTGAAGTTTTTAGATATCCATATGTCTTCCAATCCTGGTATCTAACATAAATAGGGATATGGGAGTGAAGTAAGTTCAGTCTGATATCCAATGACTTAATTGCATAAGATTGGGTATACACATGTTATATATAGAGCTCACAAAACAAACTCTTAACAATCTTAGTAGAATACCCTCAACCTCTGACATATTTCTGCTTCTTGTGTTATCAGTGAGAACCTTGTATATTCAATCATTACATTAAAAGGACCAGAACAAGCCCAGCACTTTATCTATTGTATAACAATTAATTAGAAACTCTGAAGTTTTCAGATATCCATTGTCTTCCAATTCAGGTATATTACATAAATACGCATATTGGACTGAACTAAGTTCACATACACAATATATTAATAGCGTTAGCAATATAAAATCACCAACCCCTTAACAGCAAAAAATAAATTTACAAACAAAATTCAAGTTAGATGTCACATAGGTTAATTTAATAAGCTTGTGTTTTACAAATGTTATATCACAAAACCAACACATTTCAATCTTTGTAGAATACTCTGGACCTCTGATGTATTTCTGCTTCTGGTGTTTTCAGTGAGGTCCTATGATATTCAATGATTGGATTAAAAATACCACGACATGCCCAGCACTTTATCTATGGTATAATAATTAATTAAAAACTCTAAAGTTTACAGACATCCATATGTTTACCAATCATGCTATCTAACTTAAAGAAGCATATGGGACTGAACTAAGTTCAGATACTTCATATATAATAGGTTTAGCAATATAGAATCACCAAAACCTTAACAGCAAAAAATTAAATTAAAAAAAACAGAGTCACATGTCCCATGACCTTATTGAATAAGACTGGGTTGATAAATGTTATATATAGAGCTCACAAATCAAACTCATATCAATCATTGTAGACTGCACAAAACCTCTGATGTATTTCTGCTGCTGGTGTCCTTAGTGAGGTCCTATGATATTTAAACATTATATTAAAAATACCAGAAAAAGACCAGCACTTTATCTATTGTATAATAATTAATTAGAAACTCTGAAGTTTTCTAATATCCATATGTCTTCCAATCCAGGTATATAACATAAATAGGCATATGAAACTGAACTAAGTTCAGATACACTATATATTAATAGCATTAGCAATATAAAATAACCAACACCTTAACAGCAAAAAAATAAAATCACAAAACAAAATTCAACTGAGATGTTACATGGCTTAATTTAATAAGGTTGTGATTACAAATATTATATATAGAGCTCCCAAAACAAACTCATATCAATCTATATATAGAATACACTCAACCTCTGACATATTTCTGCTTCTGGTGTCCTCGTTGAGGTCCTATGATATTCAATCATTAGATTAAAAATACCAGGACAAACCCAGCACTTTATCTATTGTGTAACAATTAATTAGATACTCTGAAGTTTTCAGATATCCATATGTTTTTCAATCCAGGTATCTAACTTAAATAGGCATATGGGACTGAACTAATTTCAGATGCATGATATATTAATAGCTATAGTAATATAAAATCACCAACACCTTAACAGCAAAAAATTAAATTACAAAAAAAAATTCAAGTCAGATATCCTATGACATAATTGTATAAGATTGGGTATGCAAATGTTATATATAGAGCTCACAAAACAAACTCTTAACAATCTTTGTAGAATACTTTCACCCTCAGACGTATTTCTGCTTCTTGTGTCATTTGTGAGGTCCTGGTATATTCAATCATTAGATTAAAAGGACCAGTACAAGCCCAGCACTTTATCTATTGTTTAACAATTAATTAGAAACTCTGAAATTTTCAGATATCCATATGTCTACCAATCCAGCTATCTAACTGAAAGAGGCATATGGGACTGAACTAAGTTCAGATACACTATATATTAATACCATTAGCAATATAAATCCCCAACATCTTAACAGCAAAAAATATATTTACAAATAAAATTCAAGTCAGATGTCACATGGCTTAATTTTATAAGCTTGTGTTTACAAGTGGTATATATAGAGCATACAAAACAAACTTATATCAATCATAGTAGAATACACTCAACCTCTGACATATTTTTTCTTCTGGTGTCCTCAGTAAAATTTTATGATATTCAATCATTAGACAAAAAATACCAGGACAAATCCAGCACTATATCTATTGTATAATAATTAATTAGAAACTGTGAAGTTTTCAGATATCCATATGTCTTCCAATCCAGGTATATAACATAAATAGGCATATGGGACTGAACTAAGTTCAGATACACTATATATTAATAGCATTACCAATATATAATCACCAACATCTTAACAGCAAAAAATAAAATGAGAAAACAAAATCCAACTGAGATGTTACATGGCTTAATTTAATAAGCTTGTGTTTACAAATGTTATATATAGAGCTCACAAAACAAACTCATATCAATCTCTGTAGAATACACCCAACCTCTGGCATATTTCTGCTTCTGGTGTCCTCAGTGAGGTTTTATGAAATTCAATCATTAGAATAAAAATACGAGGACAAGCCCAGCACCTTATCTATTGTATAACAATTAATTACAAACTCTGAAGTTTTCAGTTATCCATATGTTTTTTAATCCAGGTATCTAACATAAATAGGCATATGGAACTGAACTAACTTCAGATACACCATATATCAATAGCTTTAGCAATATAAAATCACCAAAACCTTAACAGCAAAAAATAAAATTACAAAACGAAATCCAAGTCAGATGTCACATGGCATAATTGAATAAGCTCGAGTTTACAAATGTTATATATAGAACTCACAAAACAAACTCATATCAATCTTTGTAGAATACCCTCAACGTCTGACATATTTCTCCTTCTCGTGTACTCAGTGACGTCCTAAGATATTCAATCATTGGATTAAAAATATCACAACAGGCCCAACACTTTATATATTGTATAATAATTAATTAGAAACTCTAAAGTTTTCAGATATCCATAAGTTTATCAATCCAGCTATCTACTTTTAAAAGGCATTTGAGACTGAACCTAGTTCAGATACATCATATATAACGGTTTAGCAATATAGAATCAACAAAACCTTAACAGCAAAAAATTAAATTACAAAAAAAAGCCAAGTCAGATGTCCCATGACCATATTGAATAAGATTGGGTTTCCAAATGTTATATAAAGAGCTCACAAAACAAACTCTTAACAATCTTTGTAGAATACCCTCAACCTCTGATATATCACTGCTTCTGGTGTCCTCAGCGATGTCCTGTGATATTCAATCAGTAGATTATAAATACCAGGACAAGTCGAGCACCAAATCTATTGTATAATAATTAATTAGAAACACTGAACTTTTCTGATATCCATATGTCTTTTAATCCAGGTATATAACATAAATAGGCATATGGGACTGAAATATGTTCATATGCACAATATATTAATAGGTTTAGGAATATAAAATCACCCACACTTAAACAGCAATAAATAAAATTACAAAACAAAATCTTAGTCAGATGTCACTTGGCTTAATTTAATAAGCTTGTTTTTACAAATGTTATATATAGAGCTGACAAAACAAACTCATATTAATATTTGTAGAATTCCCTCAACCTCCGACATATTTGGGCTTCTGGTGTCCTCAGTGAAGTCCTAAGGTATTCAATCATTGGATTAAAAATACCACGACAGGCCCAGCACTTTATCTATTGTATAATAATTAATTAGAAACTCTGCAGTTTTTAGATATCCATGCATCCACCAATACAACTATCTAACTTAAAGAGGCATATGGGACTGACATAAGTTCAGATGCATCATATATAATAGATTTGGCAATATAGAATCACCACAACCTTAACAGCAAAAAATTAAATTAGAATAAAAAAATCCAAGTCAGATGTCCCATGACTTAAATTAATAAGCTTGTGTGTACAAATGTTATATATAGAGCTCACAAAACAAACTCATATCAATCTTTGTAGAATACCCAAACCTCTGATGTATTTCTGCTTCTGGTGTCCTCATTGAAGTCCTATGATATTCAATCATCTGATTAAAAATACCACGACAATTTCAGAACTTTATCTATTGTATAATAAGTAATTAGAAACTCTGAAGTTTTCGGATATCCATATGTCTTCCAATCCAGGTATCTAACCTAAATAGCCATATTGGACTGAACTAAGTTCAGGTACACAATATATTAATAGCGGTAGCCATATAAAATCACCAACACCTTAACAGCAAAAAATAAAATTAAAAAACGCCATACAAGTCAGATGTCGCATGGCTTAATTTAATAAACTTGTGTTTACAAATGTTATATATAGAGCTCACAAAACAAACTCATATCAATCTTTGTAGAATAGGCTCAACCTTTGACATATTTTTGCTTTTGGTGTCCTCAGTGAAATCCTATGATATTCAATCAATAGACTAAAAATCCCAGGACAAGCCCACAGTTTATCTATTATATATTGAATTAGAAACTCTGAAGTTTTCTGATATCCATATGTTTTCCAATCCAGGTATATAACAGGAATAGGCATATGGGACTGATCTAAGTTCAGATTCACCATATATTAATAGCTTTAGCAATATAAAATCACCAAAACCTTAACAGCAAAAAACAAAATTACAAATGTTATATATAGAACTCACAAAACAAACTCATATCAATCTTTGTTGAATACCCTCAACCTCTCACATATTTCTGCTTCTCATGTACTCAGTGACGTCCTAGGATATTCAATCTTTGAATTAAAAATACCATGACAGGCCCAGCACCATATATAATGTATAATAATTAATTAGAAACTCTGAAATTTTAAGATATCCATAGGTTTACCAATCCAGCTATCTAATTTAAAGAGGCATATGGGACTGAACTAAGTTCACATACATCATATATAATAGGTTTAGCAATATAGAATCACCAAAACTGTAACAAGCAAAAAATTAAATTACAAAAAAAAATCCAAGTCAGATGTCCCATGACCATATTGAATAAGATTGGGATTACAAATTTTATATATAGAGCTCACAAAACAAACTCTTAACAATCTTTGTAAAATACCCTCAACCTCTGACGTATTTTTGTTTCTTTTTTTCTCAGTGAGGTCCTATGATATTCTATCATTAGATTAAAAATACCAGGACAATCCTAGCACCTTATGTTTTGTATAATAATTTATTAGAAACTCTATGTCTTCCAAGCCAGGTATCTTACATAAAGAAACATATGGAACTGAACTAAGTTCAGATACACTATATATTAATAGCATTAGCCATATAATATCACCACACCTTAACAGCAAAAAATAAAATTAAAAAACGAAATCCAAGTCAGATGTCGAATGGCTTAATTTAATAAGCTCGCGTTTACAAATGTTATATATATAGCTCACAAAACAAACTAATATCTATATTTGTAGAATATGCTTAACCTCTGACATATTTCTGCTTTCAGGGTCCTCAGTGAGGTCCTATGATATTCAATCATTACATTAAAAATACCAGGAACAAGTGCAGTACTATATCTATTGTATAATAATTAATTAGAAACTCTGAAATTTTTAGATATCCATATGTGTACCAATCCATCTATCTAACTTAAAGAGACATATGGGACTGAACAAAGTTCAGATACATCATATATAATAGATTTATCTATATAGAATCACCAAAACCTTAACAGCAAAAAATTAAATTAGAATAAAAAAATCCAAGTCCGATGTCTCATGACTTAATTGAATAGGATTAGGTTTACAAATGTGATATATAGAGCTCACAAAACAAACTCTTAACAATCTTTTTGGAATACCCTCAATCTCTGACATATTTCTGCTTCTGGTGTCCTCAGCGAGGTCTTGGAATATTCAATCATTAGATTAAAAATACCAATACAAGCCTAGAACTTTATCTATTGTATAAAAATTAATTAGAAACTCTGAAGTTTTCAGATATCCATATATCTTCCAATCCAGGTACCTAACATAAATAGCCATATGAAACTGAACTAAATTCACATACACCATGCATTAATAGCTTTAGCAATATAAAATCACCAAAACCTTAGCAGCAAAAAATAAAATCACAAAACGACATTCAAGTCAGATGTCGCATGGCTTAATTTAATAAGCTTGTGTTTTCAAATGATATATATAGAGCTCACAAAACAAACTCATATCAATCTGTGTAGAAAATGCTCAACCTTTGACATATTTTTGCTTCTGTGGTCCTCAGTGAAATCCTATGATATTCAATCATTAGATTAAAAATACCTGGACAAGCCCAGCACTTTATCTAGTATAATATTTAATTAGAAACTCTGAAGTTTTCTGATACCCATATGTCTTCTATTCCAGGTATATAACATAAATAGGCATATGGGACTGAACTAAGTTCAGATACACTATATATTAATAGCACTAGCAATATAAATTCACCAACACCTTAACAGCAATAAATAAAATTTACAAAACAAAATCCAAGTCAGATGTCAGATGGCTTAATTTAATAAGCTTGTGTTTACAAATGTTATATATAGAGCAAACAATAGAAACTCATATCAATCTTTGTATAATATCCTCAACCTCTGACGTATTTCTGCTTCTGGTATTTTCAGTGATGTGCTAGGATTTTCAAACATTAAATTAAAAATATTAGGACAAGCCCAGCAGTTTATCTAAAGTATAATAATTAATTAGAAACTTTGAAGTTTTCAGATATTGATACGACTTCCATCTGGGAATCTAACTTAAATAGGCATATGGGACTGAACTGAGTTCAGATACACCATATATTAATAGCTTTAGCAATACAAAATAACCAAAATGTTAACAGCAAAAAAATAAAATTTCAAAGGAAAATCCAAATTCCATTACTTAATTTAATAAGCTTGGGTTTACAAATGTTTTATATAGAACTCACAAACCAAACTGTTACCATTCTTTGTACTATACTTTCAACTTCAGACTCATTTCTTTTTCTGGTATCCTCAGTCAGGTGATAGGATAATCAATCATTGGATTAAAAATATGAGAACAAGCCCAGCATGTTTTCTAATGTATAACAGTTGACTAGATACTCGGAAACTTGCAGATATCCAGATGTCTTTCAATCCAGCTATCTAACTGATATAGGCATATGGGACTGAACTAAATTCAGATACAACATATATTAATAGCTTTAGTTATAGAAAATCACCAGAACATTAACAGCCAAAAATAAAATTGCAAGAAAATGTTCAAGTCCGATGTCACATGACTTAATTTAATAAGCATGTGTTTACAAATGTTATATATAGAACTCACAAAACAAACTCTTAACAACCATTGTAGAATACCTTCAATGTCAGACTGATTACTGTGTCTAGTGTCTTCAGTGAGGTTCTAGGACTTTCAATCATTACATTAAAAATACCCAGAAAAGTTCAGCACTTTATCTAATGTATAAAGTTCATTAAAAACTTTGAAGTTTTCAGAGATTCATATGTCTTCCAATCAAGCTATTTAGTTTAAGGACGCACATGGGATGACACTAAGTTCAGATACACCAGATATTAATAGCTTTAATAATATGAAATTACCAAAACCTTTATAGCAAAAAATAAAAATTATAAAAAAATTAAGTCAGAAGTTACATGACATTATTTAATAAGATTCTGTTTACAAATGTTATATATAGAACTCACAAAACAAACTCTTAACAGTCTTTTTAGAATACCCTCATTCTATGACTAATTTCTGCTTCTGGTGTTTTCAGTGAGGTCCTAGGATATACCATCATTAGATTAAAAATATCAGAAGCCCAGCACTTTATCTAATGTATAATAATTAATTAGAAACTCTGAAGTTTTTCAGACATTCGTATGTCTTCCATTCCAACTATTTAACTTAAATAGGCATATGGGACTGAACTAATTTCAGATACACCAGTTACTAATAGCTTTAGCAATATAAAATCACCATACGTTAACAGCAAAAAATGAAATTTCAAAAGAAAATCCAAATTAGACTTCCCATGACTTAATTCTATAAGCTTTGGTTTACAAATGTTATATAAATAGCTCACAAAACAAACTCTTACCTATCTTTGTAGAATACCTTCTTTCTCCGACTGATTTCTCCTTCTAGTATATTTAGTCAGGTGCTAGGATAATCAATCATTGGATTAAAAATATGAGGACAAGCCCAGCACGTTATCTAATGTATAACCATTGATTAGTGACTTCCAAGTTTGCAGATAACCATATGTCTTCCAATCCAACTACCTAACTTATATTGGCATATAGGACTGAACTAAGTTCAGATACATCAAATATTAATAGCTTTAGCAACATAAAATCACCAAATCGTTAACAGCCAAAAATAAAATTACAAAAACATTCCAAGTCAGATGTCACATGAGTCAATATAATAAGCGTGTGTTTACAAATGTTATATAAAGAGCTCACAAAACAAACTTTTAACAAGCATTGCAGAATACCTTCAACTTCAGACTGATTTCTGCTTTTGGTATTTTCTGTGATGTGCTAGGATATTCAATCATTAGATTAAAAATACCAGGACCAGCCCAGCACTTTATCTAATGTATCATAATTTGTTAAAACCTCTGAAGTTTTCAGATATTTATATGTCTTTCAATGCAGGTATTTTACTTAAATAGGCATATGGGACTGAACTAAGTCCAGATACACCATATATTAATAGGTTTCACAATATAAAATCACCAAACCCTTAATAGCAAACAAATAAAATTAGAAAAAAAAATTTTCAGATGTTACATGACTTAATTTAATAAGCGTGTGTTTTCAAATGTTATATATATAGAGCTCACAAGAAAAACTCTTAACAAGCTTTGTAGAATAGCCTCAACCTCAGACCAGTTTCTGCTTTTGGCATTCTACTGAGGTACTAGGATGTTCAATCATTAGATTAAAAATAACATGACAACCTCAGCACTTTATCTAATGTATAACAATTAATTACACACTTTGAAAATTTAGATATGCATATATCTTCCAGTTTATCTATCTACCGTAAATAGGCATACGGACTGAACTAAGTTCAGATACACCATATATTAATAGCTTTAGCAATATAAAATCACCAAAACCTTAATAACAAAATATAAAATTACAAAAAAAAAATCAAGTCAGATGTCACACGACTTAATTTAATAAGCTTGTGTTTTCAAATGTTATATATAGAGCTCACAAAACAAACTCTTAACAATTTTTATAGAATATCCTCAACCTCACACCTATTTCTGCTTCTGGCACTTTCAGTGAGGTGCTAAGATATTAGAAACTATGATGTTTGCAGATTGGAAGGCATATGGATATCTGAAAATTCAGAGTTTCTAATTAATTGTTATACATTAGATAAAGTGCTCGGCATGTCCTGGTATTTTTAATCTAATGATTGAATATTGTAGCACCTCACTGAGGATTCCAGAAGCAGAAATCGGTCTGAAGTTATGGGTTTTCTATAAAGCTTGTTAAGCATTTGGTTTTCGAGCTCTATATATAACAATAGGAGTATTAATATTTAAATTTCTTAGCAAGCTAACCAGTTTACTTCTTAATTTTTATAGCAACTGTTTTCTAAATTTTAGATTTGCATGATCTATAAAGGGCAACCATTTTCAAAATATATCAATTACTATATGTTCAAAAATATCCAATAAAAAGATATAAATATAAAATACTATCTAAAGTAATTAATACCCTTATGTGATCTATTGTTCGCTTCTCTATTATCTAGTACTATAATAATAAAGGCACTGCAATATTAGCAAACTAAGATCTGTTTACACATTAAATGGCGCTGATTATTTATCTTTAATAAGGAAACTAAGAGTAATATCTAGACATCTTTATTTACTAGCTCTACATATATTCATATATATATTGTTTATAATAACTTCTTTCATATACACTTTAATGCAAAAAGTTTTTAATAAAACTTTTAAAACAAAAAAGCAGAGGACGGTTAAGAAAGCTCTGATGAAGACTGCTGGACAACCGAAACTGTCGGAATATAAAGACATTTTATTAAAAAAATTGTTTGCATTAAAGTGTATATGAAAGAAGTTATTATAAGCAATATATATATATATATGAATATATAAAGAAATTAAAGGAGAATAAGAGTATATACTTCTAATAATAAGCTCTACATATATGAATTTTCTAGTAGTCTTCACAAAACAAATCATTTTCAACCATTGTTGATCCACTACCTGGTGAAAATCTCTCCAAAGGAAATCTAGTCTTTCTGATATTTAGCCTTTCTTTTTCACATCATATGAGAAACCTTCTCATTTCATCCATCCATTTCACATGTGATATTTTTTTAGGTCTTTTATAAAATTGTTTTTCTATTGTCATTTCTTCTAGAAATATATCTAGCCCAACTCTCTTTCAGTCTTTTAATTCTTTCAATGATATCAGTTACCTATTTGTTATTTCATCCACATGTTTCATTTTTGATTCTTCCTTGTTACTCCCAGCATGCTTCATTTTATGACCTGAAGTCTATGAAGTACTATTTTGTTAAGTGTCGACCTTTCAGATGCATAAATAAGAAATAAAACATCTATTTAAAACTTCCTTTTCAAATCTATAGCTAAGTATAAAATAGGAACATGAACACTATTTCTATTAAAACATCACATGATCACCATTTCATATGCTTACACATGCTGTTAATAAGAGTATGTGATGCACAATGACTTCTTTTTCAGAGACAAAAATCTCTCAGCCACTATGCCCAGAGAAAGCTGTTAACCACTCCTACCTCCTCTTTCCATTCCCCACCCTAAGTTTTTCCCATATTTTTCTCTATTCTGCTCCATCCCATTTCCACAAAATAATCTTTATCAACTCTATGGCCTTTATATTTAAATCCCCCTTATCTTTTTTTAAACCCAGCATAAAAATCAAGAACCCACTTTCTGTATAATCACTTTGTTTATATTTATTCTTCCACAACTTCATTATTTGTACCCTATCATTTTCAATTATTTGTACCCTACCCTATCATTTACATTCAATTAACAGATGCCTAATATTTTCTATGCCTTCCTTACACAATTCGCAGACTAAATCTCCCACATTTTTCCATTTATGTGTATATTCCCTTATTGCTAAAGATTCTGTTCGAGCCTTAAACAGTAAACTACTTTATTATCATAAATTAACTCGTACTCAATATTCTGTTTACTTTTATATATATTTAAACTCTTTTTACTCTTCAACTCCCTATTCTTTACTAATGCATCTATTCTCTATCCCATTCCTTGCCACTATACTTCCATAACTTTTTTATCCAAATCTTCTCCATACCATACTACCTTTTCACCCTTCTTGTTGCCTGTCCTTTATTCATAACCCAATTGAATACTATTTTGGCTATTCTCTTATTATCCAAAAACTCGACCATCCCATTTCTCTTTGAATTGAGTCCTTTACCAACTTCTCCATACAGTTGTGCCACCAAGTGCAAACTTTCATAATCAATGGATGCAGGAAGGTTTCGACATCCATTGATTATGAAAGCTTTTACTAAGTGGCACTACTGTAAGGAGGGTACTGTCATTCACCGAAATACGTAACATATTAAATTTTAAACACAGAAATAAATTTTTCTACGATAAATTTTGTGATATTCTTTTAAAAACCAGAAAAATATTTTTAGCCTAGTTTTTTTTCTTTTTTCTATTACTATTTTAATAAACAATTTGATTTTTTCTAGAGAAAAATCATCTTGGATGATTAATTTTTTTTTTAGAAGCGGCACAGACCCAATTGATAAGAATTAAAACTCCTATGTTAATTGATTTCAATTTTATATTGATTTTAATATTCTTTTTATTACATTCACTAAAGAAAAGAAAATCTTTCAACGCTGTAGATATTTTGTCATTTTTTCTGAGACAATCACATATTTTTAACATTTTCCGATAAAACTTGGTCCATACAACGAATTAACCTCGCACTACTTTTAACTAAGCTGAATGGCATCCGTTGAGATGCATACGAATGTCCTTCGAATTTAAAAGCAGTATAGTTTTGAGCACTGGGATGCCAAGAATTCTTATATCCTAGCCTGAAGAGTGGTAAAATTATAATAAGATAAAATGAAATATTTTGATATTTGTCAGATAAATAAGGAAACTGGAATCTTTTTTCTGTTTTTTTAATTATAAAAAAAAAAATTATTAAAAAAGAAGTAGGTCCAACTATATCGGCTGGGCTACTAACAAACGCCTATTCACAGACGCGATCCCGCTACTGCGCGACATGGGAACCTTTGCCTGCTGCGTTTCCGCCCTGGGCCGGTACGTTCCTCCTTAGGCAACCTGGTCATCACGGGCTCCCCCGAAATAACCATATTGATGCCGGGCTTAGCGCGGACGTCCGATCGCCATAGGACATCAGCCAGTAGGGCCCCCAACCTCAAGCCATCCACTACTCCTAGCTTCCAAGTAGCTGGATTACAGGTGCACGCCACTACACCCAGCTGACAGAAGGCCTTCATTTAATATATTTAGCAAAGTAAACATTATTCTTTTTGATATAAATTTTAATTTTTAGCTATTGAAATATAAATATTAGTTTATAAATTATTTATATATTTAAATAATAAACTTATAAAAAATATATTTTTTGTTTGACTTTTACTTTAATAATGTCGTACAAACGTGATGATTTGAGACGTTTGCGCTCTCTATCGGTTAAATGATCAAAGTTAGTTCGTAGATGATGGCCGTCAATAAGTTGATTTGTTTAATTAAAATATGGTACAAAGTTAAAGATTAGTTCTTTGGATATTTATGTAGCATAAACAGTATGTGTCGATATTTTTACAGAAAAGTTATTAATGGTTTGTGTTGTAATGTGGCACGTGTTTAAATAAAAAATTTTAAAATGCTAACGACGTTCAAATGCATCATTTAAAAGTATCTTTTATGTGTTTATTTGTATCAAAATTATAGGGAAAAAAAACATCCTCTCCTGATGAGGGAGTTTTTAAATTATTTAATAATTACAGAGAAAGAACATCCTAAGATGTTAGTGCAAAAGGAAATATTTTTGTCTACGTTTTAGAAATTATTCTGCTGGCATAATGTTAAGTATATACCACCATTTAAATCAAGATATAAATAACTTTTTATATATTTTGAATTCATAAGTTTTTTAGATTATAGAAAAATTTCAGAATTGTTTTGATATTTAAATAAAAGATTTTTTTTTAATTTCCAGAGAAAAATATTGCATACCGTAACAACCGGAGGATAATATTTTGAAGTAGTTCGGTTATTTCCATACTATATTAGAGACGTGTTTCAAACCACGAGCTTAGAGATTATAATTTGCAGCTTTATTTCTAAGTGCTATTCAATCTTATATATTGTAAGCTAGTTATATATATATCATTTAACTGGGATTATTTATTTTTATCTAAAACAGAGCTGTGACCTGAAGACCACATGTTTGTTCCCCAGGATAGCCATGAATGCAGCCCAACACAAAGTCATAAACTTATTTAAAATTATTAGATTTTTTTTATGATTACATGCTGCAATGTGATTAAAATAAAAGTATGTCTGCATTCAAATGCAATATTCAACTAATTTTAGTTTCCCTTTTTTAAAATAAGAACCATTGTAATTTTTTTGTCATATAAAGCGGTGGATCGGCGCCGGCACCTTTTTTAGTTTATTTTTAATGTTTCAAACGGAATTCGATGGAACGATATCGCACGTACATAATTACACTCACATTTATATAATTCAATCAAACAAAATATGGTATTTTATGAATCAGATAAAATATGAATACATTCGAAATTGGAGCTCTCATGTAGTCAGACGTGGACTTATTTACGTCCCCATTGATCGCTCGTGGTCAACGACTGATTGCAGCGACGCATGCGCAGCCAGTAAACGTCTGACGTTTGTGATTGAATGCACCTGTGTAGCGATTGGCAATGTGAGGAATATTTAATTTCTTTATTTTTACGTAAAGTTGACATCTTTAATTTTTTTTGGAGTAAAAGTTTAGCCCAAGTTTAAAAATGAAAAACATTTCCAGTTACTTCGCGACTGCCTATCTCACTAATAAAAAGTCCTAAACGACGACAGAAAATATGGAAATATTAGTGCAAGTTGATGTTCCTGAATCATCTCAAGTGGAGAACATCATTCGGCCATAGACACTAACACTAAGAAAATGAATCGGGACGACTTGTCAGACGAGAATTTTATTCAATTATATAAAGTTTTACAATTTCATTTTACATTTAGTTATCAGTTGTTTGGCTTGTCTAAAATAAAAAAAAATTATGATAAATTTTTTGTTTTTTTATTTGCTTCATAACATTGGAAAAGCTGCTTTAAACTTCATTTAAATATCTGAATATAATTTTCTTTAGTAAAAAGCTTCACAAGAAGTGAGTTCCAGCACCTTTTTTTATTAAAAAAAAAAACCCTGAGAACCATCAATGATGTTTTATTATTTAGTTATGTACATTTTGTATATTAGTAATCACTAATTTGAAACCCTTATCAACGATTTTAAAAGATTATTCAAATAGATCGCTGCATAATTAAAATTATTACTTAAGGACTTTTTTACTTATCTGTGTTAGTGGATATAAAAATATGCATGGATCTTTTCTTTGCTTAACAGCTTTTGGTAATGTTTGCATATCTAATTTGTGACTGGACAATTTGGCTAATGTGGACTAGAGATGTCAAAAGGTACCCTTGATCTAAAATACTAAATTTAAGCACCTGAAGTGACTTAGCACATTCATTGGCCTTGAACTTCAACATCTGCCACCTTCTGGCATCAATTGATTACTTTGGCTTGCACTGAGTGGCACTATTGTATAGAGAGTTTTACCTGTTTTATCTCACTGATTCTTGATTTTCTCTTCATATTTTTCCAACTGGACTCTCTCAATTCACTTTATGTTTTATTTTATCATCCTATTGGCCTCTTTTAAGGTATTTTGAGATCTTTTTTTATTGTTTACTTCATATTCTCTTACATTTTTCAATCTGATCTGATTTTTCTTTTCAGTTCTTGCATTTTCTGTAAGATAACTTGTCTATCCTTTTCTCCCCAATTCTGTTGTTGTTGTTTTTTGGGATGATTTTTACTTTTTAAATTTTTCTTTTATCAGTCCAGCTATCTTCTAGTACATTTTTTTGTTTATTTTTAAAAATAATTCCTGTTCATCTATCTATTTCATCTCTTTGCCATTTCTTATCTCGAGATATTTTATTCACTTTTATAGTTTGTCTACTTTTTCCATAAGCAATATTTAGACCATATTCATCTCTCCTTGTCATTAATCAATTTGCTGCTCTTAATTTATTTTTATGGTTTTTGTTTTAGTTTTGTGATCATTTATGATGGTTATTATAAATTATATATTTGCTTGTTATTTCTTTATCAAATTTCTTACATATTCTTTGTATCTTGTTTTTTATCTCGAGATATTTTATTTGCTTTTATAGTTTGTCTACTTTTTCCATAAGCAATATTTAGACCATATTCATCTCTCATTGTCATTCATCAATTTGCTGCTCTTAATTTATCTTTGTGGATTTTGTTTTAGTTTTGTGATCATTTATGATGGTTATTATAAATTATATATTTTCTTGTTATTTCTTTATCAAATTTATTTTTTAATCAAGGCTTCTATTTCTAACACTATTTCATTAAATTTGAACTGCTTGTCTTCTTTCATGTAAATTCTATTTATTTTCTTGAATAATCGTCTTTATATATTCTAGTTTGAACCTTGCCCTTTTCCTAACCTCTCATTTTTATGTACATCATAACCTTCTAACAAAGCTTTGAAAACTTAAAATGAAATATACAATGAATACATAATTACACATGTTCACATATATAAAAGAAATGTATGCAGAATATAGGATGGATAAATAGCAATAAAGAATTATTTGGTCATTAAGAGATAATTTAAATCAATAAAATTTAATGACAAACCATGATAAAAACATATATTGCGAAAACGCAATATATGAGTAAGAGAACAAACAGGTGTTACTGTCCTCATTTAAAAAATTAAAAGACAAGTGGAGTTGGGATGGATATGTTGTTAGAAGATATGATAATAGATGGACAATTGAAATCTTAAACTGGATTCCAAGAGATTGTAAAAGACCCAGAAAGAGACCACATGTGAGATGGATGGATGAAATAAGAAAGTGTGCATGGGTGATGTGGAGAAGAGAAGCTAAAGATCAGAGAAGATGGATTGAACTTGGAGAGACCTTTATCCTGCAGTGGAGTGCTAATGGTTGATGATGATGATGATGAATGTTAAAAAATACAATAGTAAGAAATCACAAGATAACTATATATACAAACATATTTACACATATATTGAATGGGAAAGAATCAGTTTCTGCACACATGTATTTAGTGCCAAATTTAACAATGAAAAAACTAAATGTTTGAGAACAAATTTGTGATACGAAGCTTTAAGTACTGTTTTTTGTAGACACACGGGGGGGGGGGGCTATTAATCATTTAATGATAAATATATATAACAAAAAATTCTAAATGAAAAAGGGGATTGAAAAATAAAAGAAAATTAACTGCAAGAATATTCTATGATCAAATATATTCCTTATCCTTCCTCTACGTAAAAAAATAAATAAATTACTTGTAATATTTAAATTAATTATATTTTAGGCCCTCATTAATCAAACACAACTACCTAGGTAACATTAAAGTCTGTGTACTCATCAAAATTTTGATACTATTTTATAATTTATTGCATTCACAAAAGAGATTCTTTATACTTGAATACATTTCGTATTAGCAGATTTTTTCAGATAAAAGTTCAAAATTAGATTCAGTATTAGCAGTTTCATACGTTTATAGATCAATATTTTTTTTATAATATAAAAAATATTTCGGGTAGTTATCAGAAAATTCCATTGCTGAATATTTTTCTTCTCTCCAAGAATTCCCCATGACCCGATTGTAGTATCATAATCCAAATAAAAGCGTTAATTTAGGACTCTGTAATAAGGGATTAAAGGCGGTATATCTGTTGCAATGATTATAATAATTACTTTTCTTCAATGAAGGGGCTGGTGTTTCTAACAATAAAAATAATAATTAATGATCCCTTGACATAGATTGATGCTTGCTATTGACTTAAATTAGTCTGTACTATACTACAGGTATTCTGCATATGTTTCTAAGAATAACTTTCTCTAGGAAATGTCTGGGATGCTGTCATTTATTTTAGCAAGTAATAATAAATCAAATGTTCAGCCTTATATACATACCATCCATTTAAGTCAGAATTGTTTACTTGATAGCTTATGAGCCTTACTAGTTAAAACAATAGCAAACTCTATATAGTACTACTGTATGGAGAGTTTGCTAGTGTTAACAGCTTGTGTGACCATGGGAAATGGTGATACATGTGATTTTTAATAGTTTAATACCAATCCTGCTCATGGGCTATTAAAGATATAAAGACACCAACATGTATAGTTACTATACTGGGTTCAGATCTGTATGTCTATACTAGCAATCAAGCTTGGATTGAAAATATTGTGTTTTTATTTGGATGTGTTGTGGTTAACTAAAAAGGTAAAAAGTGGATGTTGGAAAATTTTATTAGATCCTACAATCTAAATAATGTGCTCTCAGATTCAAGGCTCCACACTGATAAAAGCCAGAAACTAGTCTGGTTATATTGGATGAGTAGACACTAGATTAAGATTTATGTACAAACTTTTTGAATCCATTAATTATCATGTCTTCCACTGAATATTGTATGGAGTTACTGTTTTAACAGCATGTGTAAGCATAAAAATGGTGATCATATGAGATATTTAGTGGTTTAAGCCATACTAGTTCTGTTTTACAATATGGACTTTTGTCTTATTTTTTTTATATTTTTTAAATTCAAATTATATTTATATTTAAATTTTGGAGATTCATAGACTAAGAAATTAGTATAATTCATTGACATAATTATTCAAGTAATTTTAAAAAAAATTGTTATGTGTTATCAATACTGTGTTGTTATAGCATATATACATGTGTAAATTTGTGGTGGTTATACGTTGTATTACTTTAAGGGGAAAGAGATCCAAATATATATTCTTTTTTTTTAAATTTATAAGTTCAATAGCTGAATATCTCTGTAAACTTGATTGCCCAACACATTTAGTGCCAATGTAACAGGCCATTGAATTGTTCAGGAGATAGGAGGAGTGCATCTTAGTATGGTCAGACTTTGGGTATTTGGATAGGATGCAAATGATTATGCGATGAAATACATAACCCATGATTGTGCCTACTTCCAATAGACTACCTCTGCATATTTTTGTTAACTTAGACACAATTTGGGTTAGTTCAACCAGTTCTCACCCCTTCCTGGCTCCGTTATATCACAGTATTCAAATTCAGGGAGTAATTGCTTTGGACTCTCTTAACAAGTAATGAAATTACCCTGGTCAGTAATGATTGCATCTCTGTCAATATAGATGATGATTGATTATCTAAGCTCTTTAAATATTATTTAGTATTGCCGCATATGGAATAAGGTGTGTGTGTGTATATATACATATTCAAGGTAATTATACTAATTGGTGTGAATTCTTATTTGTGATAATACTAGTAATAGTAATGATGATAATCTACATAATGAGTTAGAGACCAGTTTAAAATAATAAATTCTGTAACATTTATTGAATGACAACAACAAAAAAATAACACAAAATAGTTTAACAATAGTGAGCTATTTATAATCAGCTATGTCAGCTTCTACCATATTGTTATTTAAAATAATGAAAATCTTTATCCCTAATCCATGGTAGAAATTCATGTACTTATTACCAAATTATTTACAAATGAAAATTTTTTTTATAAGATCACGAATCTGAAATGACTAAATCAATACTATTAACAGTCGCATTTAAATGATTATCCTTGCCCAGTTCATGTTGATAGTTATCGATTTTCTTGGGTACCCTTCCTTATCTATGAATACCTCAAATATTAATAGGAAAGAATGTTGGCTTTTTGATATTGGATGATTGGTTCCCCTTATTTATAAAGGTTTAAGTTTTATTTTAAAGTCAAGCTCATTTTTTTTGACCATATATGTCAAAAAAAAATTGATCCTATGTTTGACATCTACTTCAACAGTTCAGAGGCAAAGTATTGTTAAACTCCAGTCATATATTGTTGATTTGATACTCTACTGTACACAAGTTATTTATCTATCGATGTAGGTATTGTTAATCGAAGAGGCTAATTATTTAGGCAAGATTTTATTTTCAAACTTAGAACAATTTTACATATAGTACAACTTAGTGGTAACATCATTAGCTAACCAGTCTCCATTTTACAGACTTCATCTTTGGCTACTGCTACAATTTGCCTATCAATCCATTTTAGGACTTGTTATAAAACTCTTTTTTTATATGAATTGTAGCTGATTTTCTGCAAGGTGTCTTGAATAATATTAATGGATAGATCATGAGGTGCTAAACCATATTGGAAATAACCATAGAAAGATTTGCACTAACACATATAGGTTAGTTTTAGATTGCTGCCATCTCTTAACAGTTTGTTAAACAATGCCAAAGACAAAATACCTGTGGACCATGCTCCTCAGCTAGTCCATAAAATTGAATATTCTAACCTTTTGCTGCTCTGAAGTTCTGTGAAAAATCTCTTGCAAATAGATCCACAAGAATGGACCAACACACATATCTATATAACAGAGGTAAACAAAAGATTGAATACAAATCTTTCTTGACCATGAATGTGCCATGGGTCATACATTTTCTCCATCCAATGTTAGAACAGTTTATTCCGAAAGAGACGATAGGAAAATGGAATAGTTGGGCAATTGCAAAGGATCCACATTCCATCAACTGAAAAGATTCTTGCATTCCATTGTCTGGAAAAAAAAATATCTAAATGCCTTATTTGCATATTGTTGCCTTATTTTACATATATAATGTTATTAAGCATTATGATTCTGGCAGTGTTATGCTGAGACCAATTCTGTGCTTTATACAGTTGCAAAGCATATTTGAAAGATGTGTTTTTCCAATCATACTCGAAGTTACAGAGTGTTTAAAGATTAAAGGTGCTTTGTGAAATTCTAAAAATACAATGGCAAGATTATAACATCAAAGAAGATATTCTTCAATATCACACTTCCATTGTATTGGACATATATAATGAAGGAACTATGCAAGACTTCGTAAAAGCATGTTTTATGATGAACTTGAGCATGGGTTTTATGGGAGAGATAAATACTGCCTACATTATAAATATTTTCTCAAAGACATTCTAAAGAAATGCAATATTGATTTTTTTTTCCATTAAGAAAACATGGCAGAGAATAAACTACATTGGAAAACTACAATTAAACATGGCATTGAATTATTTCAGAAAAAAAGTCTTCTGAAGAAATTAAAAGACAGCACCATAAAGGATCAAACAAAAAAAATGGACCAGTGTGTTCTATATGAAAACAGGAAAAACTCTCCATACAGTAGTGCAATCCAGAGTAATCGATGGATGCAAAAAGATTTGTACGTAAAATCTCTATCTAGCACCTACTTATCCAATATCCCCAGACTAGTTTCTAGTTAAAGACTTTCATCTGTGAAGAGCTTTGGATCTGAGGGCACTGCACTTAGATCTTAGGATCTAATGCAACCCTCCACAGCCACCTTTTACTCTTTATTTAGTTACAAACCTATGAGTCTAAAATTGAAAACACAATATTTTCAATCCAAACTCATTAGCTTATATCATATAGGTTTGAGTATATGACTATATAAGCTAATGAGGTTGGATTGAAAAGATTGTGTTTTTAATTTTAGACTCATGGTTTTGTAGTTAACTAAAGAGGTAAAAGTTGGCTGCTGGAGGGTTGCATTAGATCCTAAGATCTAGGTGCAGTGCTGTCAGATCTTGCACTGATGAAAGTCACAAGCTAGAAACTAGTTGGGGAAATTGGATGAGTAGGCACAAGATAGGGATTTTATGCACAAACAAATATTGCATCCATTGATTACTCTGGCTTGCACTGAATGACACTACTGTATGGAGAGTTTTGCCCATTTTAACAGCTCGACTAAGCATAAGAAATGGTGATCATGTGTTGTACATTCTATGTTCTGACTCATTAATGTGTTAACAGATTGTTGTTTTTTTATAATCATTGCAAAGTTTATTTTTAAGTCATTTTTTATTTTCTTGCAGTAGATTGTTTTGATTTAAAAAGAGAACAAAACTTTTGCAACTGAAAAAGTCAACAATTGACTACATTATCAAATCCACCAAGGGCTTTGAACATTCAATCATTGGTGTTTCAATGAAATGGACAGTTGAATTGTTGGAAGGGGGAGAAGATTGAAGCCTGTCCATTAAAGTTTAAGAAATTGCTTTTTAATATAAGCCAAGTACTGATTACATATATATAATTAATAAAATGACATAAATTTCGTAACTTGCTTTTAAGCTTGCATTTAAATGTTCACTAGAGGAAGCTTACCAATAGCTCTAATCAATCTTTATTTTATAAGTGCCAAAAGGAAAAGATTCAAAATCTCTATCGGAAAGTCCCTATCTCCAGACCAATTGGTTTCGAGCTTGTGGCTCACCTCAGTGGAGCACTGGAACTCTAGAAATTAGATCTAGTTTCTGATAGAGATTTTGAATTCTTTCTTTTTCGACACTTATAAAATAAAGCTTGATTAGAGCAATTGGTAAGTTCCCTCTAGTGAACACACACACACACATATATATATATATGGGAGATTATGATCTGGTCCAACTGATGAGTACTGGTTTTGCATGAAATATGTATATTGGGAGTCATTTACCTTTTTCACAGTGTGTGGTCATATGTCTTGGTTGTTTATGATGGAGTGAAGGATGAATACTGACTAAAAAACCTAAGTTCAAAACCCTCTAATTAAGTCAGCTGTTGTAAAAAGAACATAATTATCTAGTGATAAGAAAGCCAGACTTAGGGGGAAATTTTTTAATATAAAAAATTTTGATAAGCAAAAATAAAAGGAAAGAAATTTTTTAAAAATAATTTTTGTTATTCATTAGACTAAAGTTTATCCACTAAATGGGCATCTTGGGGATCATAAATTGTATTTGGTCATATGTTTATGATTACATCTCTCTACAAAGTGTTAAAAGAGGATAGAAACCAGCCCCTATTTTACATGAGAGTGGTGCAGTAAATATTTTTTTTACTTTAGGTAAAGATATATATAAATTTATTTAATGTAAGAAATATTTACTAAGGCAATAAACCTATTTATATAGAAAGTAGGTTGAAGTAAAGAAGAGTTCGCCTCTTTTCTTCCAAAGCGTAAGTTTGTGGTTAAGATCTGTAGAGGTCCCTGCCTTTGCATTATCAAGTGCACTTACTTGAGGTTTATTGCCTTAGTAAATAAATATATATATAAATGTACTACTAGTTTTCTGATTTCTCTATTATTCATTTTTAATTCTCAACTGGTAAATAAAAATATATATATAAATGTACTACTAGTTTTCTGATTTCTCTATTATTCATTTTTAATTCTCACCCAGTTGGTGTTTCTAGAGATTTGTTTATATGCATATACTTATAGATGAGATATTCACGAAATTTTTAATTCTTGTGCTATGCGGACTATTATAATATTCACTTTACTAACTTCACAATTATTCTTTAAAAAAGTAAAATAAATCTCAATAGTTGTAGAACTCTTTAATAATTGTTTATTAGACATTTATTAGATTAGATATTATCCAGTAATGGATAATATTTCTATAATGTAATTTTCACTACACCATTTTTAGGCAAGGTTACGATTAGTTTCTACTCTTTTAACACCTTGTGGAGGAATAAACCTACGATCAAAAACATATGAAAAAGATTTATGATCCCCCAAGATGCTCCTTTAATTATTATACGGCCTTCCAATGCACGTTAATGAAACTAAGAATTTAAAAGTAAATCAATCAATGAAGACAAATTAGCTTAAAGGAGTCTTATATTGGAATTAGTTTTTCTTTTTTTTCTCGACTAACTGGGGATTGTTTTTTAAGTTACTTTAATAATCGTGAATTATTATAATTCACTATAGAATCTTTGTTATATGTGTGTGTGTGTTATGTATGTGTATGTTTAAATACATATACATAAAATAGTTAATTGTAATAGGACGATATATATATGTGTATGTAAAATACATATACAGCAATTTAAATCGTCTTATTACATTTAACCATTTTATGTGTATGTATTTAAACATATGCACACATACATAATCTTTAATTATTAATTACGTGTATATACAAACTAAATATTTATTTCAAGAATATCATCGTTTAACTTTTTTTTTTTTTGTACCAAATGAATGAATATAATAAACATCTCCACACTTCCCCATTCTTTTCAAATTCATATAAATAAAGATATAATAAAAGACAAGTGACCCCCAAGATGCATTGCGTGCTGAACCAGCACTCATCAGTTGGCCCAGGTCACTATCTTCCATATATATATCTCTATTATATGCAAAGTATTTATCTAGAGTAAATTGTTACATTTTCATTTACCATTGTCAAACTCACTCCGCTCACAACTTTGACACCGTCCACCTCAGGTAAATACAATAATGATTATTACTAATCATTTTCGAAACTAGAGATTATCTCTAGCACAGATATAAACTTTAAACCTCAGTTAAAGATTAATATATCTGATTTTTTAAATTTACACACACGGAGTTATTCACCTTTCTCTGTCCCGTATGTAATATCTTTATAGATATAATAAAATGAATAAATTGCAAACATTTTTTAAAAATATTAATAAATTACCTTATATTCGTTTTACTAAAGTTTTATGTCAAAAAAAATAATAATTACGTAGTTAGTTACTCTGGCTGTCATACGATATTCAATTACCCAGATGGCACATTGAGCCTCGCAATTCTTTTCAAGTAATTAAAGTATTTTTTTTATTCAACTAAAAATTGATCCATTAATCTTCAATTCTTGAGTTAATTCCACAGCGCCAAATCACATTAAACTAGTTTGATATGTTAAAAGAACGATAGCCCTTTTTTTTGCATATTCAAATTTATTTTTGCATATTCATTCTTCTCTTATCAAACTGGTTAGATATTAATATCTTGCAAAAAATTAAATCATACTTAGACCCCATTCTGAAACTGTTTCCGTTAAAATTAATGTAAAAAGTAATATTTTTGATAATTTTAAAATCAATCTTTTTCAAGTATTACGTTTTATCATCATTGATGGATATTTTATAATATTGTTTAAACAATAACTGTATTATTCTTGTTTTTTAATTATTTGATGATTCGAAAATCATTGTTTTGTCATAAACAATTAACCTGCAAAACATCGCATGATCACCATTCATTAGATTCTAAGATCTACGTGCAATGCTTTCTGATCTAAGGCTCCTCGGTGATGAAAGCCACAAGATAGAACCTAGTCTGGGGATATTGGATGAGTAGGCACTAGATAGAGATTTTATGCACAAACCTTCCTGCATCCATGCTTGCACCGAGTGATGCTACTGTATGGAGAGTTTTGTCTCTGTGTAAACAATCAGTTTAGAAAAAAAAAAAATTTGTTTGAGATTGAACTGAGAAAATAAATTAACATAAGATTTGATGATGATTACAGTATAATAAAAGATTCTTAATAGCAAAAAAAAAAATTCGACCATCTTTTTTTTGATTAATTTATATTTATTATTCAAAACCTTGATGTTGGTCATGCTATGACATATGAAAATATATATATATTTGTAATTGTGAAGCAGAAGGGAAATAACTACCTTCCATAGAGTTATATAGCATAGTTATTTTCGCTTTGCAATTAATGATATTTCTGTTATGATTATTTATTTATTATTAAATAAATATTTTAACTTTAGTTATCTTTTGTGTCTTACATATGCTTATCAAAAATTTGTAACAAATACATTATTATTTAATACTCGCACCAAGCATATTTTTTTAAAATAAACGTTTGTAACAAGTATATTTTTAATTAACTTTTTTTTATTGAATATATATGCGTGTGGTATGCACATCATATAATATTAAAATCATTTATATTCTTTATTACTTTTACAATATTTTTTACAACCCACTATTGATGGTTTCAATTGTTTCAGCAATCTTCCTCAGAATCCAAAGTGAGATTAGTTGCAATATCTTCGTCAATCACATTTTTATCCTTTGTGATATTTATGCCATATACCAATAAGCTATAGGTTATTATAGAAAAAGTACAAATTATTCCCTTTGGGGAATGAGAAGAGGGATAGTATCATATTAAATACTTTATATGTAATGACGCATCTGTTTTGAAGAAAATTGCTGGGGTAATCGAAACCGTCAATAGTGGGTTGTAAAAAGCATTGTAAAAGTAATAATAAATATAAATGATATTAATATTATACTTTTTAATTCTCTGACTGATGTCAGGCATATCTGTCCATTCTCTAAGTCATGTGTTTAATCTCTTCCTGTAAATCATATTATAAGTGTTCCATACTTTATTGTATGGTTTGAATTCTTTAATAATTGTCTTAATTTAACATCTACAAATTAAGACATTTTCTAAAAACTTTTTTTTTTGTCAGACACATATATATATATTCCTTTATAATATAATTTCTAATAAAAACAACCTAACCATTTTTAATTATATGATTAGTTTTATTCAATCTTTTGGAAATTTATTTATTTATCCTTTTTAATTTTTATCACACACCCCTCCCCCGCTTTTTTTTTTTGAAAATCCATTAAACATTTCATTTTTTAAATATTTATTTTAGTATGTATTTTTTTGTTGTTGTTTTTATCTGATACTTTTGCGATTTTGAACAGATGAGTTATTTCCATTTATTTTTAGTCTTTTCGCTTCTCATTTTGATCCACAAATTACTGTAACAACATGGAGAAAAGCAATCTCGCAGCTACGTTATCTAAACTTTGCTATTGCGTTTTGAGAAATGTTTTGAATAAGAACATTGCGACTCTTTAGCATGATATTCCAAGGTTTTAACCGCTGCAATAATTCTTATTCGAGTGAAATGATTTTTCATAATTTACAAATTTAGTACAAGTGGCAACTTGTGCTCAGGAAATTTATCAAAATCATTTAAATTATTTTATTAAAGGTATGCTTATATAGATATGGTCCAACATCTAGATATTCCAACAAATATCTGATATTTTAGCTTGAGTGTTTTGATATTAGGAATAACATCTCTTTTATCAGAATAATTTATACTTTATTGAATAAGTAACACTTTTTTTTAAGTGTCATAGCATCGGCCGGGACGCGAACCCGCAACCCGGGCAACTGCCTGCAAGTGCAAGGCAGTCGCGCTGACCTCTCGATTCAAACTATGACGATTTATTTTTAGGCCAAATAGAAGCAAACAAGCTCACTTTTTTTATAATAAAATATTAGAATATTAATAATGACGTTAGCTGTTTATACATAAGTTATAAAACAGACGAAAACCATAGATTTCAGGAAATTGCAAGTAATGCTAACATTTATAGTTCCAATAATGTAGACATTTATAAAAAGAAAAAGTTATGAAGCAAGATACGGCAATAGTAAGAAAGGATGTGTTAGATAATACATCAAATGAGGTAGGATTAATTACGGTCAAAGAATTCTCTATTGATGATTTAAATGTTGGAGATCAATGGTTTCGAACTTTAATCAAAATTAAATCATTTAGAGGTGATTATATGGAAAATCTTCCTGGATATCTTAATAATTAATTATAATTTAATAACGTGTAAAAATCAGATTTTTTGTGCGTGTCGTGATAAGAATTTATCTGTGTGTATATATATTATAAGGATCAATGGGTCTGTGGATATGAAAAAAAACAAAAACATTTTGATACAAATAGTTTGAACTTTAATTTTCGCAAGGAAGTAAAGTCATACAGGAAAACAGTCTGGGAATCGGGATATTCTGAGAAGCTTGTTAAGAGCTATTGACACGTTCTTTATATAGCTTTAATTTTTACATATATATATATACTGTATTAATCAGACATTAAAGATTTTTAAAAAAGCTAAGAAGAAATTGTAAAAAAGTAAATTTAACTAAATATATTGGACATATTCATATTAATAAAACACAATGTTATCATATACATGCCTTTATTATATTCCACACACACGCATGTCTCTCAATACATATAAGCACTCACACATAATTTTTTGTTGAATGTCAATGAATAAAAAATGAGTCTCTTAAAAGATATGTGTCAGGGAGATATACATAGAAATTTTAAATGTATTTTAAATAAACTGGCTTATTTCAAATATGACACTTTGGAAGCTTGTTGGTGTGAGCAATTTTAAAGTTATTAGTAGAGAAATTTATTTTGTTATATTTGCTTTCAAAAGACCTTTTACTATATTTTTTTTACATAATTTTCAAATTGAGTCTCTAAATAGTTTCCACCAAAAGTAGAATGACATTTTCTACTTTATTAGGTATTCTTTTAAAAGTAATGTATCATCAATAGAAGATTATATAAAGGACTTATTTCTCTCAGAGCATTGAATGTTCTTTAGAAAATTTTAACTTTATTTAAATATTCCAAATACATTCAAATGTTGGTAATAGCATACAGGTTCAAGAGGTATTATTCTTCCCTCTTCAGAGAATACTAGCACGGGGATCAAACCTGGACCCTTAGATTCTTGAGTATTGAATTTTAAAATAACACTAACCAACTAAATGCTAGTACTGTCACTGGTCAGGCTTAAAATTTAATACTCAAGAATCTAAGGATCCAGGTTCAATTCCCATCTAGTATTGCCATGGGTCAGGCCAGCAACACCTGAAGATAGGAGAATAATACTTCTCCAAACATTATGCATACACTTACATATGTGATGTTACTAACAGTTGAATGTATTTGAAATATGCTGTGTCCCGCTGTACTCTATTGCCTGCTAGATTGCAAATATAAATAACACAAATAATTGCTAATTAATGAGGCAGCTTGGCAAGTACATTTAAGTAACAAGAATTTATTTACAGAGTTATATGAAGATAATTAATATACATGTATATTATGATTATATACACACACTATATAAATAACAATAAGGGCCTGAAGGTGTAACAAAATAATAATAAGATCAATACGACCTGTTGTACAGTTTCTAGGTTTACTTTTGAATGTTCGGAGGAAACCTCTCCGCAAGGCTAAGTGAAGGAAGGAGCTGACTGGAGTACCTGAGGAAATGACAGATTTGCCTTTCAAGAGCTTCACATAGCAAGAGTCTAGTCTCAGTTCTATTCTAGATCTGTTTTACCCTCTCATTTTTAGTGTAGACTCTCTTAATTGGCCATTCATTATCCATGTGGTGGTCATCTCTTTAGTTACCATATTCGATCCCTGATCATATAATGCAATTACCTTAGAATTGTCTATTTTAAGCAATGGTTCTATTACCATTAAATCTGATCAGGAAATAAACATTCAGCATTGCAAAGGCTTTGTTTTCTTTATCTTAATCCTTTGCTCGAATTCATCTAACTTTCTTGATAAGTTAGTTTATAGTTTGTCATTTATATAAATATACACACACAATTAGCAATCCATTTACTTTTACAATTATAATTATTATTTACCTAGAAATACACCTTTTGTGTATACATAAATATACACACATATTTAGCAAACTTCCTCCAAGTTCAGAGATTCGTGTTTTACTTTTTTCCTATTCTCTGAACTTAAAACATAATAAGTATGGTAGGGGGGAATTTTTTTTCCAGGTTTAGGGACTGCATTGCTGTTATGGCTTTTTTCAAACATCCACTTGCTGTTGTCTTTTTCCTAAAACAGCCACAGCGTTTGTTGTCTACATTCATCTTTCCGCAACTGGCTGGTGTGTTTGCGTAGCATTCTTCCATCGGCAGATGGATACCACTTGATTGGCTAAGTGGCGTACGGTTTCAGCTTTATTCCAGAATCTGTCAATTTTGTTTCTAACCCATATGCATTCTCTAGATACAAATTTGTACTTAGGAACAGGTAATTCATACTCTTCAGGCGACCTACTTTTTGCAGGCTTGGTCTGCAATTTACTATCTAGATTTTTCTGTGGGGTTGATTTCTTGACTTCTTTCAAAGATTTGACTATGGCTGGAGGTGTTTTCGCACATGATTTATGATGTCATTATTTTTGCTCATCGATAATTTAATTCCCAAGTGATTGAACCAATCACAGCCAATGAGGGGATTTATCAGGGCGTGAATTATATATAATGGCAATTTTAATATTTTGCCATTGTAAGAAGTAATTGAGCCTGTCTTTAATCTTTATGGCCTTGCCATTGATGTCCCGAGCTTTAAATTTGGTATGCATAAGTTTAGATGGCTGTGCCATATCTACTATGACAGTTGTCCAATCTTTAATGGACAGTAAAGACATCTCAATACCGCTGTCAATTTCCATCGATAAGGTTTTTTCGGAAATTTTGACAGTCATTTCAAATTTTCGTGATTGGTTGAAAGACACATTATTAATCACCGAAAATTCCTCTTGCTTATGTTTTCCAGTAAAACGCTCTTGGCAGTTATTACTTGTGTCATTGTCATTTCTTATTTTGGCACATTTTTTCCAAATTCCCAACTTTATTACAGTGTTTACAGCGTTGGTCCTTATAAAAACACTCGTGCCGAGTGACCTAATTTTCTGCAGCAAAAGCACTTAAGTCAACTTTTCTTAATATCAGTTATTCTACTTTGATCAGGCACCCTCCTTTCAGGTTTGTCATCTTTGTGGATTTCATAAGGAACGTTGTCTGCCATTTTCATGGCCGCAAATCCTTTAGCTTGCTGTAACACAAGTTTATGAGTGATGCCATGTTTGATAGCTTCTTTATAATTGATATCCTTGTCTGCCAATAACTGCTGATACAGATTGTCACTGCTCATACCACATAAAATTTGTTCGAGGACAGCTTCCTCCAGGTATGAATCATAGATGCAGTTTTTTGTGAGTTCACGCAGAGCAGTAATAATCTTGTGTTCACTCATTCTTGCTTGTTGGCAATTTCCGAAGTGGAGTCTGGTGATGTGTCTAGACTCATGAGGATTATAATAGTTGGCCAAATGATCTTTGATCTGTTTGAATGTTAATTCTTCCAGGGTTTTAGGTTCACAAAGCCTATTTGCAATTTGGATTACTCCTTTTCCAGAGAAACACAATATGGTCGCTATTTTACATTTATCATCCTTTATTCTGTTAATAATTAAAAGTTTCTCAATATGTTGGACATACAGGGGTCACTCACATGCCTCTCTGACATCAAATTCAGATATTGCCAGTTGCATTACAATGACTTAGTCAATTTAGCAAAAAAAAATATAAATATTTTTTTTAGTAATTTATCCATTCACGAAATCAATTAATTAGACGCCAACGTTTGTAAATGCCTTAATTGTTATTACTGACCATTCTGCAATTTTTTGGGGATTAAGACCACTGTGATTCGTAATCAAGACTATGACTGTGCCAATTGCTGTGTCCAGTGGCACTCTATTGCTTGCTGGATTGCAAATATAAATTACACAAATAATTGCTAATTAATGAGGCAGCTCTGCAAGTATATTTAAGTAACAAGCATTTATTTACAGAGTTATACGAAGATAATTAATATATACATATATGATGAATATATACACACACTATATAAATGACAATAAGGGTCTAAGGGCATAATAAAATAATAATAAGATCAATACGACCTGTTATACAGTTCCTAGGTTTACTTTTGAACGTCCGGAGATAAACCTCTCCACAAGGCTAAGTGAAGGAAAGAGCTGACTGGACCATCCAAGAGCTGACTGGGCCACCCAAGGAAATGGCACATCTGCCTTTCAAGAGCTGCACTTAGCAAGTATCTAGTCTCAGTTCTATTCTAGATCTGTTTTACCTTCTCATTTTTAGTGTAGACTCCTTTGGTTGGCCTTCCGTTATCCATGTGGTGTCATCTCTTGAGTTACCATATTCGATCCCTGATCATATAACACAATTACCTTAGAATTGTCTATTTTAAGCAATAGTTCTATTATCATTAAATCTGATCAGGAACTAAACATTCAGGATTGCAAAGGCTTTGTTTACTTTATCTTAATCCTTTGCTCAAATTCATCTAACTTTCTTGATAAGTTAGTTTATAGTTTTTCATTAATTAAACTATTTAATTCGGCTAATTGCTTTTATAAAATATTGTGAATGTCATTGGCATCCACACACGTACTTTTAACGGTAAACATTAATAATACTTATTTTGTATATAAATATACACACAATCAGCAATCCGTTTACTTTTACAATCATAATTATTATTTAACTAGAAATACATCTTTTGTGTATACATAAATATACACACACATTTAGCAGAATATTTAAATAAAGTTAAATTTTTCTAAAGACAGTCAATACTCATATTAGATGATGGAACTAGTCTGACATATAAATACAACTAAAACACCATCACAAATCTTCAAGAAAACACAGAGTTATCTTATGTTTAGTGGTTTAAAATCATATAAGTTGTATAAAGAAGGAATTATATATAAAAAAAGATTGCATTAAAATGTATGAGATAATAAGATTATATATGAAGAGAAATGCAAAAAAGTAAAGGAGAATGTATAAGAATAATAAATATATATAGATGAAAAATATTAATTAAGTAACTTTAGTCTGACTGTCACAATAATGGTCGCAATACTTTCCAATTCCACGTTTGATACTTGTACCGTACAATCTGTTGCAATAAGCAAAATTTCTCTTATTTGTTTATTATATCTACTTTTGTTTGCTAAATTATCTTATATCTAATTCAAAGTTAAATTTACATATTTTCTTCTAAACTGTTTATTGTCAATCACAAACTTGATAACTCCAATAAATCTTTAAGTATATGTATCTTCAGAATAAAATAATTAGACCAATGAACCTGTGAAAAGTTGATTTTTAAATATGAAGATACTAAACAATATGAAAGATAAAATACCCACCAATCAAACACTTTCGATTGTATATAAAAGCAGGAGCAGCAATGCCATTTGCATATTACAGTGAATCTAGAGCAAATATAGCTGCTAGTCTCCCACCATAAATACTTATATAAACAAACTAAAAGCAGGATGTGTTTTGGGAGCATGAACAGAAATCCAGCTATATCTTCGATCTTATTGTTTGCATGGAGTGAGATGACAGAAAATGAAAAGTGAAGGAGATGTAGTTTATTACAAACAGCAACCATGCCATTAATAAAAAAGTGAATTGCATTAAACTCTCAAACAAATGGAATACGTAAATACCTAATTTAAATAATTAGCATTTTACTTATAAATATTGCAGCATACCAACCATTTTATGAGTACTATGAATCCGGCTTCTCTAGCCAAAAGCATGCTCAGTTACTGTTAATAAGAAGGAATAAACATTTTACTTAGCCAATGTTAGAAACGTTATTGGCAACTAATTACAAACAAGATTAAAAGGTTAACTTCAAATAATTTATTTAAAATCTTATAATGCTTGTTTAACATTTTATTTTAGAGATCATTTATGCTAATATATAAGCTAATAAACGTCACATGATCACCATTTCTTATGCTTGCTCTTAACTGTTATTAAAATAGGCAAAACTCTCAATACATATTGCCACTCAGTGCAAGCCAGAGTAATCAATGGATGATGAAGGCAACAAACCAGAAACTAGTCTGGGGATATTGGATGAGTAGGCACTAGATTGGGATTTTTTATGCACAAGCCTTCTGGCATCCATTGATTACTTTGGCTTGCACTGAGTGGCAGTAGGTATAGAGAGTTTTGTCTGTCTTAATGCTAATATATATTTAAAAAAAGATGAATGGAAGACACATAGTCCTCAAATGCGTTTGCTTATCTAATTATAAATATTTGTTCTTATGATTAATAGTTGACATTATCCATTTTCTTTTTAATAATCAATTAACATTGGTGCATGTGGCTTATTTATAAGTATTAATGAAGTGTGTCTGTATGCATTAAATAATTTAATCTGCATAAATTATTCACCTACCTATAAAAGCTTACCAAAATTTGTCGTCATAATTCTAAATTAAGCATTATATTTATAAAGCATCAGAAAGCACATTAAATAGTATATAAACTATGTTTAAATCTTTTATATATATATTAAGACTAATATATTTCTTTCAACGATTTTAGGAATAAAAAATGTAGGTTTTTTTCCCTTTAAATAAATCACAATACAACTATTGTATAAAATGAGAAACATTAAAATAATATAAACACTATTGCTAAGAACTTTCAACTCATTTAAATCCTTATCAAACAGGCAAAACTCTCCATACAGTAGTGCCACCCTGTTCCAACCCGAGTAATCAATGGATGCCAGAAGGCTTGTCATAAAATCCCCATCTAGTGCCTACTCATCCAATATCCCCAGAATACTTTATGGCTTGTGGCCTTTGTCAGTGAGGAGCCTTGAATCTGAGAGCACTGCACCTAGATCTTAGGATCTAATGCAACCCTCCAGCAACCACCTTTTATCTCCAACTGCAAAACTATGAGAATGAAATTTTAAAATACAATAATATTATCAATCTAAGCTCAATAGCATATATAGTCCTATGAGTCTGAACTCAGTTCAGCATCTATACATTTTGGTGTCTTTGGCTCTACAGTGCTCTCAGATCCAAGGCTCCTCACTGACGAAGGCCACAAGCCAGAAACTAGTCTGGGGATATTGTATGAGTAGGCACTAGATGGGGATTTTATGCACAAGCCTTCTGGCATCCATTGATTACTCGGGTTGGCACTGGTGGCACTACTGTATGGAGAGTTTTGTCTGTTTAATAACAGTTATGTGCTAGCATAAGAGATGGTGAACATGTGATCTTTAGTGGTTTAAATCCTTGTTAAGGCTTTATAAAAATCGTTATACTCTACTAAGTGATAAACTCAAACATTTCGTTATATTGGCCAGCAACAACTAACCAGAAAACTGGTTAACTTTGCATTAATAGCAACACAAAATTTTTTATAGCATATGATTCCTTGATCTTATGTTTTATCATGTGGTTCATACATTAATAGACTAAACCCACAGACACTATATATGCACAGTAATACTTTGATGAATATAGAAAGCTGAATAAACTATCATCCTTCATTGCTTTATATGTATATTTATGTTGTTGAATATATTTAATATTTGTCTTAGTTTCACCAATATATATTGCATTAAAGCCTGGTTGTGGGCATTTAATAGAATACATTACACTGCCTTTATCCTCTTTGCTTATTACCAACTTAGAATTGTTTATTAACCTATTAGGAAATAGAAAAAAAAAAGGTAGTTGGTAAGAATGATATATTGTGTATTTATATAAATGCAGTATTTTTAGATGCCTTAATTTTTGTGATAAAATTTATTTTGTCTATTTAGTTACCATTTGAATAATTTAAGCTTAAATAAGAAAGCTAGTCTTTTAAAGATGTAAATCAACTTTATAAGTTTGTTTTTTTCCTAAAATATATTAAAATTTACAATCCATCTGAGATATGTGAAAGTTTAGATTTTTTTATACTAATGCCTATATGGATTATCGTAACTAAAGTTAGTCAGTATCAATGTTTTCTATGACTCTGTCCTACAATGATTTTTTTTTATTTTTGTTTGTCATTTGATAACAGTCTTTTGTAGTGTTTTCATTAAATTTTAACAGCTCTTGTGATGAAGATGCTCATATAAGAGTTGTTACTTCTTTGTTATTTAATCATATGAAGGTAAATACTCTCAAACACATACACTCAATACACCAGAATCTGTTATGTCACTACAGTTATTTCCTAAAGTGTTTAGAATATAAAATAAAAATATTTTTCTAGCAGCATTGGATTTTTAATGCATTCTTCTTATGTATTTAAGATGTATTTTTAAACTACTTAGAATGTAAACAATGAGCATTGCCAATTGCTCAACAAGCTTTGTGATAAATGCTTAGTCAGAGAAAGCATTTAAAATATCTGTCAGGAAACGCCCCCTAAACCTCTGATTAATGGATTCGTGCTTTGGCACTCCTCAGAGAGGCGCTAGGGTAGCTTCAGACACTAGATATTTTAAATGCTTTCTCTGAATAAGCATTTATCACAAACCTTGTTGAGCAATTAGCAATGCTCATTGTTTATATCTTACAAGCTTAAGAGAATGGGGTCGTGTGATCTGTGCCTTTTTTTTATTCGACTTAGAATGTACTTTATTCAGATTTATGACTTCGCACACTTTTGATGAGATGGCAAAGCGATTGCTTTAAAATTCCATGCATTATTTGACATGGGATTATCCAACATGTATTTATTCTATCTTAAATATGTTTTTTTTTTACATATTCCTGTATTAAAACCATCAAAACATCACATGACCACCATTTCATATGATTACACAAACCGTTAATAATAATTGCAATGTGATGCAATGCACTATGGCTTCTCCACCTTACTTTCCCTTCCACACCCTAAGTTTTCCCCATATTCTTCTCTATTCTGCTCCATTCCATTCCCGACACCATTATCTTTGTCCACCCTATGGCTTTTATATCTAAACCCCCCTTATCTTTTTCAAACCCAGCATAAAAACCAAAAACCCACTTTCTGTATAATCACTTTGTTTATATTTATTCTTCCACAATTTCATTATTTGTACTTTTTTTGCTTATGCATATTTTCATTCAATTAACAGATGCCTAATATTTTCTATGTCTTCCTTACATAACTTGCAGACTAAATCATACATATTTTTCCATTTATGTGCATATTCCCTTGTTGCTAACAATCCTGTTCAAGTCTTAAACAGTAAACTACTCTTCTTGCTATTGTTATAAATTAACTTGCACCCAATATTCTGTTTACTTCTATATATATTTTAATTCCTTTTTGCTATCCATACTAGTTTTCCCTCTCTCCTACCTCATATTTTTTATTAACGCATTTATTCTTCTAGTCTTCCTTACCACTATAACACTCAACATTCCTCCTAACACAATCATCCTATCTTTTGTATAAGTATATTGACATAAAGCTGTTATCCAAATCTTCTGCATACCATACTACTTTTCTCATCCATCTTGTCGCCTGTCTTTTACTCATGACCCAATTAAATATTATTTTGGCTAATCTCTTATTATCCATAAATTGCAATCTATTGAACATTTTCATTTTGCTTTTTGCATTTCTCATATAAAAACTTGACTGGTAATCATCTGAAATCCGGGCACCGCCACCTGATGTTATTGTTTATGTGTCAAAAACACATAAAAATTGATGTTTCTGTGGCTGGCCTTATGACTAAAACAACATTTATATTGTATTAACCCATTGCAGGCCACTTTACATGACATTGCACAAAGATATTATGGCCTGTTTTGTGCTTCAAAACTATTTACATGTATTTGTTCTGTTCATAGCTGATTACCATATCGCTTGAGGATGTTTTAATTTCAAGTCAGTACAACTTTTCAAATTCCATAATAGAGTACACCTGGGTCTCATTTTACGCAATAGATAGGTTCCTCAGAAAACACGCACAAATGAAATCGTGCAAAAATAGACGTAACTTACATTGAAAAAGGGGGGATGCTGTCTGTGATTTTTCAAAATTCACGTAAAAGCAAAGCACCAACGTAAAATTACTTTAAAATTCGCGCAAAAAAAAAAATAAGGAAATAAAATATGACTAATAAAAAATTTCAAATTTGAAAAAAATTGATACAAGACAAACTTTTTTTAACTATAATATTTAATTTTATTCAAAATAATATATTTTTATGCATAATTTACAGTACAGTAATTTACATTTTTTTATACACGTTTTAATTATTATGATTTTCTGGTGACAATGTAATTAGTAATTAATCTTTGAGACGATGATTTTATTGTTTACAAAGCTCGCGATATCCAGACATACAACCATTTAGCTCTCGTTGGAATTTAAGAGCACGTTAATGATTAGTGTCATTAATAAGAAAATAATAATTGATTGTGTTCTTTTTTAAAAAGCAAAAACAGAATGTGATTTAAAATGCAAAATTAACACGCATAAGGTTTGAACAAATTTACATTATAATCTTGTAAAATTTAATGTGTGTATACATAAAATGTGGAAATCATGATTTTAATTTCATTATTGCATAAAATCTTACTATTACAAAGCACTGAAAATATTGAAATTACTAAGATGAAAGTCGAATTCCAATAATGTGCCATTACTTTCAATATAACGTAAGTGCGTGAAATTTATTATTTAAAGTAATAGCGCATTATCGGAAATCGACTTCCGGTGAAACATAAATCGCGTAACTTCAAAATCATGTTAAATATGTCCACGTAAAAAGAGACCCAGGTGTAATGTCATTTATATTTAAATAATGTTGTTAATTACTAATAATTGTCATTTGGTCCCCAGTCTTCCCTAAAAAATGTTAATATGTAAAAAATTGGCAAAGGTTATGTCCGAACATGCTTCGACAAAGCTCATGTGCTAAGTCATGTTCCAGCATGGACAATATATGAGACCAATAAAAGTTCTGAGAAGAACATGCAATTTTTCAACTTTTCAGAAATTGCCAAGTACAGGAAGTGAGGGAGACTGTTTCCTTTTTTCAGGCACATAATGTCCTCCAAAATACCAGACTGTTTTTATTACAGCAAAAAAATAATAAGTTCAAAAAGTCTAAAGTTTGTGTACTTTTTTTTTAATTTCATTAGAAATTGACAAGTATTTGGATTATCTTTTTTCAGCGGGGTTAAAATAAATGACTATTTTTGTTGACTTTTTGTTAATAATAAAGTTTAAAAGCTCCCCCCCTCAAAAAAAAAAAACAGTTTATTGTAGAAGCAAAAAAAAAAAGGGTAATTCAAACGAAATATAAATAAAAGTAAAAAGTGAGAAAAAGTTGTTGAAAAAAAAAGAAATTATTGACTTTTTGTTATAATTATTTACCCCCCAAAAAACACAAAAGTTACTTTTGATTTAATAAGAAGAAAAACAATTTGGTCAACCAAAAAAAAAAAAAAAGGTAGAAAAAATTTGAAACAATTCCCAAATAAATGCATTATATTTTTTCAACAGGGTTAAAACAAGTGGGGTTAAAATAAATGACTATTTTTGTTTACTTTTTGTTAATAATAACAGTATGAAAGCCCCCCAAAAAGCTGTTTATTGTAGAATCAAAAAAAAAAACAAAAAAAGACTAATTCAAAAGAAATATAAATAACGTAAAAAGTGAAAAAAAGTTGTTTAAAAAAAAGTTATTGACTTTTTGTTACAATTATTGATCCAAAAGTGGGGGTTTCAAAACAATTTTTTAACCCCTAACAACACACTAGTTACTTTTGGTTTAATAAAAAGAAGAAAAACAATTTAGTCAACCAAAAAAAAAGGTAGAACAAAGTCGAAACAGGTCCCAAATAATTGTATTATATTTTTTTGGCGGGGTTAAAACAAGTTTTTTCGTCATGAAACAGTCCAAAGTTTTAAAATTCAGAAAAATAAACACAAAATTAAATTACCAAAATTTGTTGAATAAAGAAAAATGTCAGGTTAAAAAACGAAAATGAATATAAAAATTTGTTTAATAAAAAAAGAAATCATGTTATAAATGAAATAAAAATTTATTTAATCCCAAAAAAAAATCATGTTCTATAAAAAAAGTTGTGGCTGCCGGTAATGTTACATTTGATTGATTTTGTATAGCATCAATGCCTCAAGCGGCCGTGCCCGTATTTCAGATGATTACTACTTGACCATCCAATTTTTCCTTGAATTATCTCCTTTGCCATCTGCACATAATGCATGTCTTCCCACCTCTCTTTGTACTTTTTCTAAGTAATCTAATACCCCTTTATTAACACAATGCATCATTACCATAAATTAACCTTGCTACTGCCACTCCCTTTCATAAAATTCTATCTACATCATATTTATTATATGAAAACACTGTTAATTTCTTTGTCAGTACCTTTTCATTGCTTCATTTATTAATTTTTTCTCCCATTCATCCAAGCAATTTATCTGATTACTTAAGACAATTTCCAAATAGTTATACATATTCCCCACATTTAACTTTATATCCCCCCAATAAAAAATCATTCTCTTTCCACTAAACTTAATCCCCATCTCTTTATTCTCTCTTGTGCATGTCTTCAATCAAACTTCCATATCTTCCCTATTTTCTGTGCAAATAAAAGACCTGATAATATATACACTTCCTTGCTATCTATTAATAGTATCTCTACCATTCTTCCTAGTCTTTCTATTACTTTCTCCATTTCTTTCAAATATAACAAAAAACAAAATAGATGACATAGGTCATTTTTGCCCAATGTCCATCCCATTTTTAACTCTGATTATATATTTCCTAATTGATATGTATAGTAATTATTTTCATACAATTTTTTTGATAATATCCACTAAAGCTCTATTCATTTTAAAATTTACTACCCTTATCCATAATCTATTTTTATCTATTCTATTGTATGCCTTCTCTATAACTATGAAGACCATATATAACTGTTTACCTTATTTCTACTTATATCTATAGGTTGTCTGACTACAAATAAACTATATTCTATATGTCTATCAAATTGAAAAACTCCTTGCATTTCTCCCACTATATTATTTTCTTCCATCCATTTTCTGACCTTTCCAACCACCATATATGCAAAAACTTAATAAACACTGATGTTACCGCTATTGGTCTATAATTGTTTAACTTTCTATGATCATTATCATTTCCTTTAAGTAACAGCCTTACTCTTGTATTATTCCAGATATCTGGAAATTCTTATTAAAACATGATAATATTTTTAATTTTGTCATATTTCCTAAATTCATGACCATCTCTGCTGTCCATCCATCTAAACCTTTTGCCTTTCTACTTTTTAATTTCTTCCCTGCTTCATTTAATTCATTTTCTGTACACCTAATATTTCCATTACTATACGCTTTCTAATATTTTCCCTATATCCATTATATACTTATTCAAGATTATCTCTAATTCTTGTGCTACACATCTAGTAATAATATTTCTCTCTGCACTACATTCCTTCTTTTAATGTATTTCCAAAAAATTTTACTCCCATCTCTTCCACTTTTATTAATAGCCTCGAATAATTTACTATTTAATTTCATTCTCTCTATATAATTATCTATTTTAGCCAACTTCTTTTATTTTAAATATTTTTCCCAATTAATATTAACATCTTTTTCACTTTCTTTGTTTTTAATAATATATTTATATTATCTGCATGTTTTTTCTCTCTTTTACATTTTTACTAATTCTCACTTTTCTATTACTTTTATTCTTCTGAAAATTCTCATCTAAAACCTTATTTGCCACTTTTTCTACTTCACCACACCAGTTCTTATATTCACCCCCAACAAACTTTTCCATGATTTCTTCTACTTTTATTTTATATTCTTCTAACTTATTTTTATCATTCATTCTCCATCGACATCTTTTCCTGTAGGATCTGTAAGTTTAGTTTGTATTTTTTTTAAAAAAAGAAAAAAAATCGTCTGATAAATCTATTGAAGTCCTAACTTGATTCATTATTAAAAATGAAGATTGAAATACGGTTTATTGTAATGATAAATGAAAAAATGTTTAACTCATATTTATTAAAAATATTTAATGGAAATTCTGATAAGAAAAAAAAACAACAATAACCATTTATTATATTATTCCAGAAAATATTTAATAATATGGATATAAAAATATAAATGAATAAATATCTGCTTGTTAATAACTGAGATGGAACTTTGGAATTAATATTAGTTTTAAGTATTAACAAACAATCTCAAAATGATTTGAAATGCTTAAAAAGTATTACCGCAGATAAAAAAAAAAAAAAAAAAATGCTTGTCTAAAAGTTTTCTCATGCTACTTGAAGTTATTATTAAAATTACAATTTAGTCAAATATGATGAATCCAAAATTCTACAGAAAATAATTATAAGCGCTATTACATCATTATTATATTACAATAAAGTGTTGATGATTTGATTTTATTATATTGAGATAAATGTGAGAAAATGTGAATGCTTCGACCCATATTAATGTCATTTCCCTTGTCAGTCAGCTCATAGTGAAGGAACTCAGATTATGAACTAGGGGAATAAAATAAAATATATTTTTTTATATATTTTGTTCATGATTGTTATTATATTGTACTAGTTTTAGATAGATTATTATGGTATATATATATATTTTTTTAATGGTATAAATTTGTGATGAGTCTGAAAACAGACCAAGATAAAATTATATTTATTTTTACTGGTTGGTCTATGAGAATAATTTATTGATATTCTATTTATGGGTAACAGACAAAATAACTTGCCAGAAGAATAAGAGTATTTACTCATAACAACACAATTATCTTATTATATAGAGTTTTCCATATAAGCAGGGATACACTCATTTTCCTCAATCCATCTTTTCCTAGATGGATTGAACTTAGAAAGACCTTCATCCTGCAGTGGATTGATAATGGTTGATGATGATGATGATGACACTCATTTTATATCATTATTATATTTTGCCTATAATTTAATATGTCCACTTTAATTTATAGAATTTACGCTATTTTTCATTGATTATGTGTTTTTTATTAATGAAAATTGTTTATGCTTTTAAGAAAATATTTTATAGTCAGTTGATTTACAATACTTTTGCTGGTTCAATACACTATTTAGTATATATTGTAAAGTAGGATTTTTTTTTTTTTAGTTTTTATTGTGAGAATTATTTTATCTTGCCAATGTTTTGTGAGGTTTGTGCTAGTTTCTATTTTATACATGAGAGAAACATAATTTCATCAAATATTATATCATTGACATAGTGCATGGATAGATGGAGCATACTCTCCCATTTCTTATTCCATGAGAGGATTATGTTGTCTGATAATTAGTTAATTCTCAATTAGCATAGTTTAATTCCTGGAGAGGATTATTTTCATGGCATGCATTCTGTTTCCCTATATTGAGATGGTGTCCACACACTTTATACCTAGGGAAAAGGTATTAGAATCTGCCATATTATTATACAACTACATAATGTTGTTTTGAAGAGCCTTTCTTTATAGTCTGATCCCTCATCATAATGTCCAGTTATTTTCCACCATGTATGGTGAAGTTCTTGATGTTTTAAAAATTATATGGCAATGATAAAGTAGAGTTAGCTTCAGGGACACTTGTTTATCTACAGTGTTTAGCTTAGTAGAACAGAGTATGTATTGGACTGTTGTACTTTATCAACAGTTTACAAGTGAACCAAATTTACTAGAAATTTTAAAACTTGTGTATAGCATAATAAGAGATACTCATGTGCAATGTTATTTTATTTCCATTAAGCAGTAGTTCGCCGATGGATCGGTCAGACCTTTCAATATTTAGAGTGATTATTTTATGGACATAGGCAAAGTTTAGTGTCCTGCATACATATGATTTCTGGCGTCTGTTCTCACATTTATGTAATGAATATCATTATGCTAAATGGTAATAATTGTCATTTGTGCTTAACATGATAATTTCCTTTATCATATCATTAATTAATAAAGTTTATCTATCCTTTAATGCTCTCAATAGCAGATTATAAATAGATATTATGTTACTAAACATCAGTGCATCAAAACTGATGTACACTACTCAAATGAAATATATCTTGCTTTATATTGTTTCTAAAATAGATGTATGTTTTCCCATTGTTTATTATTTTTAAAAGAAATTGTAAATAGTGTAAATAAATCTTGTTGTTTTAAATATATATTTAGTAGTCTGTGGTCTTATTGCTAATCATCATCCACATTATTATTGTTATTGCTATCAACACATTATTTTATTGTCTTAAAGTCATCATCAATTAATAGAACATAGTTTATTGTGTATTAATATTGCATTAATATATCATAATGATTTTGGTAATAGTTTTAACAAGGCTGTAAACCTTAGCAATGAGCGTCTGAAAAAATCGTCACTAGGGACCTCTGTAGGTCTTTAAAACACATGCTTACGCTATGAAGAAAAGATTTTGGTAAATTTTACATTTAAAGTACATTTAGAATTTATGGCTTATTGATTAGTATACTGTAGATCTTAAACCCATGTCTTATTTTAAATAATATTTTAATGATTTATTGGTTTTAGAATAACCTATTTATTTGAGTTATTAGATACATTATTCACTGACCTTGATCATATTTTCCATAATTATTTAATAAAGGAAAGTTTGTAAGTTATTGCGTACTTTATTAATAAATTATTTGTATTTCTTAAAGCTTAAAGTTCATATTATTGTTGGTATTGGAATTGCCAAATATTGTTTATTAATTCTATTTTGTTTTATGAGCTGTTTTATTTGTTATATTTGGGTAGTGACCAAGTCCCTCTCACTGACCAAAGTATATCTTGTAGAATAATAATATTTAAGTTATTGGAACCCTGAGAAAAGTAAATTGTTAATTCTTAATTGTAATTTTGAATTTATGATAATTTTTATGTCTTAATTATTTGTTGTGCTTTGGTTGGAGTTATGTTTATCTTCACAATTTTATTAATTTAGTATACCTCTGAGATGTAAATTTCTTCTTTAGTTTTTAAAACTTAGTTTATTTTAACTTCATGGTTAAATATTCTGGTTTGGTCAAGCTCAGAATCCATACTTTGTTTCATTTTGCTTTAATATTATTTAATACAATAGTAGTTTATAGCCCGTGATCTTATTTTCCATCATCAACATTGATTTCATATTTCATCTTGTTTTTCTTTCTTTTACTTTTTCATCTTTATTTCATATTAATTCATCTTCATAACTGGTTCATCCTTCATTGACTCCTATTCTATCATCATCTCTTTATCATTCATTATCCTAACATATTTTTTTTCTCTTAAGCTTGTTCATTTTCATTATTTAATTATTATCTATTTCTATCATCTATTTATAATTTAATTCATAATTTGAATTCAAAATTCATCTCATAGACCCAATTTTTAATTATTTATTGATTTACAAATATTAAATTTACCTAATAGTATTTTGCTGTGGATTTTGAAGCTAGTTTAATTATCTTCATGGAAACTTTGGGACCTTTCTTAGATTTATTGTTTCCTGCAAGCTTAGTTGGTTTTAAGAAAATAATATCTTTATTTTAATATTTTTTTATTCTTATATTCTTAATTATTCACATAGTGAGGGTTAGACTATATTCTTCAACAGAAGAATCAACAAAAGAACTATTATAGGTTAGTGAGAGAACTGCTTTAGCTTCAGATTATCAATTAGTAGTAATTGATAATTTTTGATAACATCAAAGGTTAAAGGTTATCTATATTTACATGTTATCTCCTCATTTCTATTCTTTATTATAACATCAATCCATGGAAATATTTAATTCAATATATATATACAAAAATATTTAATTTCATTAAAACATCCAGTAATATTTATTACACTATCTGGTTTTTTAACATTGTACATACAAAATTGGTTGTACGTAATAAAAATATTAAAATGAAATGAACTGAATCTATAGAATCACTTTTACTACTGTGTTTTCCTGAAAATAAGACTTGACCAAAAAATAAATTGTAGCATAATTTTTCACAATGCTTGCAATGTAAGCCCTATTCCAAATATAAGCCCTAGTTAAGATCGGCCATCAAATAAATGAATTTCTGAAATAATGAATGTGAAAATAAATAATAATAATAATGAGATTAATACTTTAAATAAATGATGATATAAATTATAACAGTACTTATGTATTTTCCCATTGAACATTTTCAACAAACATAATTTTATGCGATTACAGAAACAATTTTTTCTCAGCTGAATCTTGGACTTAAGATAACCAATTTATTGAATATATGAATGATTTAACAAGCTTTTAAAATGTTACCTATCACTATTCCAGTAAATCAGGCAATTTACAATTTCATTTATGTAATTTTAAATCATCATCATCAACCATTATCAATTCACTGCAGGATGAAGGTCTCTCCAAGTTCAATCCATCTTTTCCTATCTTTAGTTTCTCTTCTCCACATCACCCCCTGCATAATTTTCTTATTTCATCCATCTCACCTGTGGTCTCTTTCTGGGTCTTTTACAATCTCTTGGAATCCAGTTTAAAATTTCAATTGTCCATCTATTATCATCTCTTCTAGCAATATGTCCAGTCCAACTCCACTTCAGTCTTTTAATTTTTCAATGTACTTATTTATATTTAATGTTTAGACTTATAAAAATACTCCACTTAGTTTTAGAGTTTAATTGTGACAGCTTTTAAAATATTCAAAATAAAAGAAAAATCAGCTTTGTTTCTTAAATGTTTTTTTCCCTCCTAAAAAAGTTTAAATAATGGAAATGATTTTGAAAATTAAAGTTTAAGTTAAATCAATCTTTCTCCTAAAGAAAAGTTTTAAAAAAGAATATCAAAGCAGGACTATTACAAGTAATTTGTAAAGGGTTTACAATGAGAACCTTGATAACGGATGGATGTGGCTGTGTTTTATATGAATCTTCATAATTTAATATGTCATGTGTTTTAACAATCATACTTAATGATGTGTGAAATACAGAAATGTTTTCTTTATTTTTGTGCCTGCATTTTATCGTTTTTGTATGGATAATTATTCTTTACCGTAATCATTTTTGTTATCACTCTCATCTGGAAGTCTTCAATTAACACTTGAATTAATAATTGATTTAAATGGCATAATATATTTAATTAAATGTAAATATACCAATGCATATCACTAGCTGAAAATTCAAATTTCCACAGAGGGCGCTGCTGAAAAACATGTTTTAGGAGCGTTTTTTTCCCATATGTCATAGCATCGTCCGCGATTCCACACTCGTCTACAACCAACTACTTGCTTGCAAGGCTGGTGCAATGACCTCTCGGATAACAACGCTTGACTTGTTTTGGGAGTTGATTTGAGATTTTGAATAAATGTATATGTTTATACATAAATAAATGTAGATTTTTATACATGAAAAAATAAGTCATTCCATGAAAATAAGCCTTAGGATGTCTTTTGGAATAAACATTTATATAAGACCTGGTGTTATTTTCGGGGGACACGTGGTACTAATTAATTATTCAGTTTTTCTTTTCATTTGATTTTACTTACCATTAAATTATTAAAAATTAATTTATCTTCACAAATCTATAAATAGCCTGAAAGCATTCATTTATTTTAATCAATATAAACTTTATTATCAGAAGTCTTTTATAAACATAGTACATATGCAAATAAAATAATTCAAATACAGAAAGTATATTTTTAATTTAAAATATTTAATTCTGAAGTCATTATTACTTTTTTAATATAAATTTTATGTTGTGTTTAAAAAAGTGACTAAAATAACACACAGCATAAAAATATTCCTTCAGCAAGCTGTTAAATGGAAAACTTTGGCAACAAATTAAATGTGAATAGAAGAAATAAAAGATGACAGAAATTGATATTTATTTATTTCATAGTTTAAAGAATACAATATAGATAGACAATATTTTTTTGCATTACTTGTAAACCCAAATGATTTCCCCCTCAAATCCCAATTAAAAAAGGTTTAATCCAGTTGTGGTGATGTATCAGCAATAACAATCTTAAACATTTTTATTTAAATTAGAAACTTTTTTTGTTTAGAAAAAATTTTGTAATTAAGATTTAACAGGGTTCTATCAAGTGGATTTTCTTCAAATTTTGCACATATGTTAGAAATTAATGGCAATGTAATATGACAAAATATTTCAGATTGGTTTCTTGAAATTTTGAATGTGTTGACATTGGTTCATTAATTTTTCAGCAATGTACATGTGAAGATTAATATTTTTTAAATGCTTTTATTTAAAATAAAATATTACACTAAAAAGTTTTAACACTCAATTATAGTAGAAAAAACAAATTTTGCTTTCAATTGATTGTAAAAGTTGCTTTTTTAAAATAGGTAAAATGTTATTTTTTCTTGCTTAAGAGTTGCAAATTTTTTTTAAAATATGACAGATATTGTGATTTTATTTTTATTCTTCATTGTAAATAAGAATAATTACAAAAAGTATCGAAATACTAAAAAATTAAAAATAGTATATATATATATTATACCACCCACCTTCTTTCTTTCAATTAAAAAAAATCCTTGTTATTTTTTTTATATTTATTTTATCCTTTTAACTCTCACTGTCTTTGAAGGCTTCAGGTCCATCAGGTGGAGATAGCCAGCTACCAATAATATCAACACTCTGCTACTAAATTATAACACTGGCCAACCAAACACTTTATTTATTTTAAGGAAACAACCCTTTAGGCGCCAGTCAATTATAATGTAATTAATGTGCTTTCCCGACCAATAATGAATTTAGTACCTGCCCTCCCAGCCAGCTCATTGGATTCTAGCTACTCCAAATTCTCTGCCCACATTATAAACCTCCATTTCTCAATTTCAATATCATAGTTATTTACTTATTAAAACATTGATGTTATTCAAAATCTATTGCCTAAAATTTTCCCTTTCCTTTAATATTGACTCAAATCACTAACGATAATTAAATATTTCTATACCCTGTTCTCTTTCTTTAACTTCTCGTTTTTGTCCCATAATAGAAATGCGTACATACGTTTTTGTAATACATTAGATATTTAATACATATTATCCTATACATTTAAATAATACAAGTAGAAATGAAAGCATATTTAATTAAAACACACCACATCCTGATGAGATTTGATTTTAACCATCTGATTATGAAAGCTAATGTACATAATAATAATATTCTAGAAATTAATAGTTTTTATAAATTTCAAAAATTTTATCTCACTGGTTTTTAATGGCTATAATTAAAAGTTTGAAGATAAAGGAAAATAAAATGATTTTACCTAGGATTTGAACACGGTAATGTGCGTAATAGGGAAACATAGCTTCTGCTGATTCTGTTGCTCCAGCCGTTTGATGATGATTCCTCATAGGCTTTTTATTTATTTTTTATTTAGTGATGACATATGAACTATTCTGGACATGGACACTCCACTGATTCTCAGGTTCAAATGAGCATTTTTTTTCAAACTAACTGCAGGTGTTATTGCAGTGAAGGTTCAAGCCGGCTGCATGATTTGATGGGTTCAGCAACGCTTTTTTTTTTATTTAACAGGATCAATTTTGACTTATTTGAATAAATTTTTCAATATAATATAATAATATATTCTGATAATAATAATAATAATAATAATAATAATAATAATAATAATAATAATAATAATAATAATAATAATAATAATAATAATAATAATAATAATAATAATAATAATAATAATAATAATAATGATGATGATGATGATGATGATTTAAACAATATCCAGCTCGTCCTTATATATCCAGTGTTTCCTTATCTTAGGATCCATCAGACATACTACTGCACTCCTATTGGGTTTCTGTTCCTTTTCTTTTAGCGTATAAGATTCCTTCCTTTAATTTATATTTTAATTAAATAGTATTAATTAATTCTTTGTTTGTTACTTATCATTAGCCATTGCAATTATATTTCCTTTGTTTTGTTTTTAGTTTTTAATCCTTTTATTTGCATTAGCTTTTAATAGTATAATTTTGAGAAAATTCCTTTCTTTTTAATATTTCTTATATATGCACACATTCCATTACTTTAATATTATAAAACAAGAATGAAGCTATTTACATCATAAATAAACACTATTTATATTATAAATTAATAAAAAAAAATTTACTCACTTTCCTTTATCTATTCTTTATTTCTGAAACCTTTCCCCCTACATTCAATCGTTTATCTCAATAAAAACCCCAACCCTTGTCCTTTTGTTCTTTTCTTTTTCTACAAATTTTTAAACTTCTTTTTTTTTTTGGACGTAAATATACATTTTATTTTTAAAACCTTTTTTTTATTTTTAAAACTTTTTTTTTTTTAAAGAAATCTCTTTCAACAAATTTTCGCATGATAAATACCACATAACGACTGCATCGGTACAATATATATTGTAACCTATGGGAGAAAAAGAATAAGAGAAATAATGGCAGTATTTTTAATAAATACTCACCAAATATAACTTATGGGAAATTAATGGGGTTTAGACTGGGAATATAAATAATACAAATGGGAGAGACTCTTATTCTGAAACATGGATGAGACTCAGTGGTGGTTCTCTTCACTTGGTAAGATAAAAGCTCTATAGACTAAATGGCCAAACATAGTTTTAATTATTGTCTACATGTTCGTAAATTAAACAAACTTATATGTGTAACACCATCATATATGTGATATACATGATCAGATTAATGTAAATGGGCCACAACTATGATTTCTGGAATGGGAAGTTATATGTCTTCAATTTCTGGTGCTAACCAATGTCTTAATGTAATTGATATGAAATTAATTGTTTTTTCTATGTATACAAGCCTAATCTCTGATTTTGTTAACTGGTCTCCATTGAGATTGATATGTAAATGTCCTTTTTTTGTAAATGATTCTTATGGTTTGTGAATAAATTTTCCTTTTGAAAGAAAAGATACTTCAGAGACATTGATTAAGAGAATGGGAAATTTTAAAAGTAATAATAATAATACTTATTACACAATTAAATAATTACAAATGAAATTAAGAAAAGTTAAACTTCACTCTTATTTATAAAATACTTTAAGATATGACTTCCCCTCCATCAAAATATATTCTCTGAGTATATAAGTTATTTGCATCAACAGAAACCTTTTATACTAATCATTTTAAAATATCAACATTTAATATTTGTTATATCAGAATGTCAAAAAATGCATGAATTCAAATACTCGACTCTTGCAGAGTAACAATAAAATACAGTGTACTTCTCTAATAAGACATGGAATAATTAAAGTGACTTTTACTACCACAATAATGTAAGTTAAATGAATGACTGATTCAATAATATGAACATAATAACAATAATAATCATCTCAGAGTTTTGAATATCTTTTAGGAATTCTTCTGTAATCACTGGTTGCCAATGAATGACTGATATCCTGGGAGACTCTAGGAGGCATATACTTTTCTTATAAGAAAATGCTTCCTAACATTTTATCACAACAGAAATAATTACACAAAGAAAATATTTAATTTGCTAAGTAATTGCATAATACACTAAATTCAGAATAATCATAGCCATTTATTCAGGATATCATTCGAAAATAATAGAAAGAAAAGGATACATTTTATGTCTCTATTATCCCATAGACAACACAAACTAAAATATCAAGTGCAATTATTATATCATCAAATTATAAAGAAATGGTTAATAATGAGCCCAGTCTGAAAATAGCTGGAATAATCTTCACCAAAATTGTATTAATCTGAATTTATCTTAAAATATCCTATATAAATTTGTCCTATATGAAATTCCAATCTTTGGAATTGAGAAGTTACATCACATGAACACCACTTCTTATGCTTGTGTATAACTTTTAAAACAGGGAAAACTCACTTTAAGTATTGCCATACACAGCAAGCTAGAGTAAGCAATGGATTCCAGAAGGCTTGTGCATAAAATCCCTATTTAGTGCCTACTCATCCAATATCCCCAGGCTAGTTTCTGGTTTGTGGCTTTCGTCAGTGAGGAGCCTTGGATCTGAGAGCACTGCACCTAGATCTTAAGATCTAATGCAATCCTCCAGCAACCACCTTTTATCTCCATTTAACTACAAAACTGGCATCCATTGATTACTCTAGCTTGCTGTGTGTGGCAATATGTATAGTGAGTTTTGCTTGTTTTAAAACAGTTATACACAAGCATAAGAAGTGGTGGTCGTGTGATGTTTATTGGCTTAAAACCAATCCTGCCTAATAGGATAGTGGTGGCTAGAGATATTAAAGAACCAAAGACACCAAAATGTATGAGTAATGAACTTAGTTCAGACCCATATGACTATATAAGCTGATGAGCTTGGATTGAAACATTAAGGTGTTTTCAATTTAAGACTCATAGTTTTGTAATTAAATGGAGATAAAAGGTGGTTGCTGGAGGGTTGCATTATATCCTAAGATCTAGGTGCAGTGATCTCAGATCCAAGGCTCGTCACTGACGAAGGCCACAAGCCAGAAACTAGTCTGGGGATATTGGATGAGTAGGCACTAGATAGGGATTTTATGCCTTCTGCCATCCATTGATTACTCTAGCTTGATGTGTGTGGCAATACATATAGTGAGTTTTGCCTGTTTGAATTGAGAAGTTTTGTAAAAGATTTTTATTGGAAATGTCAAGTTTTGGAACTGCAAAATTTGATTATCTGTTACCCAGATTTCTAATAAAAATCAGAATTATGAATATTGTAAACTTTGCAAATAGCAAACTTAATAATTTTAATGGACACATAAGATTTTGTGAACTCAAGACAAAGGACATATAGAAAAACAGAAACTAAATACTTTTAAATAATAATTAAATTTATTAATGATTAGATATAAAAAAAAAATAATATGTACAAGTTTTTATTATATTTACATCAAACATTCGGAATTATTTGCCAACATAAGCGCTGTTACAAATAGTTTACATCAGTTAGCACATAAGTGCATCCAGACCTTTACTGACAATATTTCTAATTCAAATACAAATCCTTTAGGTGGGTTTTACATCAAATATTCTCACAAGATTGGTTTAACAATAAAATTAACTTGTATGTTAAATGAGCTCATAGACAATTTAAATTTAAAATAAGTAATACTAAAACTTTAGCTTATACTAAGCTGAGCCAAAATTTAATTTAGAATACATACTTTCATTAAACAAGACATTTATTTTATATAGTGATGTTTTTATAAACTGTAATACCAATAAGCTAATGCACATGTGCTTTGTAGCTGTCACTAAGATTTGCCCATACATTTACATCTGAGTTGAAAAGATAGATGGATTCATTCTATCTTTTCCCCAAGACTTTAGGGGTTTGAAAAAGTGGGAATATTCATTTATATAGTGACAGATACAAACCACATGTGCATTAGCTTATACTTTCATTAAGTAACTTTTGTTATAGCCTTGAAGGGCAATTTAGCACACTATTAGGCTAAATAAAAATTAACTGAGCTTGAATAAATAATTAATACAATACCGATTATTATGGAATCTAGGCAATTAAATTAATATTGCATTATACATTAACTGGGTTTGAATTTTCTTTTAAAGAGTAAGCTTGTGGTTAAGACCTGTAGAGGTCCCTACCTTCATATTTTCAAGCATACATGCTTAAAGGTTTATTGCCTTAGTAAATATAACTGGGTTTGAATAAACAGGATGGTAGACTATCAATAATTATAAAATTTAGAAAACTTGACTAAGATTTCCTAGCACTGTTTTAAGCTTCTATGCAAATTTTTAAATAAAAATGGGCCATTTACCAGAAGTCATACACATCAATCATACCAAATGACTGTTCACATAATAATAATATTTTAAATATTAAATGACTTACAAATCCATCGGTTAGATGATCCAGATGGGTATACAGCTAACATAAGAAGGTGTATGTATTATCCAAATGCCAAGCACTAAATATTAAATGTTTAAAAGATATAAATATATTGTTGGTTTACTTGTAGCTGGCCAAATGACTCAGCAACACAATACAGACATTTTTATACAACACAAAGCACTGTACATAGTGCCACCTGAAGAACGAACTCTTCCTAAACTTACTAATCATTGCCATTTCAATTCTAATACAAAGATAACTTCACCTAGTATGGTGGAAAATATAAAGGTTTATCATGAGTGATAAGCAAAACATAGGCTCTGCAGAACAAGAAAATATCAAAAGGATGGTGGCTTCCAAATATCTACAACTGAGGCAAAAGAGGATGCCTGGAATTTGTCACCGCACATTGGGGAAATATGGAAAGACACCAAATATACATAATCCTCTCAAGGGATCTAGGCACCCTCGGTAATAATGAAAAGGGATAACTATCACAATAATACAAAGCACTACCAAGCTCATGGAATAACATAAGCCATGGGGGAGAGCTTTTCATCCCACAAAGGTACAATAAAACAATGGTAAGGTAACAACTTAACACTAATAAGATGATTGGACTAATATACACAAAATTATTCAAACAATAAGCAATCTCTGAAACCAACAATAGCAGTTAGTCAAATGACTATTAAATTATTTAAAAATAAGAACACAATAAAATTTTGGCAATAGATAATAAAAATACACACCTATATGAAATTATAAATTTATATAATGCACATTAATTATATAAGTAATATTTACTAAGGCAATAAACCTCAAGAGTGTGGGCTTGAAAATGCAAAAGTAATGACTTCTACAAGTCTTAACCCCAAGCTTACACTTCCCCTCTTTTCTTCCAAAGCGTAAGCTTGTGGTTAAGACCTGTAGAGGTCACTACTTTCACATTTTCAAGCACACACTCTTGAGGTTTATTGCCTTAGTAAATATTACTATATGAAATATATAAAATCTAAATAAATAAGTGGACACAATGCAAAATAAAGTATAATAAGTTGAAGCAGTTAAATACACAATTAAATTGGTATATAACTGTAAGCTATTATATTATCATAATATTTATAAACATACTAGATGTCCGATAAACACTTTTAAAACTTTTACCAATGAGTGACTGAAACACTCATAAACCTTGTAATAAAAAACAAATGTGAGAGATGAATATCTGATAAATATTGCAAAATTTAATAAAACCAGCACATAATGAAATATTATAAAATTTACCGGAGAATATGTGGAAATACCAACACATTCTAGATAAACTCATTAAATAAACAATAGCACTAAAAAATACTTTGACACATGATGTAATGAAAATATAATAATAATAAAAAATATTAAATACATATATTTTTTTAAAAAAACACCTTAGTTCATTATTGGAAATTTTCCATTAAGAGCAATCTGCTGAGAGTGCAAAGTCCTTCTCTGGTGGCTTGTCTGTGTAAGGAAATGTACAAAGAATAAGCATTTTTTCTTTTAAAATAGCAAGTATAATTCCAGATCGTAAAACTTGAATGGTTTATACATTTATATATCATTTATGATACTAAGTAAATGGAAATTTTTTTCTATGGATTATTTGAAAAATGGATGATAACCAAGAGCTTATTCAGGAAATTGTTAGAGCAATAAAATCTGCTTTTTGACTGACCACTTAAGTATAATTGAGTTATTTAGATCTTATATTACAAATAATACATGTATATGTATACATGTAAACTTCCTTTACATGTGAACTGAATAAATATCTTAATATATTTAAAGGAGAGTTTGATTTGCTTTCTCTCAAGTAATCTAAAAATATTTTTTGTGAAAGAAATTCTTGATAAACAGATCAAAATCTCTATAAACTGCAGCATATGGTTTTTAGTTAAAATATGAATTTTAGAAATAGAATAACAGAACTTAAACAATTGTAATAAGGAGAAGCACAGAACAGAAACAAGTTCAGAGCAACAACTCAGAAAAATTCTCTCGTCTAAAGGTATTGTAAAAATGAATGGATAGAAATGAATCATCTTCGAATTATTGTTTGCGCATAACAGAACGCAAATTCCTTCACAACAATCTGGGAAAATTTATTTGGTGATGCTATCAACCTTTTTAAAATAACACATTTGCAAAATAGTGATTGAAAGATCTATAAACCAAAATATAATTTCTATTACTTTATAACGCAGTTTTGAAAGAAATATTGTCAGACCGATTTTTAGCAGTTTTGAAAGAAAGATTGCCGTAAAAATGAAGTCGTAAAAATTACCTTTTTAAAAAAAGAAAAAACACTTTTAGAGAAAAAAAGAGATTGATTTTTAAAAGGAAATAATTTGAAAATACATCAATTTATCAGTGGGTGAAATACAATGTAACAGTATTACGTGTGAAAGCAGATTTAAATAGTTGTGGCTTCTAGATTAATCACACCTTCACATTATACGCTATAGTATTAATATTTCTAATAAATGGCACAGTTTTTCCATGCATAGTGTGGAGAAACAGTGCCATGTAGTGGGCTAGGTTGCTGATAGTTGCTGGTAACAGACGATGTAAGGTAAATGTGTTTACTTATGGCTATCAGCACTACCAAGCAGGGAGTAGTGCTGGCAGCTAGTTGGCATATGGTTCCTGTGTGCATGCATGGTGAACAGCTAAATCTAGTGGCTGAAACTTGCATTGCTCCTTTTGGCACCTACTCTGAATATTTCTGTGGTTGATACAGAAATGGTGCTTCTTGCAGCCACAAGGGGTATAAGTTACAACCAGCATATTGTTATGAGATTTACATAAATAATGTATTATATTGAGAAATAATGAGATTGAAATTAAATGATTAAGAAAATATTTATTTTTGTGTGAGATCATTGCCATTTTTGATTTTAAAGAAGATTATTATATTGAGTCAATGAAATTTTAAAATAAAAGTTAGTTTTATTAATATATGTGGAATAGTATTTTAAAGTTCATCATAAAATATGTGAAAGGTTGTTGAAGTTAAGTAATAATAAATATACAGTAATCATTTGAAGTTAGGGGTTTCTGAAAAATCATTCATCTGTCTGAGGCGAAATAGCCATCCAAACATGAATTTTGATATGTAAGTAGGGAGTGCTCATATATTTAATAATTAAAAATTGATATTCAACTATATTATTGCAATCAATCACTAACATATTATAATCATTCTAGTAAATTAATTGCTATCAAAATATAATAAATTATTGGTAATGAAGATTATAAAAGTTTTCCATTCTTTCCTAGAATTTCAAATGAAATATTTAATGATGCATGAATATGGTCCAGCACATAATGATTAAAATGAAAAAATGTGAATATATGTCATGTTCTGTCCCATACACACACTTTCATGAAATATTTAAGATTGTAAGAGATGAATTGAAGATAAAAGCTAGGTTTATTAAAGGTAATGAAGACATAGGTATGACTATTGATATGGAAATGGGGCAAGATTAAAAATTGGTAAACATTATTCAATTGAAAATAATATATTGAGTATGCCATTTAGAGTTATATGTACATATTCAGAACCAACATATTAATAAATTTAACATTCTTGTTTAATTTACTTTTGTGTAGTTTATTATTTTAAAGACAAACTTGAAATGGAAGTGAAATCAACATGAAAAACAAGAACCACTGTCTGGATAAAATAAAAATATCTATATATTGTGTATAGATATCTATGTAGTTCTTTATAAAATTAGGTAGATGGAGCTAAGGTAGTGAATCACCTTTAAAGTCCGCAAATGTGCTCCATTTATTTATATTATGATGATTTATTATAGGTCATATTCATTAAGTTCAAACATTCGGGACCTTTCAATGTATGCATGTGGTTGTGATTTAATATATTGTTTGTTTTATTTTAATTTTAATATAGTTATTAGTAGTTAATACTTCTTTTGGGTTACCTAATCTAACTTTTCAAATAAAAGAAAATCTTGCTACTAACAAAATAAAGTACTTGTATATTTTTTAAATATTATCTATTTTACTAGTAACTACATTTCCATACTCTGCCATTCTAAACACATTAATGTATAAAAAATCTAAGATTAAGTCTGAAGGATTTAATTCATCCGTCTTTCATAATCACAAGAGAGAACATGGCCATACCTATGATCCGAGTACTTTAAAGTTATGTGTGAAGAAATTTTATTGCAAATACAAAATAAAAGAAGTGTGGTCCACTACATAAAATTAATATGTAACAAACAAAAAAACTAATAGCATACAAATCAGCAAAAAATTAACTATCTCAGCAGACTGACCACGAATATGACGTGAAACGTTGAAAATATACTCAGTACTATAAATATTATTAAATTTTATATTCAAATTATCTTAATAGTAACGTTAATTTTCCCTTCACTTTTATATGTAATTCTTTTAAAAATGTACATAATATGCATAATGAAATAGATATTTTGTTATCTTTATATCATAAAGCTGAGATCATTTTCAGTGGTGAGCATCATAAACATAGCTCTCGTCATTTATTGATGCAACAACAGATAACATGGATGTACATGCATATGCAAAAGAACTACTTATTATTTTAAAACATTGAAATATATAACTGTGCTAATCAAAATGTATTCCACTTCCATTGTATCTTTATTTGGATGCTTTTTTTATTTATTCCTCTTTAAATATTACCTTTTCCCCCTTAAGGTATAGTTTTTTCATTTCTGAAAATTTTACAAATTTATATCTCTTACTCATTTTTCATCTCCATTTTTAATGTATGCTTTGTAACATTAAAATCTCCAATGCTAAGTTTACAATGTTATTTGGTCTGATCAAAAAGATTCTGTCTATTTATATTAACATTCTTCTATTCCTTATGAGAATGAATTTAAGATTCTTTTTGGTAGATCAAACAGTCCATTGCATGGCAAATGTTTTCCCAAAACCAGTGAAAAATGAAGCATTATTAACTTCTGGGCAATAAGGCAGGGTTTCCCAATCAATAATGGATGGTCATTTGGTTTATTGTGTACTAGCTGTTTGAAACAAAGATCAAAGTCTAATTGAAACTTCAATAACTATCTGACCTGAATACAAATCCACATTATAGGAATCTTACACATATGAACTACCATTACGATGTATATTATCATTCTTCATTATTTTAATTTTTCATTGTTTATTTACAAAAGAATCATACTTCATTTATCCATTTGCTTTTCCAGTATCTGTGCTTTTATATAAAAAAATCGTATTCACCATTTTTCAAGTCAATTAATTTATCACCTTCCTGTGTAATTTCACTAAATCCATGTAATGTTTTTTTTTTTTTTTATGTGTCAAAGCATCGGCTGGGAAGCGAACCTGGGACAACTGCTTGTAAGACAGCTGTGACCTCTCGGCCACCAAATGTTAGTCATCTCTTTTAATTAATGTGATATTTTTTTATTAAGTGTAATTAACTTTTGTTTAAGTGAAAAGCCATTTCTCAGTGGTAATCCAGCTATGCAATCTGGATGTTTTTAGCAACTTTGGCAGTTGATGACCGACAATAGTCTTGGATGATGACTTTCAACTTTTGGAAATTGAAGACTGTATTTTATTTATGACTATTGCATCGTATATATATAAAAAAAAGCGTATAAGGATTCATACTCTGAAGCACACACACGTGTGTGTGTGTATATATATACGTTCTATCCTCAAGGAAATCAATCAGTGTCTCAAAATCTTTAACCTTAGGAGAAAAGTAAGTTTTTCTTTTTTTAAAAACAGAACTACTCAACTCCGAAATTAATTCAAATAAAATCACCAGGCTGGTTTGTTCATATAATCATGTATATTTAGCAGGTGAACAACTACCATTATAAAAATGTACATATGGAGTGGACATTGTGAATTTGTTTTGTACGTATGGAGTGGACGTTATGAATTTGTCTTACTCAGTTTCCTGTCTTTTTTTTTTGCATTTAATGGCAATTTCTTTTTTTGCAATCCATATTTTACATATTTAATATATATGTGCGTGTATATATATATGTAGTATAATACTTGATCAAGAATATTTTATTAATAATCCAATCAAACCCTTCTTATAACTTAAGTCAGTCACTTTTTAATAATTCGGCCTTTATTAAGAAGAGAATAAATTATTTCTAATCATTTTCTAATTCAGATGTTTAAAACATGTAAGTAATATACAATTGTTCAAATAATTCTGTGTAATATATGTTTATGTGAGTGTGCGTGCATACAAATGTATGCCTGCTCAAGAAATCTCTAAAAAATACAAATAATTGGTAAAAAATACTAATTTTCAAAATATAACTTCAGAAAAGAAAAAAAAAATTATATCTCTTTTAGAACATTCATTAACATTTTCTATTTGCATATTATAAGTCATTTTAATGAATTGATAAGTCTCCAGTAATAATCGAATTTAACTGAAATTTACAAGACAGAATAGCCACGTAAGAAGTTCCAAACATTTTATTTCTTTTGGCTAAAATTATTGGATTTAATGAGGCATGGCTGTAAGCAAGAATCCATATAGGGCGCAGAATATTTTGAGAAATATCAAAGAAAAAGGTAAAGCATACAATTCCAGTTGCAGGTCCCCAGCAAAAAGCAAATACTACAAATATAATAATCAACGTTATTGTTGCTTGGATATTTTCAGCTTTTCTTTTTTCTGCCACAGATGACTTTGCGACACTATTCTTTTCCATTCCTTGCAAATTTTCTTGTGACTGTTTAATTTTTTTTAATACTTTAAAGTAAAAAAACCCTATCAAAGTTAATGTTGGACAATTAACAACCAAAACATATAAGGCTATATAATATAAAGAGTCTATTTGGTTTCTTAAAAAACATTCTCCGATGATCGTATTATAACCATAACTACCAAAACTCCAAAATGGAATTGTAGAAAAGAAAATTGAAAATAACCAACTTGTTAAAATGATGATAATAACGTTTTTTCTATGAAAAATTCGATCACAAGTTGCCGCGTTTTTACAGATCGTAAGATAGCGATGAAAAGCAATAAACATTAATGAAAACATTGATTCACATATGAAAGCGAAGCAAAAATAACCAATATACGCACATAAAGGAGTTTTTGCTGAATTTTCATGAACCCATTCAAAATATGCTTTAAGAGGATAACCAACTGAACATGTTAGAAAATCTGAGAGCGCAAGATTTCCTAAAAACTTATTTGGAACAGTTTGTAATTTTTTATTCAAACACAAGGTAAGAAAAAGTAAACAATTACCAATACTACCCAGAATGCTACATAATAAGAACATTGTTGTAGCAAAATATGTCATTGGATGGTTATAGGAATTATTTAAAATAAAAGTTTCATTTTTGATATAGAAAGCCATGTTAATTTCTTTGTTTTTAATTCAAACCTAATTTAAAAAAAGAAAAAAAATGAAGATATTATTATATATAAGTAGATAATATTTATTTATAGAGCGCAAACAGTTTGAATTAAATTGAAAGGCTGAAACCTCTTGCATGCGCTTCTTTAGAATGCTTGTATGACAGCCAATCACATGTAATGAAAGCTGTCTAGAGGGCTCTCAAATCGCAACACAAGACAGCTATCATTACATCTGATTGGCTGTCATACAAGCATGCAAAAGAAGCACATGCGCATGCGAGAGGTTTCAGTCTTTCAATTTAATTCAAATAAATAGGAAAATTATTTCTAAAATAAAGAATTTTGAAAATATTAAACAATGTATTCACTTTATTTTTCCTTCCTTCCCCCAAAATTATATATATTGAATGCTTGTAACACACACAAATAGAACTTTTTCCTTTTATATTCAAAGTAATTAATACATAGTTGCTATCAACATTAGTGATGCATTTTTAGTTAATGTGGTGAAGTGAGTTATTGTGTTTTTTGATATGGATATATTAATATGTTCATTTATAATCTTCTGATATAAATTTGATAGATTCTGTCTCAGAGACTAACTAACTTTCTTTTAAGCATTTCAAGGATAAAATTGTATGAATGAATTATATGTTTTGCCCACTCTCTTCTTGCTTTTATCATATGAACCCATTATTAAAAGCTTTTGATATCAGAGTGATGATATGTATCTTCTTGCTGAAAGTAAATATACTTTTCTCACAAAGATTATTGATTGAAGATATGGTGTTATTTTGAAGCATCCATGTGGGTATATACTTTTTGGAACTCACTATGTGCAGTGTGCATTTTACTAGATATAACAATATTAAACCAACTATTATATGGTTTACATTAAATGAAAAATGTTAATGTGAAGGATTATTAAAGTGAATGAGAACATTTGTGAGAGAGACAGAACCTATTTGCATTATAAAGATTATGCCAATATGATTTTAAAGTAATATAATTTTGATTATGTTTATTAAAAGACATAATAGAAAATTACAATTAGCCAATGTGTTTAGAAATTAAATACGTTATAAAATGTCATGTAATTGGATCAAAGAATCGGCATGAAATGTGATGTTGGGGGTCATACATCTCATTCACGTGTCTTTGGTCAAATGTTTATGATTACACCCCTCCATAAGATGTTAAAAGTGGATAGAAACTAGTCCCTACCTTGCGTGAGAGTGGACTAATGAAAATTACCCTACAGAAATATTATTCATTAAGAGGATGATCTCTAGTCTAGTGAATGACCAATAAAAAATTATTAATATACTTCCATTAAGTGGTTTATGACAATGTTGTGAGGGCAGTAAGTTTGATACATCAATTAAATTGTAGTAATTGTCTATCTATATTCATGATATGTATAAGAGGTTGTGATCCGGGCCAACTGATGAGTGCTGGTTCAGTATGAAATGTGCATCTTGGGAATCATATATTCTTTTCATATATCTTTGGCCACATGACCAAACATCCTGATTTTGTGGGATTTGTCCCTATTTTTGATTAGATGTCTCAGTGTCTCCAAAATCTCTTTTTGGGGTGATTGTATGTCCCAATTTTCAAATACTCATAATTATTATTTGTTGTACATACATAATTTCATTACAAAAATGATAGTTTCTTGTCCCTCTTTGTCTATTTCAATCTCTACAGTAATATTACAAAAACTTCAGGTAAATTCCAACACTAAAACAAATATCGCTATTACGTTGTATGGCTGGGTTCTCAAGCTACAAGCACTCTTGCATCTAGCCTCATCTTGGAGCATGTGTAGTTGGATTTTTATAGGCTAAAATTTTAACTACACTTGCACTTATTTCAATTGTCAGTGTAGTTTTGTTAGTTCTTTGTTGATATTAATTTTCTGCAGTGATAAAATTAATAGAAATATTAATAACCCTAAACAAAAGACAACATGCCAAAGAGGAAGTGTATTTATAATGATGAATGTACACAGGAATGGAGTTTTATAAAAAAGGGATGCAATGACTATAAAGCAAAATATGAATTGTGTAATGTTTACATTGTTGCTCACACAGTGGTAAATCTGACATAAAACTCATATAAATAGAAACAAAATACAATTCTCATGGGCATCAATGTCAAAAAAACTAGACTGTTTCATGTATAAACAGTGGAGTGCAAATGGAGACATCATTGCAGTGAGTTAACACCAGCATATTATATTGTTTGGCAACATCAATCATTTTGTTCAGTGGACTGTGCTAGTAATTTATTTAGTAAGATTTTTCTGGACTCGAAGATTGCACAAAAATTTTCATGTGGATGAACTAAAACTACCATGTTAATTACACAAGTATTGGGACCATACTGTGAAGAACAATTTTAAAATGATTTAAACAATGCTAAGTTCTTCAGTATATCCACGGATGCAAGTAATCATAATACAATTAAAATGTTCCCCTTGATTGTACGTCATTATTCCAAAGAAAATGGAATTCAAGTAAAATTACTTATAATTTATGGAATGAAATATCAGATGCTATTTATAATTTAATAAATATAGAAGATTTGAATTCAGACTTTTAAGCACCCTTCAACTATCCACACTATCGCATACAACTGATACACATGACCCCACACATGTAGAAAAGATAAATAATCACCAATATATGTATCTCATGCTAAACCAGCACTCATCAGTAGGTCCAGATTATCATCTCCCATACATATATATATAATCAGTGCTCAGTTTATATTAAGATAGCAAATCTTTACACTTTAATGGACAGGCTTCTATCTACTCCAACTTCCAACTTTTCAGCCTTCCATATCATTGAAAATCTGAGATGAAAAGCCTAAATCCCATGCCGATACCAATATTACTGCCATGCCCATGTTGACCTCAAGTCAGTCTGACCCCTCATGTATAGGACCTTATCCATTTAAATACATAGAAGAGGGATATGCAGGATACAAGCTTCATATGTAAATATTTGAAAATAAGGCACTCTTCATAAATCTGGAGCTTAATTGTAAATATAAGGGATTTGAACTCAGACTTTCAAGCATCCTTTAATTATCCACACTATCGCTTACAACTGAGTGTTCCTGACTTATGTATATTGTGCATGATTGGACTCAAGGTACTTTTGTCTAGATGCTAGATCTTGTTATATGAACAGACAAACCGACCAGTACAAAAAAAAAACCTGTACCGGTCAGTTTTGTCTGTTCATATAACAAGATCTAGCATCTAGGCAAAAGTACCTTGGTTTCAATCATATGCAAGATACATAAGTCAGTAACACTCATGAACTCTGCCCCATTTTCCTATTTTCCAGATCTACCAACTTATGAGCAACAATCCCGATGATACCGATCTAATTTATTTCTCTCCGCCGGCATCGCAAAGCGGAGACACAAAGAGACTCTAATTGGAAATAATATAATGGAACCTTTCACGTTATTTTTATATATAGGATTAGCGGGCGATCATCTAGTCAGAGCAAGCATAATTTATTAATCAAAATATAATATTTTAAATAAATGAAACAGTGATTCTGAAAGTTTTTATATATGTATGATTTATTAATTTAAATAAAATACGTGTAAGTTATTTAATTATATTTCTCCATTAGTCGTCATTGACCTCTTTACAATTATATAAGATGTGATTTGACTTGTATAATTTAAGAAATTACAAATACATTCAATAATTTATTATTTTATTGCGGCTGATTTATATGTCAATACTCAACTAATTACAATATATAAATACGGTTTTGATAGAGCTATAATATAGATATATAACGACTCTTTGATCCACCCCTAGAGAGAACAAAACATAGCACTTGACCGAATCTACTTAATAAAGATTATTTTATTATCGAAATATGATTATCTTATGCTGAGTAAGAAACGTATGAAGATTTGCTATCTTAATATAAACTGAGCACTGATTATATATATGTGTGTGGGAGATGATAATCTGGATCAACTGATGAGTGCTGGTTTAGCATGACACGTATATTGGTGATTATTTAACTTTTCTACATGTGTGTGGTCATGTGTATCAGTTGTGTGCAATAGTGTGGATAGTTGAAGGGTGCTTGAAAGTCAGATTTCAAATCCCCTATATTTACAATTAAACTCCAAGTTTGTGAAGAGTGCCTGGTTTTCAAATATTTATATATGAAGCTTGTATCTTGCCCATCCTATGTATTTAAATTGATAAGGTCCTATATATGAGGGGTCAGAGTGACTTGAGGTCAACATGGGTATGGCAATAATATTTGACATTGGCATGTCAGATTTTCAATGATATGGATGGCTGAAAAGTTGGAGGTGGGAGTAGATTAAAGCCTGTCCATTAAAGTTGTGAAGATTTGCTATCTTAATATAAACTGAGCACCCTGAACCAACTGATGAGGGCTGGTTTAGCATAAAATACGTGTATTGGTGATTATTTATCAGTGTGTGGTCATATGTATCAGTTGTATGCATAGTGTGGATAGTTGAAGGGTGCTTGAAAGTCTGTTCAAATCCTGTATATTTACAATTAAGCTCCAGGTTTGTGAAGAGTTCCTGGTTTTCAAATATTTATAATTTAATAGTAAATAGTTTCAAAGAATTTAATATTGATTTTAGCAAGTGTATTGCATATGGAGCCAATAACACTAAGGCAAAGTTTGGCGAATGGAACAGAAAAATTAATGCATTTTTTAAATTGTGTGAAAATATTAATAAAAATTTAATGGATGTGGGTTGTACTGCTCACATTTTGCATAACACTGCACAATCTGATACTGAATGGCTACCACGTATTATTGAAGTCATTGCAATAAAAAAAAAAAATTCCTATTTTTCCATATATATATATATAGTCCAAACAAAAAAGTTAAAAGAATTTTGTGATTTCGTACATATAGAATGTTCAACTCTAGTTTCACAATCTAAAACTAGATGGATAAGTTTGTGTAAATTGATTCAAAAAATCATTGAATTGTACAATGGAACTAAAATCTTTTTTTTTTATCTGAAGAGAAGCTACTGATAATTTTACTACGATTTTTTCCAAAATCTGATAAATGAATGTTATTTTTTATTTGTGCATAATTGGCTGTCGATTTTTAATAAATAATTTCTTAAAATTGAAAAGAATAATATAACCATAATAGAAATAATAAAAATAATATATGAAACAATTCAGATAATGAAAGCACAAATTGAAAATAAATTTATTCCACACTCTGTTGAACAAATGTTTTTAAAAATTGATCTGTTACAGACTGAAAAAAATTCCTTCAAAGAAAATTTACAAGAGCTATATAAAACTCCTCAAATTTTAGCAAATTTACGTCTTTTAGCTGGATAGATTTAAAAGAAATACCAACTGTAATGATGTATTCTACACCAATATTGGTTTAAATAATATTGGTATACCTTTTTATGATAATCTATTAATAGACCAGTTCTAAGTATTAAAAGATGTTGTCTCAGGCAAACTCAAAAACAATGAAACTGTTTGGCTTGAAAATTCATGCTGTGAACATTGGTTGAAATTCTTTACATCTGTAAAAATTTACTGAACAAGTATTGGGAAATTGTCAAGCATTGTTGGCCGAGAAGTCATCGCAGCTGCCTTGCAAGCAAGTAGTTGGTTGCAGACAGTTGTGGATTTGCCTTCTGGCTGATGCTATGGAAAAAAAAAAGTACTGGGAAATTGAAACAATATGCCAATATTTGTCCAACACATCACATCTTATAATATGCCAATATTACCTGCTCATAACGCAGATGTGGAAATAATTTTTTCCTTAATAAGTAATCAGTGGACAAAGGAAAGAAATAGAATGGATTTGGAAACTCTAAGTTGTATAACTTTATCCAACTATAATATGAAAATGAGCTGGATTGAATTTAGTGACTACATTAAAGGCAATAAAAGCGTATTAAATACAATATGTAAGCAATTAGCTTGAAATATAATAAAAAATAATATATATTTTAACAATTGAAAATATTTTTTAAATTTATTCAATTTTCTTTTTAAGTACATTTTCTGGTGTCGTTGGTTGTACCACAGCATGTAGAGAAAGAACCCTGTGATTCTCAGATAGAGTCCTAACTTAACATTACCAGGACTCTCGATACTCACTGTAAAAATGATTGGTCATCATGTCCCAATTTTTGATTGAACCAATCTGGTCACCCTATTATATCCCTTCACAAAGTGTTAAAAGCTGATAAAAAGCAGTCCCTACCTTGCTATAAAGTGGTGTAGTGACAATTACACTAGATATGTTATGGGATATATATGGTTATATTTGTGTTCATGAATTACTTTGAAAAGTCATCATATAACTTATATTTAATATCAATTCTCATTTATAAATAACAGTTAACGACAATGATAGATACATATCGTAATACAAATTATATTAATATCATTAACATGCTAATAGTCAAATAGTGCATATAATAAAGAAATATTGTACATTTTTTTTTATTTCTAAAACAAATTTCTAAATAGTGGTTTTTAAGTATTTTAGTTAAACATCCGTATTGTCATATAAGAATTTATATTTTAATTACAACGTTTTATTATTGTAATAGAAATTCCAAAAATATGAAAATGAATAGTAGTAAATGAAGTATGCGCAATTAGACAGACAGTTTACTAACTTCCGTATGGTGAATTAATATAACGTTTTTTTTTTAAAAAAATTATAACTATTGCCTTTAATAAGGGTGCTCCGTACTTTTAGAATTAATAGTCCTTGTATTTACATTTATTTATTTATGTGACGGAGTACTTTATAATAGAATTAACACTTGCTGATAATCTTGCCACAATTCAATCTTTATTCAATTATCATGATATTACTATAATTGCTAGAACCATCCATTATTATCAATCGCATAATTTGATTACTCAGTAAATAGCTAATCAGTAGCAGCCATTCACAAATGAATGTGGCAATTGCAAAACAAAAATAAAAACAATTTAAACTTATAAACTGATAATATTTGATATTATAATCATGTATTTCCTGATTGCTGGAATTGTCTTATTTTTACGTATTTATGCTAATTTTAACAATATGTTGTTTATACATTGTGTAAAAACCTAATTCTACCGAATTATTGTTACTGAGCCGATTCCCTTATTTCCATTCATGTACATATTGTAAACAGACTTATGACTATTATCAGTTTTCAACTATTTCTGATTAACTATATTATCCTTTGTATCCTAACGTTATGCTGTATACTATTAGAATTAACCTATCTTCAGTGTTCTTAATTACACAATGATTTTCACTAGGTACTTAATTTCAAATTATGTTTTGACCTTTTCAGTGGTTTTTGTAAAATTTCTTCAAAAGCTCTCCATTTTTATTATCTACATCATCAATTTCTTCAATATGTCCATTCATAACCCCTATAACCATTATTCTTTTCCCCTTTTCTTTCAAACTTTGTATATCCTTAACTAAACATTCATATATGTTACTGTTCCACTTAATTATAATTTGACTATCTCCAGTGGCTATATAAACTATAGCCATCATCCATTCTTGTCTACCCAATCTTATTTCAAACCACAAATGTTCTTGACATTTAACAATATTTAAATATTTTTTTGATATAACACCTATACCACCACCACCCTTTTTTCTTTTCTATTTATATCCTGCCATACCAACTGTTCCAAAATAGGTTTTTCATCTTCTCTTAAATGTGTTACCACTACTGCTAATACCACAAACTCTCCATACAGTAGTGCCACCTAGTGAAATCACCCATTGATTACTCTGGCTTGCACTACAAGATGGCACTTCTATATTGGAGAGGTTAGAAGCGTTTAAATATATATAGAAGTAAATGGAATATTGGATGCGAGTTAATTTATGATAATAGTAAGGAAAGTAGTTTATTGTTTGAGGCTCGAACAGGATCTTTAGCAGCAAGAGAATATACATGTAAATGGAAAACTATGGGTGATTTAGTGTGCAAATTGTGTAAGGAAGGTATAGAAAGTATTAGGCATCTGTTGATTGAATGTAAATGCTTGAAAGCAGAAAGGGTACAGATAATGAAGTTATGGGAGAATAGATATGAACAAAGTGATTATACAGAAAGTAAGTTATTGATTTTTATGCTGGGTTTGTGAAAAGATAAGAGGGATTTAGATATAAAGGCCATAGAATTGACAAAGATTATGTTGTGGAAATGGGATGGGGCAGAATATGGGAAGACTTAGAGTGGGGAATGAAAAATTAAGTGGCTAACAGGTTTATCTGGGCATAATTGCTGAGATATTCTTGACTTCGTTAAAGGAGAAGCCAAAATACATCACATCACATATTATTATAGTAGTAAGGAATGGGATAAAAGAATAGATTTATTAATAAAGAATATGGAGTTACAGAGATGGAGAGTAAAAAGAGTTTAAATATATATAGAAATAAACAGAATATTAGGTGCAAGATAATATATGATAATAGTAAGGAAAGTAGTTTATTGTTTAAGGTTCGAACAGGATCTTTAGCTACAAGAGAATATACATGTAAATGGAAAAACATGGGTGATTTATTTTGTAAATTATGTAAGGAAGGAATAGAAAATATTAGGCATTTGTCAATTGAATGTAAATGTTTGAAAACAGAAAGGGTACATATAATGAAGTTATGGAAGAATAAATATGAAAAAAGTGATTATACAGAAAGTGGATTATTGGTTTTTATGCTGGGTTTGGGAAAAGATAAGAGGGATTTAGATATAAAGGCTATAGAGTTGACAAAGATTATGTTGTGGAAATGGGATGGAGCAGAATATGGGGAAAATTAGAGTGGGGAATGGAAGATAAAGTGGCTAACAGGTTTTTCTGGGCATAGTTGCTAAGAGATTCCTGACTCCGTTTAAGGAGAAGTCACAGTGCGTCACATCACTATTATTTTAACAGCTTGTGTAAGCATAGGAAATGATGATCTTGTGATGTTTATATCTATTAATCTATTATGTGATAGAAGGAAAAGTAAAATAGCTTTACAAAGTGCAAAGAAAGGTGAATTAGTTAAAATAAATAATATATAAAAAAATCTTCCTAGTATATTTAAAATGGATGATAATCACTAAGTATAATTATAAAGATATTTAATGAAAATAAAAAAGATGGATATGAGAATTACCATAAACTAGTTAGATATTGTCAAAAGAGATGGATGGTTAGTTTGTGGTAATTCTCAAAGAATAAAAGTGAAATATGTTATACATTGTCAAAAGAGCAATACTCAAGTGAGAAATAATGGATGATGATTTCCATATAGGAAAAAATAATGCACCTAAAACAATTGCAATTGTTCAAATTGATATACTCCAAGAAAAATATGAAATCCTTCTACTTACTCTGGATAGAACATTAGTGCGCGAGAATGGGGGAGGGGTAGGGGGTACTTGCCTTAATGATTAAAATAATACTAAAAAATAAGGAAATAATTCGAGATATTTGTTTGAATATTTTAGTTTTAAAAGTTGGATTTTCTTAAATAGTTTTCGTGATATACCTTTTGTTTCAGCAATTCTATGATTTAATTATTTTATATTAAAATTAAAATGAGCTATATGTATATTTATCAATAATTCTAATGTTTAAAAATACAACTGATTTAATTGATTATTTCCTTTATAAAAGTTTTGATTTAAATTTTTTCATACATGAAAAAAATATTGTATAAACTTTTATTGAAATAATTTCAGGCGACCGAAATATTGAATCAACAATAATAACAAAAAACTTGTTTTTATCAATTCTGAATAGAAAACTATTATATGTCAGTATGATTAAATAGATTTGTATATATGCTCTAATCACTAAAGCATTAAATATTTGCAATTAAATTCACGCCAGTTTAGTTAATAAATAGTGCACACAGCAATACGTATTCATTGGAAGATCTCCTGAGAAAATACGAATTACTAATATAAACAAATTGGTGATTTTTTTTTCAGAATTTAACAATATTTTTGCTGTTTCTTATAAATTGTAACTTTTGAATAAATTAACAAATACGAATTTATGCCATATATTAAGTACCAAACTCTCAATGCAGTAGTGCCACCAAGCACAAGTCTTTACAATCAATGGATGCAGGAATGTTTTGCATAAAATCCCTATCTAGTGCCTACTCATCCATCATCCCCAGACTAGTTTCTAGCTTGTGGCTTTTATCAGTGAGGAGCCTTGGATTTGAGAATACTGCACCTAGACTCGAAGCTCCTCACTGATAAAAGCCACAAGCTAGAAACTAGTCTGGTGATATTGGATGAGCAGGCACTAGACAGGGATTTTATGCACAAACATTCCTGTATCCATTGATTACAAAGGCTTGCACTTGGTGGCACTACTGTATGGAGAGTTTGATACTCTTATTAACAGCATATGTAAGCATATGAAATGGTGATCATGTGATATATATTAAGTCAACAAAATATTAAGTTCATTCTTATTTCTTAAACTACTTCTAATCAGTTAAATCATTGAATCATTTGTGAGATGTTTTAATAACAAATGTAATTATCTACTGATTATAAAAACAAATATATCATTCCTAAACCAAACTACAATATTGTTTTTATGATAGTTGGTTCATTGTGATTTTTCACTCTATGTTCTAAAATGCTTTTATGCCAGATATACTAATTTATATTCTAGAAATAACCTGGAGGTATGCCAAAAGTGGAAAAAAAAATTAATTAAAAATGTAAATTAGAAGTTGTAGCCGTATTTAAACTTAATCGTGCCAGTAATTTTCAATTTAAACGATATCATTATCATCAATAATGGCAACAGCCTACCTTTCCATTGCAACACCAAGCCTTTGAGAAATATTTTAAACATTTTCTAAGTTCTTTTGATGAAAATCAAAGCCAGATTGTACAGAAAATAAGATGTGAGAGAGGCTCAACTGTAGAACTTTCTTGTATCTTGCTATTTTATTAAAGCTCCTGATTTATTTTTCAGTATCTTCTACTATTCTAATGCTGCTTTTCATGTATTACCACTCCAATAAACTGCTTAGTGTCTAATATTCTCCTTGTACATGCATCTTAATTATGCAAATGTCTCATTAATGCTTATGATGTAGCTTTTAATATTTTAACACCAGAAGAAATTATGTTAAGAGAATTGTCAATAGTCTACATTGTGCCATTAGTAATGGTCAGGTATTATAATATCATGTTGATTAGATACCACTATTTTTTCCTTCACAGTGAAGAGTTTAACATATATATGAGAATAGTGAATAAATTATTATAATTAATGAATTTACTAATAAAAATTATATCAATGGAATTGTTTCTCCTTACAATTCTAATATAACAGTAGCAAACTCTTCATACAGTAGTGCCACCTAGTGCAAGTCATAATAATCGATGGTTACCAGAAGGGTTTGTTCTATGGTTTACACTGGGTCGAATATGGAAAGTTTCTATTGTTTTAACAGGTTGTGTAAGCATTGAGAATGTTGGTCATGTGATGTTTTATTGGTTTCATATCAATTCTAATAAAATTTGTTGAATTATCTTAACTTCTATAGAAAAGATAAATGAGTTATATTTACATAAATTTGCTAGTTTTCTTTTTTATTTTTTTTTTATGAAGGTCTAAATGTTTATTTTACACATTTTGGTAAAATTTATGTAAGTGGTAACAAAAAGTCTGCTGAAATTAATAAGGTAGTGGAACTACTGAGCATGAGATTTATTTCTACCTGTGATTTTCTATTAACATTAAAAATATCCAAAAGGTTTAATTTATTATAAATGACCTATGATATAATTCAGTAATTATTAATAAACAAATTATCAGTTAATTTGTGATAGAAAAAATGGGAATGTTAGGTGCACCATGCTGTGCCAGTAGATGGCGCTTCAGCATCCATCAAGAAGCACACAATTGATACTTTCGAAGAAATCGCTCAATTTATGTAAATTTTAAAAAAGTACACACACACACACGGGAATCAGTAAAACACATAAAATAAAAAATCGCTGCCCCAAGTGATTAATTGAAATGGCTCAAAAATAAGTAAAATATAAATTTTCCAAAACAGAAATCGGCCCCCCTCACTAATTTAAAATTATTATTTTATAAAAATTCATAAATTTTAAAAAAGTACACACACACATCAAAAACAGCAATAAGCCGTTATTTTTTAAGTTAAAAAAAACACCCCACCCCTAAATAAAGAAATGGGTCAAAAATAAGTAAATACAAATTAAATAATCATGGAAATTGGTAAATACATTAAGTCCCCCCCCCCCCAGCGATAAATTGAAATGGCTCAAAAATAAGTAAAATACAAATTAAAAAATCACTCAAAAATAAGTAAAATCCAAATTGCAAAAACAGAAATCAGCTCCTTCCTCACTAATTTAAAATTATTATTTTACAATTATTGAAAAAATACTTACAAAAGATAGTGGTCGAGAGGTCAGCATGGCTGCCTTACAAGCAATTATCCCGTGTTAGCGGGTTACTTCTCGACTGATGCTATGACACATGAGAAAAAAGAATAGACGAGGCATCTTTTGATACACCTGCTTAAGTTTTATTATGATATATTAAAACAGTTTTGAAAGAAAATGTTGAGTAAGGGGGAAAAATTTAACATTAAAAAATGGGATGACTTTCCCCCCAAATATACATTTTAAAATTATTTCCACGCCTTACATGTATATAATTTAACTAAACCTTGGCCTAATGAAAGAAAGTTAATAATGCATATATATATTCCAGTTATACGGACTTAAATTCATATGCTATTTTCCAACCAACAACGAATAAATATGAAAAAAGTTAACCCACACACAAGAATCATGATTCACAGTGATAATATAGCTGTAGATTTTGATTACTACATTTTATATTTATTTAGAATGAGCTGACAATCACTATAACAGACTATCTCAATTTAATACATTTCATTTATAAACTTTTATTATTCATCGACTGTAGCATTTACACATATATAAGTTTAAGTTAATAATTACTTTCTTTTTCTATACTCAATACATATTTTACATTATATGACTTTTAAATAAATCATTTCATTTCTTTTTATTATTGAATTATTACTCTTTACACTTTTTCCTACTTTTCTCACATACTTATTATCTAATAAAAAGCATAAATCGGGTATATAAATTTGAATGAAAATCATGTAAAAGTAAAAATATAAAAAGTAATTATGTGGGAAGAAAGAAAGAATTCAATTTATACCAGATTAATTCAACATAAATATGATAAGAGATCATATATTTATTTGCATTCATTAGAAACAGGTCATAGGTTTGAGAAAGATAGTATAAAAATGATTAATTACACAAATAATAGAAGGGATAGGAAAATTAAAGAGGCAATCTGGATTAAGAATATAAAACATAATCTTAATAAAGATTTTGGAATAAAAACAATAATTTTGTAAACAGTTATTAATAATAGATTGAATTTGAAAAAGGTTAAAAGAATAAAGTTAAAGAAAATAACAATAGAGTGAGTGCTAAACAAGTGTACAAATTTTGAAAATTTTGTCAGTTGTGTTTTGGAAATAGAATTGTGAAGAGGTAGGTAATTTTAGCAATGTAATAAAAAAAATAATTTGTAATGTGGGAAAGTTAATTGATAATAATAAAATATTTAATAAAAATAAGAAAGGATTAGAAATTGATTTATAATATAAATAAAATTACAATAATATGTATTAAATAATAGAATAAATGTTTATAATTATAATAAATAATATTTTTTAAAAAATAGAATAAAGTGATATAAAATAAATTGATATAAAATAAATATTGATAGAATTATTTTAAGAATAAAGTAATAAAAACGATTATTTGTAGTGGTCAGATTAAAATATTTATTTTCATTTATATTGTGTATTTAATTATGTATATGAATATGTATATAAGTGTATTAATTGTATAACTATATATTTGAATATTGTAGCTCTACTGCAGGACAGTCGAAACTGTTAGTTTGATATAAATAAAGAGTATTGTTAAAGTGTTTAAGAAACGTGTAAATGATATGATATACTAATAGAACTGTTTATCATTATATATATATGATCAATAGATGGAGCTTTACCAAGACCTCCAAACAAGCGTATTTTTGTTTACATAAACGTCAGAGTCAGAAATTCACTGTCTCTTTCATTGGCTCCACCCTCAGATCAGCTGATTTCAAGCTGATTTGCTATCATCAGTGAAGGATAGGAGTTAGAAACTAGACCTAAACACTAACTCCAAGCGTTTATGCAACAAGTTTCTATCAGTTTGCAAGCATGAATTTTTAGACACGTAAATGTCTTCAAACTCAGCTTATCAAGCCAGATAGCTATATGGGTCTGATATCAGTTCAGTTTCTCCACATAGTCAAAGCTTCTGCAAAATATATCACTGCAAGAAACCTTAAAGGAACATTTATGAAAAACAAAAACAAGTTTTATATATGTAAACTTGTTATTGCTTGTATTTATGATCAATAGATGGAGCTTTACCAAGACCTCCAAACAACCAACGAAAGAGACAGTGAATTTCTGACTCTGATGCTTATGTAAACAAAAAGACGCTTGTTTGGAGGTCTTGGTAAAGCTCCATCTATTGATCATAAATATAAGCGATAGCAAGTTTACGTATATAAAACTTGTTTTTGTTTTTCATATATATATAAGACATATTTTGTGGTATATCAATATTCAAATTTTTTAACACAGATGAACCCACAAAATATGTCTTTTATATATGCAACCCATGAAAATCTTTGTATCAACATGTATATATTGAAACAGGGCTGAGTTCGATCCCTGTTTCAAAAAGTAAAATTTCCTGTATGCGTCGGTATATAACTCGATTAATTAAATTTATTTTTTTCATATTTATATTTTCTTTGTTGTATATAGATTTATAATTTTAAATAGGGATTTTAAAAAGGTTAAAATAAACAGAAGAAAGGGGGGGTGGGGTATTATGCTCATTTGTTTTTTTGAGAATGCATGTATATATTTGCTAGATAGAATAATAATAATAAGAAAAAAAAAGTATAAATGCAGTTATGGAAATATATCTTAATTTTCAAGATGGAAACTTTTCAATTTCATTTGGAAAAGTTAAATAGAAAAAAGGTATCAAAAAGAACTTGATTGATATCTAATGAATTTAATTAGTGAGATTTAAGTTTTTGATTCAAAAGAATTTCAAGACAAAAGGAGAGTAAAAATATTTTTGAGGTGTTGAAAGTTTTTGTTCAAAGGGAATCCGGATTTTTGGGCAGCAGAACTGGCTAAAAGGATTTATTCTATTGCTGATTTTTGTAGAGAGTGTTGCGAGTGAGATTTGTGGAGAGAAATGGAGGGGAAAATGGTGGGCAAGCTGGCTTAAGAAAGCATAAGCGTGCCAGGGCTTTTACAATCCTGCCCCCAAAGACACTGAAGTCACTGCCATGTACGCAAATATTGTAAATGGAAACCAGTCACTCCGACACCAAGATCAAGCTCAACAATAGTAGCAGGTCAAAAAACAATAAACAGATCGAACCGCCGAAATCACCTACGTTAAATGCAATACACATTGGAATAAAGTATTTTAACTTTAGTTTTTCCACGAGAAAGAAAGAAAAAGGTAATGTGCACATTTACCACCTATATTCGTATAATAGTTCAAATGATAGTGTGTTTTTAACTACACATAATAAACTGTCCGCATAAATATTATTTGTTCACTCTTCTGAACTTTAAAATTGATTTTTTTATTATTATTATTGTGGATCCGGATGAATCAGACATTGTTTTCCTGTTTATTTTCATTTTCTATTGCATTTTATACAGTTCTATGCAGTGTATGTGTATGCATGCATTTCTCATCATTTTGAGCACAAAACAAAAGGGTCATATAAATAGTATTGAAATAAAAGTTATAAGATTAAAGTTAAAAAGGAAACTTACGTATATTTGTGTTATTTCTTTGATCTTGAGTTAGATTATTAGATTTAAAAATTAATGTAATAGCTTGGATTGAAGAGTGTCTTGTATAATATAATCCCCTGTATGTTCCCACGATTAAATAATCACCAGCCCTGAGCAGAGCTAGTCCAGGGGCATTTCCATATTGGTGTTCCAGTTCTCTCCCAGCATAATTCTTATAGAAATATAGGATTGGCGCTTGAGGTCATAAATTGATGCTCATAAATAAGCTGGGTGATAAAATGGAATTATAAATATTTTTTTTAAACATACGCATATACGTGTATCGTTATATACATACACGCAATCTTACAAATGGTTTTATATGTGCGTAAGATATATAGATGGAAGACGGCACATCACGTTACAATATATATATAAAATTAAATCACCTTTTCAAATGTTAAAACATTTCAACAATGCCCTCTGTGAATAAGTATAAAATCTGAACTTCCCTTTATGAGTTTAGCTATCTGAAGTTCAGAGTTTATATTTATTCACAGAGGGTGTTATGGAAATATTTGAACATTTGGAAGGGGAAGGGTGATTTAATATTTTCTATTTAATTTTCATCTAGTGTTATGCATTATGATATTTCTTACATATATCTTTCAGAACTACTTATACCAAATAGTGTTACATCATTATTGTTTCCAATCTATTTGGATCTACTATTCAAACAATCAGAACAAATTACAAGAAGTCTTGTTCTGCTATCCCTTGGAGTTATTTTTCACTGTATTTCCTTTGCTGATGACATTTTTTTACTTTTAAAGATCTCGAAAACAAAATTCTTGCTTTAGGGTATTTGATAATTCTCAATAAGTAAGTTGCTTCCATCCAATTTAGTATTTATGGTATTTTACTCCATGTCTTTTATATCAAATTAATTTATAATTCAATTCATGTTATTGAATGAATTTAATAATAGAATTAAATAATTTTCTCTGAAGCTATTATAACTAATATAAAAAATTAAATCAGTGTAATGTTTGGTAATCTCACAGAGGCAAAAGTCTTCATACAGTAGTGCCCTCAGTGCAAACCAATGTAATCAATGGATGCAGGAAGGTTTGTGCATAAAATCCCTATCTGTTGCCTACTCATCCAATATCACCACACTAGTTTTTAACTTGTGGGTTTCATCAGTGAGGAGCTTTTGGATCCGAGAGCATGTGATCATATAATGTTTGATGGTTTGGTAATCTACTTATTATAGTCATGAATTCCTCTAATGGTATTACAATATATATGTTAAATCTATTGATGAAATCATATATGTAGGTTCTTCACCTCATCTATTATCAATCAATACAACTTATTATTCAATTTATAGATTCGTTTGCACTTTTAATCCCAAATACTTATCATCCTTCTTCAGAGTAGAATGTATGTCACTAAACTTTCAAAATTATGCTCATTTTAATCAACTTGTAAATTGGAGTACCTTATTCTGAAAGAATTTTTTTTATAGATTTTCTCTTGAACATATTGACCTGATTGATCATTACAATATTAGTTTGTGGGATTTTTTTCTTATAAGCAGTATAAACAAAGCCATTTATTGTCAGTAGACATATGAATAGCATTTCTTAATGCTCAACCTTAATTTAGACTACAATATTTTAGTATAACACATTTTTTCAATAAAGTTGTCATTGAATTTCAAGATTCTATTCCTAGTATACAGTAATGTGTCTTCAGTTAAGGTTTAACTTCAATCTTACACATTTACAAGTATTCTGAAGATAAGTTCCATTGTTCCAGAAATATACCTATTTTGCATAATTCAAACTATTTATTGCATATCACGAAATGATGCAACTCAAATTTGTTAAAAACTTCAAATTTATATTTAATGTCCTCTCTTGTTTTTTCATATTCTCAGGCAATGTTTACAGCATGCTAAATATTTTTACTGACTCATGAAAATTCATGTTAAAAATATTTTGTACTCACATACATATATGGGTTTAAAATTTTAGCCAGAAGAAGCGTACTTACTCGCACAATTTAAGTATCTTTTCTAATTTTTTTATTTTGTTTATATTTTAATCTCTCATCTAGTTTTCATTTTTGTTGTTGTTGTTGTTGTTGTTTATATAATATTGTTCATTGACTTAAAATAGTTGTCAAGGGTTGTTAGCCGAGAGGTCATCGCACCTGCCTTGCAAGCAAGTAGTTGGTTGCAGACGGTTGTGGGTTCGCGCGGCCGATGCTATGACATATGAGAAAAAAAAATAGGTTTATCAGATGTTTCTGTATATTTTTTGATATATTAATGCTAGTTTTTTCAGAAATTAATTCCCAATTAGAAATGTCTGTAGATAGTTTACCTTTTTTTTTTCAAATACGAAAGCAATTAGAAAATGTCATGATTCCATCGATTTATTTTTTGTTTACAAAGTGTTTTTCTGAAGTCAATTTGAACTAGTAAAAATTTCACTTGTCCTCACCTAAACTGTTTACGTTAACATTTAGTAATTTTAAGAATAAAATATTTAATGTGATAAAAATGTTTTCCCGTGATTCATGTGATTACGTCATTTTGCAAAAGAGAGATTGAATTTTTTAAGGGCATAAAGAATGCATAATTTAGTCCTTTTGTTTTGTTGTCTCAAACAACTTTAAATGGCCAATTTGGTAACGATTTTTTTGGACTTTATTCTTTATAAATATTCATAGTTTTTAGAACTTTGTTCAAATTATAACTTCAAAAAACAAAAATAAACTTGAAAATAATGTACCAACTTCATAAGTAATCAGCCTTCAAATTAAAAAAATATTTTCCAATAAAAATTTATATAGTAAGGTATATTTCAGTAAAGAATATATCGAAGTAATGCAAATAATCTTTGGAATTTACAAATTCAACTTACCGATAATTATAATTTTTCTTTTGGGAATTATGTTTCAGCACAAGTGCGTGTGCGCCAACTTCTCAAAATAAAAAAAAACAAAAATATATAAAAACATATTAAACACCTAGCGTTTTCATATCTTCTTCTTTTTTTTTTTTTTTTATAAATTTTATAATATTTTTTTTTTATAATAAAAATACTTTTTTTTTTTTTTGGGGGAGAAAAAAAATTTTATTTTTTTTTGTAATAAAAAATAACGGCTATAATTTTTATAGTAGCCTCCTTTTTAAAATTTTGATTCATAAATGTTTAAATAAAAGAAAAACAAAAATGTTCAAATAAAATCTGAATGTAAACATCCTGAATAATATTGACATTTTAGATCAGGGGTAGGCAAATCAGTACAGCTTGATAGTTGATCAGAGACGTTTCTTACGTCAGATTACTGTTGTCTGAATTATTATATTTATAAATTCTATAACTGAGTTGACCGATGGTTAGACACCGCTCTTTCTGTATGCGTGCGCACTTCTTGCTTTTATTCCTCGTTGTTCATCTCATCTCAGTACTATGGCATCTTAAATGACTTGGTAGCGCTCGAGCGGCAGTGCAATGTAGTATCTATATGTGATTTTACGTATTTTGTTTTGCTCTTACTCTAAAAAATGTATTACCCAAAAGTCGATCGCCGATAGATAATAAATATAAAAGTTGATCGTGTTATTTTTAAGTTTTCCCACCCCTGTTCTAGATATTTTAGTTGGAATCAATATCAATTAGTGCATATTTTAGTTTGAATTTTTATCATCAAATGAAGGTTAAACCATCAAACAAATACGTCAATTGTAACACTACTGAAGTGGTTCATTTTTTCTTTCGAGTTCATATTTTTGTACGTGTTTAATTCAATTTGTAAACAAAATCCCAAATATCACATGATTACCATCTCTTATGCTAGCACATAAATGCTATTAAACAGGCAAAACTCTCCATATTGTAGTGCCACTCTGTGCCAACGAGAGTAATCAATGGATGCCAGAAGGCATTATTCTGTTTTCAATTTCATTCTCATAGTTTTGTAGTTAAGTAGAGATAAGAGATGGCTGCTGGAAAGTTGCATTAGATCCTAAGATCTAGGTGCAGTGCTCTCAGATCCAAAACTCCTCACTGACGAAGGCCACAAGCCAGAAATTAGTCTAGGGATATTGGATGAGTAGGCACTAGATGGGGATTTTATGCACGAGCCTTCTGGCATCCATTGATTACTCTGGTTTCGCCTATTTAAACTCCCAAATAATTATTACAACATGATTATATATTATTTCAGAAATGTATAGTTTTCTCCATTGTAAATTTCTTGTTCTTTTTTGTTGTTGTTAACGTATTCTTTTTAAGAATTTATTATTTGTATACGTTTGTCAGTTAATTAGACTTATATTTTGAACAGTAAATTTAATGACTAATATTTTAAATAAAATATTTTTTAAGGGGAAAAAATAATCCTGAAGTAGTAGTATTTTTATGTTATCTAACTTAATTGTATACATCAACTTAAATTTTGATTTGAGATCTATAGAGTGACTTGATTAAATATAGATGACAATTATTTATAAAAAATGTTAGCTTATACATTTTAACTATTAAAAAAATTATTAAAACATCTGTTCTCTTAAAAAATAGATTCAAATGTTGAGAATAATAAACTGCTGTTAGTTCTGTGTAATAATGATTAATTCATATATTTTTGCTATTGTTAATTCTCTTCTTAATAATTATTTTTTGCTTCATATGTAATTAGTTTGTATTCTTCAAATAATTATAAGCTATTAAGAAATAATATTATTCACTTTATTTTATGCAAATACAAGTGTCATTTATCGTAAGGTGATACTCATATACCCGAAAAGATTGTTTACTTATCTACATTAATATATATTCCCAATTGTCATTACATGAAAAAATTGAAATGAACAATAAAAGTCAATCTACTCCAGATATTATTATTATTTGTGAAATAGCAGTTAGTAAAAACAAAAGATCCGTTAGATTTTTTAACAATGATTAGTATAGAAAAATAAAATGGTTGTGTAGTTAATAAACATCACATGATCACCATTTCTTATGCTTGCTTATAACTTGTTAAAACAGGCAAAACTCACTATATTTATTGCCACACACAGCAATCTAGAGTAATCAATGGGTGCCAGAAGGCTTGTGCATAAAATCCTCACCTAGTGCCTACTCATCCAATATCCCCACACTAGTTTCTGGCTTGTGGCCTTCGTCAGTGAGGAGCCTTGGATCTGAGAAATGGTGATCATGTGATGTTTATTGACTTAAAATCAATCCTGCCTAATAGGATAGTGGTGGATATGGTTATTAAAGAACCAAACACACCAAAATGTCTAGGTACTGAACTGAGTTCAGACCTATATGACTATATAAGCTAATGAGCTTGGATTGAAAACATTAAGGTGTTTTCAATTTAAGACTCATAGTTTTATAGTTAAGTGGAGATAAAAAATGGCTGCTGAAGGGTTGCATTAGATCCTAAGATCTAGGTGCAGTGCTCTCAGATCCAAGACTCCTCACTGATGAAGGCTACAAGCCAGAAACTAGTCGGGATATATTGGATGAGTAGGCACTAAATGGGGATTTTATGCACAAGCCTTCTGGCATCCATTGATTACTCTAGCTTGCTGTGTGTGGCAATACGTATAGTGAGTTTGCTTGTTTTTGGCTGTGACCTTAGAAATGCTCTGTTTGTTTTCCTTGCTTATGTTTTGGCAGCGATACTGTAATAAAGCACCTCTACTTAAAAATTTTAAGGGCCATCACTGATGTTAATTTTTGTAGCCAAAGGAGGGTTGCGTGACTTAGCAATAGATTATTCTATTTATAATAGATGACCATTATTAAGATTGTTTTATTCCAACTTGTCTACATTTTAAACTTTTATAAGTTTTTTTATAATATTAAGGTGCACACATTTTTTTCTTTTAAAAGAATTTTATTGTTACTAATACATATGATTCTTGCCATGCAAGGCTAACATTTGATATATGATGACTCAACAATGGAGAAGGCTCTTGTGTTCTTTTCAGCAGGGATGGACGTCTTGACTGGTAGCGATCTCATTCTTCTGGAGTGAGACATATATAAAGACTCCATGTGTTATTGAAAAGGAATTTTGTTGATAGGAGTAAGTCTTTTGCTTGCAGAGCCTTCAGCTGAGAATTAACTATTACATATGGTTCAGGTATAGGAAGCGTAAATTTAGTTCTGCACCTGGCCATCCATAGAGCATATGAAATAAAGACGGCTAGACCGATGACCGGGAAGTTGCCGGAGTGCAGACAGCTCTTGAAATCAGGAATTTTTTGAAGAGGGATATTGCACTCATTCACTTTATTTTCATGGAATTATTAACATTGTAATTTTTTTATTCTCATTTAAATTTAAATCTCAAAAACGTTAATCTTTTTTTTTCTTTACAAAAAGATTAAATATTTAATCCATAATATTTTCATCTATTAGTTTGAACTATTTATTCAAAAAATGTATTTATTAATAAATGATTTACAATTGTATACATTTATTCACATTTTTGATTCTTTCCTTATCACATTTAACATATAATAAGGATGTTTGTTAGTTTTAGAAGGAACTTTATTCAAGGAAATACATGTCTTCTGATATTTCAGTTTAAAAGCATAGAAGGTTATACGAAACTAACCAAAGAATACTACAATGAGAAACATTTACAATAAAATTGAAACAGAAAATACATCTTAGTAGAGGTTAGAACACTGGTGAAGAAGTGGCTGCGAAAATATCTGATGGGATAATTTTTTTAATCTGTTTTATTGTCTCTAATTTGTTTTTTAAAATAGATTTCTTGCATCACTATTGCATAGATAAATGCACCTTATGCGTCATAATGCATATAGTATAAATTTTATATTTCTTATTTCTGTGAAGCAGGCATTTGGAAAAAGACTCTATAATTGAACTTACAGTGGCATTCTTTTTCTGATAAATTTTTGTAATATAAGATTGAGTGTATTGTAGGTTACTGCACTCAAACAATACATGTTCTTAGTTCTCTTCTGATCTATGGCATAACTCACACATAGCATCAATGTTAAGTATGTTTCTCTTATATCTCATGAAATATAAAGTTGGTAATGACCACATATTCATTTTTTGTATAGAATCAAAAAATTTGGGCTCGAGGGTACGATATTTAAATCTACATATTATCTGTTTATTATTAATGCCTGGCATTGGCAAGTCTAAGTTATAATTTGTGTTTGTGTGTAGAAGTACATATGTGTTCCAGTAGTACCATTTGTCTTGTGAAAAAGTAAGGGTTAGATATTGATTTAATAGGTTCTAAGATTGTACACAGGTATTTTGTATATGGAGGGGCATCACATGATCACCATCTCATACTAGCACATAATTGTTTATAAACAAGGCAAAACTCTCTCCATACAGTAGTGCCACCTGTGCCAACCAGAGTAATCAGTGGATGCCAGAAGGCTTGTGCATAAAATCCCTATCTAATGCCTAGTCATCCAATATCCCCAGACTAGTTTCTGGCTTGTGGCCTTCATCAATGGATGAGTAGGCATTAGATAGGGATTTTATGCACAAGCCTTCTGGCATCCATTGATTACTCTGGTTGGCACAGGGTGGCACTACTGTATGGAGAGATTTTTGCCTTGTTTATATGGAGGAGGTTTATCTGTGTTCTTTTAAGAGTGAATTCTAAATGTGAGTATATTATTGTCATGGATGTTATAAAAATAATTAATTTTTGTATTGTGATTATATAGCCATGTAACTTAAGAAAAATGGGAATCCTAAATAGGCTATAAATTTACCCTGAAATACATTTGTATATGTTTTGCATGTATATACACACTAAACACATGTTTTATCAAGGTTAAATTCTTATTTATAGGTACAAGCGTATTCATGTAAAATATCAGCTAATGTTTGCATATATTATTTCATCCATGTAGGCTATGCAGGCTACATTACAACCAAATGTGGGTATATAGATTCCTGGGAGCCATTTTTCAGTATTAAATAGTGGATTTATGTATATGGTAAGATGAAGATCCTTGCAGGACTGATTGATGTGAATTAAAAGGAAGAGACATTTTTCAATTTAGAGTTATGTATATTTCTCTATTTATTAGCAAGTTTGTGAGCAAATATAATATTGATTTTGGTATTGCTGTTTTTCCTAATGTTTTTATAAATACATCAATCGGTACCAAATCAAAAGCAATCTTTATGTCCAGTTTTACTGCCATTGAGCTGTATTTTCTTGCATTTCACACAGTATCAATGACAGTTTTGAATACAAGAGCTGCTTATACTGTTGATGACCTTTTTTAGCAAATTGTGCCTGGAATAACAATAGTATAAGATGTGGTTTAATTTTGTTTTTTATTACTGTTTTGGGTAATTTAATACCCAATGGGCCTATGGATATGGGTCTTATATTTTGCATTGTTCAGAGTGAAATTTGTTTCTTCTTGAATGGAACTATTACTACAGGGTATATATTCCAAATATGATATATCCCTTTTGACAGACAGTTATCTCCAATATAAGTAGAAGTGAACCGGATTAAGTGTGCAAAAATAAACTTTGGTATACCCTGTGGTCGTGGACGGCATGAATTTGGCATCTTCTCCAAGCTTTGTATAAAATCTTGAGGTTTGAATATTTCTATATCATCCAGCATTCCAAATTGGCTAAAAGACAGTTTGACTGCTGGATCATGCTGAAGTATTTTCTTAAAGTGTTTGTAGATTGTTGTGAGCATATTATCATCTTTGACAACCACATCTCCAATCGCTAATGCTGAAGGAACACTTGTTGCAAATGCTTTCCCTGGTGCCCATCAAATATATTGTGTAGATTAGATATATGGTGTGATGAAATGCTTTTTCTTTTTTGTAATAATGTATTCTTTTAACATATCACATGTGGATTTAGAAGTTTTTAAATTTGATTAATATTTGATTATTTGTCATAGGTGCTATACTATGTATTATTCTTTATGTAATTCATCAACAAAGGTTAAGAGTTTTGTTGGTGGTGGAGTGGTTCTTGTGACATAGTTTATAGTATGTGATATTATTTGTATGTATGATACCCATTTTCATACAGCGTCTGTTTCTAAGCAGTTTAATTTAGTTAATACATGTAAATTTCTGAGAATAATTCTGTTATTCTTGTATGTAATAAAATTCTTATTGTGCTTTTGTGTAATGTTATATGGTATGTGTAATTTAAATCAAGAATTGCCATTATTTCTGCATGGTGTGAGAGAGGAGAGGGGGCTAGCTGAATTTTTAGTGTGTGGTGAAGTGACGGTGAATAAAATATTAGATCTATAAGTGATGAGTATCTACCATTGTTGAATGAAAGAGAATTACTTGGAAGAAATCTTTCACTACACATAAGTGGATTGTTGATGAGATGCAACCATTTATTCACACATGTAAAATAATAAACTTGTTAAAGTCTTCCATTAGCATGAGTGACTAAGTGAAAGTTGCAAATAATAAATTTAAGTTTTGAATAAATCTGGTAATCATATTCTGGTTAGGGGACATATAAACAAATGCTACATCTATACTTATAGTCTTATGTTGTATTGTGAGCATTAGTGCATACACATCTATAAATAAAATTTTGAATGAGTTAAATGGACATGATTTCTTGATAATTACTCCTGTCCCTCTGAGGGTGCAGATGTAAGTCTAGAGATTGCTGAGAAACCCAATCTGTTCAGGTAGTTAGAAAGATCAGTTTGTGATCCACTGTAGATCTTAGTTTCTACTAATCCTAATATATGTGGTTGCACTATGTCTAACCATTTAATTAGCTGGGAATTTTCTGCCACAGTATTCAAATCCCTAATGTTATGCACATTTAGTTTTTGTTTCATAATGTATATTATCAGTTTCTTTAGCTAGCCTTCCTCTTTTAATGTTATGGTGTTTAAAACCTGTTAAAATTATATATCAATTAGATAAAACAAGTTTCATTGTGTGTAGATGTGTTATATTTTTGCTGTATATCTTATCTGTGCTCTCTGATGTTAGTATTAGTGAGATGTACTTACTTTTCTCAAGTGTGCATTATTGTCTTCTGAGATCACATCATCACCATCTCTTATACTAGCATATAATTGTTTGTAAACAAGGCAAAACTCTCCATACAGTAGTGCCACCCTGTGCCAACCAGAGTAATCAATGGATGCCAGAAGGCTTGTGCATAAAATCCCTATCTAATGCCTACTTATCAAATATCCCCAGACTAGTTTCTGGCTTGTAAACTAGTCTGGGGATATTAGATGAGTAGGCATTAGATAGGGATTTTACACACAAGCCTTCTGGCATCCATTGATTATTCTGGTTGGCACAGGGTGGCACTACTGTATGGAGAGTTTTGCCTTGTCTTCTGAGATGTCACCAAGCTCTGTTTTAACTGGATTATCTGTTTTCTTTTCTACTTTAAATTGTTCTAGCAATGATAATGACTCTTCTTTCTCAATGCTGTCTTGTGATGTGCTTGTATATTTCTTACACAATTTTTCATAGCTTACTAAGTGCTGGAAGAAATTGCTCCTGTTGTTATTTCCATTTTTAAGTCACTTGCAATTTCTACTCCCAAAATTAAATTATACTTAAAAGACCAAGTTGCTTTTAATGCATCCCATTAACAGTATTGCATTATGTGAGTTGAATTTTTTATTTAATTTTTTTAATTACTTTTTAAATTATCTACCATATGGAAAAACTATTGTCTTACACAATTTGACTGCTTTACATTCCTTAAACAAATGTTTTTTTTTCTTCACGATTTTCACATAGCAAACAGGCAAGTTCCATATTTAAATTCAATCTTTCATTAAGATAAGTTTATGTAGTCTAATAGCTTATAGTATGTTGAAAATAAATCTGAAATCTGATTGGTGGGCTTGGACATTTTGAAAAAAATTTAATGACCCAAATCTACCTGGAGTTATGTTTTCCATTTGCTACTTTTTAAAAATGTATATATTTAATATGTATAATATAGTAATATAAAATATCACTGTATTATAGCATCTGCAATATATGTATTGTAGATGGACAATTAAAATCTTAAACTGGATTCCAAGAGATTATAAAAGACCCAGAAAGAGACCACATGTGAGATGGATGGATGAAATAAGAAAGTGTGCAGGGGTGATGTGGAGAAGAGAAGCTAAAGATCGGAGAAGATGGATTGAACTTGAAGGGACCTTCATCTTGCAATGGATTGATAATGGTTGATGATAATGATATTGTAATACTATAGAAAATTAGGATCATCATCATCAACCTCAAATAAACAAAAGTTACTAGAAAATTTAAATATTAAATATGAAAGGAATAACTATGAGGAATGAGAGATCAGCACCAACTAATTATAAGTAACTAAGTAAGTGATTGTAAGTTCCCCACCATTATCCAAAACCAATAATCATTCATCATCAAGAATGATCAAAATACTATAAATCAACAGTCAATCTTGTGACTGGATTTGAAATGGGTCTACTATAGACCAGGCTAATTATTTAGCCCTTGCCAAACTTAAGACAGCAATGCAACAGAAAAATTTGGATGCACAATCTTAAGTGCTAATCCATAAGAATATAACAATAAAAAAGTGTTGGGATACTATGACATTCTGATCATCATCAATGCTCTGGCTATTTATTAGCATTAATGTACTGGACAGCTATAAACATAATTTCTAAATAAATAATTAAAATGAAATGTAGTGCATGGACTATGAAGGATATCCTGTTTGTTCCAAACAGGATCATCATCAACTTGATGTTTATAAACACTACATATAAACCCCTTTTATATAACAGACCATTGCATATGAATGCAGCTCTGACAGAAAAAGTTCTATAGTTCTTACTGTGATGAAGATATATAATACAACTTATAATAATTAATATTTTAGGATTAAATAAATTCACTGGAATAATTTTCACTATCAATTTATTAATAACAAAATAAAATTAAAGTCTGCTGAATAGGGCTTTACATATAAATTAATCCTTCTGATTATGATTAATTCAAAAATAAATTACACTGTGATTTACAAAACATAAAACAAACCTAAATATAAGCACACAGAAAGGTGGTGTAATAATTTATGAACATATTTGAATTGTCATAAATCTATAAATAGTAATATTAGCGATTAAGCCGATGCACATGCATTTTAAAGATAAATTATAAATGAATACTCTCAATTTTTCCAGACATGAGATATAGTATTTTAGAAAGAATGGAATGAATCGCCCATTCTTTTAACCCAAAAGATTATGTATGAGCAAATATTAAGTGTGTAGAATTAAGAGTGTGAAGGTGTTACACGATCACTCTAAATTACATTTATGTTTGAATGAAAGACACTTGCGAAATCTTTACAATTTACGAACCGTCATTCTTTAGTTGAAATTAAACATATTTAATGAGTTATTATTTTATATAGTACTATGTTTTTTATGTAATAGTTATATTAGAAATTAAGCCAATGCACATGCACTTTAAAGGTAAATTATAAATGAATACTCTCAATTTTTCCAGACATGAGATATAGTATTTTAGAAAGAATGGAATGAATCTGCCCATTCTTTTAACCCAAAAGTTTATGTATGAGCAAATATTAAGTGTGTAGAATTAAGAGTGTGAAGGTGTTACACGATCACTTTAAATTACATTTATGTTTGAATGAAAGACACTTGCGAAATCTTTACAATTTACGAACCGTCATTCTTTAGTTGAAATTAAACATATATAATGAGTTATTATTTTATATAGTACTATGTTTTTTATGTAATAGTTATATTAGCAATTAAGCCAATGCAGATGTGCTTTAATGATAAATTATAAATAAATACTCTCAATTTTTCCAGACACGAGATATAGTATTTTAGAAAGAATGGAATGAATCTAAAAATTGAACGTATTCATTTATAATTTATCTTTAAAGCGCATGTGCATTGGCTTAATCACTAATATTACTATTACATAAAAAACATAGTGCTATATAAAATAATATCTCATTATAAATCTATAAATTAAGTTCATTTTTATAATACATAATTAATGACTGATTTAGCATATATATATATGTATGGAAATATGTGCACACACTGGCATTTATATATTAAAAAAGATAAACCTAATAAACTATATTATATTTTCCCAATACACAATTAATTCAATTTCAGCAAAACAAGATGCACATATGTATAACAACTCAGATGTGCTGCATAATCATTTAAAAATTAACATGTTCGAATTGCCACAAACTTATAAAAAAATTCAATTCATTTTTAAAAATATATAAAAACACATGTATAATGTGTGTATTTATAACAAAATAGATTATATGAATTAAAATTATTAATTACCCTTTTTTATGGTAAGTAAAAAGTTTTCTTTAAAAATTATTTACTCTTGACAGTCCTTCATCAAAGACTTTTTTTTTCAGGTTACTCCTAATTAATTGTAAACATCTTTAAAAATACTCCAGAAAGTTTTTTTTCTAATCTAGAAAGGTTTTGGGAGTTTATAAAATCATCTATGAATCAATTCTTTGCTTTTAGACTTTTAATTCAAGCAAAAATTATTTACTTGCTTTACTCTTAAACTAGAAATTTTAACAATCAACATTTCCAAGGAATTATTTAACAGTAATATTAGCGATTAAGCCAATGTACATGCACTTTAAAGATAAATTATAAATGAATACTCTCAATTTTTTCAGACCCAAGATATGGTATTTTAGAAAGAATGGAATGAATCACCCATTCTTTCGACCCAAACGTTTATATATAGGCAAATCTTAAGTGTATGGAAATAAGAGTGTGAAGGTGTTAAACGATCACTTTAAATTAAATTTATGTTTGAACGAATGACAATTGCGAAATCTTTACAATTTACAAACCGTTATTCTTTAGTTGAAATTAAACATATATAATGAGGTTATTTTATATAGTGCTATGTTTTTATATAATAGTAATATTTTTTTCAGTATATGTAATGCTACTTACCAGCTGTACTTTATATATATGACCCAGTACCTTCATTTGTGCCTCTCTGCATGTAGATAAAACATCTATATATATATAAACTACTTTAACAAGCTGATGGAATCTCTGGTTAATCTGGTTCCTTCTAAACAGAATACTGGCTTATTGTCATGTTTGGGAAAAGGATAATACAATAGCTGTTGACATTCAATTAGCTCCACTTAGTCTAGAATTTGATAGACTTCAGGCATACTGTCTAGTACACAATATATATGAGCTAATGAACCATAGAAAAGTTGGACCTTACTTCCATGTGAATCTAAACTATCACTGTGAATTATCAGTAGCTGGGATAATGATTTCATGCCTTGAGTTATAACTTCATGGTCATCATGCTGTCATAATCTGTAAAACTGTAAAAACTCCCCTAATCTTTTTTTTAACCTTTTTATAGTGAGGATCGAAAAAACTAATTAAAACAAAGCTTTTCCTATCTTGACTGAAAAAAGTTTTAGACTCTTGTCAATTTTCCTTACTTTTAAAAACAACTTTATAGGATTAAGATATATTATACAAACTTTAATTTTAAAAAAATTTAATCTAATCAAAACAGATCACTGAATTTTATAATTACCAGTATATCTATCAGAACACAAAAACATGTTTGTTTTTAATTTCAAAATCAGAATTAATAATATATTAATTAGATCTTTTAAATGTTTAATTTATAATATTTTTTTTTAAAATTCAAAATTATTCAATCCTTAACTGTTATTCGAATGCAATATAGAAAATATCAACAAAATTTTTTTGTGTGTTTATTTCTACTTTTAGTTTCAACTTTGTATATATACATGCACACACTACTATGTTGTTGTATGCCATCAGACACATAACTGTCTCAATTGTAACAAAAACCAGGTTTAAACCCTGATACAGGAGCTGGCTACTTATCATGAAACCTCACTTAAATTTGCCACATATGTATATGCGTGGTCAACATATAACCAATATACATATATACGGAAAGATATTTTCTTTTTTAAAAAATTGTAGATATTATGAGAAGACATTAAAATTAAAAATAAATAATTCGTGTTAATAATACATAAAATCTAATTTGGAAATCTGCTGAACTCGAACATTTTTTTATTATCACTGTAATAAATCTGGAATTTGGAGGTAAAGATGCTTTTTGTAAAACTATGCAACTATCAGGCTAGCGGCATGCCTACTACATGCCTTATGGATCACCAGGTGCCAGCATACCTTCAGACAAGGACATAGTGATCCTTGGAGAACTTTTAAAACAATAATAACAAGCATGAAGAACAGAGATCGACTCCTTGTGCCAGAGCATCTCTTTGTAGACACATGGGCACAGATCATCATGTATGATGATGAGATGACATCTCAGACTACTGCAGTAAATGTTATGACAATACCACACAGATTGATTGCAAAACTTTAACTTCTATATGAAACTATTATAATTATCAAATGTAGCTACCTGACACTGTAAATTTTTTCTTAATAAAATAAAAAAGATGCTTTCTGTATATATTTTTTGTTTTGTTTATTCATCTTTCTACTGTTATATCTCCAAATTCTTGGAAAATCTACATTTACTGTAAAAGGTTATTTTTTCTGCTTTTGTTCAAAATTTGTAATCGGACAAAAATGGATGTAAGTGTACAAAAATAGTTTTTGGTCAAAGCTAATAAACATCAGAAATAATTTTATTTTAAACCAATCTGATAAATAGTAAGAATGTGAAGTAAAATATTTTCAGATTGAAAATCAACTGTGTGCCAAAATATTTGTATTTTTTGTTTGTTTAATTGAATTAAAGAAATGGAAGAAAAAGAAAGAAGATTCAAGAAGAAAATTTATGACATCTGGATAAGCAGAGGAGGGTATAAAAAGGACAGAAAAAAATAGGATTATTAAGTTGCAAAAGGGACAAATCAGTAAAATAAGTGATATGAATAGAGTGGAGTAAAGCTAAAGCATGTTGAGCTCCTACTTAGTGCCCCATAACTGTAAATCATTGGAGCCCTACTGCCTTCCTATCACCATCAAATACTTCTGACAACTATAGAAATCTTAAATGTGACTCTCAACTGAAGAATGGACACCTAGAAAAGAAAGAGTGAACTGTTCAAAATAATGAATATGGCCGGTTGTCTAAATGTGAGCTTACTGACATGTAGTAATCTTATTCGTTCCTGGGAACGAAGGTATTATTTTGTTTTATATATATATCTTTTAATGTTTTATATCTCTCAAATATGTCTTAAATGTAATAAAAAATTTAAACATAGTATGTTAATCATTATATTTAAATTATTCAAGCATATTGTACCAATATTGAATGTTAGGAAATCAATAAATAAAAATTTTTTAATGTACATCTTCTCATAAGATATATGTAATTATTTTTATAGTTATAATCATTTACTTACTTGTACTATGCATATGTGTGCGGATTTTGGCCAAATTTATACAACTAGTAATATAGAGAGTTTATAAAGTAAATAATTACTTTTGATTGAGGAAATAACAAATTCCAATAAATTTAGAATTAGATCTTATTAGTCTATTTTACAGAAAGATACAGGAAATAAATTTTATATGTATCAAAATTTACTCAAATGAAATTGTCATACCTTCTTACTCATGAACGATCTACGTGCTCCAATGGTGCCATCCCCTCCACCCTCTGAAATACTGAGAACAGGTTGGGCAAATGTCATAAATGAATATATGAGGCATTAACATGTAAATATTACCAGTGTAATCCTTAATGTATCCAGTAGATTGGCACGTGAGATTGATAAGTCAATGCTCATAAATATACTAGGGACAATTAAATACATCTATCTTAAGAGATTTATTTTATCAGGGTAGATCTATTATCTGTATTGTACCTCCCATTAAGTTTTTATTATTATTTTTTGTGATTAATAAAATGAGTAGTAAATTCATATCATTAAATGGTGTGAACCAAGAATTTGTTTACACACAGGTTTTATGGCGACTATATGTCTATCACTAGATAGATTAAAGGGAAAAAAATAAATTTTATACATTAAACAGGGGATATGACCATTACACAATATATATATATATATATATATTGTAATGGTAATTGCCCAGACAATTAGTAATAAGCAACTTAATAATAAATGAAAAAATACAATATTTGCAAATTAATTTTTGGCTAAAGGAATTTAAAGATAATTAATGGGTGACCATGTACATGGTGAAGTGACTACATACATCTTATTTTTATTTGACAAAACTATAATAGTCACAAGCAATGATCAAATTGAACATATATAAAAACAAGTTTCCATGCAGATTCATTTATATTTCCTGATCGTTAGCTCATCCACCTATACTTTAGTACATTAACAAAATAAATAATCAGCTTGGATTTCAGATGAGAAATGACAAACAACAAAATTAACTTTAATTAACAAATAAAATTATATGATAATAAAAAAATCTATTTTACATATTTACACTTAAAAAATTGTATGATGATCTTGTGTGAGAGGGGAAAAAACATTGTAGATTACAATAACTCAATGAGAATAGCTATAGAAAGTTCAGTTAATTACCTTAATGTCTTTGTGAGCTCACATATATTTTTGTCTCTGTAAATGTGGGAATATAGCTATTAATCATTAATTTTAATGACTTTTAGCAATATTAGCATTTTACCTTCTTTTGGTTCATTCCTTGGCAGTTTTTCTATGAGGTTTTTTATTCAATTTTCCCCTAAGCATTTAAAATAGGTAGATTGTCAAATTAATTATAGAAGTACATTTCTATGGGATAATCATTTTAGATGGCTAGTTTTCTTCTTGTAACAAGGAAATGTCAAATATTTCTTTAGCATTAAATAGTGATGAATAGATTGACAAGATTAAAGTTAATCTTAAGACAGTTTTTTGTTAACAGCTCCATATTCAGCTACAATGCTGTAAAGATCAAGGAAAGCATCCTGGAGGGTTTTCTACTCCGTAAAATACATGATATTCACTTAAATAATCCTTACAAATTTTATTAACTTCTATATAATAAAAGACACGATGAAGAAGTAACAACTGTTCCCACCCTTCTTGGAAATGCAGATGATTTTAATGTTTTTATTTTTCCCCAGTCATTTGTGACTGTTTTCTATAGCAATGTTTCCTTTATTTAAAATAGTATTCTCAGATCCAACTTCACTGATGAAGGCTATAAGCTAGAAATTAATCTGGGAATATTGCATGGGTAGGCATAAGATAGGGACTTTCATGCACAAACCTTCTAGAATCCATTGATTGCTAAGGCTTGCACTGAATGGCACTACTGTATGAAGACAATTGCTACTGATTTAACTGCTTGTGTAAGCAAAAGAAATGGTGATCATGTGATTTTTAGTAGTTTAATAAATAGTTAATAGAAAGCTTTATGTTTTAAAAACATTAAATAATAATGTTTTTTTGAAGGTTTGTGATGATGGCAGGATGGCTCAGTTGGTTAGGGCATTACCTTAAAATTCAATAATCAAGAATCTAAGGACCCAGGTTCGAATCCCATGCTAGTACTGTTATTGGTCAGGCCAGAAACACCTGAAGAGGGGGGAGAATACCTCTCAAAACATTGTGCATATATTAACCTGTCTGCTGTGATATTACTAACAGTTAGTGCATATACTAATCTGTTTGCTGTGATATTACTAACAGTTGTTTGCTGTGATATTACTGACAGTCGGTGCATATACTAACCTGTTTGCTGTGATATTACTAACAGTTGAATGCATTTGGAATATTTAAATAAAATTAAACTTTTCTAAAGACATTTAACACACATATTAGATGATGGAAATAGTCCACTATAAAAATACAATTAAATAATAATAAATTGCAAAAACCCTTTCAATTACTAGCATATAATCATTATAAACGGCTGTCACTTACAAAATAAATGCAATTAACCCTCATAATTGCACTATATTGTATTATCTCAAGCATGTTTCATAAATTTCCACATTAGCAATATGTCTACTGAGAATTATTTTCTCTATTAATAAAAATATTGTCATATTTTTTATTATTATTTTTGCACGCAATACTTTTAATTTATCTAAATCAAATTTATTTATTATTTAATGCTTTTTTGAAACTTGCAAGCTTATTATAATTCTTGCATTTATTACACACTCACACACATGCATATATAGTATAACAATCGATAGAATAGGCTAGTGTAGCATCATATATATAGAAAGATAGATTTTTGTCCAAATTGATGAATTATCCTGGTATCCATTATCTTAATAGCAAACTGAAATTAAAATATACTATAACTATCTGGTAATAATATACTATTCATAATATTTCAAAGTAATCCAGGATAATTATTCTCATTTTGAAAAGAGCTGTCTCCTTGACCGAAAGCAAATAAAAGCAGGTAGATATAGCAATGGAAAAGCATTTAAACTTATTAAATCTTAGCCCTATTTTTATTGCAATAAGAAAAAGGCTGACACATTTTAAATCAATAATTTATTAACAAATGTAACTATTAAATAACTAAATGTGTGGTTTATATATGTAATAAGATAAGATATTTTACGGTAATATCTCCACACTAAAACTCAATATATATTTATTTATATTATTCTATTTATTTCTATACTTAGGGCTTTCGAAGGAACGATGCCTTCATTTTCAAAGCTATAGATAGTTAGTTCTAATAATGATGTTCAATTTATTTTAAAACCAACAAATGCAAATTATTCAAATCAGGTCTGCCATTTCTTCGAGATTGCGTAAAACGTGTCTCTTTTATTTAACGAGTTTTCATCTAAATTAATGAAATATTACCGTAAAATATCTTATCTTATTAACAAATATAAAATTAAATATTGAACATATAAAGAAGATTATTATTTTACAAAGTAGATTCCCTCCAACAAATTATAAGTTTAAAATGGACAAAATTTTAATTAAACTAATTTTAATTACAATGGATATAATTATGAATTTATGAACATTATACTTATTTTATTTTATAAATACAATTTATCCAAACCACTTTGAACACTGTTTAGAAAAACTCTTTATTTTTACATATGTGCATACACCTATGTTTCGACTGTCCTGCAGTCTTCTTCAGAGCCAGTTCACTTTAATCTCTTAAATCTTTATTTGACCTATTTAATCAAGACAAACAATCAAATTACCGTATTGCAAATTTTATTTACATCTTTTCTTTGTAGAATATTGAAATCTAATATAAAAGAAAAACAATAATCACTAATTACATTATAAAATAATATTCATTATTACTTACCATTTCTTTTTGAAAGTAAATGGCGAATGTGTTATGCTTTTATGATATGATTAATGATAATGTTAAATAAAAACAATAATATATTTAAAAAAAATCATTTATAAACTTAACTGTCTTGGAAATAAAATAAAAAAATTATTTATAAAATTTTATAAACGATTTATTTTATGAATGAACAAAATATATAGATAAAAATTAATCTTATTACTATTTGTTATGAATATTAAATTATTAATAGCTGGCTGGTAAATACACAGTAAAGATTTTTCTATGGTCTGACAAAAGTTATTGGTAGCTCTCAGCTAATGGTTTGATAGCATGTTTATCTCACCATATCAATAATCATATGGGGTTCGTATAATAAATATGATACTAATGAGAATTTTAAAGTTTTACTTAACTATTATAGTTGCATAAATGTAAAGCAGGAATTACAAGTTAAGTTTATACATGTGGTCTGCAACTCGCCATATCACATTATAAAAAATTATTATCAATAAAAAATATATAAATAACTATAATAATCAATAAAGCAAGTCATAGTATTTACAAAAATGCAATATAGAGAGTATACCAATAGCTCAAACAAGCTCTTATTAATAAGTGCGGTAAAAGAAAACATTTAAAATCTTTATCTGGAATATTCTTATCCCCAGACCAATTGGTTCCGAGCTTATGGCTCACCTCAGTGAGGAGCTAGAACATTCAGACACTAGATCTAAAATATTAACTAAAAATCCAGCACTTATTTAAAACGTATTGTTTGTTTAGTAAACTTACCATTAGCAGCTTACTTTAGAAAAATTCTCTTTAAACATAATAGTTTTTACTTTCCATCTATGCAACATATGAAATAAACAAGGCAAAACTCTCCATACAGTAGTGCCACTCTGTGCCAACCAGAGTAATCAATGGATTCCAGAAGGCTTGTGCATAAATTCCCTATCTAGTGCCTACTCATCCAATATCTCCAGCCTGTGCTAGTATAAGAGATGGTGATCATGTGAACATATGAAATATATATGAATCTACATTTTGTATAAGAGAAAAATATTATAAATCTCCTATTAATTTACTAAAGATAAAATAAATATTTTCTGTTTAACTTCCATTGAACTTCATTAAAAAAATATTTATCTTTTGTTCCAAAAGAAGTTTATTGTGCCTCATCACCAAGTGCTGTGAGGCCAAAGTCAAACTTTACAATATATTAACATAGGCAAAGAACAATGGCATAGACAGTCTGTGTGGAGGGTCCCCAACCAAATGAGATATCTCATAAAGACTCCGCACATCTGCCCAGAGACCCCACACACACACAAACCACCATCCAAGTTAAAAAATTATAAAACAACTTTTACAGACTAAAAATTCCATAAATTACATTGGCCAGATTATAATTACATTACAATTGGAAAGTTGCACTATAAATGGACTGATTGTTATAAAAGTTTAATATATGTCTGGACCAGCAGGGACTTCACTCCATCACGTGTGTGTCCGGATTACAAATCATATCACTTCAAATGTACATGAAATACATTTATTCAAACAATTTCAAAACCTAAACACAATATGATTTTAATATTTACAAAAATTGTAAGACTATTCTTCATCCTTTTTTGTCAAATATTCACTTATACATCATTCTTATTTTTATGAAGCAAATTATGTCATAAAAATAAAACTTATTACATATCTATTAATAATTTTGAACATCACAATCTATAAATGCTTAATGCTATTAGATTCACATGTACATTTCATGTAAATTAAATATTGTTTACCTCAATATTTATTAATAATTAAATAAAAGTGTATCGATATGTTATATTAAAATTAAATAAAAATGATGATTCCAATATTGACTGTCTTCCTTAATAAGTGCTTTTTTGTAGTCACGTGACCTGAGTTCTAATTTTTTTACAATTTTGGCTTTCTTTTTTATTATTATGTGATCTCAGATCTATTTTGTAAAGTTTTGCTTGACCAGAGTTCTATATCTGTTGCTTTCAATTGATATTATAGTCACATGACCCAAGTTTTAAATTTTTTATGTTTTGGCTTTTTTTTTATTATGCGATCTCAGACCGTTTTGCTTGACCAAATTTCTAAATTTTTTACATTTTGGCTTTTTTTTAAATTAGTTCTAAATTTCTGATTTCAATGCGTGTTGCTTTTAATTGATATTATAGTCACATGACCCAAGTTGTAAATATGTTATGTTTTGGCTTTTTTTTTTCAAATTAGTCACGTGACTCGAGTTCTAAATGTTTTGCATTTCCATGTACTTTTTTATCACTTAGATGTGTCAGATGATGTTTTTGGTCATTTTTGAAATTCAAAATGGCAGAGATCATGTACTAAAAGTGCATCTCTTAATGTTATAAATAATGAAACTATTTTATTGCACATTTATGCTTTTATAAATTTATATACTATAGTATCAAACTAAATTACATTTAAAATATATGTTATAAATTTTGAATAATTAATAAATAAAACTAGAAATAAAAATTTATTCTTATCATAAAACTTATTTTGATATATCATAAATAATTTCATAAATTCAAACAATTCAAAAAATTTAAAAATCTTGATTTAGATATGTAGTCCAAAAACATAGATATATATAAGCTAATAATGCTCAAGGCTTGATAGGTTTATAAGTAAATTCATTGAAAACAGTCAACACTCAGACAATATTATAATCACCAATCTCAATCTGTTACCAAGACAACTTCCTTTTAATAATAAAGATGGAAATCCATCTTTATTTATGTCTATATAAACATATTAATCCATAAATAAAGGTGGATTTCCACCTTTATTATTAAAAGGAGGTTGCCTTGACAACAGATTGAGATTGTTGATTATTATTGATATTGGTATTGTGTAAGATTTGATTGTTTTCAATGAATTTATATATATATAATAACATAAATAAACAATTGAACTCATATATACATGTACATTAAGATGATTTGATATTTAATTCATTGTTCATCCTTTGGATCAGTTTATTTCATAGGATATTTTATTATGTTTCAAATTAAATTTCACCTACAAAATAATCATAAGTATTTGTTTTTGTTTTATTGTTTATTCTGATTATTTTTGATAAATTAATTTTTTAAGTAGATTCTGATATCATTTTCGCAACCGTTGTCATCCATTTATGAATCAAGTTGGAAGAGTTATTTATGAATGGTATTTTTTTTTAAGTGTCATAGCATCGGCCGGGACGCGAACCCGCAACCCGGGCAAATGCCTGCAAGTGCAAGGCAGTCGCACTGACCTCTCAACCACCAATGCAAGACTATGAATGGCATTTGAATTAAAATTTTATTTAGCTTGTATTGCAAAGAAAAGATCAAATATATTTCTTATTTTAAAATAGCATTATCCAGAGATATAATGAAAAATCCATTTTTTTTTTAGAACTTAATTTTTCTTTTGCAAACATTTAACTCATTATTTATTTATAAATATTTAAAAACCAGGCACTCTTCACAAATAATATTGGTATCAGTATTGTTCATCATCAGAATTTTCAATGATATGGATGGCTGAAAAGTTGGACGTTGGAGTAGATTGAAGCCTGACCATTGAAGTATAAAGATTTGCTATCTTAATATAAACTGAGCACTGATTATATATATATGTGTGTGGGAGATGATAATCTGGACTAACTGGTGAGTGCTGGTTTAGCATGAAATACATTTATTGGTGATTATTTATCTTTTCTACATGTGTGTGATCATGTGTATCAGTTGTATGACAAAGTGTGGATAGTTGAAGGGTGCTTGAAAATCTGAGTTTAAATCCCCTATACTCATTATTTATTTATATAAAATCCCTATTTTGTCTTATTTGAATATATGTTTGTCTGTACCACTGACGTGTCAAATTCACAATTGAAAAAATCAAAAAAAAAAATCCTTAAATTTGTTTTTATAAATAAACGACTATACTTAACTAACCATAATTTATATTATGAGCATTTTATGCAAATGAAGTAATTCCATTATTTATAATTAATAATCCATAATTTTTATGATGAAGCATATTTTATGTGTAGAAAGTAATTCTGCCATTAATATAATTTTTTTGTGAAGCATTTTATGCAAAGAAAGTAATTTCTTCCTTATATTTAAGAGACTTAATTTGATTACAAGCATTTTATTTAAAGTAATTCTGTAAAGCAAATAAAAAAAATTGTTAAAGCAACCAATTAAAAAAACTCGTACAAAAACAATAGCCTTTCCATAGGTAGGGTACAAATAAAACTTCTTTACATTAATTTTTCTAAAAAAAGTTAAAGAAACCATTTAAAAAATGGCCACCTTTTCATAACCTGGATATAAACTTGTATCGTATTTATTACATAAAGGAAATGCGATGTTTATTAATTCATCATAGTCAATATTGTTTTATTTATTATTTTTGTCAATATTTTTGAAAAAGTTATTAGATTAATTATGCAACAATATAACTTTATATAACAATAAACAAATAATCTCATAGTCTGGATTCTTAAAACAATTTAAAAATTGATAAAATTATTATAATATTAATATATTCTATTTAGAAACTTAAACAAAAGTGACTTAAATAGAAAGCTACACTAGAATGGAATGATTAAAATGAATAAACTAAGTCATTTGACTCAATAGACTTAATATGATTTGGATAATATAATCAATTAAATCAATCAAATAATAGAATGGATAATATTGATCAATTGGTTCAATCGTCATAAGAGAATCACCTTGACATATGCACTATAAGAATTTATAAAGTTGGGGAATACTCTCATTTTCTAAACACAAAATAAAGTCTTTGAAAAGATAAGAATAAATCCACCTTATCTTTTTTACCTAAATTTATATATATAGGCCAATCTAAAGCATTTAGAATTGAATGTGTGAACGTCTTACTCAATTACTTTTAATTTCATTCACTATATATTAATAAATGACATTTGCAAAATGTCAGTATTAGATGTAATATTAAATATATATACATGATGATCCAAAAATAACTGTAATTTTGTAATACAGGTGATGCAAATTGAAGCTTTAAAAAGTATAGTCTACTTAATGCAATGCACCAGTCTAAATGTGTTTGTCACTTTTCAAAGTAGTCTAAAAACACTTGCAAAGTGATACACCTTTACACCTCTGTTATTTTTTTCTCCCAGTTCTAAATCTACAATTAAAAAAGAAATTTGAGAGATTAAAAAAATCTCACAAAGTGAGAGCGAGTGAATATGGCTGATACATAAGCTGAGTCTTGTTAAATTTAATTTTAAAATGTTTCACATTCAAGGCTTTGAGAGATGACCCTTTGTTGGGGTGGAGCTTGCACTTTTTTTTGGCACAAAACAGGATGTTTACATTTTATCACATCACATAAATGTTTCGGAAGTTGCAGATAAAATGTCTGACCATTATGAACTAAATCTGAGAAAAAAAATGATGTTTGCATAAAAAAAAAATCAGCATTGTTTTGATTTTAGACTTCACTTGCAATGCTTTTTAGGGATATAATAAATTTAACATTTCAATTAAACCACTCATAAACTTGCATTTTTATTAGGTCAGTTTGCTTACAATATCTTTTAAGCATTACAATTTTTTTCTTGTCATTTTCTGTAAATAAAAATATAATTTCACATTGTCAAACTTTTCAGCCATTATATAAAAAATTGACAAAAATGCAAAATGTATTTTACAAAAAAATGTGCCACATGGTCTCATGATTATATATGCAATGTCATTTGCAGGTTGATGCAGAAGGGTTCCTGCAAGATGTATATAACAGCAGAATTATATAATACAACAGGCTTGCAAACCAAAAAAAATTCTAACACTTTTACAATTTACTGCACATGAGTATTAGTGTTTGATTAAGATCTTCATGCTCTCAATTTTAAATGCTTTAGATTGGCATATTGCTAGAAGAGATGATAGTAGATGGATAATTGAAATCTTAAACTGGGTTCCAAGAGATTGTAAAAGACCCAAAAAGAGACCACACATGAAATGGATGGATGAAATAAAAAAGTGTGCAGGGGTGATGTGGAGAAGAGAGCTAAAGATCGGAGATGGATTGAACTTGGAGAGACCTTCATCCTGTAGTGGATTGATAATGGTTGATGATATAGTTAAGCCACAGCACTAGATAAATAATTAGTTTTATATATATATAGATAAATAATTAGTTTTATATATATATATATATATTGTGACCATCTGAATGGGCACAAGGGTTTAAGATACCTTGTATCTTAATTAAATAGCTATATTGTATTATATAAAAAAAATGAAATAGCCTTGGAATTTTAAAAATTTTTGAACAAGATCGTTTAAGGTTTAAATATGGGTTGCCTAGGTAGTTTATTGACCACTTGATAGGTATTCGTTAGTATTATTGTGGTTAATGAGGTATATAATGTAAAGAAGAGGGGTTGTTTATTAATGAAATTGATATATTTTGTTGGAAAAATGCAAAGTTATCCTGTGTTAGTATAATATTTAGTTGAATGGTTTGTACAATCCTTTATTCATTAATTCTTATCCTTTTGTCAACAGTTAATAGCAGCTTTAATTATATTTAGTTAAGACAGTTCAATATTTAGGCTGTAGTGCATGTATGTGTATGCCTGTATGATCCTGCCTTAGGTTTCATCTCATTTTCATTCTTTAAATAATAGCAAACAATAGTACATTCACAATAAAAATATTTAAATTACAGTAGTCATCTTAAATAATTAACAAATATATATTTCTTTCCAATGATTAATAGATAGTTGAATCAATAAATTATTTTACTAATTAAATAAATTATTAATCATTTTTATCTGATAGTTAATTAATATTCATTTTTCTTTCAGGTTTGTAAAAGCTATTTATTTCATTATTATTATTATTATTATTATTATTATTATTATTATTATTATTATTATTATTATTATTATTATTATTATTATTATTATTATTATTATTATTATTATTATTATTATTATTATTATTATTATTATTATTATTATTATTATTATTATTATTATTATTATTATTATTATTTTGTCATTTAATTCTGAAAATCAAAATCATTTTTTTTTTTGTAAAGATTTTTTTTTGAATATGTAATTAGCAGACTTAGCAAGATGCGTGGGAGTGAAAAAAAAAAAGGCAAATAAACTGTTGTTAAAGAGAGAGCTTGTAACAAAGATCTCCAGGGAGTGTAAAATTGGCTTTGTAAGGAATTGGAGCCAAAAAACAGTGGCTTATATATTTTTTTTTTGGTAAAACTAAAAAGCCAGTTGCTGAAATCAAATTTTAAGAAATATATTATGGAAGGAGTTGATTTCACAATGCAGACCTAAATTTTAACGAGGTACTCAATTCACTTATTTCCTCTTCTATTTCAAACATTTTAAACTAATCTCTTCATAATTATTGCTCTTATATAATGTATGTTAATAATGACCAGTCTACATTATTTCATTTAATTGCTATTTTAAACAAGGATGATTTACATAACTATTATTGTTTTATTATTAAGCAACATGTTGTTTATATATATATATGGGAACGCATGCAGAACTATCTATAGAATATATTTTTATTCTCACCATTTTTCGTGCACGAAGATTACATAGATTTGAGGATATGTCCATCTTGATAGAGCATACCATGTTTAAATTCTTCATAATTAGATAACAGTATTCATTTATTGGATATATATATCTGGAGCTAATATGTATTTATGAATTAAGAAATAAAATGTAAACTACTTCTGTTTAAATTGGATTTGAAGGACAAAAGAAAAATGCTGGTAATTTTTTGGTTCTCTTCAATAAGGACGGAATAGCAAACAAAGCATTATTAATCACGTAATTACTAAAGACAATTTAAAGTGTAGATTGCTATTCAAAATAATAAGGACAATTGTGTATTTAATCCAGAACGGCACGAAAATATCGTATATTTTCAGTATGATAAAGGAGAAGTTAACTGCTTGTGTGATTTGGTGTCTCAAATGGATATGTTATGAACACTGAAAGGTGCTGAACATATTTAAGTTATGCTTATATTTTTTTTCTAAGTTATACTGCAGAAGTGCATTTAGTTTAAATTCGGTTTGGAATGTGTCCTATACTGTTTATTCTAAACCGGAGCGAAGCTTTGCAAATGAACTTTTTATTCAAATTACAAAACTAATAACTTTTGTGTTTTTTTTTTTTTTTATTGCTTAACTCATATATAATGTATATGATGGATAGAGAAGCGTTAATATTATTATGTTTATTTTATAATATATGTTATTTTGACTTTCAAGACCGTCTCCGGAAAACGTACAACTCAAAGGAGTAGTACGTCGGTAAAAAAAAAAATTGATTGTGTTCAAATAGGTCTTATTATTTTCCTTATGAGGATGAAGGAAATATTTTTAATAATATATTATTAGAGAGGTTTACATTTATTTTGCATGTGTTATTATCTTAAAGTGAGAATTATTATTATTATTATTTTGTTTTGAATCAACGAACGAACGTATAATAAAAATAGTTTGTTAAATATAAAAGAAAGTTCGTTCATAATAATTAGAAGCATTAAATCTTAAAAGTAATCTAAAGTTTATTAAATTAAAAAAGTTATACCTTAATGCAATATTTAATTATCATATTACCTGCTTAGTGTGTAATTTAGGGTTGATATTATATATACTTTTGTTCACGAGTGTGTGTTTGTTTTGCACAATTGTAATATTTGTGTGATAGAGTATAATTTGTGAATATTTTATGCATAAATTCGTACACTGTCGTATTTTCTGAGTTGAACAGATTGATATATTATCTGTAGGTATTTGTCTGCTAGCATGTGTTTATAAGGTTCAATATTTTAGAAGCTATGATAATAGAAAGAAATCTGACTGCGTTGTAATATTTATAGGGATAAAAGATCTTGCTCATTTGATATATGTTAATAATTTCCATGAGTAGAGCCTAGTTTATTTTATATGCGTATGATTAATGATATTTTTGAAGTGATGTTCTTAGGGCCCTGGTGATGTGGAATTAAAAATCCACACCAAATAATGTATTTAGAAGTAAAGGAGTTATTGTTAAAAGATGATTAAATGATGCTTAGGAAGTTATGTGACGTTTTTCTTGGATTCTTGGTGTTGAGTAGATGTTCTCCACCAAAGGTATATGTGGAATTAAATGAATTCTGGTAGAAGTGTTCAATAAATGTTTATCTGCTCCTCATGTATATTCCCTTTATAATGTGTTGTATGTAAAATCATAAAAATATAGCTTTGTGTTAATTAAAAAGTGGTTAGATAAATTGTTAGATTAATTCAGGATGTAGTAGTACTAGTGTCATATTATTGAGGATTTACGACATTGTTCGAAATAAAATAATTATATGATATTTTCTTAATGAAGGGAGAGTTTATAGAAAAGATTGTTTTATAATATTGCTGCTTGAACGTACACACACACACGTAATATAAATAATATCGCGAATATAAGGTATAGAATTATTAAAATTAAAAATGAGAAATAAATGCTTTGAAATATACTACATTCATTTAAGCATTTATTTTATAACGTCTTGCGTGCGATTATAATTACGATAGAATGACAGCCTGTTAAGCTAATTGCGCAGACGCTGTGAGAATGTTATTAATAAATGAATACCTTCGAACAACCACATGATATAGTATTTGTATAAGAGTAAAAAGGAATCCTCTTACTCTTATGACTCAAATGTTTATATATGAGCAAATCTAAAGTAGTTGTAACGAAGGCGTGACTACATAATAGTCACTTTAAATTACTATATATAATGTCATGAATGACGCCGATGAAATTTTCTAGAATTTACTGAACGCCACTCTAAACGAAATTAAATCATATACATGAATAAGCATTTATTTTATAACGTCTTGCATGCGATTATAATTACGATAGAATGACAGCCTGTTAAGCTAATTGCGCAGACGCTGTGAGAATGTTATTAATAAATGAATACCTTTGAACAACCACATGATATAGTATTTGTATAAGAGTAAAAAGGAATCCTCTTACTCTTATGACTCAAATGTTTATATATGAGCAAATCTAAAGTAGTTGTAACGAAGGCGTGACTACATAATAGTCACTTTAAATTACTATATATAATGTCTGTATGAATGACGCCGATGAAATTTTCTAGAATTTACTGAATGCCACTCTAAACGAAACTAAATCATATACATGAATAAGCATTTATTTTATAACGTCTTGCGTGCGATTATAATTACGATAGAATGACAGCCTGTTAAGCTAATTGCACAGACGCTGTGAGAATGTTATTAATAAATACAAATACTATATCATGTGGTTGTTCGAAGGTATTCATTTATTAATAACATTCTCACAGCGTCTGCGCAATTAGCTTAACAGGCTGTCATTCTATCGTAATTATAATCGCACGCAAGACGTTATAAAATAAATGCTTATTCATGTATATGATTTAGTTTCGTTTAGAGTGGCGTTCAGTAAATTCTAGAAAATTTCATCGGCGTCATTCATACAGACATTATATATAGTAATTTAAAGTGACTATTATGTAGTCACGCCTTCGTTACAACTACTTTAGATTTGCTCATATATAAACATTTGAGTCGTAAGAGTAAGAGGATTCCTTTTTACTCTTATACAAATACTATATCATGTGGTTGTTCGAAGGTATTCATTTATTAATAACATTCTCACAGCGTCTGCGCAATTAGCTTAACAGGCTGTCATTCTATCGTAATTACATTCATTTAATAAAAGTACAAAACATTAAGATTAAAACAGGAAATAAATATTTAAAATACAGTGTATTTATTTAAATAAAAGTTAATCAATCATCAAATCATCAGAATAAACATGATTTTGCTATGTATGAAAGGTATACGGAATTGGAATGATTATTTAGGCAATTAGAGGAAGTTGCTTTGCTAAAAGCCAAATATAAGTGATTCGATTTATTTTATCAATCAACAGTAATATCCTCTCGAAAGTATCTATATTTTTTTTTGTGTGCTAATATGTCATTTATTTATTGTCTTATGGATGAAACACATAAGCAAAGTATGTATTCAAAGTCGGGATATTTGAGTTTATTATTAATTTGTTTAGATGGTAGGGATAATCCCAAACTGATACTAAAAATTTATTTAATAATTTAAAAGTCTGCAAAACAAAAAGACTTATTTGTAAATATTATGTTAGACCAAATTTATTTTGTTTATTGTAATAAATGATTTGTTTAATTATTTAAATTTTAAACAACTGTGTCGTGAGTTATTCTTATGTACATTCGTATTTCCATTTCCACATCTCCACATTGTATAAATCTATTATAAAACAGATATACTATTTTAAAGTTATCATATTAAATTTGCTAGTGTCTGACAATATTGTATTTCTTAATCCAAACATTATAAAGAGTATTTGCCACTTGATAAACGTATTAGAGAGGTTGCCAAGTCATTATATTTGTTAGATGATGATATGAGATTAAAATACCCTATCTCTGTCGTTATCTTATTATTGAAACACAGTAAAATATTCTAGTCAATTAGTTTCATTATATTTTTCTCATACTTTAGAATTATAACTTATGGGCCAATGTAGTTTATTAATTCAACTGTGTTTGTTAAATTCCCTGAGATCTTATTATTTATTTCTTGATTGGCATTAAAGTAGATGTTTAAATTATGATATGCTAAGTAATAGAATTGTTTACGAATATAATTATAGCAAGCTGATATAGGTTATACTTGGATGAAGGAAGAAATTAAGTTTAAAGTATATTTTAATAGACTGTATCAAATAAACATTATGATTCTTTATAATACAATTAATTAACAAAGGAATTTACATTATATTGAATGTTTTATAATATTTCTTCTTTTATTCATTTATTATTATGTATCTTATGAACTGCCTATAGCCTCCCACTGAGCTGAGCTGAACATAAACTTAAATATAGAGTCTCAGTAATAATTTTATATTATATATTTTATTATATTGTTCTATTCATTAATAGAACTGGCACCTGGGCATTTCGTTCATGTAATATATATGAGCGGTGTTGGGAGAGTAGGTTATAATATATATATATATATAAATTAGTTTAATGTTTCAGAAATATTACCAAAATCACTTTTTTCTTTATTTTGCTGTAATATCTTATATAAATACAATTTATCCAAACCACTTTGAACACTTTTTAGCAAAACCCTTTATTTGTGCATATATGCATACACCTACATTTCGACTGTCCTGCAGTCTTCTTCAGAGTTATGACATAATGAACAAAATAAAATTATTTATTTCAGTTTTATTCGTTTTTTTCTATATTTTATGTTGTTTTTAGTTTTTTATTGTTTACATTTTTTATGGTATTATTTATATAGTTATGTATTTTATTTTGTTCATTATATCATAGTTCTGAAGAAGACTGCAGGACAGTCGAAACATAAGTGTATGTATATATGTACAAATAAAGGGTTTGAAGTGGTTTGGATAAATTGTATTTAGTTTAATATTTATTTAACTTATTCACATTATCTTTAAAATTAGTACTTGATATATGCCTTCTTTGAAAGAATTAAAGATCAAATCTCAGATGTCATTTAAATTCTGTTTTTTATGATACTTTTTTTAAAAAGAACTCGTTAATTTATCAAATAAGTTATTAATCTTATTAAAAATATTGTTTATATTTTCAAATGCATGTTTTTATTAACTTAACACCGTCTTTCAGAAACACTAAACATATTTGGATATATCTCTTTGATGTTAATAAATGATATAATTTGACACGATAAGAATAACCGTTATAAAATTTGAAATTGGGGTGTTTGAATAATATTTGAATAATATAACATTTAAATTAATTGTTGCAATTTAAAAATAAATAAATCATAAACTATTCTGAGTTAAATTTTTTATATTCTTTTTCTAAGCTTAGTTAATTGAGTTGACTCTATACTAATTAAATTTTAATTATTATTTTTTTTTTGTCATGAATTTTGTGCAATTTTGAAGTTGTTGCTGTTTTGAAGTGCTGTTAGAAGCAGGCAGGGTTCATAACTATTTCAACATATATATATATGTGTGTATGTAATACATGTATATAAGTGTAATAGTGTAATAATGTTGTCAAGGAAGATTGCCTTGACAACAGTTTAAGATTGTTGATTGTTATGTATATTGGGATTATCTAAATGCTGACTGATTATTAATGGTTATATATATTAAATGACATATAAATTATAAAAATTGAAATGAATTATAATTCCTATCTATCTATAATACATGTTTGCTTGATATCTATCAAGAGTATCACATTCAGTAATTGAGTATATATCATTTGCCTCATTTAAAAATAAAGCAGATGTAAACTCTGCATAATATAAATAAAATTCCATTCTATTTTTATTTATGATCAATGATGATAATGTTTAGCACAATTGATGAAGGGAATTTCAACCCAAAGTGATCCAATTGTTATAAAATTCAATTCAAAGTTTATCATAATAACATATATTTTAGTTAAACAATAATAGCATAGAGAGCGCTTAAATAACCTCAATAATGGAAACACTAATAATGATATTAATTTATTTGAATTTCATATATATATATTGTACCTAACTGAAGTTTCACTTAGTTCCAATAAGTGCCCAAGGTTATCTTAGCTTAACCTTTTGGTTAAAATTTCAGATTTTTAAAAAAATAATAATGATAAAAATGGAAATTAACTTAGTTATTGACTAAAATAGGATAATCTTGTATTGATTGTAATAATTATTGTATATTATGGAATTATGTCTAAATGTTTCAATAATCTTATATAGTATATATACTAGTTGGTTTGATAAGGGATGCTAGATAATAATTTGAATTAAAAGAAATATCAGAAATAGTTGGGAATTGATAAATAGTATTAAATGTATTTTTAAATAACTACTGTATAATTCATTTTAATGTCTAAATTATAATAATTAGATATTGGAAATAAATATTTTAAATAATATTCAGTAATAAATTTAAAAATAATCTGTAAATTATTTTTTTAAAATGGTATAATAATATTTATCAGATATAAGTTAATGTAGCATTCCACTTACAAAATTATTTTGAATTAAATATTCATTAACATTTTATTGTTGTAGTTTTAAAAATAACTTTTAAACAATTAATGTGTGTTCATATCACCCGTATGTGAGAATATATTTCTGTGCATGCAAGAATGATATGTAAACATAAAAATAAAAAAATGATTTAATTCCAATATTGATTAAAAAAAATAAAACAAATGAATGAGTAGAATTATTAGAATGAAATATTATCATTTAAAAAAAAAGTTGCATAATATTTGTTAACAATGAAATTTTGACTTTGCAGCTGGGAGTCACGTGGTATGGGAAAATTATATTGATTATGTCAGTAGGTTGATTCCACAGCTGGTCTGTCAGAATATTAAAATTTAATAAAAATAATTTTTATTGTTTTTCACATGAATTATGGGGGTATTAAAGATTATAATATAAAACAGGGATCCAGGTGTCATTCAGGGGCTGATCTGATTTTTAATTCTACAAGTAGTTGAATCCTAGAATTTCTATAATAAAAAGTTATAATTTTATAAAACTATTATTTTAAAAGTAAAAGTATGATTTTTAAAATAACTATATAAAATTGTCTTGTAGAAATGAAGTGCTGAATTTTAAAAGGTAATCTGTTTTCTGATAATTAAATTACAATTGAAACATTAAAATTACAGTAAAATGTTTGAAGAAAATGCAGTGTCTCATATTTCATCTACTTTTGATCTATTCATTTTTCTTTATTTAGAAGTAAAACTTAAATCATTAAGTATTGTTATGGCTAAAGAATTTATTGCACTAAACTATAGTATATCTCTTATTAAATTAAAGATACATGTGAAGAAGAAATTAAAAAAAAAACATTCTAAATTTTAAAATATTCTAAAATGAAAATGCATCAGCGTCTTTATAAATTAAAATTGATGTTAACTTTAATACTGACATGATATATATATGTAAATATGCTCTTAATAGAATAATGTTTATGAGGAAAATATGTATTTTAAAATACTAATTCTCATTTATGCCAGTAGTATGAAAAGAATTTGTTTGGAAGTAAAACTTTAAAAGAATTTAAAAATAGTATTAATGAACTTGTCTCTGTCAAATACATAATGTTTTGTTATAGTTGCCAGTACTTATAAGTAACTTTATGACCATTGATCTTAGCTCATAAACCGAGGAATGTCTTTAATTATAAAAGAAATCTACTCTTATGTTTAAAAAAATAAATAAAAGGAAATTTGTTTAAAAAAAAAAGAAATACATTTTGAAATATTAAGAAATGTTTTTTTTTTAAAAAAGAGCTCTATTTTAAAAAAATGATTTATCTAAAGAAGAACAGTGAAAGTTAAATAAAAATATATATTATAATTATTTCGCATTTGAACCTAGGATTATAAATATAAAAACGTACTCAGCTGAAGAATTTATTTTTCCAAGGCCAGCTTATACTTATACTTATGCTTATGCTATTTTATTATTTTAATATTTAAAATTATCTTTGAAGATAAAAGAAAGTGAAAATGTTTATTTAAGGAACTGTTGAACATTTGCGTTTTGGAAATCATTGTCATGTTTATAAATATTTTGATTGAAGCTTCGAATTCGGATAGATAACTTAACCTGAATAAATTATCTACATATTTTTAAATGGAAAAACCATTGCGGAGCTGAAATATGAACTTAAGTTACTTTATTATTATTTTTTATTGTTTGTTTTATTGGTTTTAAAAAAAAAATGAAACCATAAAAATATTTATGCTATATATTTTGTGTAACACTTTTTGCATAAATATACAGGTAAACTAGGGTTATAATTTTAAAACTTAATGGGTTTATTAGAATGAGCAAAAATATTTTGTCATTCTTAAGTCAATTTAGTTGATTTATTAAGCATTACACCAGCTAGTTTCTATTTAATAATTTCATTTATAGAGATTTAAATATCACAGTTTTAGTTTAGTATAAATGGGATGTTTTACTCAATTTTATTTTAAATTTACCAAAGAAGTTTATCAGAGAGTATCCATTCATTTGTTTTATGAATGTTATATTAATAATAACTACAAATATTTTTATATGCATCGAGAAGTAAATATTCTTGCATTTAATTTGCAATTTTAAAAGTCCACTAGTTTATATATATATATTTAGTATGTAATATTTTACTATGTGTGCATCGTGCCTTGCCTAGAAATTTATATGCATTTAATTTTAAAGTATTTCTCATAGTAGTTACTTGACAGTATATTTTGTTGGTTCAAACATTGAATATAGGTTTTGTATTTTTAAACTTCTTAGGAATAACTTAATTAATTCAGGTGAAGTATATATCTTGCTATTAGTTAGTATTTGTTAGCCTCATAGAGTTAGGCGTAGTTAATAATTTTTGAATATGCTTTATGGAGTAGATAAAATCCTCCATCCTTATTGTATTGTATTTCCATGATTTGATAGTGCTTGTCCCCAAAAGAGGGTTATTATATTGTATTTTTCAGTGATGATAATCACATTTATAAGCATTGAAAATCCCATGAGGGAGGATTGTGTTTTCTTGGTGCATTTTCCTATTCCCAGATGTACTGTAGGAGAGTTCCAGACATCTTAGTTTTTGCCTTGAAGTTAGGTATTTTTGAAAGCCACCATATTCTTTTCTAGCTCTGAGGAGCCTAGTATTTTTATATATTTTTTGCCTATCATTCATGATGACTTAATGCTAATTCCACCACAGTAGGTGATGTTGCATTTGTTTTAGATTTATGATGACAAGATATGCTTGTTTGAGGAAATTTATTTCTTCAGGTAGTTGTAGCTAATTTATGGCTCATAGGTATATCAATGTTTGAATTGTGTTGCTATGATAGTTTTATCATGCACAAGCTAACTAACAATAAGTTATATTTATTTTAAAGTATGTTAAATATGCATATGGTATAAATGGCAATTCACACATACTAATTTAATATTTTATCCAGAGTTTCACCGCTGGATTTGTAAGTCTGTTACATTATTAACTTTAAAACATGGAGGGAATAATTTTATGTGGACTAAATTTATTTAAAAGAGTATAACTGATCTCTGATGAATGAATGTCCCATACACTTAACTTAGTTTTATTTTAAGATTAGCTTAGTCTAATTTAAAAATATATCATTAGTTTAATATTAGTTATGTCAGTATAACTAGTTGTAGTTTTTAAAATATATGCTTTTCCAACTTAGCGTTTGTTAAGTTTAGAATTATAAAATTAAGGTAGGGTTTTAAATACAAACCTAGTTTTGTGTGTTATTCTGATTACTAAATGACACCATAATGTTTTAAATTATTTTAATTAAAAAAAATAGATACAGACATTATAATTAAAGTTAAAGATTTTAAAATCTCTAGTTGTTAAAAGAGATTAAAATTGAATAGCCTTTGCCTGTTATTATGTATACTAATGTAAACTAAATAAAACTGTTAAAAGTCAAAATACTTATATTAAGTCCTAGTGCAATATTGGCAATGTGTTTGTATTCCATTAAATTTGTAAGAATTTCTATTTGTTCTTAATAAGCCAAATTATTATTGTTTCAAAAAGTTTTGTTTTGTTTGTTTTGCTTTTATATGAAAATATATTATTGTCTTGGGTTCCAAATTCACAAAATCTTAAGTTTCTAAAGTTTATTAAGTCTTCAATTCAGAAGTTCACAAATATATCATAAAGTTAATTAAATATATTTGATATTGATTTTAAAATTATAAAGCCATGCTGAAGTAAGGGATTTTTTTTATATTGAATCACAATAACAGATAATTGCATTATATCAGATACTTAGTTATATTTTTAGTTAAAAGTTTATTTTAAATTATCAGTATATCTTTTCAGACTAAAGATTATGCAATATCAGATTAAGAATATAAGTACTTAAGAAGAATATTTTTAATTATTGTTATTTTAAAGGCTGCACATTATCTTATATTCATTGCACATCATCTGTATCATCTTAAATCTTGTATGTCTAAAGAATTTAATCCATATGCATTTGAGGTCTTTAGTAAATTGTCTGTGAGTGTGGGAAAGGCATAATATATATAATGATGAATTAGAGCAAAGGGTACTACAAGTTTGTTATGGAAACATCAAAAGTGCATTAGTCAAAAAATTTAAGCTATTATAAAGTAAAAGTCGTTAAGCATTAATATAGAGAGTCTCTTAGTAAATATTCTAGCTTGTCATTAGATTTGGTTATATATATATTGCCCAGGAAAAATTAAAATACAATATACCAAATAAGGATTTTTTTTTAAAAGTACAACTTATTTTCAGATATATATTAAAATTAAAAATAATTTAAAACAAAATTGAAATAGACAACTCATTATAAATAAAAATATTATTTAATACATCAATCGAGTTCTCATTCCTTAATGCAACCTTTTAAGGTGTTTCTTTTTACACAATTACATGTGATGTGATGCACTCACATCACATGATCAATTATCCTACAACAACTCCCCTCAGTGGACATTGTTTACATTACAATAAATATAATTATATTAAATATAATTAGTAAAATATATATATGTACATAAAAATGATTAAACTTATTATAGTCCTTTTTGCCCCTATAATATATATATATATATAGAAATAATCTAAAAAAACAACAACACAATAATAATAATAATCCCTTCCTTCTATTTTCAAAAATTATAACTCTAAAGTTTCCAATAATCTAACAATGCCCACCCCACCTCCCTAATTATGCTGGATCTTTAATCATGTTTAAACATGGTTAAAGGTCCAGCATAAGTGTGGGGGGGGGGTAATGTTAGATTATTGGCAACCTTAGAGTTATAATTTTTAAAAATAGAAGGAATGGATTATTATTATTGTTTTTTTTTATATGTAAATATATATACATATATTATGGGAGGGGGGGCTATAATAAGTTTAATCATTTTTATGTACATATGTATCTTTTACTAATTATATTTATTGTAATGTAAATAATGTCCATGGACGGAGGGAGTTGCTGTAGAGGGTCATGTAATTGCGGAGAGAAAAACATCTTGAAAAGATTTCATTAAGGAATGAAAGATGGATTGATGTATTACATAATATTTTTATTTATAGTGAGTTGTCTATTTCATTTTTGTTTTAAATTGATTATCATTAATTTTATATATATATAAGGCAACATTATAGACAAATTTTAACATTGAAATGTGATCATTTAAAATCTTCATATATATATTACATTTTTAAAATCTAAAATCATTTTTATTTAGTAATGGAAATTCTTATATATACTTTCTTATACCATATTCTAATTGATTAATGGTTCTAAAACATTTCATTTTAATTAATTGAATATTATATCTATGCGCACATATATAGTATACTGTCACGTGTCAAAAATCTCATTACCATTATTTTAGCACGTAGTGTTATTTATTTAAAAAATTATTCATAATTACTTCAGCTTTCTCATTGAAGCAAAGAATTACCTTTAAATAAATTTGGATAAATATATTCAGCAAAGTTTAAAATTATATCATTATTTGTTACAAACTAAACTGAAGATTGATTTTCATTTTTTTTTTTTGTTTCCGGTTTTATTTAATTAGTTTTTAAGGGATAAAAAATGTGATGAATTGTTGTATAAAATTTTTTATTCCTCGCTGTCAAAACAATTGGATTGATGGCAGCATGGCTATATGCTAAAATCCATAGGGGTCGTGTTATATTTCGAGGAAAATCAAAAAAGAATGTAAATAAAACTAATCCAGAGCCTGGAATCCAACACATTGAATATACTGCAAATAAAATAATTAACGTTAAAGTAGCTCGAACGTTTTCTGATTTTCGTTTTTCTGCTGCTAACGATTTAACGGCATTATCTTTGACCATTTCAATAAGATTTTTCTGTGATTCAAAAATCTTTTTAAGAACTTTATAATAACAAATACCGATTATAAATACACTAGGGACATTAAAAGCAAAAAGATAAAAAGCACAAAAGTAAAACGAATTTATATCACGGCCTAAAAAGCATTCCCCAACAACAGGGTTATAATCGTATTTGCCCACTCCCATATAAGGAACTGAGCTAAATAAAAGAGCTATAATCCAGCATAATGGTATTAAAATTCGAATATTTTTTTTGGTAAAAATTTTATCGGTAATTGCAGCGTCTCTACATACAGTGAAATATCTATTCACAGCAATGCACATTAGAGTAAGCATTGATTGTGAAATACAAAGGAACAATCCATAACTCAAAAAGGAACACAATGGATGATAAACAGCATTGTCTTGAATCCATTCAAAATAGGCAAAATGAGAATAAATAATACAGCAGCAGATAAAATCACCTGCTGCCAAATTTCCTACAAATTTATTAGGAGTTGATTGCAATTGTTTATTTATTATTATGGAAATTAATATTAACAAGTTTCCCAAAGTTCCTACTGCAGATAAAAAAACGAATGCCCCAGTTCCAAAATATACCATTCCGATACTGAAATGAATTGTTGAATTTATTGTTGAATTTCCTGTCATTTCTTGTTTATATGCTCATAAGGTCTCATTTAAATATTCCCCTGCAACCACTAGTTTTATATCTGCAAATTAAAATTATACAGTATAAATACTAACAAAAACCAATGAGCATTCACACAAGCACATATACCTTACCCTAAAGAAATACAATAATTGATATCTCAATTAAAAACTATTAGGCATCTGTGAAGAAAATCTAGGGTATTTTTGTGACCAACCAAAAAACTCAACATGTTGATTTTATATTGCCAAACAGCCCATTCCATATTAAGATGATCATATGTACTGGTTTTACCAGTATAGGACTGTTTTTCTGGCCATTGGTTCTGATTAGTTGTGAAATGTAACCAGTACTGTTTAGGCATTATAAATACTTTTGTATCTTTTTTTATTAAAACCATTTTGTTCTAACACCACCTCTGGTTCTTTTGTTGTATTCCTTCACTTAAAGACTAAAAAAGATAAGCATACTTCATAATATTGTTTCAACTTATATTCTAAGATAGCGACTATTCTTGTGCTATGTGAATTATTTCAAATGTTCTGGTTTCAAAGTTGAAAAAAAAAAAGAAGGTAACTTTATCCTATATGAATAAATATATTCTTAATAACACAATGACAAAAACATATAAAATGGACATAAAAATGTACTTTAGTTCTTTTGAAACCTCAGAAAAAAAATCAAAAAATCTGCTTTCAGTTACTAACAAACTTTTTTTTTAATTAAACAGAGCAAAACTCTCCATACAGTATTGCCACCTGTGCCAAACAGAGTAATCAATGGATGCCAGAAGGCTTGTGCATAAAATCCCTATCCAATGCCTACTCATCCAATATCCCCAGACTAGTTTCTGGCTTGTGGCCTTCGTCAGTGAGGAGCTTTGGATCTGAGAGCACTGCATCTAGATCTTAGGATCTAATGCAACCCTCTAGCAAACACCTTTTATCTCTACTTAACTACAAAACTATGAGAATGAAATTGAAAACACAAAAAATATTTTCAATCTAAGCTCATTAGCTCTGTTTAGCACAGGTGGCAATACTGTATGGAGAGTTTTGCTCTGTTTATCAACAACTAATGTGCTAGTATAGGAAATGTGATCATGTGATGCTTAATGGTTTAACACCAATCCTGCCTAATAGGATAGTGGTGGCTATGGTTGTAAAAGAGCCAAAGACACCAAAATGTATGGGTGCTGAACTGAGTTCAGACCCATATGACTATATAAGCTATTGAGCTTAGATTGAAAATATTTTTTGTGTTTTCAATTTCATTCTCATAGTTTTGTAGTTAAGTAGAGATAAAAGGTGGTTGCTAGAGGGTTGCATTAGATCCTAAGATCTAGATGCAGTGCTCTCAGATCCAAAGCTCCTCACTGACGAAGGCCACAAGCCAGAAACTAGTCTGGGGATATTGGATGAGTAGGCATTGGATAGGGATTTTATGCACAAGCCTTCTGGCATCCATTGATTACTCTGTTTAGCACAGGTGGCAATACTGTATGGAGAGTTTTGCTCTGTTTATCAACAACTAATGTGCTAGTATAGGAAATGTGATCATGTGATGCTTAATGGGTTTTTTTTAATTCTGAATTTTGTAGGTCAGATATTTAACTTTGTAAATAATGCTTCAAAATGTTAGAAAATTGGTAGAAATATCAGACAAAAGTAAAATTAAAGAAAACTGTAAAATAATGTTCAATGGCTTTTTTTATTATTTTTTAAAATAATAAAGATTAATAGTAATGAATTAGAAAAAGATAGTGACAAATGTCTTCACTAAAAACCACAAGCTAGAAACTAATCTGACGATATTGGATAATAAGGCACTAGATAGTATTGATTCCTCTGGCTTGCACTGTGTGGCGCTACTGTACAGAGAGTTTGTTTAAGGCTCGAACGGGATCTGTAGCTACAAAAGAATATACATGTAAATGGAAAAATATGGGTGATTTATTTTGTAAATTATGTAAGGAAGGAATAGAAAATATTAGGCATTTGTTAATTGAATGGAAATGTTTGAAAACAGAAAGGGTACATATAATGAAGTTGTGGAAAAATAAATATGAAAAAAAAGTGTGATTATAGTAAAAAGATATTAGATTACTTAGAAAAAGCTCAATGGGAAGTAGGAAGACATGCATTGGATGCAGAAGTATGGACAGCAAGGGAGGCAATTCAAGGACAAATGGGATGGTCAAGTTTTTATATGAGAGATGCAAAAAGTAAAATGAAAATGTTTGATAGATTGCAGTTTATGGATAATAAAAGAATAGCTAAAATAGTATTTAATTGGGTTATGAGTAAAGAGCAGGTAATGCGATATGCAAAAGATTTGGATAAAGAATTTATATCAGTATATTTGTACAAAAGATGGGATGATTGTGTTAAGAGGATTATTGAGTATTATAGTAGTAAGGAATGGGATAAAAGAATAAATTTATTAATAAAGACTAGGGAGTTAGAGAGATGGAGAAATAGTATGGAGAGTAAAAAGAGTTTAAATATATATAGAAATAAACAGAATATTAGGTGTGAGTTAATATAAGATAATAGTAAGGAAAGTAAATTATTGTTTAAGGCTTGAATGGGATCTTTAGCTACAAAAGAATATACATGTAAATGGAAAAATATGGGTGATTTATTTTGTAAATTATGTAAGGAAGGAATAGAAAATATTAGACATTTGTTAATTGAATGTAAATGTTTGAAAACAGAAAGGGTACATATAATGAAGTTGTGGAAAAATAAATATGAAAAGAGTGATTATGCAGAAAGTGAATTATTGGTTTTTATGCTGGGTTTGGGAAAAGATAAGGGGGATTTAGATATAAAGGTTATAGAGTTGATAAAGATTATGTTGTGGAAATGGGATAGAGCAGATTATGGGTAAATTTAGAATGGGGAATGTAAAATAAAGTGGCTAACAGGTTTATCTGGGCATAATTGCTGAGATATTCTTGACTTCGTTTAAGGAGAAGCCATAATACATCACATCACATTTCTGTTTCCACAGTCCCAATGTTATGCGTGACTTTTTTTTAGCTAAAAAGATATTATTGTGCTCAAACATCCATCTTATGCTTCTAATTTAGCTGCTGCTGATTTTTTTTTTGGCTGTTTTCAAAATTAATGTTAGTTATAAAAAGAGCATATAATAGTTTAAGACATCCATATGTTTGTAACAAATTTTCTGAAGATGATTCTGGTGGAAGACTTCAAAAACAATTTTACAAACATTTCCAACCGTGTATTGATTCACAAGAAGACTATTTTCATTAATCAAATAATAAAAACAACAGAAGAATAATGTCTTGTGCTTTTATTTTATATCAGTCACCTATTTACTGGAACATACTGTGCATATTGGGGCAAATTGTCTTACCACAACATAATTGATAAATAATCTTGATAGTTTGTGAGCATATATGTTTAAAGTACATAAAAAAATGAATGTATACATACAAAATTATTTCAATAAATATTATGAATAATGTTGAAATTTAATAAAAATTAAGTAAGTAATAATTCTTTTGCTTAAGTGTGTGTATGGTTTATGTAATGATTTTTATTTCTTTTCTTAATTTATCTGAAAGCACTGTGGATGGTAAGCACCACAGTCATTGCTATGGTGATCATCATCAAAAGTTCAGACAGCTAAATTAAGAAAAGAAAAATCACTTTGCAAAGCATACATATATTTTTATTGTTAAAAGAAGGTTGCCTGACCCAGGTTGAGATTGTTGATTATTAAGCCAATAAACATCACATGATCACCATTTCTTAAGCTTGCTTATAACTGTTATTAAAACAGGCAAAACTCTATGTGTATTGCCACTCAGTGCAAGCCAAAATGTATGGGTACTGAACTGAGTTCAGACCTATATGACTATATAAGCTAATGAGCTTGTATTGAAAATATTATAGTGTTTTCAATTTAAGATTCATAGTTTTGTAGTTATGTAGAGATAAAAGGTGGCTGCTGGAGGGTTGCATTAGATCCTAAGATCTAGGTGCAATGCTCTCAGATCCAAGGCTCTTCATTGACGAAGGCCACAAGCCAAAACCTAGTCTGGGGATATTGGATAAATAGGCCCTAGATGGGGATTTTATGCAAAGCCTTCTGGCATCCACTGATTACTCTGGCTTGCACTGAATGGCAATATGTATAGAGTTGTCTATTTTAATAACTGTCGATTATTATTAATATTGGGAAGTTTAAATATTCACTGGTTTTAATGATTACTTATAAACTCATTTAGCCTTGAGCATTATTACATTTATTATTTAAGCAATACTTTGGGTACAATTTGGAAATTATAATTGCAGTTTGTAATGATATATTTGACTATTTATTAGTCTGTGCTCAGAACAGGTTATATTAACCTTTTTAAGGAGATTTACCTAAACTTTTATATCAATAATTTCAATCTCTGTGGTCAAATTGCAATCTTTAGTGTCTATATAAATATGTTGGACCATAAATAAAGATGATCTTTCACATTTATTGTTGAAAGAAGATTACCTTGACAACATGCTAAGGGAAAATTAATATTATGTAAGTAAGTAATAACATTTTTTTAATATTTTGAAATAGTTTAAAATTAAACATTTTCTTCGATAAATATATTTTTAAAATTTATTCTGATTTTAACAAAAATTATTGTAAACCTAAATTATCCATGCGACAAAAGAGAAAGACAAAAGAGAAAAACAGTTTTATCGCAACAAAGTCACTGCTTTAATGCATATGCTATTATAAGATTTAATTTCAATATATTTTGTGCTTAAAAGGAGATGAAAAAAAAAATATTAATTAAGAAATTATTTTTTTGTTTCTTAATCAAAAGAACATAAACTCAGTAATTTTTGATTTACTTTCATTGGAATGGAAACTTTTTCACATATTTGTATCCAGTTTCCATTTACATCTGTGGTCACTACATTTGTCTTATCCAATTTCACTCTCTGCTTAAATTTAACATTAATTTTATTCCACTCCTTAGAGATAGAATCAATAATTCAGCACTGCTGTCAACCTTCATATTGATTTTAATTTCACAAATGGTTACAACCAAAGTAATTCGGCTATTATTTAAGTTGTTTAATGACTTTATCTCTAATTTTCTACAACCTCTGTCTCCCCTTGATTTAAAATCTGGGTGTGGCTTGTCTTTTTCACTTTTCTGTAAATGTGAACTAAGTGTCTTTTAATGCCACAAATATGGCATTTTCTGATTTGAATTCGCATACCTTTTTGTGTGCCCTATAATTCCCCAGCAATAGGATGTTAACTAATATAAGAATTTTTTATTTGATTTGTTCATTTTAGCTCTATATTTTCTTGTGGTATTTTTAAATTTATTTGCTACCATTTGATATTTAGATGCATTATCTGTTGTTAACTCATGCTATACATTTTACGATGGCCGTTCTGTATGTTATATTCACTTCACTTGGTAGAGTTTTTCCTAGGATTGTGGTTCAACATCCCATATAGTAGTTGATTCAGTTTTAATATGTCCTCTATACCTATCTTAAATTCATAATGTTTGGACAATGTAAGCAATGCCATATTGTAATCTTTGGTAACTCTATTGAGGTAGTTGTTTTCTGAACTATCCTCTTCATTACTGCTGACTAAAAATATGTAGTAAGAATTTCTATTAATTCACTGTATGATATATCTTCTGGAGTTTTGAGATCACATAATTGCTTAGCAATTTGTGAGAACATTGCTATCAGTAAAAAGTAATAGAGTTGAAACTTTAAGCTTATCATCTTCAATTTTACTGACTCTCATATAACAATCTATGTGCCCCACACACATATTCCACACTGAGGGATTACTAATATCAAATTCATTCAAGTTATGAATGGGAACTCCTTTTTTTTCTTCACCTTTTTCACACAAACGTATAATTCTTCTTTAACTTAATACTCTATAGTGTATATATGTGTGGGAGATGATAATCTGGACCAACTGATGATTGCTGGTTTAGCATGAAATACGTATATTGGTGATTATTTATCTTTTCAGCATATATGTGCTTGAGTGTATCAGTGTTATTAGATAGAGTGGAGAGTGGTGGGTCATGTGAAAGTCTGTGCTCATATACCCTATATTACATATATAGACACATGGTATATATTAAGCCTGTGTTTCAGTTATAACATTTTAGAGATGTCTGCCCATCCTTGCATATGTATTTAATGGATTATGTCCTGTACATGTGGGTTTCAGATTGACCTTGGGTCAACATGGGTGTGACAAGAATCTCGGCCTCAGGGTGGCCTTCGAGCATTCCATCATCAGATTTTCAATTGGATGGATGGTTGAAGAGTTGGAGCCAGTCCATTAAAGTATGAAGATTGTCTATCTTAATATATATCTGAGCACTTATAGTATATATGTGTGGGAGATGATAATCTGGACCAACTGATGATTGCTGGTTTAGCATGAAATACGTATATTGGTGATTATTTATCTTTTCAGCATATATGTGCTTGAGTGTATCAGTGTTATTAGATAGAGTGGAGAGTGGTGGGTCATGTGAAAGTCTGTGCTCATATATCCTATATTAATACTCTATGCAAATTCTTCTTAAATCCTGTTGACTGTGACATCTACTGTGTCCACAGGGAGACAATCTTAGCCATGTAGGCAAAAAAACCTATTATAAAAAGAACTTTTAAAATAAAGAAGTTAAAATTCTTAGTGCACAGCAATCAAAAACAGTCACAGTCAAGAGGAGAAAATAGTTGCCGAAAGTAAAACAATGTATTCTCTAATGGGAAAAAAGATAATGCTGAATGAAGTTAGTTTTAGTAAATTACTTACTAATAAAGTTCAAACAGAAAGAAATTCGCACAGACTTTAATTAAATGAGTAAACAAACGATTTGAAGTTTAATGAACTGTATAATTATCAGTTGTGTGTGAAGCAAGATATTTTCGTGCACTTAATATATTCCCCAGAAATTCCCAAAAGTAAATGTAATAAATTATTGTCAGTAATATAATTTTATTGTACTTGTTATATTGTTAAATTAATGCCTCAGCAAACAAAAATAAACTTGCTGATGATAAACAAAACAAGTTATAAATTTTGTAACTTGCTCTTAGCTTGCATTTTATGATCACTAGATGGAGCTTTACCAATAGCCCACTAACAAGCTTTGTTTACATAAATGCTGAGAGAGATAGAATTCAATATCTCTTTCGTTGTCTCCAACCTTTAGACCATGGTTTCAAGCTAGTTGACTCACATTCGTAAAGGAGAGGGAGACTAGAAACTAGATCCTACTTTTTACTAACGTGGGCCAACTAGCTCGAAACCATGGTCTAAAGGTTGGAGACAATGAAAGAGATATTGAATTCTATCTCTCTCAGCGTTTATGTAAACAAAGCTTGTTAGTGGGCTATTGGTAAAGCTCCATCTAGTGATCTAATATATATTCAAGTTGTGTGTGTTTTATTTATTTTCACCTATATGGCTGAGATTGTCTCCTGATGGACACAGCAAATATATATATACTACATTTTCTGTATATAAAAATATTAAATTATTATTATTTATTTTGGAAATAAAAAAAATAAAAAAAAGAGAGTTTCCGATTATCTCTATAAGATTAAGTTAATTTAAAAATGGAAAATATTGATAAATAATAAATATAATAAAAAATATTCAATTTTTATTTCCATCATAACTAAATAACAAACTTCATCAACATATTTGAGCCAGATGGTGGTTTAATCAATACAGAAAACAGAGCTCATATTTCAAATTCATCCATATGGCAAAAATGTTAAAAAGTAGAAGATTCCATCAAATTATCCATCATCTGTATATAATACTATAATATACAAAAAAAATTATATAATATTGCCTATATATAGAGCTTGCAAATAAACTCTTAACAAGCATTGCAGAATATCCCCAACTCCAGACTATTTTCTGCTACTGGTGTCCTCAGCCAGGTGTTAGGATATTCAACCATTAAATTAAAAATATTAGGACAAGCCCAGCACTTTATCTAATGTATAACTATTAAGTTATACATTAACTATTAAATTATTGTCCTGGTATTTTTAATCTTATGCTTGAATATCTTAGCACTTCACTGAAGATGCCAGTAATAAAAACTGGTCTGGGGTTGGGGATATTCTGCAAAGCTTGTTAAGAGTTTATTTGCGAGCTCTACATATAACATTTGTAATACAAGCTTATTAAATTTGATCATGTGATGTCTGACTTGATTTTTTTAAAATAATACTGTCTAATGTAAGTAAAAATGATAATGTTAATGCAATGTTTAAACACTGCATATGTTCTGATAAGTTACCATGTTGAGGAAATATATCTAAAGTTTCATCAATAAATATATACAGCAAACAAAGAGATAACATCAAAACTAATTAGAATAAAGCCTGAATAGGTAAACCCAGGACACTAATAATAGAACAGAACAGTAGATATCTTATGTATCTTCAATAGGCCATAGAATTTAAGGTATATGAATATTATTTCTCATGGGATAATGCCCTTTTTATATTATCAATGCTAGATTTACTACTAAGAATCTTAGTTATTTGCTTAAGACATGTGGAATGATTTCTTTGGGTTTTAGTATACACTTTATCATTTAATATGTTCAAATTTTTATTATTATAGATGATATATGACTACAGTGATAATATCCTTATTGGAAGGAAGCCTTTTATAAACACTTCTGATTTAATATTCTTATCAACCAATATTTCTCTCTTTGTGGGAGTAGAATAAAAGTGAAGACCTTTTTTCGTACGAAGAGCTTATTTTTAGAAATATTTTAATCAATTATAAACAATTTGTAGACTAAGAGTATGAAATTAACATTTATACCTATCAGCTTATTATAATGGATTGAAATTCGTAACGGTTCTTACCATAAATATTAAACTTTGATCCAATAGAAGAAAAGAACTGTTTATTTTATTTATATTTTTTTTAAAAATAGGATATTATAAAAATAAACTTATTTATAAGTTTTATAATTTTCTTTATTTACTAAAATACGAATTTTTTCTACAGAACAGGCTTTTTCATACCTGCACTTATATATGTAATATATAGGGGGTTTGAACTCAGACTTTCTCACAACCCTCAACCATCCATGCTATCTCATACCGCTGATACACTTGATCACACACATGTCAAAAAGATAAATAATCACCAATATACTTATTTTGTGCTAAACCAGCACTCATCAGTTGGTCCAAAGAAAAATATTTTCCTCTTTAGCTCTCAAGCTAAGAATATGAAGTTACCCAGAATAAAGCAATGATAGTAATATATATAATAAATTGTTTTTCTCTTCACTAGTAAGAATTGTATCTATAAATATGTGACTTTGTTCGCATGCGTTAGTGAAGCTATAACTATACTATAATGTGTAATAGGTCTGCTTAGCGCTTTCGAGATTTAATGTTCGAATATCATACTCATAGCATTGTGAATGAAGACTTTTTGTGATTTATTGTATACATATGCAAATGAGTTTGAATTTTTAAGTAGTTAGTCCATTGTTTAGAGAGAGCAAAGCATGCTGCTCTTCTACCAATGGCACTGAGATCATTTGCTATGTAAAAAGCTTGTTTAACTTTTCTTTTGGCAACACTCTTCACTGCACAAATTATTTGGGCAGAACAATTTCAAATTTAGCTTCCGAACACCTCCCAGTACTAACCGACTAATAAATAATTCCAAAGATAAAATAGAAAAAGATCATGTGGTCTATAAAATGGCATGCCCTCAATTAGGCTATCAGGCATCTTACTACAGTGAGACTCGGGCTAATCTTAATACAAGAATTTACCAACACGGGTATGCATACAACAGGGTTAAAAATAAAAATGAAGGAACATCAGTATTCTGGGACCACCAAGCAGCTACAGGCCATGTATTCGAACCCAGTTCTGCCCAAATAATTTGTACAGAGAAAAGTGATTCCAAAAGAAAAGTTAAAGAAGCTTTTTACATAGCAAATGATCTCAGTGCCATTGGTAGAAGAGAGGCATGCTTTGCTTTCTCCAAACAATGGACTAACTAATTAAAAATTCAAACTCATTTGCATATATGTACAATAAATCACAACAGTCTTCATTCACAAAGCGATGAGTATGAGATTCGAACATTAAATCTTGAAAGCGCTAAGCAGACATATTACACATTATAGTATAATTAAAGCTTCACTAACGCATGCGAAAAAAATCGCATATTTATAATATATATATGATAAAATATTTTTAATCTGAGACCCTCAATCTCATGAAGACATCCTTTGATGTGACAGGAAGTTGGGTTTTGAAGTGAATGATAAAAAAGCTTTTTTGTTTGGTGTATATATATGGTATGTTCCGTTGAATTTCACTTGAAAAGGTCTATTTGTTAATAGATGAAACTATGGTTGTGGAAGAATTTTAGGTTTAGTTTTTTTTAGCTAGTATTATAACATTAAATGAAATTTTATTATATATATGTACAGATTTATATCTGCATATATTACTTTTTTTTTTCAGATTGTTCGTATGTGCTTATATTATGTCTATGTGAATGTGACATTTTGAAATCTGATTATTTTAATATGAATACATATTGATAATTAATATTATGATTGAAATTTATGAGTATTACTTTATTATAACATATTCTCTTAAGTTCTTATGAATTTTATTTATTTATTAAAAAATTAAGATATGGTAATAACTGGTCTTGTAAAATACGTGCCTTTTATTTTTTTAAGCGGACCCAGAGAATTCAGCAAGAAGAGAAAGCAAAGAGATCCCCCATTTACATGTCTTTAGATAGAGTTACTACTGTTGCATCAAGTCGAGATATATTAAATTATTTTGTGGTCAAGACAATTAATCCAACAAGAACTTAATCAAGTATGCTTATTAATATTTTGTGGTCAAACATTAGGCCATCATCAACCATTATCTACCCCTTGCAGGATGAAGGTCACTCCAAGTTCAATTCATCTTCTCCGATCTTTAGCTTCTCTTCTCCACATCACCCCTGCACACTTTCTTATTTCATCCATCCATCTCACAAGTGGTCTCTTTCTGGGTCTTTTACAATCTCTTGGAATCCAGTTTAAGATTTCAATTGTCCATCTATTATCATCTCTCCTAGCAATATATCCAGCGCAACTCCATTTCAGTCTTTTAATTTTTTCAATGAGGTTAGCAACACCTGTTTGGTCTCTTACCTATATATTGCGTTTTCGATCTCTCTTTGTTATCCCAACATGCATCTCTCCATACTTCTTTGAGTTGTCTGAAGTCTCTATATTGTTCTACTATTAAGTGTCCAAGCCTCAGATCCATAAGTAAGAACATTAATTTGCAATATATACACGCTATATGTTTATATAATTCTTGAAATACACACGTGTTTATCTGTGATAAATTGAAGCCTGACCATTAAAGTTTGAAAATTTGCTCTCTTAATATAAACCAAGGTATATATGTGTGTGGGAGATGATGATTCGGATCAACTAATGAGTGTTGATTCAGTACGAAATATGTATTTGGAGCTCATTTATTTTCTTCACAAGCATGTGATCATATGTATCATTTGTATGAGACAGAGTGAATATCTGAATGAAGCTTGAAAGTCTGTGTTCAAATCCCCTACAATTACATCTAAACTCCAAGTATATAAATTATATTTCTAATATATATATTTGTTTGTAATTAAAAATGGTTATTATTTTTATTTAAATATGAGTTCTATTTTTTTTTTATTTAAGTAATATTAAGGAATTTATTTAATATATAATAGATTGACTTATTGACTCCATACATATTAAAATCCTGAGATATTGTTTGTTTGCAGATATTAAGTGGAGAGGAGTAATACATTGCCATTAGGAAGTTTTGGATTTAGCCAAGGTGCCCAACCTTACTTCATAATTACACACATTAAATGTGCACACTTATTTAATATCACATGATCACCATTTCTTATGCCTGCTTATAACTGTTATTAAAACAAAGCTCCTCACTGATGAAAGCCATAAGCTAGAAACTGGTCTTGGGGATATTGGCTAAGTAGGCACTAGATAGGAATTTTATGCACAAGCCTTCTGATATCCATTGATTACTCTGGCTTGCACTGAGTGGCACTACTGTATGGAGAGTTTTGCCTGTTTTATTTAAGAAGATACATTTAATATTTACAAAGAAGATATAAGAAACATTTAAATAATTTCATAGAAGACATTATACGCTTATAAGATATTTACACAATCCACTATAAGATATATATTTGGTATGGAACATAAAAACTATTATTTAGGGTTAATTTGAAATTAAACATTACAAATATAGTAACATTTTAATGAGATTAAATGTGATTTGGATGTAATAAAATGTACTCGTTACCTTGGTACTGTATCAACTTGCATATGTACTTCATATTTTAGTCCTCAGATGTCTACATGGTTATCTATCTCTGTTGATCATTATCATATATGAATAAAGCAGACATTTTGTGTGTGTAATATGCATGCACAAATTAAGATTATAAACTAAACAAAATAACAATGCAATTATTAATAGTAAAATTTTTCCTTATAAAATTGTTAAAAGCAATCTCATTATCTACAGACAATAGCCTCTCTAGATGTTTGTTTATATTAGCTTCTTACCTCTACTTGCTGTTAACCACTTGAGATTCTCAAACTTTAAATAAGTTTTCCAATGTAATTTTAGCTTTACGCTTATAAATCATTTTATTATGTGAATATTATACTCATTCAAAGAAATTTATCTCGAAATTGTCATATTGGCTCAGGATTTCGTAAGAAGTTTGAATACCAGAGCTGTGAGCACCAGAATTGATCCTGGGAACTTCCAATCCCAAATCAGATGCTCTACCAATTATATCAAATGGGAGTTCATAAGTTGAGCACCAGAACTACAAGTACCAGAATCGATCTTGGGACATCATGATCCCAAATCAAATGCTCTGCTAATTATATCAATAGGAGTTCATAAGAAGTTGAGCATTAGAATCAATCCTGGGACCTCCTGATTCCAAGTTGAATGCTCTACCAATTATATCAAATGGGAGTTTATAAGTTGAGCACCAGAATCATTCCTGGGACCTCATGATCCTAAATTGAATACTCTACCAATTATATCAAATGAAAGTTCATAAGAAGTTGTGTGCCAGAACTGTGAGCACCAGAATCGATACTGGGACTTTCCGATCCAAGTTGAATGCTCTACCAACTATATCAAATGGGAGTTTATAAAAAGTTGAGTGCCAGAACTGTAAACACAGAATCGATCCTAAAAGCTTCTAATCCCAAGTCAGACACTCTACCAATTATATCAAATGGGAGCCCATTAGTTGAGCACCAAAATTGAACCTGGGATCTCATGATCCTAAATTGAATGCTCTACCAAAATGGAAGTTCATAAGAAGTTGAGTGCCAAAACTGTGAGCACCAGAATCAATGCTCTACCAATTATATCAAATGAGAGTTTATAAGTTGAGCACCAGAATTGATCCTGGGGCCTCATGATCCTAAATTAAATGTTCTACCAATTATATCAAATGGAAGTTCATAAGAAGTTGAGTGCCTGAACTGTGAACACCAGAATCAAACCCAAGACCTCCTGATCCCAAATTGAATGCTCTACCAATTATATCAACTGGGAGTTTATAAGAAGTTGAGTGCCAGGACTGTAAACCCCAGAATCGATCCTAAAAGCTTCTAATCCCAAGTCAGACACTCTACCAATTATATCAAATGGGAGTTCATAAGAAGCTGAGTGCCAGAACTGTAAATCCCAGAATCAATTCTGGAAGCTTCTAATCCCAAGTCAGACACTCTACCAATTATATTAAATGGGAGTTCATAAGTTGAGCACCAGAATTGTTCCTGGGACCTCATGATCCTAAATTCAATGCTCTACCAATTGTATCAAATGAAAGTTCATAAGAAGTTGCATGCCAGAACTGTGAACACCAGAATTGATCCTGGGACCTCCCAATAACAAGTTGGATGCTCTATCAACTGCACCAAAGCATGCAGGGGATACAAAGAAATGTTATTAATAAACATAATCAAATATGGTGTTCTGAGATAGAATAATATATCCAATTTTTTTTAAAAGCGTTATTATAAAAAAATTATATATATTATTTTTTAGTTTTTAGCATAGTATATTTTTGCAATTATTTGAATAGCTTAATATTTGAAATTGTTTAAAATTAAATATTTACAATGTAATTTTGTTTACTTGTAAAAAAAAAATTCAAGTTTTATAAACAAAAAAAAATTCTTTTACTTTTTTTAAAAAAGAAATTTATAAAGTCAAGATTTGTTTTTATTTCATTTTTAAAAGATTACTAAAAATGTTTTTAATATAAGCTTTTTAAATATATATATAATACCATATTGCACATATTATTAAAAACATTTAAAATTTGAGACCAATGTATTTACAATTTGACCTGCCAACCCCTCTACAATAAAGGAACAAGGCAACATACTAAAAATATTTTGTCATATTGTGCTGTCAGTCATTTATAATGCACATTCAAATTTTCAGTAAGTTCTATTGGCTATAAATATATTAAACCATGATTTTAAAATCAAGATGGCTAAAAATATTTTTAACTTGAGTTTTTTTAAAAAATATGTCAATCTCTCATACATATTATTAAAAATTTATTAAACTGATATCAGTATATTTAAAATTTGATATGAAAACATTTAAAATTTGATCCACCAACCATCTGAATTTATGAGGTTAGGGAACCTACATAAATTATTTTAGTATCATATTGCTTTCCTATTGATTTATAACACATGTACAAAATTTGAACAAATTATATTGGATATAAATATATTAAATCTTGATTTCAAAATATTTACCAAACAAACCAATTAACAGTTCTTTTATATACACTTCAATGCAAACTCTGATGAAGACTGCTGGACAGTCGAAACTGTAAGGAAAATAAAGAAGTTTTTAAAAAAATTTGCTTGCATTGAAGTGTATATATGAAAGAACTGTTATAAGCAATATATATATATATGAAGATTATCAAACCAATTAACAACAGAGTTTGTAATCAAAATAAAAGCATTTAAAAATGGTAATAAATATGCGATTCTGAGATTAAAAAACATTATTAATAAATGTGATTATATATGGTGTTCTAAAATGGAAACTATCTTATACAATTTATTAAATTTATGAACTTAAATATTTTTATTATTTGTTTATTTACATTTTATTTTGGTTATTGTATAATTAAAGTAATATATGATACTACAGTATATAATTTGCCTTCACTGGGTTTCCTTTGCAGTTTTAATCTATCTCTTATTTTTAGGTCTTATTAGTTGTTGGATTTTTGCTTTTTAATCTCTAATATAAATTGCTAATCATTGTCAGAAAAAAACCAATGTGATTCTTTTTTTTACTGATTCAAGAATTCATTTACTAGCATTCATAACACAATTGTTAAAAAATTATGCATCTCATTAACATCACAATTTTGAAATAAATTAACAATTTTTGTGCTTTATAGGTATTAAAATTTAGTATAGATTATAGCTATTTCTAAAAACAAACATCAATTTTCTTGCAAATACGATTGGAATTGGGGTCTATTTTTTGATGCAGTTATTATATCATACTTGGAGAAAAATAAGGTGTGATCAGTTCAACAATATTCACTTGTAGTGTTCATGAATTTTTATTGTATTCTGATTCCTAATTATTGCATAATAATGCAACTCTCCAGTAGCCACCTTTTACCTTATTAGCTAACTATAAATCTTTGAATCCAAAATGAAAACATAAATTGTAAGAATAGTGATCATGTGATGTTTAGTGTTTTAATACCAATCCTGCTCAATAGTATTATGGTGACTGTGGTTATTAAAAAAACAAAGACACCAAAAGGTATGGATGCTGAACTGAGTTCAGATCTATATGATTATACATGCTAATAATCTTGAATTGAAAACATTATAGTGTTTTCAGTTTCATTTCAAAGCTTTATAGTTATCTAATAATGTAAAATGTGGCTGCTAGAGTGTTGCATTAAATCCTAAGATCTAGATGTAGTGCTCTCAGATCCAAGGCTCCTCACTGATGAAAGCCACAAGTGAAAAACTAATCTGGGGATATTGGATGAGTAGGCACTAGATAAGGATTTTATGCACAAACCTTCTTACATCCATTGATTGCTCTCTTTCACTTATTGGTGCTATTGTATGGAGAGTTTAGCATCGGTGTAATCTATTAGAATTGATACTTTTAGTATGAATGTGTTTTGTGTTATTTTATAATGATTTTTCTGCATAAACAAAGTATTGTAAAAAAGTTCAACAACAGCAGACCATTTGAGCTTTATAATATCAATCCCATTACTTCTCCCAATAAAAATCCTCCCCTCCACATTCTATCTTTTAATGGATATCACTGTAATAATGCTACACAGCAAGAAATAAAACTAAATTGAAATTTAATGTTGGAGCATATGCACTAATAAAATGAGTACAGTTACCATTGTGACAAACAAGTTTTAAGACTGTTTTTCAGTGATATATCAATGAATTTCAGGAGTAGAAAGTACTAAATTAGGCTAACACTGTTTAAATCTAACCCTACACAATCTTTATTCATTGGTTTATCGGTTCTTTCAAAAAATTGTAGTCACCCCCTGTTCTACTAAATATTTTTTCTCTTGATAAATTCATTAAAAAGAGCTATATTGATTTTGAATCTTGGCAGCTACTTAACTACCAGTGTGTCATTCATTCAGTTCTTGAAGCATTTGTATGGAGTATGATTACCAGATATATTTAAATTCCTATCCTTAGTAGTTTCTGATTTTCCCCTCTATCCATGAGACCTTTATTGATGTGCATCTAATAATCATATTTAATTCCATTTCACCTGATAAACGGAGCATTAGAATTTCAAATCATTCTAACATATTGAACCTAAGTCAACCTACTTGAATAGAAACCAATTCAATAGCTATATATTTTGATGTCTTTAGCTCTTCATTAAACATAAGTACTTTATTCTCCTGGATAATAATCACATGATCACTATTTCTTAAGCTTTCTCAAGCTATTAAAAAGAGGCAAAAACTCTCCATACATGCCACTTAGTGCAAGCCAGGATAATCAATGGGTGCAAGAAGGTTTGTGCATAAAATCTCTATCTAGTGCCTGTTCATCCAATATCCCCAGACTAGTTTCTGACTTGTGGCCTTTATCAGTGAGGAGCCTTGTATCTGAGAGCACTGCACCCAGATCTTAGGATCTAATGCAATCCTCCAGCAAACACCTTTTACCCTTTTAGCTACGAGTCCAAAATTTAAAACACAATCATATTTCCAATCCAAGCTCATTCAATTATATAGTCATATATGTTTGAACTCAGTTCAGTACTCATACATTTGTGTCCTTGGTTTTTTTAAAAACCCTAGTCACCATTATCCTATTTGGCAGGAATGATATTAAACCATTAAACATCACATGACCACCATGTCTTATGCTTGCTGAGAGGATCCACAGACTAGTTTCTAGCTTATGGTTTTCATGAGTGAGGAGCCTTGGATCTGAAAGCACTGCACCTAGATCTTAGGATCTAATGCAATTCTCCAGCAGCCACCTTTTACTTTTTAACTAACTATAAAGCTTTGACTCCAAAATGAAAACAAAATGTTTTCAAGCTCATTAGTGTGTGTAGTCATATAGATCTGAACTCAGTTTAGCATTAATACTTTTTGGTGTCTTCATTTTGTATTCAAAGCTTTATAGTTAGCTAATAAGATAAAAGGTGACTGCTGGAGGGTTGCATTAGAATCATAAGATCTAGGGACAGTGCTCTCAGTTCCAAGGCTCCTCACTGATGAAAGCCATAAGCTAGAACTAGTTTGGATATAGGATGAGTAGGCACTAGATAGGGATGTTTTGCACAAACTTTCTGAATCCATTGATTACTCTGGTTTGCACTGAGTGGCACGACTGTATGAAAAGTTTTGCCTTTCTGAATAAATATGGTGCTATATAAAAATAAAATATTATCACTGTATTTAGATTCTAAATTATTATATGTTAATTGAAAGTGGTTAAAAATGAGATAAATTCTCTCTCCTGTAATATTTGAATTATGTTTGTACAATTTGTACATCGTTTAAAAAGATCACGCATATAAATACACTCAAACCCTGAATAATGCATAAGCAAAGATTGACATAATAGATGAACTTGAAGGGCAAATGTGTGTGTGTCTATTATATTAAAGCAGCGCATGCATAAAGTTTGATTTATTTCCGAATATATTAAATTGATAAATGTAAAAATATGCATTTATATATATATATATTATAATGGTCGGGGTGGATCTGAAGATTTCCAGTCTTATCGTATCTGCTGCTACAGGGCGCCACCAGGCATTTGAACGTGGAAAATTTATAGAGTAGGCAGATACGCGCTGTTAAAAAAACAACTTTTATTTTATTGACCGTTTTCCCTTGTCACTAGCTCATAGAGCAACAGAGATTTAAACATTTTAATAAGTTTTAATAGATTTATATTCTCAAAATATATTAATATTTAAAACAATAAAATAAAAGAAGCCACTGCCAGTAATTAACACACAAATAGATTTTATTAACGCACATTTAAAATTGAGGAATAAATTTATTTCTAGATTTTAACATTAATTTTTTTAAATTTAAATTACTATTTTAAATAGACCGCACAGATGGACTTTTTAATATTTACTTTAGCATGTTGAGTATAGATAGGCTACATAGATTTCTCACTTTAAAAAAAACTTATCAAAACACTCATTCAATCTCAGACTAAAAGTTCGTAGCCAAACCAACGCCTGCCTCCAGATATATAGTCACAACCAATGCAATATGAAGATGCTAGCATAAAATCATGCTGACAGGAATGTGCATCTGACAGCGTGATATAATTTGATGGACATGATCCCTGACCAGTACAGAAATCATGTATATAAATTAATTAAAGAGTTGTACGTATGGGCGAGAGTGGTCTTTTTGCTGACTTATAAATCCCTGTCCATAGAGCTAGAAGGATTCAATGGCACAGGAAATACCTCTGCGACCATTTCAACAATATGACTGCCTCTTTGGGGTCATGCATTCAGTTGGGCATGTTGCCCTGTATGCTAAACACACTTCACACTACATTGATATAAACACCCATATATCACTCCACAATCATTGTCCTAACTACGAAACAAATAGCCTGAAATTAACCCCTTAAAATAAACATAAACGAATTTAAACATAGTTATTAATTTTTATCCATGCAGCTATCCACACCCAACTTTAATTGGATACATTTTAATTTCCACATAACACACAAAAAAAGAGAAATGGAAATGATTGCTTAAACAAATGCATAAAAAAATTACTAATAATTGATTTTAGGCCAGATAATTGTTCTTATTTTCAACTATTAATTGCAATTTTAGAAAAGTTCTTATTAGATAGACACAAGAGTTCATACTTTACAAATTGAGCAGATTTAGAGTCCATCTTCATGATCACTTTCGTAGATTTTGTCCTTCTTTGAAATGAACCCGCTACTTGCCATGCATTTGGTCAGGAACTGTCATCCAGAGGCCTCAGCTGGTTGTCCAGAAAATTAAATTTATTGCAGACTTCCACATCGTGAAAATCTGCAATATAGCTAGTTATAACGATATATTCATAGTCAGCTCTAAGATAACAATTATAATAATCATTTGGCTTTTATATTTTTATTAGCCTCTTATCATCAAATCTTCCGATTCAATGAGCAAGATGTCATTAATCCTCTCGTGTTTCAGTTACGGTCTGTGCTGTCATTTCGTGCTTGCATTGGTCATTTAATTTCTTGATATTCTCTTATCTGACCATTTAATTATTCGAGTGCCCCAAGGGCTAGTGTGCTTTAGAACAATCATTTAATTAATAAAACAATCATTTCCATTTTCTAAGATTATAGAAATCAACATTATTCCTATTTTTAAAATATCAATCTTTATATTTTTACTTTTTTACAAAAAAAAAATACTTTCAAATACTTTTTCTTAAAATAGTTTAAGTTTTCCATCTACGTTAAATATAACTTTCAATTTTCAGTTTTTAAGTTAAGTTTTTTTTTCTTTTTAATAAATCAATTTTTATTTATGTCTTTTTATTTTAATTTTTAAAATAATGTAACGGCAAATTATATACCGTTACAATATATATATATCTTCAATTGTATAGTGACAAATTGGTCTATACATTGATATGGATGACTGGATATTTATATTAGTGCTTCCCAAAATGTAGCTGCAATTAGGAAGCATTGAATAAAAATAAGAAAGCAGTGGAAATAAGAGTTAGAAGACAAGAAAAAAATATGAAAAACCGTTTGCACAGGTTTTATCTATTATGATAAAAGAGTTAAAGTCATAGTGATTGTTTTCCATATAAGGCATAAAAAATATGTTATAATTAATAAATAGTCAAATTCGCTAACAGGTCATAGTCAGCAAGTTTTGGCTTTAGAGCGTATATCATGCATTGACGGAAAATCAGGCATATATCGACAGATGTGGTGCAATGACTTGTTTACACTGATGCTTCCAACTAATGACATATCGAATCTAATTTAGATTGTTTCTGAATTATGTGACAAGCAATTCATAATAATGAAGATGCAGAAAAGCGTATAAAAAATTGTTAATTTATAATCGATATCTTCAACCTTTACAGATCGCATGTAAAACAAGTTGTTTTATTGTTGTTTCAATGAAACAATAATATATATATATATATATTTATACATTTCTTATATATCTACTTTACATTTCTATGTCCTCTAGTACTTACTAATAATAAACAAAAAAAAAAAGGTTTGAGCAGCACAATACTATTTGAAATTTAATACACTGTACAGGCTTACACACACCTGCACATACATAATGTAATATATAGGGTTCAAACTCAGACTTTCACACGACCCTCAAATCTCCGAGCCATTTCAAATTACTGACCTACCTGATCACACACATGTTGAAAAGGTAAATAATCTCCAATATACATATTTCATGCTAAACCAGCAATCATTAGTTGGTCCAGATTACTATCTCAACATATATATACAATCAGTGCTCAGATTTATATTAAGATAGCCAATCATCATACTTTAATGGACAGGATTCAAACTACTCCAATCCACAACTCTTCAACCATCCATTTAATTGAAAATCTGATGATGGAATGTTCAAAGCCCACATTAGTGCCAAGGTTATTATCCTACCCATGTCTATGTTTAGTCATTCCGGCCCCTCATGTACTGGAGAATGATCCATTTAAAGTCAATAAATTTGGCCTATTTTTTTACTGCAATATAAATAAAAATATCGGAATAAATCATAAAAAAACTAATTAGTAAATAAGATCTGCATTAATATGGAAAATTTATTTAAATAAGGACGAACTAAATTAAAACTATTATTTGGTATTTATTTGCACATTGATTTACTTTTTATAATAATTATTTTTTGATAAATTTAATTTGCTATTTAACAATTTAATATCAAATACCATCAAAAATGAAAATAATGAATTCCAATATGCTGCTATTTCATATAAATTACAATAACAACAAAAATCATATAAGCAGCTAATGTAAATATACATTAATCATACATAAAAAGCCTTTTTGGCACAGGTTTAGTGCCCTTTTCAAATGTTAATAATCTATTATTACATAATAATAGCTTATTACACTGAAAATGGCACTAAACCATTTGCCAAAAAAGATTTTTATATGTACGGTTAATATATATTTGCATTAAAGCAGGCAAAACTCTCCATACAGTAGCGCCACCCTGTGCCAACCAGAGTAATCAATGGATGCCAGGAGGCTTGTGCATAAAATCCCTATCTATTGCCTACTCATCCAATATCCCCAGACTAGTTTCTGGCTTGTGGCCTTTGTCAGTGAGGAGCTTTGGATTTGAGAGCACTGCGCCTAGATCTTAGGATCTAATGCAACCCTCCAGCAGCCACCTTTTATCTCTACTTAACTACAAAATGATGAGAATAAAATTGAAAACACAATATTTTCAATCTAAGCTCAATAGCTTATATAGTCATATGGGTCTGAACCAGTTCAGTACCCATACATTTTGATGTCTTTGGCTCTTTAACAACCATAGCCACCACTATCCTATTAGGCAGGACTGGTGTTAAACCACTAAACATTGCATGATCACCATTTCTTATGCTAGCACATTGCTGTTATTAAAACAGACAAAACTCTCCATACAGCCTTCTGGCATCCATTGATTACTCTGGTTGGCACTGAGTGGCACTACTGTACGGAGAGTTTTGCCTGTTTTAATAACAGTAATGTGCTAGCATACTGTTTCATATGGTTTTTTTGTAAATATATTAAATAACCTCAATATTACCACATATTAAAGATACAATAAAAGACAAATAGCCCCCAAGATACATTTCCTGCTGAACCAGCACCCACCAGTTGGTCCAGGTCATTATCTCTTGTATATATCTTCATTATAAGAAAAATATTTATCTATATTAAATAATTACATTTTGAATTACAAGTGTTAAATTAACTCAACCCACATCTTTGACACCATCCACTTCAGATAAATATAGTAATAATTATTATTAATCATTTACTAAACTAAAGACTGTCTTTAGGATAGATATAAACTTTAAAACTCAATTAAAGATTAATATATCCGACTTTTTAAAAATTAAACACAAAAACACTTGGAATGCTGATTCAGTATGAAATGCATCTTGGGATTCATTTGTCTTTTATTGTATCCTTATTTATATAAATTTAAAAGAATATGGGGTAATATTGAGGTTATTTAATATATTTATAAAGATATTACACTTGGGAAAAAGAAATGTGAATAACTCTATGTGTTCGTGTGTTTATATTTTAAAAAATCAGATATATTAATCTTTAATTGAGTTTTAAAATGTATACCTGAGCTAGAGACAATCTCTAGTTTAGTAAATGATTAGTAATAGTCATTTCTATATTTATCTAAAGTGGATGGGGTCAAAGATATGAGTTAAGTTAATTTGACATTTGTAATTCAAAATGTAATGATTTTTTTTGTTGTTGTAATACCAAATACATATATATCCAATGCTAAGCAAATCATAAGTCTCATTAATATTTTGGTTTATTAGTTTTTTGCCATATTATGCAAACCCATTCTTTATCTTATATCAGGGGGTTTATTCTAATACTACAACTATTACAAAAAATATTTGGTTACAAGAAGCTGAATTACACTTTTTAAATTTTTTTAACGTCAGGATGACCTAAGAAAAAATATAGTGTGGAATATTTGAATTATAACTTTATTTAATCATCTATAAACAATATATTACCAATATGCTTGATTTTCCTAAAAATTTTATCAAATGAAGCTAAAAAGCCTTAAAGTTTACAAGAACATTTGATAAGCAAGATTTTAAAAAAAGGTACAATTTTTTTCCCCCAACCATTTAAAGAAAATTTTTTGAGGAAGCTGTCATCAACAAAAATTCTTTTCATAAATAAAGAAAATATACGCCTCTTATATTTCATTATTTTCTCAATTAGGAAAATTGTACATTATTGGTAAATTCTACTTGTTATAAGTGATATAATATTCATTATGCTAGATAAGTTCGTATTACCAAGAACATATCTTTAAGCAATAATATAGTATAAAGAATTGATGAAATGACTCAAAATATTGAAAACTCATCATGTGACTATTTTTAAAATATCACAGTCTCTATACAGCTTGATGGGCCAACTTCAGCAGAAAATCAAGCCTTTAAACTTGCTTAAAATTCAGAAAGAAAGAAAAAAATTGAAAACATTATTTATATATTGGATTATTTCCACCGTCTAATATTAAGTATAGAATGTCTTTAGAAAAATTTAACTTTATTTAAATATTCCAAATACATTCAACTGTTTGTAATATCACACAGGTTAGTATATGCACAATGTTTTGAGAATATTCTCATCTCTTCAGGTGTTGCTGACCAATTACAGTACTAGCATGGGAATGAAACTTGGATTCTTAGATTCTTGAATATTGAATTTTAAGGTAATGTTTAACCAACTGAGCCAGCTTGAGATTTGAATCTGGACCTTTAGATTCTTGAAGTATTGAATTTATAGGTAACTGAGCCATCCTGCCAAATGGTTCAGTTGGTTAAGAGCATTACCTTAAAATTTAATATTCAAGAATATAAGAATCCATTCCCACACTAATATTATCACTAATCAGGGCAGCAACACCTGAAGAAGATAGGAAAATATTACTCAAAACATTGGGTGTGTACTAACCTGTGTGCTATTACTTACAGTTGAATGTATTCAGAATATTTAAATAAAGTTAATTTTTTGGGGATAGTTATGGAAGTAGTCCAATATATAAATACAACTAAAATACAATCAGCACAAACCTTTAGAAAAACACTGAAAAAATTGTTAAAAATTTGCAAACTGATATTAAAGAAAAATAGACATTTCATGCATTGGAAGAGTTTTTTAAAAAAAGAAATCCCATTTTTCAGTTATTACTAATCATGTTCCAGTGATAATAACTATTGCAGATTTTTTTTTTCATACATTTTTAAAAAGGTGGATCCTAATCTGGTTCCCGTACCCTATGTCACTCATCACAAATGTTTAATTGTAAAAAATCTGAGAAGTACCTAAATAAGTTATTATATGTCATTGAAGCTATCAACAAAATCAGAAGCAATTCATTGAGTCATTCTTTGGATAACTAAACTGAAAACAATGAAGAATTCAATTGTTTGTTGTCTTGTGGGAAAATTCATTGGTTATAAAAAGCTATCTGGATTTGTCTTAAAAACTCTTTGACTTAGGGCTAAAGTCCCTAGAAGATAAAGTGATGGTTTACAAATCAAAAAAATGACTTAGCATCTTTTGGAAGATTTATTTAATAAATTTCATTAAATAAATCAAAATAAAACTTATTTCTGCCTTAGCGGTAAACTGTCTTCTGTACAGATGGAATTTAGGACCAAATACTTTTTTATTGTCATCATTTGGAGGAGCTTCATTCTGGATTCAACCAATGATTTGAGAATATTTTTAAAATAAACACATCTGATTGAGTTCTGGACCCTTTTCAAATACAACCACAGAAGAAACTTTAAAATTATGAGAATTGATAGAAATAAAGACAAATGAACAAATTAAATTTAAAGATGGCTGCCATCAGTTCTGGCTGTAAAAAGCTGACAGCTACACTTTATCTTGTATTATAAGCTACTAGAATACAAAAGATTTTAAGTTTTTATTTTCATTTTCTTCAATGTGAATAATGGACCATCGTATCAGCACAGTAACAAATATATTAACTGAAAAAAACAATTGCAAATAAATAACCAATGATTTAATAATACTGTTGGAAAAAACAGAACTGAACATTAATAAACCCATATCAGATTTATTCTTTTTGCTAGAATTATTTTTAATGTTATCCATAATTTTTATTTAATATTACCATTCATTATCTTAATTTTCTGTCTGTAGTGTGGCTGTTACTATGGTTACTTTGATCAAAATAGTTTTATAATTTCAAGTTTCAAGATGGCTTATTTATAACAATTTTTTTTACTATAATGTAAAATAATAAATTAACAAAATGTTTTTATGTTCACAACTGAAAAGGTTTTTATTATTTACTTTTTAGACACAGCTGAGTGCACTTTCATTGTGGACACCAGAATCGTAGCTCTCGTTGATTGGCCTGTCATACTTATTGAGAAATAATTATGATAATTATTTAAATTAGGTTTTAAATATTCTACTTATTTAAAACCTGATTAAAATAATTACCATTATTATTCCTCAATAAATATGGCAGCACATCTAGCCAATCAGTCAAAGCTACAATTCTGGTGTACCCCACTGAAAGCGTGCTCAACTGCGTTTAAAAAGTAAATAATAAAAACCTTTTCAGTTGCGGACATAAAAACATTTTGCTAATTTATTACAAACACTAATGAAAAGGAAATAAAGTTTATAATGTAGATAAAAGTACTGTAATGGCATATATGCTGTTACATTATTAAAATAAGTAAAATTAAAAATAAAAAGTTCACAAATAAAAACTTCTTTTTTAAGAATTAAAAATTGAAAATTAAAAGTCATCTAAACTTGTATATGTATAAAATTGCACAGATAGAAAATTATTAAAAGAATTAGTTTTAAGTAAATTAACCCTTTGGCATCTCAAAATTTATAACTAAAGGTCAGATAGAAGAGAAAAACAATAAGAACAGAATAGCCAATAAAAAAATCCCTCAGAAAATGGACCACAGTGAAAGAACCATCATCATCATGATGTCACGTCCAGTCAATCCACAATTTTAATATAAAAAGGAAAAGATTGCAAATAAATTATCTATATGTGTTAAGTCTGGGAGAGTTGAAGGAGAAGAGGTTGAAAAGATGCACATTCAATCCCTTCAGTTTTTCTAAAAGAAATGTAATATCGTTTTCCTAGATTGCGGACCCCAGGACATCAGGGTCCTGCAATAAAAGCCTGCAAGGAACTATACCAGCTGCAGCAAAGGACGTCATGGGAATTAACATTGGATCCAAATTACAAGCAACTAGAAAGTATGGCCTTTCTCTTTTTAATACCATAAGAACTTTATGAACTCTAATGAGCTATAAAACTTTCCCAGTATTTAAATAAATAGAAATTCCTATCTGACCAAACTAAATAATTTATTAATAATTATTTTTATTGAATGTATTTTTTTTTAAATCATTTCCATTAATTTATTTTTTCTGTTCTTTTAAATGTTTATTATGATTTTTTTCTGTTAAGCTAAACTTTTAATAAATGTTAAATTTAAGTCAGGAGTGAATAGCTGCATAGATTCGTAAAGTTATATTAGTTTAAGGGAGGGTAAATCTTAGATTAATTGTTTCGCAGTTAAATTGGGTCAATAGATTGGATGTATTGGTGTAATTAGTAAATGAAACATGAAGATCCACTACATGCAGGATCACATTATACATCACACTTGGGCAAAATAAGACCCATTTCTTATTGACCATCAGAAGCAGACAGTATTCCCCCTTGGATCACCCCTTTAGCCTATGGAATGGGATAGTAAGATGGCAAAAAGAACCGCAACCCCTTCCAATGGAGTATTCTTTTTTATTGTTCTTCTCACCAGACAGACAAAGTATTCCTGTACTGGATGAGAGACATTTCTTCTCGATAACCATGCTGTTCAGATGTGCATTCCTGACAGTATGGTATTGTGCTGTCATATTCATGCTGCATTGAATACATCGATATATCAGATAGATTGGTGTTATTTGATTGCAAACTTTTGGTCTGGAGTTAAATAAGAGATATAGAATATTTATTTTTCAAATGCAATCTATGTAATCTATCCATACTCAACACTCTAATAAAATATTAATAAATTCATCTGTGTGAACTTATAAAATCAAAAGTTAAAATGTAAATCAAATTATAAAGTAAACATTATATTAAAATAATTCTAAATTTTATATGTTTAATAAATGGGTGTGTGTATGATTACTGGCAGTGGCTTCTTTTATTTTTTTTAATATTGAAAATATATTTTAAATAAGAATTTATATATTATAAATCTCTGCGTCTCCCTGAGCTAGTGGCATGGGCTAATGGTCAATATAAAATAAAAATTGGATCTTTAACAGCGCATCTGCCTACTATATAAATTTTCCAGGTTCCAATAGCCTGGTGGCGCCCTATATGGCAGATGTGGTAAGACTAACTTATCAACTCACCCTGACCATTATAGTACATATCTAACAAAATGCATATTTGTTGTTCAACTTCCTGTTTGTTTGCTTAAAGAAAGTAGATTTTCAAGAGGTATGTTGGTTAATTTCTTTCTGAAAAGTGGTAAATCACAATCATAATCAAAACTATATCATTGTTTTTAAGCATTCTCACAAAAGTACAACATTATTATTAGAAAAATTGTAAGTGCCAGATAGCTGAAATCATAGTTTTGCCTTACCAGAAAAATTAAAAGATTGTTGTCAGTAGTAGAGAGACAAAATGAATAAGAAAACTTGTAGTCAAGCAGTATGAGAGAAATAAATGTCTGCACAATAAAAGCAGAAGACATCAATGATGCAAAATTAAAAGAAAATGGCAACTTCTAAAAAAATCAAAGATTACCAATAAAGTGGTGGGGGAAAGGATAAAATATATCTCAGATTTTTTGGGCAACATGATTTTAGATAGAATGTAATAAATAAAGAATAGATTACGATAATCGTCAAACATCACGGCAATATTCAATTGATAGTGGAATTGTAATATCATCAAAAAATAACTTTTAGGCATAAATAGAAATTCAAATCTTAAAAATAACTTTGGCACAAGAAAAATGTATTCATATCAAGAAAGAGGTAACACTACTTGGTCATCACATTTTAAAAAAATAAACTATTTCAGATCTAAGTTTTAAATTTCAGTTTTGTCTAATAGACTGTATCAAAAGTTTTGAAAATGTCCAAAGTAATTAATTAAGTTTTTCTAATTAATTAATGGACAATTCGATCATTAAATTATATAAATGCAGCAAATGTCATGAAAGCCATACTATATTACGCATAGAAAAAATCTTAATAAAATTGTTATTAAATTTATTAATTTGTATATCCCATAGGAAGTTAGCACTTGCTTAGAAACTAACATTCCTAAAACATCACTATAGTGATACATGAAAAATAATGAAAATACAATGAGTTCAAAACTGTAATGTTATCATAAGTTGTATTTAAGCTAAAACCAGATCAAAATCTCTGCATGCATATAAATCTATTAAAAAATAATAATATGGTAAAAAATTTAAATTCAGTGATTAATGGAAAAATACTACAATCTTCTTCAGAACTTCTACTTATATTTCAAATCTAAGTAGAATTGCTAAGGCAATCGAAACCATCTGGGTTGTATAAAACCATTGTCAAAAGTAATAAAGAACATAAATGATATTAATAATATATAGTATTTTAATTAAACCACTAAACATCATATGATCACTATCTCATACTAGCACATAATTGTTATTAAACAAGGCAAACTCTCCATACAGTAGTGCCACCCTGCGCCAACCAGAGTAATCAATGGATGCCAGAAGGCCTGTGCATAAAATCCCTATCTAGTGCCTACTCATTCAATATCCCCAGACAAGTTTCTGGCTTGTGGCCTTCATCAGTGAGGAGCCTTGGATCTGAGAGCACTGCACCTACCTTCTGGCATCCATTGATTACTCTGGTTGGCACAGGATGGCACTACTGTATGGAGAGTTTTGCCTTGTTTAGTATTTTAATTCTAATATTATAAGCTTTACTAAGTCCAAACATTATTATCTCTTAGTGGATTTTCACAAAAATATTTGAGTTATGACAATTTTCTTTAGTACTCTTTTTTAAATTCACCCTTTTTTTGTTTGTTTTTTGATTACACATTAAATAAGTAACTAATTTTTATGATATCTATAGTAAAAATAACCTTTATGAAATAATAACTCCTCAATACATTGAATTTAATAATTTATTTTTTGGTTATATCCATTCTTAGAAATTTAACTTGATGTAAAATTTAGTTAAATTATTAATTTTTTTTTTTTTTTTTAAAGATCTAATATTGTAATTCTAAACATTATTTAGAATTGTTGCTATTAAAGCTTTTTCAACTCTCATCTATGCAAAAATAAAAATCAGTCTTTTTAATAATAATGTAAAATATTCCCGTTTTTCTAATGTTTTAAATACCAAAGACCATTAATTTCTTTATGAAGTATTATAACTTTATCTTTCTTATTGTGGGGCCAAATCCATATAATAGTAATATCATTTACAATGCTTTTTACAACCTACTACTAACAGTTTTGATGGCCCCAATCGTCTTCAAAACTATAACCAACACAATACAAATACATGAATACAAATATTCCATACAATGTTAAATCATCCATGCACTTTACTACTGTTACACAATGCTTTATTTACCATTCTCTTTTACAGTTTACAGTTTCGATTGCCCCAAGCAATCTGCTTCAGAACTCTTATATCTCCTAACTTCAAATATACAAGTATACATGAACATATAGTTTTACCTTTTATATATATTCTATCTCATAATCACTATTTATGTACCCCTATATATCTTTATATAAATTTCTATATACTTATTAACTTTTTATGCATTATACATTTTAATCATTTTTGAAATTCAATATTAATTATTTTATATTTATCAGTCAATACTTGTATATTCTATATTTATCAATCAATACTTCATAAAAAGATTAAAATGTATAATATATAAAAAAGTAATAATTATATACAGAGAGATGTAAAGACATATGTGGGTGGATATAAATAGTGGTTATAAGATTGAATCTATATATAAAATGCAAATGATATGTTCATGTATATTTGTACTCAGGTATTTGTATTGTGTTTGTTATAGTTCTGAAGAAGGTTGCTGGTGCAATCGAAACCATCAATAGTGAGTTGTAAAAAAGCATTGTAAAAAATAATAAAAAGCATAAATGATCATTAATTTACTAAATGTGTATATATTTGCAAGTATCAAATTTTATTTATGTTATTCTTGGTTTTATCGACTCTTAATATTATTACACAAATAATCTAAAACTTAAATCACTTAAAAGTTTTGCGTCATTCCTTTTTAAATAAATATTTACAAAAAAATGAACATTTTTGTCATTATAAGAAAAAGGGCACTGATGTTTCAAATTTGATATTCTTATAAGAATGTCTATAAAAAATTAAGAAGTGAAGGACGTCTTTCCGGCGGTCATATGATCATTACGCGGCAGCAATGAAAAGTTGATCTTTCATTCAAGAACTTTTCACACTCAACCACAATCTACCTGTCTGATAAACTGTAAAAAAATTGGATGGTCCAAAAATATACATACTGAAATTGATAAAGCATTTTTATAAGAAATACTGTAATTAGAAATGTGCTTGTTCACCTCACCTTACATATATTTATATAAAATGATTTAAAATACATTTGAACATAAAATGCAAATACAGAACACGTAAAAAAAAGAGTAAAAATAGTAAACTGTAATATAAAATCTTCCAAACTTGGTTCTAGTTTAATATTTTTGTAGTATAGTCTTTGGTGTCAAAGTTGTGAGGGCAGCAAATTTGACATTTATCAATTAAGTTGTACCATATATTGAAAACAATGATCAAGGTAAATGTAAGAGATTGTGGTCTGGGACAACTGATGAATTCTGGCTTAGCACGAAATGTGCATCTTGGAGAATCATAGATCTTTTTCACATATCTTTGATCATATGTTCATTATTACACTCCTCCACAAATTATTAAAAGCAGATAGACACCAATCCGTACCTTGCATGAGAGTAGTGTAATGGAAATTACACTACAGAAATATTCATTATTGGATAATTTCTAGTCTAACGAAAGACTAATAAAAATTATTAATATTCATTCTAATTTGTTTTAAAATCAGCTGCCTTGCAAGCAAGTAGTTGGTTGCAGACGGTTGTGGGTTCGCCTCCCGGCCGATGACATATGAAAAAAAAAAGCAGTCTATTGTGAATTAAACTTTAATAAAAAATATAATAAAAATAACTAGCTTTATTTTTTTTTAAAAGGGATAAAAGAAAGGAAAATTAATAAATGAGAAAAAATATTTCCAAACATTTATTTTAAATGAGTGTGCGTATATATACTTAATTTATATAATATAAAAAAGTATATTTTTTTACGTTACTGTTTTCTTACCATAACAAAATATTTATATTGCGTATAATTTAATAATAGCTGTATTAAAAATAGATTTAACTGTTAAATTCAGTAACTTTATTTTATAAAAGTTATATATACCTATAATTTTACTGATCTATACAAAATTTTAATTTCCTGTTTTCATGTTTAATCATAACAATCAATAAAGATTAATATTGCCACATTGAAAATTTTGTTATTAGCTGTGTTATTACAAATTTGTTTAACACCAAAATTTTTATTCTTAATTTACAGAATAAATACAGATTTGTGACATAGAGATCAAAATTTTAAATGGATCTTTATATACTGTATGTAGATACTGTGTATATAAAATAATATGTTAAAAAATGGAATTTTGAATGACTTATAATTGTGTAATATTAATTCTACCATAGAGATTTGATTTTTAACAAACTATTTAAAATTTAACAAACTTTTCGTAATTTAAGATCATTAGATTATACCAAAAGCTAGTTAATAATTATTAAAATGTAATTGTATTACTAGTAGGAAAGTGTGTAAATATGTTAAAAGGATAAAAACCACCAAAACATCATATGAATACCATTTCCTATGTTTGCACAAGCTGTTAATAAAAGTATGTGATGTGATGCGCTGTGGCTTATTCTTTCTCGGAGTCAGAATCTCTCAGCCACTATACTGAGAGAAACTTGTTAGCCACCTTACTTTCTCTTCCATTCCGCAACATGTTTTTTCCCATATTCTTCTCTATCCTGCTTCATCTCATTTCCACAACATTAACTTTGTCCACTCTATGGCCTTTATATCTAAATCCCCCTTATCTTTTCCCAAACCCATTATAAAAACCAAGAAACCATTTTCTGTATAATCACTTTGTTTATATTTATTCTCCCACAACTTCATTATTTGTACACTTACTGCTTGTAAGCATTTACATCCAATTAACAGATGCCTAATATTTTCTATACTTTCCATACATAACTTGCAGACTGAATCACCCATATTTTTCCATTCATGTGCATATTCCCTTGTTGTTAAAGATTCTGTTGGAGTCTTAAATGGTAAACTACCTTCCTTGCTATTATCATAAATTAAGTACAGTAGTGCCACCCAGTGCAGGCCAAAGTAATTAATGGATGTAAGAAGGTTTGTGCATAAAATCCTTATCTAGTGCCTATTCATCCAATATCCTCAGACCAGTTTCTAGCTTGTAGCTTTCATCAGTGAAGAGCCTTGAATCTGAGAGGCTTGCACATAGATCTTAGGATCTAATGAACTCTACAGCAGCCACCATAAAGTAGTTACTTTGTTTATATTTATGATAAGCATGAATTAATGCATCCATAGAATGACAGACTCTAGAGATCATTGTTTTTGGTACTTGAACTTTTTATGAACTCCCGAAGAGAAAAACCATTTGTTTTTTTAATTGAACAATAATAACATTAGGGATCATTAATTGTTGTATCTGCCAATAATTAGAAATCAAGTCCAATGTAGAAAAGATCATTTTCCCTCGAAACTTAGCCAGAATTTCAGTTATTGTACAATGAATGTCTCTTTCAGGAATCGTGATAGCATTTAAATGGTGAGCATCCAAACATATTCTAACAGCCCCCTCATCCTTCTTTACTACCACTTTTAATATAGAAGGATCTTACCAATAACACTCCATTCGATCACTTCCTTGTCTCAGATAATTATATCTTTGTATTACAGAATTTTGTTATCTGTGGAATTTTTTTGAAAGTGTTATTGGAATAAAAGAATATACACTGAACAAAAAAAATACAATACTAGGAAATAAATTGATTAATAATACAATAGTGTAAATAAACAGATTGTTGAGTTAAACACAGATTTAAAATAATAATGCAATTTGTTATATATATATATTAGATTTATGTGATTGTTACTTGAATGATAAAATGAATTTGTAAAATCTGTCTCAAATTCTCTTCTCGCTAAATATAAAAAAAATTTCGTAGAAAAAATATTACACACAAAATTAGGTCATACAAATGCTATAGATGATAACATCCATATTATACATTAATTTAATATAATGTTCTTTCCACTAAATCCAATCAAAAATATATATACACTCTCCTTTTTTCTTTCCAAAAACTTTATTTTTTCCATCACCATATATATACATTTACTTGTTTACCGCATCTAACGTTTCGACCACCTTACTTGTAGTCATTTTCAAGGATCTACAAAATACGTTTATATCTTTATATTAATACAATTAAAAAGAAAAAATATATAAAAATTCATCTATCCTTATTATAAAAAACAATAACATTTTCCTTTCATTTATCAATACATCTTTTTTTATATAAACTACATTATATACACACTACACTTACTTGCTTCGTTCTCCCCAAATGTTTTCCCTTTTTTTTTGCCTATACATTTCTTTTTTTAAACAAACCACAAATATTTTTTTTCTTTCCTTTTTTATACCTCTTAAATAATTACATTAAAGCAATACATTTACCTTCAAATGTATTCTTTACTTAAAATATATCATTTACATAATTTATTCTATTCAGAACAGCTTTATTTCTTTTTATATATAAACTTTCCTTTATCATTCTCTCCATGTATAATCTTATTTTTTCCAACGTTCTTATCTTAAAATCTATATGTCCACAATCAATTTAAATGAAATATTTATAAAATATAAACTTCTATAGAAGATCAGTACTAACTGTAAACTCCTCCTTCAGTGTATATTTTGTTTATATAGCTCTTTTCAAAATTTCATTAGTTCAATTTATACTATGTGTTGCCTCCCCCCCCCCAACAATGAACTTTTCCATGCTTCTAGATTATTAATTAATCAATTGGTCTCAATTAATCTTTATAAGTAATCATATTAATCAATCTTATTTTCTGCTATCAGTGACTTAAAGGCTTTGACTATTACAATATATTTAATTTTTGGTTTCCCGAATGTGGATCATGAATGTTCAAACCACACAGAATTTATTCAATCTTTGATGCAACTAACAAAGGACTTGATGATGATTGAATTTTAGTGGTCTGTATATAAATTGTCTCACAATTAGAAGCTCAATTACAAAATACACCCAAAATATCAAAACCAATTGGCAGAATATATTATTTAGTTGATGATGGTTGGCACAAGATATAACCAAAAATAACAACGAAAAAAGTTGGACAGTGCAATTGAAGTGATATTCATGGAAATATGGTGATGAAGTTCATTAGCATTAAATAAAACATATCACAGATCTTTTTTATCCGATCTTTTTATTAATACACTTTCTGGAACTTATCTGTTTACGTCTTTCAACAATAAGAAAAATGAACCATAACAGCTAAAATCAAGCTAGAAATTCAAGCATATCCAGTTACCAAAAGTAAAGAACTTTCTAGAAGGTATGTTTTCTATATACTGCCAAATTTTGAGCATAAATGGAGGAAGGGTTTTAGTCATGTGCTAAGTGAGCCCATGGCACTCTTTGCCTGTCTTTTGACTTGACTGGTATTAAAAATGACCACGGAGTAGAGGGAAGAAGTTTGCCTCTCCTGATCTTTGGATCATCCTCATGCTGCCTTTCTGCCATGCCGTTGCTGCTTGAAAACTGCCTTATCTAAACTGTGAAAGAACATTGAAAAATGCTTACCATTATTTTATTCATACTTCGCATTGCAGACTATGCTTTCCATGTATAAATTTCACATGTTTAATCCAAATGGCCACCATGTCATCTAGAAGGTAATCTGTTTTGCTGCTAAATGAACCTCTCACTATTTCCTCACTTTATTATAAATTTGGTTTATAACCATGATGTAACTTTCCATTTACCTAATAACTGGCTATAAAATCAGTTATCATATTCATTTTAAGTTTGAATGATTCTTTCTCTGTAAATTTTCTTAATCTCTTTGTGTAAAACACTAGCACAGAATTACAAATCTTTAATCTATTATTGCCTTGTAAATTTCATGCTCTAATTGGATTTTCTATTTTCATGAGGCAAACTTATTTTAATCTCATTTTAAACTATGTATTTCTTTTGAGTGATTTTGATATGCTAACGACTCAATCTAGTGAACTTATAACATTTCAGCCACCATCTTAATGTTATGAAATGCTTAAATACTTAAATGTAAGATTTCTTATTAAATGAAAAGTTTACTTGATTGAATATCTAAATATATGCTTAATGGTGGACTATTAAACTGTCACATTATGAGATATTATAAAACATTTTCTCTCTGTCTAATGCTATTGATTTAAATATATTTTATATTCTTTAAATAAATTTTGATGATCAATTCATTATAGTAATCTTTCATTTGCTTATTGTACCATTGAGCATTGTAAATTGATTTATAATACATTTATCATTCAAGCATACTTGGGTTTGTTAAATAGTGGGAATAATATTTTCCCGCACTTTTGTTTGACATTCTAATATGTACTTTTTTGAATGGATTAATATTCATCATGGCATTACGTGTGATAGTATTATTATTTAGTTGGGATTTTAATTAATATATCGGTCATTAAAGACCTAAGCCATATCTATCATTGCTTACTCATGATAGTGTTAAATGCCTGGTATTTTGCTTTGTCATACTTATTCTTCAGAAGTCCCAGATGTTCTTCATGTAACTTGTCCCAGAATGAGGTTTGGTAGCACCAACCTCAGGATGACATTAGATTGTTGAGGCTTTGCATGGGATAACATCGGCAAACCCTGACGATATCCTTACCAATCATCTCTCCAAACATTGCTCTGTCATAGATACAAGTGGATTTTTATAAATGATGAAGCCTCTCAGTCCAAAGACTGACCTAAATTCCATTTCTAGTGCAATCATTGTAGTCAGCACTGCAACTTCTCTTTATTAGGTATATGCCCCATATTGTCTATTAGTCATGATCTTTGTAAACCATTCTCTTTGATTATTATTAGAATATTTTAAGAAGTGTCATAGTAAAGCTTATTTAAGCTATTCACTTTATCATTTGAACAGGTCTAAATGTGCCCATGTATAATAGAAATTATTAAACCAAACTGTTAAGCCAGCGATGCAATTGAATGCTGATTCCTGTCAGATAATTAGTAAATATAATGTTAATGAAATAACTTTCCTTAATGTATCATATTACATAACTGTTGTACCATAGTGTTAACAGCATTAATTTATTAAATATCATTTGTAGTTCTCATTAGAATATTAAGCTGCATTTCCATAAACATAAGTCATTTACCACTTACATCTGTAAACTATCACTTGCGTATTTTCTTATGCCAGCGAATCTATACCTACAATGTATTACAAATCATGCCATCATATATACACAAATTATTAACCATGTGAAATCTGTGCTATGTTGATTTATGTCAGTAAAGTTATTTGTGTTCATTAAATTGTTATGTGTTAATAAGTACTCATGTGTTCGTAACTCCTCATTGAATCTCACTCATTTAGTATTTTAATAACAGTACTTTTAGAAGTCATAACCAATTATTTTAAGTAATATTTATGCTGGGTTGTACTTTGTTCTTGTTCATTATGGATGGATGCTATATTATAATCCATGCTTTCTTATATAATTCATGCTTTCTTATTATGCTAGCCATTTGCAATGTATTTAAATTATAATTTGTCTATACTTAAGGTATTTGTTTGAGTTAGGATATGATAGACTTTATTTAAAAATAATTACCATGTAGATATTATGTCTCTCTGCTGTATCTGCAGGACTGGAATAAATAAAATTCATCTGTTATCATCATAAGTGTTGGAATAAATAAAATTCATCTGTTATCATCATAAGTGTTGGAATAAATAAAATTCATCTGTTATCATCATAAGTGTTGGAATAAATAAAATTCATCTGTTATCATCATAAGTGTTGGAATAAATAAAATTCATCTGTTATCATCATAAGTGTTGGAATAAATAAAATTCATCTGTTATCATCATAAGTGTTGGAATAAATAAAATTCATCTGTTATCATCATAAGTGTTGTTCATAATGTTATAGTATTAGAGAAAGGCAAATAGGGCAAAATTCATGATTACTCCTAACCTGTATCTCGGACATGAGTGAATTTAGGATACTTTTGCCTAGACTCTAAACCTTATTAGATAACATAAAATTTTGACCAGTACAATATAAATTTCATATTCCCATTCATAAACTAAAGTTTTCAAATAAAAATACTTTGTTAGACATTGAAAGTCAGAGCAATCTTTAAGTTCCATAATTATCTTTGAGTGTTTTACATAATCATCAATAAGTGTTCCCTATAATTACCATCTACAATGAATTCTAGTATTGCGTGTATTTAATCTTCTCATAATAGGTACTAAAAGCTTTCCTTAAGTAATGAACTATATTTAGATGTGTGTGTGTGCATATTCATATTTATAATGTGTAATTAAATCAATCTTTATTATCATGTATTTATTAAGAGTGTGCTTGAAACAAAAATATAAGTTTCTTTATTATAATGTTTTATTATAATGTATTTATTATTTGTTTGCTAATTAATGTTGTTCAGTTCTTTTAAATAATTACGCTACTAATAGACAATATATAGTTATAGTTAAGTGTAGCCACTAAAGGGTCTAATATGTTTTATTCCCTGTAATAAAGGGAAAAGCTAGCTAGGAATTAACCGAATGCTAAATTGTTTGCCTGTTGTCTAAGCATGCTAATTATAGTTTGTGATTAGCTGATGCCTCAGGTTTTATCTCAAAACAAATAAATATGCTTTGGATGGCAGGGGTTTGAATTTAGCAGCTGAGAAGTTCTACAGCCTGAAAAGGTGGCCACAGGTTATATTTTGCATAGCCTGTCTGATTATATGTGCTATTGGTCTTATCGACCTTCTGTATTTGACTTCTCCGCGTGGAGGGCTGGTATGCTGCAATATAAAAGTGCAGCTGGAGTAGATCGAGATTTTTTTTTTAATTTATATAATCAGAGTGATCCTTCTTCAATTGGCTTTCCCAATGTGGGTGCAGACTGTTATAAATTATTAGCAATTGTAACATAATTAAAGTGGAGTTAAAAGTTTGAAAATAAAGTTTTGAAGAAATGCTAAATTGTATCATTATAAATACAAAAGTGGCGTACAGTGTGGAAAGAGAAGAGGCCAAAGCAAACAAATTATAATAAATCTGAATGAAAAGAAAGAGCCTAAATAGGTAGATATTTTAGGCAGATTGGGGTATTGAAAACAAGGTGGAGACAGAAAGGACTAAGGGGTTGGAGGTAGTCACATACTTTAAGGGAATATATTTGAAACAGAAATAAGTGAAAGTAAAAATTTATAAGAAAAAAAACTTTAATCATTAAATGCACACAAGGGCAAAAGCAAAGATGCAGGCTGAAGGGAAAGAAGAGAAATTGAGCAGTGAAAAAGAGCGAACAAATGAGGAAACATAAAAAAACTATAGGTAGAGATAACAGAAATGATGGTAGAAGATATGAGTCAGTGGAGGTTGGTAACTATGAAAGCATGACAAGAAAGCAATGAAAGGCTAAAGAACATAACTAAAAGTTTGGATAAGCTAATAATGATAGTAGACAAATTAAATGAGATGAGAGGGAAAAGGAAAGAAATAGATATAAATAAATCAGCAGAAGAAAATAGCATAGATGTTACAAATAAAAATGAATTAGAAAACCAAATGTAATTTTGAACAAAAACAAGAAAATGAGGTTGCTTCAAGAATTAAGCTGGAAACAGAAATTATTTTTAACTTAAAGGATAAGCCTGGATATGAAAATAAATCTATATTAGAAAGAGAATTAAGTGAGAAGGGAATAGAAAGAGTAGAGATAGCAGAATTAAAAGACAATGAAAAGAAAGGTATATCAGAAAATAAAGACATAATCATGACAGGGAATTAAAACATAAAAATGAATGTGTACTTAAAGAAGAACCCTGTTAAAATCAAGAAAGGTATAAGAATAAAAATAAGTGCTTAAATGAAAGCAGTCAAGAGAATGGTAGAGTTTATGAAAGCATTTGACAATACAAGACTTGAGTATAGAACTAAAGGTGAGAGATTTAAACCTTTTGAAAGAGAAAAAAGTATAGATGTTATGAATGTTTTAAATTACAGTGGGGATCAAAATGATTGGAATAAAAAATAATAGACATGGATCGTCATATAGTGGTAAAAGAAGGGGAAATATCAAATGTAATATTCGCGAACTGGAAACTAATCGCCTGAAACACTAACCCTGGCATAGAAATGGCTTAAGATTCTCTGCTCCAAGTGAGAATGACAGAAGTAAAAAGGAGCCACCTAACAAGAATTAGGCTAGTTAATTTAAAAGAAATGGGACAGACTTGTAGGTGATGGAAATAAGTCAACACTCAGACTATGAAAAAGGAAATAATGTTAGTAAATAAAAAATTTATGAGAGAGATAAAGTTGGATAAACAAAATGAAATGTTTTGTGGAAAAAGTAATGACATAAGGTGGAGAAAGAGGGAAATTTTCTTGGAATCTAGACATGAATGTAAATAAATTAATAATTTAAATGGAATAACTGAAACACAGGCTTATTATATACCTGTGTCTATATATGTAATATATAGGGTATATGAGCACAGACTTTCACATGACCCACCACTCTCCACTCTATCTAATAACACTGATACACCTAAACACATATATGTTGAAAAGATAAATAATCACCAATATCGTATTTCATGCTAAACCAGCATATTGGTGATTATTTATCTTTTCAACATATGTGTTTAGGTGTATCAGTGTTATTAGATAGAGTGAAGAGTTGTGTGACAGTCTGTGCTCATATACCCTATATAATTTAAATGGAGTAATGGTTTAGGAGTTCATATATAATGTGCCAGGCATTATCAAATGTCCATGCACAAAGTCTGCTGTAAAGAAAATTACAACAGATAAACATGTAAATTTGTATATATTAAGCACCACGAATATATAAATGTGCTACATTAATAATGGAAGTTGGATCTGAGCATTAAAATACCCACACATGCCAATTTAAAGTAACATGATATTGTACACAAATACATGTATGATAAACTCTTGTATTTATTTATTTTTTTGTATATTTTAAAGATATGTCATTTGTTTTTGCTTTTCTCTGAAAAACTCAAATAGAGAAAGCAAACTTTGTTGACCAAAAAAGATCATGTTGTTGGAACATATTAATAAAATAAATAATTAAAGTAATTGTTCCAACATACTTCCATATATTTTTTAATTACTTTTCTAAAAACTGTAATTTTATTTCGTAAGCAAAGAATGTTAATTGCTTCAAAACTCTAGTCAAAAAGCAAAATGTTTGATGATCAATGCTATAATTAAAATGTTATCTTTTTTTTATAAAATAAAAATTCTTTTGAATTGATTCTGTAATCAAGTGGTCTGAGTATTCAAGATGAAAACTAATCATTATATCAAACCCTAAAATGTAGAATTTAATCAGAAAAATAGAAGGGAATGTTTATAATCTGAATGATAAGACAAATTAAAGGGGTTGGCTGATTCATACTTTTCAGGGGGGTACCTGAATTGGTTCTGTTTGGATGGGGTTGATAGGTTTTAGTCAGTGCTGTGGAATTCAGTTCATTTCTTTCTTTGGCATTCATTCTGGCCAAGTCATTCACTATTTTGGCTTTGGAATTCTTCAATTATCTAGCCACTTAGAGACTAATTTATGGACTAGACTATTGCTGATATTTTCTAAGAAGAAATCCATTACACAGTTCTTTTAAGAACTCTTGTTTTCTTAAGGATTTAATAAACCATTCAAGATAGTGGATGAACATTTAATAATAATTATTGCATTATACCAGATAGAAAATACGGAGAAATCTACCAGAGCTTCCACTAAAATGATCATGGGGTAGAAAACCAGCTGGTGGACCTGCCCTTTCTCTGTCAAAATCACCAAGATGTGATCACGCCAGTTCCATCCAGCCATGCTGATGACAAAAGCCGCCTTGCCTGTGCCTAAATGAGATGAAATTCTCACCTCCCAGCCAGTTGACTTGAAGCCCACCCAGGGGAAGATGAAGATGCCTACATAATTTTATTTTTTAAAAAAAATATTATATTAATATTGAATTAATTAATTCTGATATTTCCGATAATTAGAAATATATTATTATTATTATTATTATTATTATTATTATTATTATTATTATTATTATTATTATTATTATTATTATTATTATTATTATTATTATTATTATTATTATTATTATTATTATTATTATTATTATTATTATTATTATTATTATTATTATTATTATTATTATTATTATTATTATTATTATTATTATTATTATTATTATTATTATTATTATTATTATTATTAATCATTTAAGAAAGAGAGAGAGAGAGTTGTCTCTCACATATATATATATTGAATTTATGGTTATTACAGGCATAATGATACAGCTTTTACTTAAATCTTTTAATTCATTTTTCTATCCCAAATTCTAGTATTTTCAGCAAAGGTTGCAATTAGTTTTTTTTTTTGTTGCTGCTTGTTTTTCTTCTTATTGAAAATTGTCATACATAAATATACATGTGTATATATGCACACATACACTTGTAATATTCGGTAAATACGACACATGTTGAGTGTCTAAAATGTATTTATCTGTATATCGTTTTAAGTTATTTTTTTGTCACTGTGGTACCTTATGAAAAGTGTCAAAGGGGTTTATTCATTGTAAATTTCCCATAAGCAAGTCTACTAATAACTTTACATTTAGAATTATATGAGTGTATAATTGTGCTGCACGTATATACATGTATAAGAATTTATCATAAAAGGCAAATTGATACAGCACCTCATGTTGAGTGCTCTGTGATATCTGAGCGAACGCAACCTTATTGACATGTTGTAAAATATGAAATTAATGAAATATTTTATAGTGCAATATTTTATATGTATGCATAGTTTTTATTATATTTGCTATCAATAAAAAAGGTTTTACAGTCCTGAGTAGAAGTGTATGCCTGTATAACTGAAATTTTTTTATCTGAGAAATATATATATATCAAATCACACAAAGTATAACTTATTTCTACAGGGTAAAAAGCTCAGACCACTTCCATTCATTATGAAACATTATAAATATCTTTAGGGATTTATTATTTTATTTATTCATTTAGAATTGTATTTATATTTTATCTATTTCAACGCATCAAATATATATATATGCGTTTGTGATAATAATTCATTTATTTATTTTTTATTCATCATCATCATCATCAACCATTATCAATCCACTGCAGGATAAAGGTCTCTCCAAGTTTAATCCATCTTCTCCAATCTTTAGCTTCTCTTCTCCACAACACCCCTGCACATTTTCTTATTTTATCCCTCCATCTCACATGTGGTCTCTTTCTGGGTCTTTTACAATCTCTTGGAATCCAGTCTAAAATTTCAATTGTCCATCTATTATCATCTCTTCTAGCAGTATATCCAGCCCAACTCCATTTCAATCTTTTAATTTTTTCAATAAGGTCAGTAACACCTGTTTGTTGTCTTACCCATACATTGCGTTTTCAATCTCTTGTTACTCCCAACATACATCTCTCCCTACTCCTTTGAGTGGTCTGAAGTCTCTGTATTGCTCTTCTATTAAGTGTCCAAGTATCAGATCCATAAGTAAGAACTGGTAAAACACATTTGTTAAAAACCATCCTTTTCAAACACATAGGCATATTTCCTTTTAGTATCAAGTTATTTCTACCAAAAGCACTCCAACCAATTTTAATTCTATGATTAATTTCCTCCATTATGTTTCCATCTGTATTAATAATCTGACCAAGGTATTTGTAACTGTTAACTTCTTCTAATTCTTCATAATCAATCTTTATTTTCATATTTTGAGCAAATCGATTAAACATTACTTTAGTCTTTTTAACATTTATCTTTAGTCCTACTTTCATCTGCTAACTCCTGCAACATTTTCTGCAGCTCTGAAGCATTATTTGCAAAAACAACTACATCATCTGCGAAATCTAAATGACTTAAATACTCTCCATTTACTTTCACTCCTTTAGTTTCCCATTTTAATCCACAAAATACTTCTTGCAGCACTGCTGTAAAGAGTTTTGGAGATATGGAGTCACCTTGTCTTACACCTTTCTCAATGTTGATTTTTCCAGTATCATTATGTAATCTAATTGTTGCTGTTGCATTTTTATAAATATTCTTTAAAATATGACAATATCCTGGATCTATAACTTGATGATCCAATGCTTTAATCACTGAAAATAATGTGTATAGAATCGAATGCCTTTTCATAATCTACTAATCCAAAACATAATGACAACTCATATTCGTTTGTCCTTTCTATGACTTCTCTCAATACCTGGATATGATCTATTGTACTAAAACCACTTTTAAATCCAGCTTGTTCTCTTGGTTGGTGGAAATCCAAAGTTCTCTGTAGACGAGTTGTAATTATCTTGGTAAAAATTTTATATAAAACTGATAAAAGGCTGATAGGTCTGTAATTTCTAATATCTTCTTTATCACCTTTTTTAAATATTAATATTATTACTGCATTCTTCCAATCTTCTGGTACATCTTTATCATTTAGACATTTGGTATATAACTTTGCTAAAATTGTTTCTATTTCTTCACCTGCTTCTTTTAATATATCAATTATAATTCCATCACTTCCTGGAGCCTTTCCTTTCTTCATACACTTAATTGCATGTCTCACTTCTTCATTTAAAATTCTGGGCAATTCGGAAGATGTAATAGATATAGGAGGTACTTGTTCTTTATTACTATATAATTCTTGATAAAAATCTTCTACCAATTTCATGATGTCATCTCTCTTTTTAGTAATAATTCCATCTTTTTTTCTTATTGCAGATATAAATTTCCTACCAATACCAAAATGTTGTTTAACATTTTTGAGACTTTTATTTTCTTCTACAGCTTTCCTTGCTATTTCACAGTTATACTTTCTTATATCATTTTCAACTCTTTTCCGTACCATTTTACAAAATTCGAGATATTCAATTCTTTTTAATACATCATTTTTGTATATTTTCATATTCCTTCTTTTCTTCATAAATTCTCTAGTCTCAGTAGAAATTTTATTAGTCAATTGCTGCTTTTTTCTACCAGCTATGTTTGTTGCAGTTTTTAAAAGTGCATCAGTTATTTTCATATTAATTTCATTCAAATCTGAATCATGTTCAAAATCTCCTGACACTTGAAACCTATTTGTAAGTTCTAATTTAAATTCATTAGAATGTTTATGAAGATTAGGAATATCAACTGTAAATATTGGTTTTTCTTAATAATTTTTGTCTCTCTAGTTTTACATTATCACGTAACTTACACCTTACTAATCGATGATCACTTCCTGTGTTAAATTTATTAAGAACATTACAATCTTGAAATATGTATTTTCTGTTAGTCAAAATATAATCCAATTCTGCTGTACCTTCATTTGGATGCTTTCATGTCCATTTCCTTTTAACATTTTTCTCAAAAAATGAATTCATAATATAAAGTTTTTCTTTTTCTGCAAACTCCACAAGTCTATGTCCTCTCTCATTATATCATTATAAGTATAAAATGGTGGTGGGTATTTGGGATTAAATAAAGATTTAATCATAATATTAAATTGGTTTTGTCTTCATATTATTATTTATTTGATAAAATGTACTCTTTCCTTATCAATCACCTACCTATTATAACCATTTAACTTACCCATTGAAGACCCTAGATGTAGAAGGACTGAGCTAGCTAGCCACATGGGATATCGCTCTTCTGGGGTGTTAAATCTTATTCTCATGCTCCACTGAACATATGGTATTGCATATCCTTCTAGGAAAGGGGGAAATTCATTTTCATTTTTTTCTAGGAGTGGCATGCAAAAGCTATTTGTAAATAGACTTTTCAAAGATGTGTACTTACCATAGGTTCTAAACATTCGGGCATTCGAGAAGGATATTAACTAAAGGGGTTTTTAATTGGAAGAGTCCTGTCAATTCACTCTATCACTTTAGCTGGAAGTACCAATATATATGAATACAGACAAATGGCTAAATTGGTATCCATTTCTTTCCCTGTTAAATATTGATCACTTCATGCTTAGTGCAAGATTAGGAGCAGAATTATGCAGGGATGTATGGTCCAGTACAATAAGAATAAATAAAATAAAACATATTTGAGAAGTAATAATACACACATATTAATAAAAATCAGACTAAATAATGTTCATGAAGAGTGATAAAAAAATAAAAGGAAATAATTGAAATAAACAGGAATGAGTAAATAAATAAATATAAATAATCATAGTATAAATGTGGATTGCCAAGGGAATTGGAGTTGAGAGGAGTATGGAAAGAGAGAGTGAAGGTTGAGGGAAGCATAATATGTATCAGTGGTTGGCTGTGTGAAAATAGCATCCATAATGGATGAAATAGGGGATCAATTTTCAATGTGAGGTTTCAGTAGAAAAATTCCTGGGACCATCAAAAATTCTCTGGGTGAAATAGTCCCGATTTTTATTGGAAATGTGTGCACCAGGAACAACCAGAATAAGCTGCAAATCAGTTTTTTGGAGGTTAATCCCCACATCTCATCATAAGTATTGCCAATAGCATAAGCTGACTAGGTCAGTCAAGGAATCCTGCCATTCACAGTGACCATTTGTTTCTACTTTCGAGGATAGAGACCAGTGGGAGCAAGTCATGGGCTCATCCAAATGTCTGGTAGAAAAACCCAGCATAGAACATTTTTATATAAATGTGTAAGTCAGTATAAGTCAGGCAAATCTTGAATCTGCCTCAGTCATGTTGTTTCTTGTGGCGATCATGCAAGACATGATTGTTGAAATCAATATTGTACAGCCTATAAGGAAGAGTAGTCAAGAAAGATCACCCTCAGTGCTAGAGATATGGCAGCAGCTCCAAAACATATTTGACAAAAGGCAGAAACCTAAGTAAAAATTTAAAAGCTGTGATATAGAAACAAATAATTATTAGTAATTAAAGGTGAAAGTATAGAGAAATTATTAAACATAAAATGGTCAAAAGATGTATTTTACTCTCAAACAGAGTGTGGTATAATGTACCACTAGTGAACAGTGTTACACGTTCGTAAGTTTTATAAAAGTAAAATTTTAATATAAATTCTATTTATAAGCAGTTAAAGAGTTTTAAACAAAAATACTGCGGAATTATTTATCAAGAAATGATTGAAGTAAAAATCTCATTGAAAGTAATAATTAAGAGTTTAAGAAATAAAAATATAATTTAGAAGAGTTTAAAACAGAGACGTTTAATTTAGAGATTTAAAGTTCTTTTTACTTTTAAAAAATGCAGATCACCAAAAGACAAAGTGCTGCATCATTTTGTTAGTATAAAGTTTTAATAGCTAAAGAGCAATAGAGGGAGGAAAAATTTAACTAAGTAAAAAATTAAAATTAGAGTTCTCCCTTTTCATGAATTAAAACACAGAGAGAAAATGTGTGTATGTAAAACTAAAAAATTGAGTTGTAAAAGGAAAGCATACAAATTAAAATTCACTTAAAGATTGCTTGGCTGATAAATTAAAGAAAGTGAATAAGTATCATTTGCAATAAGGAAAGCACAATGAAAAGTAATTTGAAACGATATCTTATCTATAGACTAAATTAATTTACACAGGTATGCAGATTAAAAACAACCGGAAAATAATTAATAAAATTTACAAATTAATTAAACTAGATGAAAAGTAATAACCAGTGAAACAATAGACAAGACTCAGGTAAAAGGACCGAAAATCAATTCATCATTATTACCTGACTCTCTTGATTCTTGAGTCACAGAGATCATTAAGATTAAAATTTGTATTACTACCATGAAAGAGTTCCGGCAAAGAAAAGATAGGAATACCACATCCCCAGAATGTAGTCAGTTGTCTTCACATTCACCGAAGAACCATCTAATACCATGCAGTGCTAAGCAGTTACCAGAGTATGCAACTTGTCTCCAGTCCCAGTTCCCTATAACACCAGAGACCCTCCATCTAAGAGTCATGCCCACATAATAATCTGAACTGTCAGGTCTATCTCAATCAACACCAAAGTCATCCAGGAGGCAAAACCAAAAGTGAAACCAAAATCCAAACAATTGGTAATCAATCAAACAGGAGAAAGCAAGAAGTCATATCCTTCAGAGTGCCTAGGTAAATATAAATTTCATATTCCCATTCATAAACTAAAGTTTTCAAATAAAAATACTTTGTTAGACATTGAAAGTCAGAGCAATCTTTAAGTTCCATAATTATCTTTGAGTGTTTTACGTAATCATCAATAAGTGTTCCCTATAATTACCATCTACAATGAATTCTAGTATTGCGTGTATTTAATCTTCTCATAATAGGTACCAAAAGCGTTCCTTAAGTAATGGACTATATTTAGATGTGTGTGTGTGCATATTCATATTTATAATGTGTAATTAAATCAATCTTTATTATCATGTATTTATTAAGAGTGTGCTTGAAACAAAAATATAATTTCCTTTATTATAATGTTTTAGCCTTATGTTTGATCAAAATGTCTTGAAATAAATTATTTGTTTGCTAATTAATATTGGTCAGTTCTTTTAAATAATTACATCACTAATAGACAATATATAGTTAAGTGTAGCCACTAAATAGTCTAATATGTTTTATTCCCCGTAATAAAGTGAAGAGCTAGCTAGGAATTAACCAAGTAGTAAATTGTTTGCCTGTTGTCTAAGCATGCTAATTATAGTTTTTGATTAGCTGACCTGAGGTTTTACCTCACAACAAATAAATATGCTTTGGGTGGCAGGGGTTTGAATTTATCACCTGAGAAGTTCTCTAGCCTGTACATGTGGCTGCTGGTTATACTTTGTATAGCCTCAGCCTGGTTATATTTGCCGTTGGTCTTATCAACCTTGTGTATTTGACTTCTCCCCTTGGGGAACAAGTGTGCTATGATAATAAAAGTGCAACTGGAGTAGATCGAGATTTAATAATTTTTTTTAAAAAATTATAAAATCAGAGTGTGCTAAACACCTATTTATATTTTTAAATATTAAGTGTAATAATGCTCAAGGTTATATGCATTTATAAAACCATTAGAAACCAGTCCAACACTTTGGATAATCCCAATATAGATAACAACAATCTCAAACTGTTGTCATTGTTACAGTTAAAAGGAGGTTGCCTTGACAACAATTTGAGATTGTTGATTGTTATCTAGATTGGGATTGTCTAAGTTTTGACTGGTTTCTAATGATATTTAAATATATATAAAAATCTTGAATTACGTAATGAAAAAACATGAGATTCCCTACTGTGGAAATAAAACTATCCCAGAGCATTTTCTTGTAGCTGTAACCTAAAATTTTTCACTTAGTCAAATTAATTATTGCAGTTTCTATCTATCATTTTCCAAATTGTTCAGTATTATTAAAGAATATAAAGCAAATGTATTTTCTTTAACATAAAAGTTACTAAAAACTGAATATGTTATCACCTCATCATGTGAAAATTGTGATCTGGTAGCAAGCTCATGATGGATTGGACCTAGCTAACACTTAATTTATTATTTTGTTCCAGAATTTTTCATTGTTTTTTTTTGTTTTAGTTAAAATAATTGCATTTGTTTTTATCTGCATTATTAAAATACTCTTTCTTCAATAAAATTTCAAAAATTTTGAAAATATTTTCCTCTCATGATGTGAAAGTTTGGTTTCCAGTGGAAAAGAACATAGCTGGCTGAATCTACCATGTTTACGGGTCTAAAAGATGCAGTGACATATAAGATATACCCTTTTTATATATACACATTTTGAAGAAAAAATATATTTTCTGCATTTTTTTATGAATTTCTATGATTTACTATACTAATTTTATAATTATTTATTTCCACAAAAAAATGTAACTATAGATAATTAGGTACCTTTTAACCCTCATCCTCAAAACCCATCAACTCTTCTCCAGAGCTAAACATGTTATAGATTGTTTCTTTTATTAACTGTATGTTATTTATCTTGTGGATACATTTATGTGAGGGATTTTTTTTATATTTTAACCATTTCATTTCAAAATATATTCTTAAAAATTATGAGAATGTTAACTTATTTTGAATGTTTTGCTCTAATATTATGATAGTATATGTATATTAATATGACTATATTATGTAGCTATATATACTATACATTAATGCTTATATACATGTGTATTTGTAAAAAAAATTACTTTTGCAAAAAGACAAAATGCATACATGCTTATATTATATATATATATTGTGACCATCTGAATGGGCACAAGGAATTGAGATGCTTTGTATCTGCATCGAATAGTTATGTTATATTTTTTAAAAAAATGAAATAGCCTTAGAATTTTAAAATTTTTGCTGGAAATTGTTTAAAGCTTAGATATGGATTGCTTATGCCATTGATTGACCACTTTATAAGTATTCATTATGATTATTGTGGTTAATGGGGTGTTTAATGTGAGGAAGAGGAATTGTTTATTAATGGAATTGATATATTTTGTCAGAAAGATGCAAGGTTATTTTATATTAGTGTAGTATTAGTTGAATGGTTTCAAAATCCTTATTTTTTAATACGTATCCTTTTGTCAACAATTAATAGCCATTTCAACTATATTTAGTTAAGGTAGTTTAATATTTAGGTTGCAGTACATGTGCATGCATATATGTCTGTATTATGTTTCATTTCATTTTCATCTTTTAATAACAGCAAACAATAGTACATTCACAATAAAAACATTTAAATTACAGTAATTATCTTAAATAATTTAACAAATATATATTTCTTTCCAATGATTAATAGATAGTTGAATCAATGAATTATTTTACAAATCTAATAAATTATTAATCATTTTTGTTTAATAGTTAATTAATATTTATTTTTCTTTCAAGTTTTTAAAAGCTATTTATTTTATTATTATTATTTTTTTGTCTTGATTTAATTCTAAAAATCAAAATGTTTTTTTTAGAAAAGATTTTTTTTTGAATATGTAATTAGCTTAGATAGAAAAGAAGCATGGGAGTAACCTTGTGAAGAGAAATGACCTTTTGCTAAAGAGAGCTATTTAACAAAGATCTCCAGTAAAAATTTGCTTATTATGTATTGTAATTATAGCCAGTAAACAGTGGCTCATTATTGTGAAAATTAAAGCTAGTTGCTGAAGTCAAATTGATTTTAAAAAGGCTTTGGAGTAAAACTTCGAAAGGATCTTAAGAAATTTATTATGGGAAAAGTTAATTAGGATGCAATTCTAAATTTTAAAAAAAGGTACATTAGTTTACTTTGCTCTCCTTAATTTAAACATTTTGAATTAACCTCTTCATAACTATTGCTCTGTTAAAAATGTATGTTGATAACGTCCAGTCTGCATTACTTCATTTAATTATCATTTTAAATAAGAATAAATTGCATGAATATTATTGTTGTATCATTAACCAACGTGTGTCTTTTAATATATCTGGAAAACGCATACAGACTATTTTACAGAATATATTTTAATTCTTCACTATTTTCTGTGTTATGTTTTTGTGAGGATTAAACATAAAATTAAGGATATGCATATTTTGATAAATCATGCCATGTTTAAATTCATCATAAAGAGATGACAGTATTTATTTATCTGGTATTTCTGGAAATAATACGTATTTTAAATGAAGGAAATAAAATGTGAGTTACTTCAAATTAAGTATTTGCTTAAATCGAATGGAAGGATAGAAATGCGGGTAATTTTTGTTCTCTTCGATAAAGATGGAATATAAAACAAAGTATTATTAATTGTGGAATTACTAAGGAATCATGGTATCTTAATTGACAATATTTAAAAATAAACCATGCGTATAATAAACTATAAAGTGTCAAATGCTATTCAAGAAAACTACTACGAATAATTGGTATTTAATTTAGAACTACAACGGAGAATGTCTTATATTTTCATCATAATAAAGGAGAAATTAATTACTTATGTGTGACATAATAAGGAGAAATTAATTACTTATGTGTGACATAGTAAACTCAAATAGCTCGGCTATGAACACTGGAGGTGCTAGGTTATATTTAAGTTATGATTATATTTTTTAAGTTATCCTGCAGAAGTTTATTTTAATTTAAATTCAGTTTGGAATGTGTCCCATATTGTTTCATAAATCTGGAGCAGAGCTTTGCAAGTGAACTTTTATTTTAAGTTACAAAACAAATAACTTTTGTTTCTTTATTTTTTTTTATTGCTTGTCATTATTAATGTATATTATAGATAGATAGGCTTACTTATTATTATGTTTTATTTATAATTTGGGTTATTTTGACCTCCTATATCATCTCCGAAGCATATCCAAATGAGGAATATGCTGGTAAAAATTGATTTTGTACAAATAGGTCTTATTGTTCTTTTACGAAGGTAAAAGAAAGAAATATTTTTTTAAAATATATTATTAGAGAGGTTTATATTTATTTTGTATACTTTATTATCTCAAAGTGATAATTTTTTTTTTTTTAAATCAACGAACGTATAATAGAAATAGTTTGCTAGATATGAAAGAAAGTTTGTTCGTAATAATTATAACCATAAATTTTTAAAGTAACCTAAAGTTTATTCTGAATTAAAAGTTATACCTTAATGCAATATTTAATTACCATGTTGCCTGCATAGTGTGTAATTTAGAGTTAATTTTATATATACTTTTGTTCACGGGTGTGTGTCTGTTTTGCACAATTATGACATTTGTTTGATAAAGTTCAGTTTGTAAATATTTTATGTATAAATTTCGGATGCTGTCATATTCTACTGAGCTGAATGGATTAGTATGTTATCTGTATGTATTTATCTGCCAGCATGTATTTATAATGTTCGATATTTAGAAAAGCTTTGAGAATGGAAAGAAATCTGATTGCGTTCTAATGTTTGTAGGGATAAAAGATTTTGCTTATTTAGTATATGTTTTTCCATGAGTAGAGCCTAGTTTATATTATATGCGTATGATTAAATGATATTTTTTGAAGTTAAGTGATGTTTTCTTAGAGCCCTGGTGATGAGGAAGAAGTCCCCACCAATAGTGTATTTAGAAGTAGATGAGTTATTCTGGAAGTATGATTAAATAATGTTTAGGAAGTTATGTGACATTTTTCTTATATTCTTAGTGATGAGGAAAGGTTCCCCACCAACAGTGTATTTAGAATCAGATGAATTATTGTAGAAGTGTTCAGTAAGAGTTTATCTGCTCCTCATGTAGATTTCCCTTATAACGTATAGTCTGTATAATCATGAAAATATAGCTCTGTGTTAATTAATATGTGGCCAGATAAATTGTTAAATTAATTCTTGATGTAATTTTAGTGTCTTATTTTATGGATGAATTACGATATTGTCCGAAATAAAATAATTGTATGATATTTTCTTAATGAATGGAGAGTTTGTAGAAAAGATTATTTTATATTATTGCTGCTTAAAGATGCACACACACACGTAATATAAATAATATCGCGTATATAAAGTATAGAGTTATTGAAATTAAAATGAGAAATAAATGTTTCGAAATACATTACATCCATTTAAATAGAAGTATAAAGTTATTGAGATTAAAACAGGAAATAAATATTTTAAAATACAGTGTATTTATTTAAATAAAGGTTATAAATCATCAAATCATCATAATGAACATGATTTTGTTGCTATGCATGAAAGGTATACGTAATAGAAAGTGATTATTTAGTCAATTAGAGAAAGTTGTTTTGTTGAGAGCCAAATATAATTAACTTGATTTATTTTATTAATCAATAGTAATATCCTCTCAAGAGTATTTTTTTTGTGTGCTAATAATATAACATGTTGTTTATTTAGTGTCATGTAGATGAAACATGTAGGCAAAGCATGTGTTCGAAGTCAGAATATTTAAGTTTTGTTGTTAATTTGTTTTGATAATAGGGATAATCCCAAACTGATGCTCAAAGTTTATTTGATAATTTAAAAACCTGTAAGACAAGTAGTCCAATTGTAAATATCATGTTAAACCAAATTTATTTTAGTGTAATAAATGATTTGTTTTATTTATTTAAAATCTTAAAACTGTGTCTTGAGTTATTATTGTATACATTCGTGTTTTCCATTTCCACATCTCCACATTTCATAAATCTATTATAAAATAGATATATTATTTTAGAGTTATAATATTAAATCTGCTGGTGTCTGACAATATTGTTTTTACTTAATCCAAACATTATAAGGAACATTTGCCACTGGATAAACGTATTAGAAAGATTGCCAAGTTAGTATATTTGTTAGATGATGATATGAAATTAAAATACCCTATTTCTGTCATTATCTTATTATTGAAACACAGTAGAATATTTTAGTCAATTTGTTTCATTACATTTTATCATACTTTAGAATTATAACTTATGGGCCAATGTAGTTTATTTAATTCAACTGTGTTTGTTAAATTCCCTGAGATCTTATTGTTTATTTCTTGATTGGCATTAAAGTAGATGTTTAGATTGTGATATGCCAAGTCATAGAATTGTTTAGTATTATAATTATAGCAAGCTGATATATGTTATATTTGGATGAAGGAAGAAATTAAGTTTAAAGTATATTTTAATAGACTGTACCAATAAACATTATGATTCTTTATCATACAATTAATTAATAAAAAGGATTTACATTATATTTAGTGTTTTGTAATATTTCTTCTTTTATTCATTTATCATCATATATCTTATGAATTGCCTATAGCCTCCCACTGAGCTGAGCTGAACATAGACTTAATTGAAGAGTCTCAATAATAATTTTGTATTATATATCGTTATATTATTCTATTCATTAATAGAACTGGCGCCTGGGCATTTCGCTCATGTAATGTATATGAGTGGTGTTGGGAGTGTAGGTTATAATATATATATATATATTAAGTTCCAACCAGTAACCACCTAAACATTCACAGTAAAATATAGTAATCAATATTTCTGACTGCTGTCAAGGCAACCTTCACACCTTTTAATAGCAAGAATGGAAATCCATTCTTACTAATGGTCCATTGAATGTATATGGACACTTAAAGCTCGCAACTTGACTACAGAGTATGAAATATTGATACATTGAAGTTTAAATAAACCTCTTTAAACATGAAATAAACATGTCACTGTAATGCAGACTAATAAATAATCAATTAACATTACAAACTGCAATACTTTTAAATTGCGCATGTATTATTTAGAAATAATAAACGAAATAGTAATACAGCAATTAAAAGTCTATAAAAATTATATGTATAACTATAACTTCGAAGCGCTTTCACTACCTTGTAGCTTTGTCAACTATCACATTTAAAATGTCAACTTTCCCATAATTCAATGTCAATTTTCCCAAAATTCTGTGATCTTAACATTTGCTGCTTGCCAATTAATTAAATTTTGCTTGTATTTATATATTAACATCGCCTCTTTAATTTTTCTTTTATTATTATTTCTTTCAGATAAAAGATAAAACTTTATTGACAAATAAAAATTGTATCATTTACAAATGGACATGTAGGTGTGGTAGTAGATATATAGGTGAATCGAGGTGCACATTGGAAAAAAGAACAAAAGAGCATGTATTATTATTTAAAAGGGTTCAAAATACGAAACAAAATTTTAAAAATAGTGATAATTTATCAGCATCTGTTTTTTATGACCATAATAAATCATGTATACATGGTTTTGATTTTGATTATAACAACATAAAAGTATTGGAAACTGAAAGAAATAATAATAAAAGAAAAATTAAAGAGGCGATGTTAATATATAAATACAAGCAAAATTTAATTAATCGGCAAGCAGCAAACGTTAAGATCACAGAATTATGGGAAAGTTGACATTAAATTATGGGAAAGTTGACATTTTAAATGTGATAGTTGACAAAGCTACAAGGTAGTGAAAGCGCTTCTAAGTTATAGTTATACATATAATTTTTATAGACTTTTAGTTATTGTATATTCAAATATTTATTTATAAAGTTACGTATATTATTTTGAAGAAATACAGACATTGATTTGTAATATTATTATAATATATATATAAATCATTAAAAACCAGTCAACATTTAGACAATTCCAATATCAATAACAATCAACAATTTCTAACTGTTGTCAAGGCAACCTCCTTTTTAACGATAAGTGTGGAATCCCATTCTTACTAATGGTCTAATATACTTATATAGACACTAAAGATTGCAACTTGACCACAGAGATTGAAATTATTGATCTAAAGAAGTTTAAATAAATCTCTTTAAACAGGTAAATAAAACCTATTCTGAATGCAGACTTAGAAATAGTCAATTATAACATTACAAACTGCAATTATAAATTTCAACTTGCACTCAAAGTATTACTTAAATAATAAGTGTAATAATGCTCAAGGCTAGATAGGTTTATAAGTAATCATTAAAACTGAGTCAACACTTAGACAATCCCAATATCAATCAACAATTTCTGTTGTCAAGACAACTTTCTTTTTAACAATATATATGTGTGTGCATGTGTGTATTTGTAAATATTTTTTTGTTTCACAAAAGGATAAAATGCAATAGAATATTTATTTATGTATATTAATATAAACTACAAGTTTTAGACTGACTGAAATTTGACTCATAATTTTGATTACTGCCGCAAATGATGCACCCTATATTTTTTAGGCATATTTTGAGGGGGGAGGGTGTCTGTATATAAGAAAATAGGGTAATTGCATTTATATCAAATGTCAAAAATTTTCAACATAAATACAAATTTAATTACTAAAGATGATTTTGACCTAAAATAAAAATAAAAAAAAGTTGTATTTATTAAATAGGCTTATAAAAACAAATGTACCCACTATTCAAATTTTTTTATTAAAAATAGAACTGAAGGAAAGGTATGATTGATTGAAATTTGCCTGTAATTAATGTGGGAAATGGGCTTGTTCTGAGAGTTGCATTGATGGAGTGGATCACTTTGATTATGGTCTCTGGGTTTTTGGGTAGATATAAATTTATTAGATTAAAGGACCATCCATGAAATTGGAAGATCAGTCCATGTATAACATTTTGAATAGGCCTACTGGTGACATCTTATTAATTATAAGAGCCACGCCTCCCGATGCAGTGGAAGAAAATGAGGTGAAAGAAGCCAAATTCTTCGATCACTTGAAAGCAAAATATAAATCAGCACAGTCTGCTCTTGCCGAGTACCTTGCTATTAAGAGGGCCCATTAATACCTACAATGTCAGCATTACTGGACTAGAGGGTACCTTCACTGGGTCCTTGACTAGGGCAAAAGACCTCAGACCCCAACATCAATTGAGGTGCAGGGAAACTGCTACTCTACCTCTTCCATGTTGGCCAGAATCAGGGAGTTTTATTCCCTAAAATTTCAGCCATTAGGGATAATGCCTGGAAAAAATTTGCCTCGGTCGACGCTGCCCCCCACAAGATTACAAATGGGGCTAATTTTACAGAGATTAAGGTCCCTCTTGGACAAAACCCATCCTGGCCTGCATGAAATTTCAAAATTTCTTTTATACCATCTGCGCACATTTATGGTGCCAATTATACTAAACATCATAAACTTCCTTGCTGATGTCAGTCAGGAAGCCTTGGGCATATGTCCAATCATTATGGTACCCTTCATCAAGGAACCTGAGAATTCATTGGTTCTCGAGAACCTTCAGCCTATTTCCATGGTGCTGCTTATGATTATGATAAAGATTATTGAGGGCCTTATAAAAGAAGACATCCAATACAACATCATTGGATGCCTCTCTCCTTATCAATTCACAAAGAAAGGTTGCTCGACTGCTGATTCTGTCAGCCAATTTCACCTCATCGTTGATCATGATGTATGCAGAAGGAAATCCCAGCCAGTTGTGGTTCAGCTTGAGTTCGCTGGAGCCTTCAATTGCGTCATAATTGATATACTGCTTGGGGTACTGGTGAGGCTCAAAGTGCCCAAGGCATACCTTCAGATCATAGAGGACCTCCTACAAAATCATTGGATGGCTGAGTATCTCCAGGATTTAGGACTTGTGTTTCCATCCCACAGGGCTCATCACTGAGCATCCTCGTCTTCATGGCCTATGTGAACCCCTGCTTCTAAGCATTGAGGCTGCCCTAGCAGGGATAGCCATTCCTGTGCTTGGAGAGCATATGCCACATCACCTATATGGATGATATGGTGGTGTTTCTCTCCTCTGGTAGAAAGCTCACAAGACTTGAAGAGCTCCTAGACCAGTTTGCTCATGAATTTGGTCTGAGGGTCAATGAAGGCAAATCGGTAATGTGGTCCATCTTGACAGGGAAGCAAATCCCAGGCAGATTCATAGCAGCCCTTCAGGGCTTCTTGGGATTACATCTTGCATTCCCCCTCAGTCATGAGAAGATACATGGAGAAGCTATTCACCAAAATCGAGAAAGCAGTTAACTCACTATCCAAAATTTACCTCTCCCTTTTGTGCAAGGTTTCCCTACTTAATTCTGTAGTATTTCCCAAAATCACATACTATCTAGCCGGCTTTTTACCCAGCACCACCTTCATTGAAAGGGTCGAGACTTTGTAGGAGGCTATGCTGGGGAAAGGAGGCCCCTGTCATCAGCTTAAACAATTTACAGAAGCCTAAACCCCTGATGGACTGGCCTTACATGCCATTAAGGTTTTCCAAATTCAAAGGACATGCAATATTCTGGTTAGGCCATTGAATTCTCATTCTGATATTGAGTGCCCTGTTCACATAGAAAGGGTCAAACCTACTGATAGACCCCCACCCAGACTGAGGGAGACTTTGGATCCAACAACAGGTGTCAGATGTCCTGTCATGGATCAAGACTTCCAGCTCTCTATTTCAGTCAAAACTTATTTACTGGGACACATACCGACTAATGTTTGAGGAGAAAACATGTACCCCCTTCTTGCTTTCAATTTCTATCTCCAGATTTGCCAAATGGACACAATTGCTCAGACTTGAGCCCAAATATGTAAACTTCCTGCTCAAGGTTAACCTTAAGGCCCTTCCCACAGGGTCCTTCTTATTCCATCATAGAGGTTATAACATCAATACCTTGTGTCCAAGGTGTGGGAAGCAGGAAGAGACCATGGACCATATTCTGTTCCATTGTGATTCCTGGTCTCATCTCTGAGGCATGGTTCTGAGGGAAATGTCTGTATCTGACCTGGCTTGTGTAATGATTCCTCTGGCCTTTGAAAAAAGGATTTTTGCCAAAATACTGCTGGCTTCATTTGTCAACTTCAGGGACTATACATTGTAAAGTATTGTTTGAAAGTGGGATTGACCAGCATCCCAAAGACTTCCTAATAAATTTCATATGGAAGGCTAGAGGACTTGCCCAGACCAGTTGGTGATTCAGACCTGAGAACTAAAAATGTTTCAAGATGATCCGTTTCATTCTATTTACAATGCCCCTAACCTTATAAGGACTGATTTCTCCCCCTATTGCTATGATGAAAGGGATGGGATGACCTATCTCCTAACCCTATCTGAACTGTATCCCTGTTGACCCATTGCAGACAATTCTTGTTAGCAGCAGCTCTAACTAGTGCCTGTATACACAATTATGTACCTTGCTATATAAATAAATAAAATATCTTTTTACATGATAAAAATAGAACTAAGTGACCTTCAGAATTCTTGTAGTGAATTTAAAGAATTTTTTAAATCATGTTCTTATTTAAAGAAAATTGACGTAATAATTCAGTGACAAAAAATTGAATTCACACAACTTTATAGTCAATATCAATACTGAGCTTTAAAAAAGTCAAATGGTTTATTGCACAGGGTTTCAGAAATTTGAATGATGGAGTAAATCATAATTCATGAATCTTGAGTTCCAAAATCTGTTACTCAACCTAGTGTACTAAAACATGCAGGGTATTGCTGAATTGTTTAACACTTTTATATTGATAGTTTCAAGAAAACATTAAGCACACAATAAAAAAACCATATATATATATTTAAAATTTTATCATCTCTTATACACTTTAATGCAATCTTTTTTTTAAATTCCTTCTTTATTTTGCTGTTTCGACTGCCTTGCAGTCTTCATCAGAGCTATAACGGGGCTTGTATTATAGCTAAAGATGCCGTTGGATGGTGCCGTTTTCACGCTAAAACTATAAAATATGGACATTCATGGGCCGTTGATTTTAATAATTTTTCTGTGCTTTATTGTAATGCGAAAATAAAAACAAAACAAAATCATCTTTTTTAAATATTATTTTTTATTAATGTATACAATTTAAATGATAATAATAAATGTAAAATAAAATCAACAAATTACAATTTGATTCGTGTTTTTTATATCGTATACTTTTTAAATTGTGTTAAGGCTTTTTTTTTATCAATTTTCTATTGAATATTTTTTTACTTGTGTTACGACTTTTTTTGTTGTTGTTTAACTAAAAAATAATAATCGTAATAAAAGTAAAAGTTGTTACGGTCAGGTTTAGGGTTAGTGTTCTGTTTGTTTGTAATGCTAAAATAAAAAAATTCAAAATCGTAAGCATACTCAGACAGAAGAAAGAAATTCAAACTTTTTTAAACAACAACCAACACATACAAATGTCTTCTTTACTTATTAAACATGTTTATAATATTTGCTTTTTATTAAATTTACAAAAAAACCTGTATATTTGGACTTTTCTTACTGGATATTTTTTTCATATCGCTCTTTTTTACTTCAAACATATACAGATGGTAGAATCTTCTTTGTCTCGTGGAATGTTACTAACAGTACGTTACTTGACACATTACCTAATTGCAACTCAATAAAAACATAGATATTTAACATTTACCCAAATAAAAGTTCAATACAGTATGTTGTAAAAAGTCTTATAATTATTGTTTTAAAAAATTTGAACATTTCAATAGTTTAAAATATAAAAAAATCCAATGAAAACAACATTTCAATACAATTCAAATACAAACTCTCTCATCAAGCCGTAATTATTTTATAAACTGTGCGAATTCGGAAAATGTAGCTTAGCGACATACATGCTGTACTGCGATGCAATACCGTGGCCTGCATTCAGTAGCACAACAAAAAAATTGTATTATAGAAAACGTGGGTTCGAACATGTCGGCTGCGGAAACAGCATTTTTATGTGTTTTAGCACAAAAACCGCGCCATAGAACGGCGTCTTTAGCTATAAGATGAGTACCGCTATAACATTTAAACATATAATCATACAACCATTATTTTATATATATATATTATATTACCATTTACAGTCATATTTAACTTTAACCCTATAGATTTGCTTCTTTTATTTCTTACTTATATTTTCTTATTGTTGTATGATTATATGTTTAAATGTTGTACCTTTGATGAAGACTGCAGGACCGTTGAAACTGTAAACAAAATAAAGAAGGAATTTTAAAAAAATTGTATTAAAATACATGAGATGATAAAACAATTTAAATATATATGAAGAGAAATGCAAAAAAAAAGTAAAAAAGATATAAGAATAAAACTTGTAGAATCAAAAAATCAGTGCTTTCTTAGTTGAAAACACATTACACTTTATGATGCCCTCTATTAGTATTTTGACCAATCATAGAATTTAAATCAATACAGTGCGTAATTGGTAAGGGCAATGTATGGGTAATATGTTATTCTTTTCATTATTATATCAGCTTTTGTGTATTGTGTTAATTTTTTTGTATGGTAGAATAGGCATTTTTATGAACATTTTAGTAAAAAAAAAATATTTTTTTTAAATTTATTTTTTAAAAATCCGATACACATTATAAAAATTTTTGGCCAAAAAATTTATGATAGTCATGCAGAAGTCAAGATCCATAGAACCATCTATCGTTTCATGTTTTCAAACAAGTAATTGTTGATGTTAATGTTATAGATGAAAACAGTTGGGATAGCAGTGAATAATTAAAACATGTGGTTAGACAAATAATTCTTGACATCCCCCCCCCACAGACCAACTTATTAATTAGTTTATCTTTTTTCTGAGTTGTCTAATTGGTAATTGATATAATTTATGAAATCTTAAATTCTCTCATTTCTTTGTATAAAAATTTGGTTTCTTCTATTATCATTAAAAATGAATAAAAAATATTTATGAAAATAATTGTTTTCTAGCAAAAAAATGTATTCAACACTTTGATGCTTTTATGTGTTATATAATTCAGCAAGAAAATGATGCTAATATCCGGGAGACAGTTGAGCCATTATTCACTACCACAGCTAGAAACCACTTATATCAAAAATACCATCAAATAAATTAGTAAACAAAATATAAAAATTTAAATTATATATAAATAATTTTCATTTTATAGTAATAATTTTTATTTATAATTTTAATTACTCATTTAGTGTAGGAATCTTATTTTTCTTTTGTCAAATTTATTTTAAAAAAAACAACAAAGAAATGTTTAAAGAATCCATCCAGGAGATAGACTCATTAGTTGTTCTACTAAAGATGGCACTTCTTTAATTGTGCACCCAGATCTGAAGTATGGAGTTCATAGTTTGTGTTTGGAATAGAATATAGGGAAGATCCATTTCTTTATGCATATGAATGCAATGACCATAGTTAGTACTAAATCTATGATCTATAAAAAAAATATTTGGAACTTACAAGACATCCATTTTAAAACATCTTAATTCTTTAGTTGTTTGATCAGATTCTAGATTCAGGGGCCAGAAAGGTCTTGATCTGAAACAAATAGGTTGTGAAATATATCAGAAGTATATTCTCTTATTCTTCTCTTTCATGTTCTTTGCATATCTTTATATATATATTGCTTACAATAGTTTTTTCATATACACTTTAATGCAAACAAATTTTTTTAAAAACAGCAGTGAAGCATCTCTGATGAAGACTGCTGGACAGTCGAAACTGTAAGGAAAATAAAAAAGTTTTTGAGAAAATTTGTTTGCATTAAAGTGTATATGAAATACTCTTGTACGCAATATATATATATATTGTGAAATATATCTTACAGTTACTGACAAGACTGCTCTATTTAATAACTTTGTATGTACTTTCTGTGATGCAGTTTGTCTTTAGATATCCAGTAAAGAAATACATGAAAGGGCACAAAATTATTACAAAAAGGCTTGTTTGACACAAACCCATTACAAAAAGTTTAAGTTTGTTCGTACTGGCTTCATAGTAATATTTAATTACACAGAGGCTAAAATGGTGATCGTGTGATATGTAGTAATTTAATATTTAATTACACATCTAAAAATTAGGCCAGGTGCTTTTTTTTCTGAATATCACAGAGAATTCATCAGGAAAGTGAAGGAAGCTGTCCATAAGTATTTAATGTGCCAAGCAGATTTTCAAGGAGGCTATTTTTAGAAATTACTTTGATATAACCTTTGGTGGATAATGTAAATAAACCTTAAAGTAGAGTTGTGCTTCAGTCTATTGAAAGTTATATTCAAATTTATAAGATGGTTTCCTATTATTTAGTGACAAACTGAACCTGTCTTTTGATAAATTAAGAGTAAGACACTATTCTTCCCAAATGATTTCTAAATTTTTTATATCCTTATTTTTTTTAAAAAATCTACTTTTAGAAAGAATCTCTTTGTGAAATCAAAATAATTCCATCAACATGAATCAATTTTCTGCACTGTCTTTAAAAGATCACTGGTAAATACATTAGATAAAATAGGTGAAACAAGTAAACTCAGCAGAAAACCAACCATTCTATAAAATATATCATCTACTATGATTATCATTTAATATCATTTGAATTTTTCTGTTGAAGATCATTTACTAAAGTTTTTTGCTTGTATTTAAGGATTTTAGGGCTTTGAAGTTAGACTAGTTAATGTTAGCATCAGTTTTTAGTTTATTTTGAAAGGTTCTTTTAATTAGCATAATCATTATATTAGATTTGTAATACAAGCTTTTTAAGTTAAGTCACATGATATATGACTTGATTTATTTGTTTACTATTATAGTTTTTACTTTAAAAGCTATTGGTGATGTTATATTGATAATGCTATTAATGCATGGTAAAGCTGAACATTATTCAGATCCATACAACTATTTAAGTTAGATAGCTGGATTTGAAGACATATACGTGTCTGAGATTTCCAGGATTTTCTACTTAATAGTTAAGAATTAGATAAATGCTGGCCTTGAGTTGGTATTTTAAATCTAGTGTCTAAATATCCTGTGTCTTACTGAGGAGTGCCACCAGCTCGAAACCAGTTTGGTGATAGGGATAGTTCTAGATAGAAATGTTAAATTCTCTTGTGGTATTTATCGGAAAAGTTTGTTTGAAGCTATTAGCACACTCATAATATAAATAATAAAAGACAAAAATTTCCATAGCAGCTTTTTTCTGGCCAAAATCCTGCTGCTTTCTAAGTACATAATTATCAACTATTAGCAAAATTCTTGTGAACTGATTCTTTCAAACAGTTTGTAGATATGCAAAAAATAACTGCTCTAGTTTTGCTTTCTTGCCAAATTTTTAACTTAAAAAAATAAATACATGTTAAGCGTTGGTGGCCTAGCGGTTAGCATAGCTGCCTTCCAAGCAGCTGGCCCGGGTTCACTTCCAGTCAACGCATTGACATATATAACAAAAATACAACAAATGTATACTAAGGAAAGCTTGTTAATACTGAACACTATAGTATGCTTAACCAGCTTTCAGCTAACAAGTAGTCATATTCATAATTAGTTCGCCATGAAACTTGTGAAATTAATAGAAGAATCACGAAAGTGGTGATTAACATATAATTTGAATATAAGATGAAAATGAAAAATCTTGTGTCAATCTCTCCACAAGAATCACACAGCACAAATACCAATACAATCAAGCTAAGACTAATATGAATATAATCTGCTTTTCTTGAATATGAATCTAAATACGATCATAGCTTTGAAACCACATCTGCCAGTGTTGTCTGCTTTAAAATCAATGATGTCAATTGTAAAGTTAGAGACCTGGCACATTTCCAACAACAGACATGCAATCAATAAGAAAGAATCCTGCATCCCCCCCCCCCATCAAAAAAGTGGCTAATTTAAATCATTTTATTTACATCTTATATTCAAATTATATGTAAATCACCACTTTTGTGATTATTCTATAAATCTCACAAGTTTTTTGGAGATGTATAGATATGAATATGACCATCAGTTAATCGAAATTAAAGTATTAAACAAGCTTTTCTTAATACATTTGTATATATTTCGTTTTTGAATTGTTTTTTCTTCTCCGAGAAAAATTTAAAAATATTGGAATAAATAATCTAGCTGAATAATTTTGCCAATTTAACTTTGACTTTAGGCATAATTTATCTAGGAACTCTGGAAGTTTTTAATCTATGCCTTGAAAATCTTTTCTTGTGTATGACAATTAAAGGCAAGTTCAAATTCAGTTCCTACTTTTAAAAGATTGGAGTAAATAGAAGAACATTATAAAAAAAGCTTGTAATTCTTCTCTAGGGATGCCTTTTCTCATTCTGAAAATCTTAAGTTTTAGAAACCTGATGTATAATATTGGAAATTTCTTTAGCAATAACAGTATAATTCTTTTAGAAGTATTTTTATAATTACCTAGCTTGAATAGAAGTAGTCAGGCCTTTAAACCAAATCCCATAGTTTTTTTTTTCATGGTCTTTCCACTTTTTTTAGCATTATTCAGATGTTTTATAAATTTGTCCAGTATTTTTTAGATACTTGGTAAGCAAATATTGGCTATAAAGATCAATGGTGGAATGAATAGTTTTTGATATCCTCGAGTGATGAATGTTTTATTAGCTGTTGTTATGAGTTCGTTAAATATGAACAAGAAGGGATAGATAGTATTATATTAATACTGATTTTATATATTAAATTTTTTTATTATTAAACCAATGCTCATACAATCATTTCTTGACAGTTAACAGTTTCGATTGCCCCTGCAATCTTCCTCAGAAACTACAAAATATATCCATACAAATATTGATTTCCAACTACAAATAGACCCTGAATTATCATGTGAAACTAATGATGCCACATGCAAACGAGTCATTTTAATGTGCTTTTGGTTATTAATGATAGCAAATTATAAAAACATATAGCAAGTTATTAAGGTAAGCTTCATTAGTATTACCATGGAAGCCACTGCAGAACTGTAGAGATGGCAGTACTTCAAATAAAAAATAGCAACCATAGAATGGTTCAAGTATTAGGTAATTACAAATTATTTCAGTTTAGTATTAAGCTCATAGTATAGAAGCTGTTATTAGCAAACAATCAAAATGAGTTAATCCAAGCTAAGCACTTTTGAGATGTTATCCCTCATAATCATAGCCAAAATAGTAATAGTTGTTGTGATATTATTAAATGGAAATATATGCAAATGTATATGTAAATTTAACAGCTTGTCCATTTTCTGGATATAGTGAAGATGTGTTACATCTGTTAATTTCGTTATTGTCATTGATGATAAAAAATGCTTCTTTTATCTTCCTTTTGCAGTCATTAGTTTCAGCGCACACAATTTTGGGGTTGGAGGGTTCAAACCTATGATGGCCTGCTTCTCATGTTCAAGGAATATTGAAATGTTATCATTGTTTTTTTTTGCACTCTCCTGTATGCATACATATTCCGAGTGGCTCTATTACTGACAGTGGCATTAGTTTCCCCATAATATAGCAAAATTAAAAATGGAGATCTATAAACTATTTATACTGTGCTATATCAATGTATTGCACTTTAGAAGTCTTCCTATTCTTCTAATAAAACCCATCTTAAAATTCCTGCTTTCAGATCGATTCTTAATATAGTGCATATTAAAAATATTATGACTATTTTGCTTAAAACTATAATGGAAAATAGTTCAAACATATTCATTGTTATAAACATCCCAATACAAACTAATGCTATATTCTTCGTACAGATACTCATAGCGTATTTCATTGTAGGAAACTTTAATTCTCATAAAAGCCTTTAAAAAATAATCACAGTCTACTACTCAGGAATTCATAGGAAGTTAAACCCTTAGAAGTGAAAGAATTAGGCCACGATCCATAGAGTTTTGAGCTCAACTGTTTCAAATCATGCAAAAATAGAATTAGCTAAGCAACGAGAAACATTTTATTTAGGTAGATGTGGCTTAGAGACCATTTTTAACTTGATATGTTTTAACAAATAGGGATTTATCATTATCTACATATTGATTAATAATAGATCATTTAACCAATATAGACATCAATTTTGACTTCACATTCCCATAATTGAAAGTCAACATTTTTTAAAGAGAATTTAAGGAAGATAAATTTTATTCATTTTAATATATGCAAATATACAGGTGGGGGATACAAAGGTAGGTGTACAGTTGAAAGAGTTATACAGAGTTCTTTATTATTATATATTTTATATTATTTATATTATTCCACAATTACAGCTATTGCATGATAATGCAGACTTCCATTTGAAATAAAATGGAGCTTCCTCACTACACTGCAACAGCATGCATTTCTAGATAAAGAATCACTGTATATTTATATTTGCACCCCCCCCCCAGTATTTTGAACAATTAATTTGTCATGCATTAAGTATACACAATTTTTACAAAGTACATTGTACATATATACTGAAATGGTTGTGTCTCATGGCATAGAACATAGTAGTGTGTGTGTGTGTGTGTAAAGTTGAAAGAAAAAATAGAAATGAACACAGACAAAAAATTATAGATATTTTCTATATTACACTGGAATAACAATTAAGGATTAAATAACTTTGAATTTTAAAAAAATTATTATAAATTAAACATTTTAAAAAGATATTAATATTTTATTAATTCTGATTTTGAAATTAAAACAAGCATATTTTTATGTTACAATAGATATACTGGTAATTATAAAATTTCACTGTCTATTTTGATTAAATAATTTTTTTAAAATTAAAGCTTGTATAACATATTGTGATAAAAATTCTACAAAATTGTTTTTCAAAAGATTAAAGTGAATTGAAAAGCCATTAACTTTTTTCAATCAAAAAAAAGTTTTTTTTACAAATTATGACAGCATGATGACTGTGAAAATATAACTGAAGGCACAGCAGCGCAAGTCAGCCATTGCTAGTTCACAGTGGTAGTTTGGGTTCATGTGGAAGTAAAGGGCCTTTCTGTGTTTTCCATAGCCAATATTGTGTACTAGATAGTATGCCTGAAGCCTATCAAATTCTGGACTAAATAGAGATGATTGAATGCCATCAGTTACTTGGATTATACCTTTCCTGAAGAAGACAATAAGCCAATCTATTGCTTAGAAGGGACCAGTTTACCTAGTCTATCAGCTTGCTCAAGTATATATATACTGTTTTATCTATATGCAGAGAGATACAGATAAAGGAATTGTCATATTATATATAAAGTACAGCTAGTGAGTGGAGTGTTGTATATATTGAAAACAATATTATTTTAAATAATTTATTGACGACATTTAAAATTTCTAATTAACAAATTTTAAAAGTGACTTTATCAATTAAAAATAAAACAAAAAGAGAAAATAATAGATATTTGTGCCTGAATAAAATGAGGCCACAAAAAACTGAATTTTAAATGAGCTTTCAAAACAATGTTTTTTTTTAAAAAAAAGTTTTTACTTACCATTAAAAAAAAGTTTTAATTTATATCATCTATTTTTTATATATTACACACATCATACATGTGCATTTATGTATTATTAAAAATGAATTGAATTTTTTATAAGTCTATGACAATTTGAACATGTTAATTTTTTAATTATTATACAGCACATCTGAGTGCTTACCCATGTGTATTTTGTTTTTGTCATTGAATTGTGTAATGAGAAAATATAATATGGTTTATTAGGTTTACTTTTTTATAAGTGCTAGTGTGTATACACACATTTCCATCTGCCCACACATACATGTTAAATCAGTCATTAATTATGTATTATAAAAATGAATTTCATTTATAGGTTTATGACAAGTCAAATAAGTTCATAAATTATTATATCCACATCTGTATGCTTTTATACATGTTTTATGTATTAACATATTTGCAAATCACAATGTGATAGCTAATTGTATTAATCAAAATCAGAAGTCTTAATTTATATGTATGACATACTTAGCAGACCTTAATTTCATTTTAATTGTTATTAATAAATTGATATTTCATTGTTAAAATTATTCCAGTAAATTTATTTAATCCTAACATATAAATTATTATCTGTTATAGTATATCTCTTGTTCACAGTAAGTTATAAAACTTTTGTTCCTGAACTAGATTCATGCAAAGTCTTTTATATAAAAAGGGTTATGTTTAGTGTTTTGGACATCCCGATGATAATGTTGAATGGTGCAAAAAAGATAACCTTTAAAGTCCATGCATATTTCATATTGAGATTAAGTTTATAGTTAGCCAGTACATTAATCATACTAAGTGGCCAGAGCATTGATGATGATCACCATGTTTTAGTATCCCACCATTGTTTTTTATTGTTATATTTTTATGGATGGCACTTAAGTTTGTGCATCCAAATTATTGTTTAAATAATCCACCCCATTTCAAATCAAGCCACACAATTGCCTGATTTATTTTGTATTTTTGATCATTCATAGTGATGATGATTATTGTTTTTGGGTAATACTGGTAAACTTAGTTCTGTGCTGATCTCTCATGATCATTATATTATTTGTGTGATGATGTTTTTTCATCACCGTTACAATATATATTATTTAACTACAAAGAATTTAACATTATTAAAAATGTTGATCAATTTATACATACATATTAATATTATTATATATGTACATCATTATGAATAATACATATAAATATGTTTGTTATATACACCTGGGTTTCATTTTATGCGGATTATTTTAATGCAATTTTGAAATTATGCGATTCATGTTTCTTCTTAATATCGTTCATATTTCACTATTGCAACGGGATATATATATGCGTTACATTTAAATTCTAATGCTTAATGTTTTTATAAATATCTAATACTGAATTAAAATTGCAAACGTTCAAAATTCACAAATAACGAATTATTAATTTATTAATATGTTTGATTTAAATATTAAATCAAAGCTTTAAAAAAATTATAGAATCGAAACAAAGATTCTAATCTTTAAATAAAGTATAAAATAAAACCCTTTTTAATAATAGCTGAAGATTTTTTTAATTTTTAAATATAAAAATTATAAACAGATCCTTTGGGGAAAATGACCATTAAAAAAAATGATTACGAAATAGATAAGAGTTCCCGCCCAAAGATAGAGACACAGACCTCAGTGGAAAACCCAAAATCTACTTGGCCACAAACTGAATTAACCAATAAAATACAGACATGAAATATGTTTGATGAATCCTGCATTCCAGAGATAAGGTACCTGAGGACTATAAAAAGAAATCCAAAACAATAATTAGGAGTTACAGAGAGAATTAGAATTTTGAATTCATTTCATTGTTGCTGAAAAGTTAAAATAAATATTATCGCTGTCACCAAAAATGTAATGAGCTTCATCGTGCTTTCTTCGGTGCGGCCGGCCGAATGTAGCTTTCCTATTTACAGATCCCAGGATCGAACCACTGGTGCCATATGCAGAAATCTTCATAAAATGCATCTTCATAAATCATCATCGCCCACAAGAAATGGATCTTCTATAAATTCAGATCTTCATTGTGAAGGAACGAACCCGGAGAAAGAAAGGAAAGTATACATTATAAACAAAAAAAACATTATAAACTCTTAATTTAAAATATCAGAACTTTATTTTCCTTTAAAGATGATTTATAGACTTTTCTCTGAATCAAATCTAAACTCTATAAACTTTAAAAAAATTTAAGCCTTATCAAAAATTGAAACGTAATCTTTTAAAATGTTATATGTTTTCATTTATGCTAAGTGTAAGATCTGTTTGTAATGGGGCGGGGGTTTGCTATTGCAAACGAATTTAAAGATGAAAATATTTATCATTGTTTGTGCATTATTAAATTTTAAAATAGGTTAAAAATAGTATTTCTGGAAAGAAAATAAATTAAATATAATGTCATCTTAAAAATGATTTTAAAACCTTAATTAAACTAAAGATTTTTTGTTTTGAATTAAATTAATAAAATGATTTAAATGTTAGTTGAGTACAGATGGCTGCTAGACTAGTTTAAATATATGTTAGTTTAAAGGGGTTTTGATTTTGGACTATTTGTTTCGTAGTTGTGTCAGTGCTGGTGGAGAGATATATAGATGTTTATATCAATGTAATGTGAAATGTGTTAGCACCTAGGGCTACGAGTCCAACAGAATGCATGACCCCAAAGAGAGGTAGTCATATCGTTGAAATGGACACAGACGTATTTCCTGCGCCATTGACCCATTCCAGTTCTATGGATTGAGAAGATAAGTCGGCAAGATAAGACCGCTCTCTCATCCATATGCAGCGTTTTTCTCTTATTATTACATACATGATTCCTTCGCCAGATAGAAGCACATTCCTATACTGGTTGAAGCTCATGTTTTCTCCAATAATATCATGCTGTTCAGATGCACATTCCTGTCGGTGTGATTCTATGCTAACATGTTCATATTGCATTGGTTGCTGATATATATCTGGAAGTGAGCATTGGTGTGCGGACTTTTAGCCCAGAATCAACTGTTTGAAAGTCTTTTAGGTGCGTGGTCTGGGTAGCTCATCTATACTCAACATTTCTAAAATTTAAAATTAAAAGTTAAAAACAAATAAAATAATAAACAGAATAAAACAAATTTCTTCTTGTGTTATAAATTTTTTTTTAAAGTTTGTGCGTTATTAATTATATACGGAAATAAAATCTTTTTTGTGTGTTATTAATACTGACAGTGATCTAGTGATTATATTTTATTATTATTTATTAAAAGAAATATATTTAATGAATGTTTTAAACCTCTGCTACTTCATGAGCTAGTGACTTGGGCTGGCGGTTGTGATTTTAACAGCGCATATCTGCCTACTCTATAAATTTTCTAGGTCCAAATGGCCTAGTGGCGCCCTCGTATGGCAGATATGGTAAGGCTGGAATACTTCATCATCATCCCCGACTGTTATACTATATTTATTAGATATCAAGAAATTTAAATTATTAATAACTTATTTTGACTAGAAGTACTTTTTTTCAAAAATATAATGTTATATTAGCAGCTAACATGAATATGGCCTGAAGCTGTATTTAGAATTTTAGCTTCTATGTAAATAACCTATTTATAGTAATGAGTAAATAATAATAATAGAGTTATACTTACATATAAAAATATCGCAATAAATATTCAAAAAATTTAAACTTTTAAACCGTATTTTGTTATATATAACAGAAATAAATAATCTTTTAGATTTTTAAAATAAAAAATGAAGATTTTATGAACTGAAAATAATCTTTCTAATGATAATGTATAATCTTTTTGTTTTGATTGCGATCTCATTTTTTAATATAGAAACAGAAAACCATTAACACAGCACAAAACTAAAAGTGGCGCTAGTTGTACATCACATCGTGAATAAAAATAAAGTGGCTAATAGGTTTTTCTGGGCATAATTGCTGAGATTCTTGAATTCATTTAAGGAGAAGCCACAATACATCACATCACAACGAATCTGATTTCTTATCAGTTTATAAACGAATACTAGCAGTAATGATTAAAAATATGTACGAAAAATGTAAAATTAAATACTGTAGTTAATAAAAAAAAAAGTAAAAAAAGTTTATCTTGTATTAATTTTTTTCAAATATTTGAATTTTTTTATTAGTCATACTTTATTTGCTTATTTTTTTAATGCGAATTTTAAAGTAATATTTCCTTGTTGCTTTGCTTATATGCGAATTCTGAAAAATACAGAACCTATCCCCTATTTTTCAAGGTAATTCTATTTTTGTGTGATTTTTTTTAATGTGGATTTTCTGTGGAACCTATCTACCGCATAAAACCAGACCCAAGTGTATTTATATCCAAATATTAAATCACCCCACATGGTTAAGAAATCCAGCATAGTATATATCATATGGGTTCTAATATATTTATTTCATAGAAGGTGGTGGTGGATTTCTTAACAATGTAGTGATTTAATATTTGAATTTTTATTTCAGTTTAATGTTAGCCTTGGGATTATTTTCAGATATATGCCCAAGAAATTATTTTTGAATCATAATTATATATAAAAATTTTAATTAAAACATGCAAAACTCTCCATACAGTAGTGCCACTCACTGCAAGTCAGAATAATCAATGGATGCCAGAAGGCTTGTGCATAAAATCCCTATCTAGTGCCTACTCATCCAATATTCCCAGACTAGTTTCTTGCTTGTGGCCTTCATCAGTGAGGAACCTTGGATCTGAGAGCACTGCACTTTGATTTTAGGATCTAATTTCCTCACTAAGGCCACAAGCCAGAAATTAGTTTGGAGATATTGGATGAGTAGGCACTAGATAGGGATTTTATGCACAAGCGTTCTGGCATCCATTAATTACTCTGGCTTGCACTGAGTGGCACTTCTGTATGGTTTTGCTTGTTTTAATAACAGTTATGAGCAAACATAAGAAATGGTGATCATGTGACATTTAGTGGTTTAATAAAAATTTTAATTATAGAAAAACTTGCATACATTACTATTTAAAGATTTTAGCATTATTAATCTTTGACATAGTTAATAATCTTCATTCTTCAATTTACCCTTTTTTCCATAATGCTTTCTTTAGATGACAAGATAGATTAGGCTAAACATTAATAAAATTGTTCAGCAAATAAAAAAGGAACAAATAATACTACCATTTATTTTTACAATTTCTGATCTTTATAAAATGAAAACCGTGTTTGCAGAACAGAAGTCAGAACCAATTAATATCAGTTCATATTTGGATAGTGAATTTCTAACAAGGATACATTTAATCTTAAATCATTAAAACCCAATCAATACTTAGACAATACCAATAGCAATAACAATCAACAATTTCAAACTGTTGTCAAGGCAACCTCCTTTTAACAATAAAAGTGCTAATAATGCTGACATACCTTGTTCCAACAAAATGAAGCTTCTTTGAATCATTTTAAAATGATATTGACATAGTAAGAAAAAAGTCTGTCAACCGATTAAACATAAACACACTTAGAATGTAAGCAACTACCACAAAGTTTGTTCTCTCATTATATACTGTCTAATGAGGTTATGAGGCAACAAAAAGAATATAAAATAGATGCAAAAATCATAGTATAATCAATAAGAAAAGTGTCATTCCTTAATATCTTTGTCAAATGACACAATTTTAAAATATGAATCAATCATTTGTCAGCCAATATGAGGATTCATAATATTTTGGATATATTATAAGATTATAAGAGAAAGCGACCACATGTAAGATGGATGGATGAAATAAGAATAAGTATAGGTGTGGTGTTTGAGAAGAGAGGCTAGATATCAGAAAAGATGGATTGAACTTGGAGAGGCCTCTTTCTGCTGTGGATTGATACTGATTGACAATGATGATGACAAGATTGCATTCATTGGAGGCTTTAAACTAAAATGTTCTAAAGTGAAAGGTAAAAGATGCAATAACAAGATTGAATAATCCACTACATGCCATTAATATTCTCTGGATAAAAGAAATGTCATTTAAACTTTTAAGAGTCAACTTATCAATATTAACAACTATGTAATGCTGTTTTAAAGGCGGAACAATGAAATTAGAAAAAGCAACTGTAAACAACAACCAAAAAAACTACCCCCTTCTTTTTGTATTGATTCATTTTATACAATAATATTGTTTTCTAAATTTTTTGATTCAATTAATAACTGAAATACAGGCTATATGTAAATATATAGGGTATATGAGCACAGACTTTCATACGACCCACAACTCTCCACTCTATCTCATAACACTGATACATTTGAACACATATATGTCAAAAAGATAAATAATTACCAATATATGTATTTCATGCTAAACCAGAAATCATCAGTTGGTCCAGATTATCATCTCTACACATATATGCAGTAAGTGCTCAGATATATATTAAGATAGCCAATCTTCATACTTTAATGGACAGGCTTCAATCCACTCAATACTCCAACCATTCATTCAACTGAAAATCTGGCTCGGCCTCAGGGTGGCCTTTGAGCGTTCCATTATTAGATTTTCAATTGAATGGACTGTTGAAGAGTTGGCGCGTTAAGTGGATTGAAGCCTCTCTATTAAAGTATGAATTTTGGCTATCTTAATATATCTGAGTACTTATTGCATACATGTGTAGAGATGATAATCTGAACCAACTGATGATTGCTGGTTTAGCATGAAATACGTATATTGGTGATTATTTATCTTTTTGACAGTGTTATGAGATAGAGTGGAGAGTTGTGGGTCGTGTGAAAGTCTGTGCTCATATACCCAATATATTACATAGATTCGATTAAATAAAACTAAAATCTGTGAACATATTGCCATGGTTTAAAAAGATTTACAGAGCAAACAAATGATATAAAAATTAAATTTTAATTCTTTAGATTATTAGTCTTGGATCATTAGCTTTCTGTTTTATTAATTTAATCAGTTTTAAAATAAAATCTAAATACAGAAAATATAACAACAACAAAAAAGTAAACTTAAAAAGTTATCAACGGATTATAATAATTCTATTAAATTAAATGCATGTTATATTAAAAATAATCGCGTAAAACTATTATTTGAATAGATAAAAAAAATAATAAAATTGATTTTTAAAATATTAGTTCAGGTGAACAAAAATGATATATTATTGATGTTTATATCTAACTAAACACACAACAGTTTTACAACTTTTAAGGCAATATACATTTTTTTTCAAAAATGAAATGAATTTACAATATTTGTACAGTTGTTTGGTATAATTTTCTATGGCTTAACTTCCACAATTTTCTATAAGCAGTTAGTAGGAGACTTTCCATTCATACAGCTAAAATTGTTCACGTCACTCTCAATGTTTTATTGTTTCTATTTAATTTTACTTAAGGGTTTTTTTTTCTTATTTAAATAAGTGGTGCATTTCAAATCTAGCTGATATCTGGAATCTACACACAATAGAATCCCAAGTGAGACCGAAAAAAAATATGAGAACTGAATAGACCAATAGAAGATACAAAACTGATTCTGGAACTAAGTTTAAAAATGACTTTATTTACAACACGGACAATTCAAACTGAATAAATACTCATGATTCCCGACAATCTCTTAATTGTCTGTTTAGTTTTATAAGTTTGATATTTCTAAAGTGATTTCACAATTTCACATTCTGACTATAATCTTGGTGACAATCTTCACCATATCTATTTCTCATTCACATCAAGTTGTGTGAGTCTTCAATATAAACCACTAAACATCACATGATCACATCCATTGATTACTCTAGCTTGCACTGGTGGCGCTACTGTATGAAGAATTTAGCCTCTGTATGTCTTCAATATAATCGATAATGATGACTTTATTGCTGTTACATCTTTCTTTTATTACCATGAAAAGTAAAAAGAGAAAGCTTTATTAATGACAATTGGTTCCTTTTTGGTGATTTATTATGCCTTGATAGTTTTTAGATAAGGTTTGCTAACGGAAAACTATTTTAAAGGAGAATCCCAGAAGTGAATTCTGGTATTTTTCATCTCAAGAAATATTATCCAATCAGATTTTTTTTTAAATGTCTTCAAGAGAAGAAAGGATTAATTTAGTAAATGGTTTCTTTTTCATATAAGATCATGGTTGTTAAAAAACAAAAGCATGCTAATTAATATTAAATTTTATATTTGCATTACTTTTAAATATTAGTCTACTGATATTACAACTAAATAGTAAAAATAAATGATATTAGTATAAGCGTTACCCATTTTGTTACTCATTTTATTAATCTACCAAGTACTTACCACAGAGCAAAAAGAAAACTAATAAGTAAAAAATAAAATATTAAAATTTATATTTGAATTCATGGTGATATACAATCTAAATAATATATTTTATCAAAATAGTATGAATTTTCTTACAAAAAAATACACCAATGGCAAATTAAATATACATGGAAATGCAAATTCATAATAAATGCCCACATTCATAGTTAAATTTATAGAGTGTATACTTCATACTGCTTATCTTAATTTCATAACTATTTTGTATGCATAATATTTTTACTTTCTTTTATTTAATACAAATATATTGCAAAATGTCAAGCGTTGGTGGCCTAACGGTTAGCATAGCTGCTTTTCGAGCAGCTGGCCCTGGTTCACTTCCTGGTCAATACCTTGACATCTAAAATATATATATTGCAAAATATATTTTCTTCATTCATATTTATTCTTGAATTTGCTGTGATAAATTATATGGGAAGGGGACCCAAAAAGAACCAGAATTGTTCTCTGGTAAGTGTGCCTGTTGTTGTACATGCTTCTATTGTTACATCCCTCTTGCATCAATCTGCCAAATTATGTTAACGTGTGAAATCAGGTACCAAGTAGCACATTTTTTTTTGTAAAGTGTGTTTTGCGTACTTGGCGATTTTTTGTAATGGTGGAAAAGTTGGAATGATGTGATATTCTATTTTCTTTTAGGAGAAACAATTGTAATGCTCGAAATAGATTACAAGAAAGTTGTTTTGGGAAAAACACAAGTTTACGAATGATTTAATGAAATTGTCAAATCCACCATGCCCCCCAAAAATGTGGCAAATAAACCTCAATATCAAGATTTATTGATGCAAATTACATTTTTCTCTCAAAATTGGATATTAACAGTCAGACATTTAATCTAGGAAGTAACTGGAATGTTCGAGTAATATGCTAAAATGTAAATGTTCCGTTTTGTGGTAAACTGACGAATGCAAGCTTCACCACAACAATTCATCTGCGAGAAGTTTTGAGTGTAAAACAATATTTAATTAAATTCAACATGACTCAGCTTATCTATCAGTCGTATGTGCTTGATCTCTGTGTGATTTCTTTTTATTTTCTTGAATGAAAAAATGCACTTTTTTTTTTTCTGCTGAATCAGAAGTAGGGAAAAAAAAACCAACACAAGCATTAAAAAGCTTCACTGTATTTCTGGGCAATTTTGAAAAGTGAAATCCACATTTAGGCTGGTGCAAATGGACAGTATTTTGAAGGAGATTAAATTTATAACACTTAAACATAAAAAAAAAAAAACCAATGTTTTACTATAATTATAAAAGTCCTGTTATTTTTGGATTCCCCTTAGACAAATAAATTAGAACATTTTTTTTATGGATTTTAAATTTCCCATGCATTTTTTATTATAAATTATTCTTCTTAAAAAATGTTTTATGTACTATATTCTTGTAGTCATAAATTCAACAAGAAATTCATTTTATTTTTGTTTTTCTTTCACGCTGTGGTAAGTACTGTGAAGCTTTATCAACCAGGTAGACCTTGCACTATATTAGTACCAAATAAATTTGAACACTTCAGTTATTTAATATTAGAACCTACAATCTGATTGGAAGATTAGATACTATAAGAGTATTGGCTGAAAATCTCTGATGTAATTGATGCCAACCTATAGAACATAGACATAGTCTGCAGAAATTAGATGTCATACGAACAAAATACAATTGGTTAAAACTTTAAGTACCATTTACTCATTTCATGATGATGTGCTCTAAAAGTTATATTCAAGAGATCAAAGATAACCAATAGCTTGATACATGATAATTAATTCAGTTTCACTATTTTTATAAAAGGTGTATCAACAGGATTATCTCAAATACTTTTCATATACGTGCACTATTATTGGAAAAATATGACTGAAGATAGAATATATCGGGGAGCTAGAAATTTTTTATTTTTGAATGGTTGATATTGATAATGTAATATTATTAAAGATACTACAGGTTTACCAGTGATAAGACTAATTTCTTGAAAAGTATTTAGTCTTATCACTATTATACCAAAAGCATCTTTATAGTAACAAATATTAAAATAAATATCTAAATAAGATATTTATTTTATATAGCGCGATGTTTTTAAACTGTAATAATAATCAGCATTAAGCATGCACTTTGTGGATTTTAACTATAAATGAATACTCTCACTTTCCAAACACAAGATAAAGTTTTTGTGAAAATATAAAATAAATATCATATATAACCTTCTCATATATTTCTAAGAGGTTATCCTACCTACCTAAAGCCATCTACTGAAGGCTTGAGTAAACACTAGACATCAGGTAGTATCAGCCACTTAAAAATAGGTATACATAATGCTACTTCAAGGGAAAAAAGGAATAATAATACAGTATAGGAGTTTAGTAATGACTACACATATTCTAAGAATCATAAATATGTCCGTCCACATAGGAAATATGTTGATCAATTGTTTTTATTTTATTTGCTAATGCTTTTAGATTTTTCTGCAAACAAAAACGTTTCCTTTTAAAAGATTTAAATACTTATCTAATTGTAGCTTTGTAATGTATTCTAATCTCAGCCATATCTTACCAATGAAAATGAAATCCTGTACTTCTTTAAAAAAAATTTGAGATAATCCCATTTGATTCTACTACAAAAACCATTTTTAAATATATTTTTTAAAAAGCAATACACTATTCATTTAACACATCCAATCCCTTCTGCAAAATTGTGACTTTTCAACAATGGACTCCAGTATTTCATTTCAACTAGTTGAAGAACATACCGATTGGATTTGTGATCTTAGCATACTTATGAAGATATGAGTCCAAATCACATTTTTGTATAACCAAAGTAGATAAAGAATTTCAAGAGGATTAAAGACTCTATTACAGCAGTATAACACACATGAGTTAGTTCATTTTTAAACTTAAAAACTACCGAGATATTAAAATCGGTTCATATTTTCAACCAAGGTAAACATTTCTGAAGGATTTTTCTTCCATCACTGACTGATAGAGTTTGTGAATTTTTTGAACATTAACTAATAAACCAAAGTCTTTATTTGCTGCATTCAGAACATTGTTCTGTAGATTGTCTTTGGAACAATAAGACGATGCTATGGTATCCCTCTTTAATCCGTGAATGGTTTTGGACTTTTCTTTTGGCAGCTAGGACTTCGTTTCAAAATCAAAACTAACATATTTATGCATCTAGAAGTCACCTTTTACTCATATCTATAATCTGAAATTTTTTAAAAAACTCAAGGTTTTGAACCCAAGCTAACCATTCAGATAGTTATATAGATCTGACACTAGATCAATTAATTTTATGCTAAAATTTGCAATAAGGATTAATCCTACAATATCACAACTGTCTTATACGCTTGCTTGGTTAGTTTGATGCAAATTTCTACTTCAAAAGTAAAACAATCTCACATAGTTATAAAACATTATACTTGGAAACTTCAGACCAAACAGTACAAAATTTAAGAATAGTCCCCAAATATAAATAAAATAATTCTATCTGTATAATCCAAATAATTATGAATAGTATTTTAATATCAGCAGCAGCCATTCATATATGAATATGAGCATTCCAATTCCAAATGAAGAAGGTAAAAATACTAAATGAACTATCATTAAAAACCAGTCAACACTTAGACAATCCCCATATCAATAACAATCAACAATTTCAAACTGTTGTCAAGGCAACCCCCTTTTAACAATAAAGGTGGAATTCTACTTTTATTAATGGTCTAATTTACTTATATAGACCCTAAAGATTGCACTTCACCAATATAGAACTTTTAATTTTTCTAATTTATTGTATAGAAATGAAATTTGGTTTATCCTACTGATGTAACATAAAAACATTAGAAAAGTTTTACTAAAAAAAACTTGGCCTTTTAAATTTCTGCAAAAAACTGTTCTATCAGAAATATTTCAACATTCTTTTCTAGTTGTAGCTCTGGCAATGTAATTCATTCCCAGGTCTATCTTTCCAATGAATATAATTAACATAGCATTTCTTTAAAATGTTTTTGAGGTAATCCTTATAATGTAAATGGAGTCTACCTCTCCCTTGAAAAAGCCGTGCTTGAACTCATTAAACGCCCTTTTAGGAAATCTTGTATTGTTTGTTTCACAAATCCAATTCAATGAAGGTACGATTTTACAACCATGGACTTTGTATATCATATCCATAAAATTGAAGAACATATTCATTGGTCTATGACTATACCACTATATTTTTTAAATTGTTAACAGCATCTCTAAATGAAGATTTTCTAATGCTTTTGTTTATGTAAGGTATCCAATTCTCACTTCCAGACAAATAAATTAGGTAAAATAACAGTTCTATATACAATTAATTTAATTGCTTACAAGTTATTTCATTGTGATGAAATCCCTATCTTTTAATTTGCTAATAGTAGAGGTAGCACATTGAAATTTGTCCCGTTATCTCAGCATTTAAATCCCTTTCTATTTAAAAAACAAACCATCAAACATCATATGATTACCATTCTGTAGGTTTACACAATGTTTTTCACAGAGGCAAAACTCTCTAATCAGTAGATTACTCTGGTTTGCACTGAGTGACGATACTATATTGAGAGTTTTGTCTCTATTTTAAAAATACCAAAATATTTAAAATTGTCTCATTTTCAAGTTGATAATGATCCTCATCACTGCTGATAAATTATTTACAATATGTGGATGATCGTGCCATTTTTACCCTTCAAAAAATGGATAATAGCACAAATTCCTTATATTACATTCAATAAACATCACATGACCACCACCTCTTATGATTGTGTATAACTGTTGTTAAAACAGGCAAAGCTCACTATATACATATAAATATATTCCAACCAGTCACAACCTAAACATTCACAGTAAATGTAGTAATCAATATTTCTAATTGCTGTCAAGGTAACCTTCTCACCTTTTTAATAGCAAGAATGGAAATCCATTCTTACTAATGGTCCATTGAATATATATGGACACTTAAAGATTGCAACTTGACTATAGAGTATGAAATATTGTTACAATGAAGTTTAAATAAACCTCTTTAAATATGAAATAAACATGTCACTATAATGCAGACTAATAAATAGTCATCTATAACATTACTTAATACAATACTTTTAAATTGCCCATGTATTATTTAGAAATAATAAGCGAAATAGTGCCTAAAGCTAATCTGGGATAATGATGTAATATATATATATATTGCCACACACAACAAGCTAGAGTAATCAATGGATGCCAGAAGGCTTGTGCATAAGATCCCATCTAGTGCCTACTCATCCAATATCCCCAGACTAGTTTCTGGCTTATGGTCTTCATCAGTGAGGAGCCTTGGAGGGTGGCATTAGATCCTAAGATCTAGATGCAGTGCTCTCAGATCCAAGGCTCCTCATTGATGAAGGCCATAAGCCAGAAACTAGTCTGGGGATATTGGATGAGTAGGCACTAGACGGAAATTTTATGCACAAGCCTTCTGGCATCCATTGATTACTCTAGCTTGCTGAGTATGGCTATATATATATATATAGTGAGTTTTGCCTATATTACATTCCAAAATATAAACTACATTCTGCAGATCATCTTAGATTTGGAAAAAATAGCGCAATTATCTAAAAATAAAGAACCCATTTTTGTCATTGTTTTCGGTTTTAATCAATTCAAAATAAAATTCCATCTCAAATGTATTCCTTGATTCATTAAATCAGCTATAAACAGATCCAAAGACCACATTCAAAAAATTGATTATAATAAAGCAAATAAATATACTTACTTAAAACCAGTTTTTATTTGAAATGATTCGAGTTTTCCACCTGAAACAATAACACTTTACTTCATTCCATTATAAATAAACTTAACTAATTTCAAACAAAAGAATAGACTTACTTGATAAGTCTAATGCTGTGACCAAATCAATAAAACTACTTATTTAATAAAATCCTTGAAAGTATCTACACTGTAGTGGAAAATAATATTTCACAATAATTACCAGAATCCAGTTTATTAATCTTTTTGCCTAAACATTGGTATAGAAATCATTCCAAGGGTAAGTTGCATAACTTCATAAGTCCACATATTCTTTAAAAAAAAATCCAATATTTTTGAAGCTAATATATGATCATATTTTAAAACATTTCCAATTATTTCATCAGGTCCTACAGCCTTTCCATTTCTTTAAAATTGCAGAGTTGTTTTTTTGAGTTCCCTAAGCTGTTTATCTTTGTCCCAAATCTAAATTAGATGAAATGGATATATATTTAAAGATGTCATTTAAAAAATAAAATGTTTCCAATGCATTTGACATATCATTGCCATCATATAAAAGGTTATTATTGCTGGATTTAATAGGATTGAATTTCCGATCCATACGTTGATTTCAATATATCAAAAAAATCTCAAGTGATCACAATCTGAAAATGTCTATTCGCATTTTTATATTGGACTATTTCCTTCATCTAATATAAGTATTGAATGTCTTGAGAAAAATTTAACTTTATTTAAATATTCCAAATACATTCAACTGTTAGTAATAGCACATCAAACAGGTTAGTATATGCACAACGTTTTGAGAGGTATTATTCTCTCCTCTTCTTCAGGTGTTGCTGGCCTGACCAGAGACAGTCTAGCTTAGGATTTGAACCCGTATCCTTAGATTCTTGAATATATAAATGCTCAAGAATCTAAGGATCCAGGTTCAAATCCCATGCTAGTACTGTCACTGGTCAGGCCAGCAACACCTGAAGAGGGAAAAATAATACCTCTCTAAACATTGTGCTTATACTAACCTGTGTGCTATTACTAACAGTTGAATGTATTTGGAATATTTAAATAAAGCTAAATTTTTCTAAAGACATTCAATACTTATATTAGATGATGGAAATAGTCCAATATAAAAATACAACTAGAGCACCATCATCACAAACCTTCAGGAGATCAGCAAATGTCTATATCTCTTTCACAGTTTTGATTCCACAATCATTATCAAATCATATCAACAATTGAATTCTGTCTTCAAATCTCCAAATTTATTATGCTGCTTCACATTCAAAAAATACCATATACTTCTTTTTAATCAAATGACTAACAAGACCATTATCATTAAATTGTCGTGATTGTTTTAATGAATTCAAAAATAGATTCATTTGTATTCGAAACATACTCCTTAAGATAATCCAATGCCTTAGCAACATAATAATCCTGAAAATCCAAAGTAAAAATTTGTGTTTAATAATCATTGAAGTATAGCATGAATAATACATATTTCTAAAGAAGGAATGTTAATTTCTTCTGGAATATAATTGGAGTAAGTCCTATTTTTTAATGCAACTGTGCTGTCCAATGATCTATGCTGGTGTAGTCTGACTTCTACCTACAATATAACCTGCTTAATGCTTTAGTTTTGGACATGAATGCATCCATGTTCATTCATAACAATTTTTCTGTCTAAACAAGGTATTTGTGAATGTCCAATAACTTTTGCTCAAAGTTTTCTATTTGGACAATGTGTGCAGCCTCAGTTGACCCTAGTGTGTGATAGCTAGTTAGGAAACTCAGAAATATCTTCATCTCTGCTATTTTCCCTAGTAAAGATAAGAAGAGGAACTGGAGACTCCAGAATTCCCAACTGAATGAATGTGATTATCTCATTGGTTAAAAATAAGTCATACACCAAGTGACTTAATTTAATAAGCTTGTAATAAAAAAAAATGAAAGAGCGTGCAATAGCTCTAACAAGCTTTTATCGATAAATGCTTTGGCATTCCTCAGTGAGGCGCTAGGATATTTCAGACACTAGATCTAAAAATAACAACTCAAAGTCACGTGGTGTACGATTTATTTTTAGCTACTATTTTAGTTTTTGCTTTTAAGTATTAAGCAATGTTGTATTGCTAAGACTATTAATATATGGTTTGGCTAAAGAATTCTCAGCCCCATATAGCTATTTAAGTTGGATGGCTGGGTTTGAAGACATGTAGGTGTCTGAAAATTTGTTTGTCTAACTTAAATGTTAAATATCAGATAAGTGCTGACTTTGAGTTGGTATTTTTAAATCTAGTGTCTGAAATATCCTAACGTCTCACTGAGGAATGCCAAAGCATGAAACAGGTCTGAGGATAGGGATTATTTTTAGAGATTTTTTAAATGCTTTCTCTTGTCACATTTAAGGATAAAAGCTTGTTAGAGCTATTGCATGCTCTTTATGTTTTTTTTTTTAATTATCACATTGTTGATTGATAGTTTTTTCTGGATCTCAAACTGCTTTATTCACGATGTTTTATCATCTCCATCTTTGATCCTTTAATATTTACATCACTATACCTCTTCTAATCATCTTCATTGTATCAAAAGATTTGCTATAACCACATACTAAGTTATCTTCTCATTATGACAATCACAATATTTCTTATGTTTTTAAACAGTTACATTAATACTTTCAGCAAAAAGAGTAAGGCCAGGAACTCCATATACAATTGCTATATATTATATCAAAACCATGTAAATATTAATACAGAACTCGGCCATCATTCTTAAGGTTTTCAGAGCATTTCTTTTCAATTAAGCTTGAAAATCCATATTCTCATGCAACCTAAACCTGTTGTGATCCAGCTATCATATATCAAGTACTATTTCCAACAAAATTAGTTCATCAGGCAAGATGACATCTATCTTCTAACAACAAATACAATTTTTAACCATATCTTTCACCATTATCTAATTGTTTGTAATTTTATCATTGAGTTAAGGTGATTAAGGTTAACAAAAATCTTAAAAACTGCAGAATCTTGCATTTTCCTTAAGGGACCTACAAATATGTCATTGTTTAATGTCTAAAGCATTAACAAGTGCCTAAGAGGCAGTTATCTTGAATGAAAATTATGGACAATACATTATTAATACAGATGGAAACATAATGGATGAAATTAATCATAGAATTAAACTTGGGGTGCTTTTGTTAGAAATAACTTGATACTAAAAGGAAATATGCCTATGTGTTTGAAAAGGAAGTTTTTTAATAAATGTGTTTTACTAGTTCTTAATTATGGATCTGAGACTTTGACACTTAATAGAAGAGCAATACAGAAACTTCAAACCACTCAAAGAAGTATGGAGAGATGCATGTTGGGAGTAACAAGAAGAGATCGAAAATGCAATACACCTGGGTCTCTTTTTACGCGGATTTATTTAACGCGATTTTGAAGTTACGCGATTCATGTTTCTTCGGAAGTCGAACTTCGATAATGCGCTATTACTTTAAATAATAAATTTTGCGCACTTACATCATATTGAAAGTAATAGCACATTATTGGAATGCGACTTTCATCTTAGTAATTTCAATATTTTCAGTGCTTTATGCTAATAAGATTTTATGCAATATTGAAATTAAAATCACGATTACCACATTTTATGTATACACACATTAAATTTTACAAGATTATAATGTAAATTTGTTCAAACATTGCATGTGTTAATTTTGCACTTTAAATCACATTCCGTTTTTGCTTTTTAAAAAAGAACGTAATCAATTATTAATCATTTAGTGTCCGCAAGTTTATTTTTAATTATTTTCTTATTAATGACACTAATCACGAACATGCTCTTAAATTTCAATGAGAGCTAAATGGTTGTATGTCTGGATATCGCAAGCTTCATAAACAATTAATAAAATCATCATCTCAAAGATTAATTACTAATTACGCTGTCACCAGAAAACCATTAACACAACATGAGAGTGAAGTTGGTGCTAGTTTATTTCCTCTTGTGAAGAATCTGATTTTTTACCAGTTTGCAAACGAACCAGTTTATCGGCAAGTAGCGATAATAATTAAAATGTGTATAAAAAATTTTTTTTATTTATTTAAATATTTTGATATCCGGTCATTAGCCCATGTCACTAGCTCAGGGAGTAGCAGAGATTTAATAATATAATATCTTATCTAATTATATTTCAATATTAAAAAATAAATAAAATAAGCCACTGCCAGTAATTAACATACAAAAATTTATTTACGCACATATATATATAAGATTTAACATGGTTATTTTACTATATTTACTTTAACATTTAACTTTATTTTTAACTTTTATTTTAGATTTTTAATTTACATTTTAAATTTTATACTATTATTAGTTCGCACAAATGGATTTAAAAAAGTTTGTTCTAAAACATGTTGAGTATAGATCGGTTACATAGATTTCATGGTTAAAGACATTTCAAAATAAACATAAATGATCAAAATATAAAGTCATTGATACTGTCAATTGCAGAGGGAAATTTATAAGTAACCCATTAGCATTCACATATAAGATGCTTGCATTGACATCAATAACTTAAAAGACATCCAAATAAATACATTTTAGATACTCACTGTAAGGTATCATTATTTATCGAATATCTATATATTTTGATCAAATATGAATACCCAAAACATAATTAACCGATAACCAATCCATGCAAGCGTCTATAAACAACTTAAATTTAATGCATTTTTATTTAGTGTCGAGTATGAATAGACTACATAGATTTGCATTTGAAAAGAAAATATTCTATCCTTATTTAACCTTAGGCCAAAAGTTCGCAGTCGAACTAATGCCAATTCATCTGATATATCGATGTATTCTATGTAATACGAAATACGGCAGCACAAAAAATTAAGAGAAGAAATTGCCTCTCATCAGATAGGAATACTACATCTATCTGACAAGAAGAGCAATAAAAAAAAAAAACTCCATAGAAAGCAACTGTAGTCTCCAACTTATAATTCCTTCCATAGGCAAACGGGTGAGTGCGGCGTATACAAACGATTCTGCCCGTAGCGCATCTTGCATTACATCTACTAACTACACCAATATATCCAATCCATTGACCCAATTTAACTACGAAACAAATAACCTAAGATTACCCTCCCCTAATATAACTTTACAAATCTATACAGCCATTCATGCCTGACTTAAGTTTATCATTGATATATTTTAATTTATCGGAAAACAGAAATCATAATAAACTTAAAGAACAAAAAAAAACTAAATGGGAATGATTTTACAAAAGAAATACATTAAATAAAATTATAACTAATTAATAAATAACGTTGGTCAGATAGGATTCTATTTCTTATAAATTAAAGACTGAGAAAGTTTATATTTTAAAGTTTTTAGTGTTTCAAAATGTTTTTAAAGTTCTTACGATTTTTTTTCCAACGTTCCTCTTTATTCATTGCATGCCGTTTGGAATCCACATTAAATCCCCCGACGATCCTGTTGTCCTCAATATAAGAAAAGCGATGTTTCATTTTTCCATTTTTAAAACAACTGAAGGAATTGAAAGTGCATCTTTCAATCCCTTCACCTCCAACTCTCCGACTTAACACATCTCAGTCCTCTCTTAATAATCCATAATAATTTCCAACTTTTCCTTTTATATTAATCTTAAGGATTGACTCAACATTACATCATCGATGATGGTGGTCTTTTTGCTGAGGTCCGATTCCATAGGGATTTCTTTTTATTTGCTAAAAGTTTCTATTGTTTTCCTATCTGACCGTTGTTTATACATTTAAATGCCCAAGGGCTTGTTCACTTGGACTAATTAAAATAATCATTTCCATAACATTAATTAACCTGTTTTCCAAATCCAAAGATATATTTAAAGATAAATTTAAAGATATAATTTTATCTCCAAATCTTTTTAAAATTTAGTTTTAAAATACTTTTTCTTTAATAAAGTTTTATTTTAATAATTTTTCTCATCTGTGCGATTTATATTATTTTCAATTTTTCTGTCTTAAAAAAAAAATTTTAAATGCAAACTTTTTATTTTAATGTTTAATAATAAAAAAAAATAATGTAACGTCGTCTGCACTCGTTACACTTGATTACTGATATTTCTCAAATACAACCATATCTGATGAATTCTCTGACAGTTCAGTTATAGGTAGTTCTATTCCACCAGATGATGTAAAAAAATCCAAACTTACAGACTTGTTTTTGTCATTATGAAAAAAATTAAATAAAATGGTGGAAAGGGAGAGGCAGAGCAATAGATTGAGATCTGAAGAAGACTGCTAGGGACAGTCGAAACTGTTATTATATTAATAAAAATTATTTGCCTAAAGTTGTAAGAAGATTGTGACTATTTAATAAAATATATTGTTATATGATGAAAACCAGTGGATAAAAAAAAAAGGAATGTCTAATGTAAATAGATAAATATATATGACATATTATTAACTGGGATAGAAAAGATAAAAATATATGCAAATTCAAACACATTGTTTCAATAATTTCTGCATTTTTGAAAATTTCTAAAAAAAATTCAAGGAGATAAGTATCAAAACAAAAAAAATTGAAGATGAATGTTGATTTTCCACATATAATTATACCGTTTTATCATTAGGAATTTTTCAAGTTATGACCCTTCCATAACTGACACACCCTTATAATATGATCAAATGATCGCAACGAATCATTATTTGTAGTAATTTCTTATTTCTAATCACTACCTCAAAGACATTTATTCTAACACATACAAATCACATGACTCAAGACTGTAATTTTTAGACTATGTTCACATAAATAATAGCAATGATTGCGGTTATGTCCAACTTCAAAATGATATACCATTATGGTTTTACTTAATAGAACATGGAATGATTTATTAAAATAATTGTGACACAACTAATTATAGAATTAAAACATTTATTCTTTGTAAGAAAAATAGTTAATTACAATTGTATATACAAAATGATTTTATAGATATATATACATATACAAAAAAAAAAAATTACAAGTTTCGAAAAACATATCTCATAAGAGTACCCATATAATAATATAGACAAATTGATCTTCAGTGGTCCATATCTCCACCTTGAAATTTTTAATATCAGGGGTTGGGAGTCATGGACTCATAATATTTCTTCTTAATCCAAGTTCATCAAAAGCTCTTTATTGTTAAGTGTTTGGTATCTTCTTAAAAAACTACGTGCAATCGGCATAATACTTATATCCACTTTTGCTCCCTATCATCTTATTTGGTAGTGAGATTATATTATTATTACAGTAAAAAATATTTCTCTCTTTTAATTAATAAATTTATGTTTAATCCATTTCTATAACTTAATTATCTTTAATCTCACAGTTTATCTTAGATTATGTTATTGTTCTAAACGTAATTACAGTTGCCGATACTTTAGTAACTAGTATACATACATATATCAAAAATGTCTAATTAAATACTTAATTTATATATTCATAATAACATATTTAGTTAATTAAACCATTACATATATATATATATATTTCAACAATAAATATATGCAGCATGTATATAGCAAAGCTTTAACAAGTAGTTTAGCTTAATTTACTTAGCTTGCTTTAGCCTGTTATAGACATAACAATAGTTATAATAGGGAATGGATTTGTATATATATTTTTCATGCTAATTTAGATATGGTTTACATATAGCGTTATGTAGAGTGGATATGCCATTTCTTAGACAAGGGAACACAGGATTCTTTCTTGTTACTGGTGTACTTGTCTTTAGAAATGTGCCAAACTTCCTTAATCTTTTATAGAGCGTCATTGCATTCCATGCAGACGATATTGACAGAGGATGGGACGAAGGCGTGTCCAGTTGAGGAGAGGTATTCAAAAAAGATTAAATGGGTTTTATTTCCTATCTATTGCTACATCTATGACTCATAACAGTCAAAAGCTAGTTAAGCAAACTAAGCCAAACTATTCATTAAATCTCTGCTATATATGCGTTCCATATATTTATTGTTATTACATTATGCTTCAGACAAAAGTAATAGCTCTACATTACATATATACATTTCTAGCACCAGCTACTGTAACAGACATGTGTGTTTATAATTACCAAATATATTTTCAAATATACGTACTGTATTAAAGGTAATGTTAAAACATGCTTCAAAATTTGGTTCATCAAATCGCATACAATGGAGTAATATTTAGACACTCTTATCAATGCAGAGAGAAGCCACTAAGTGCTTCATCACTATAGGAATTTTATTCCAGACCTTAAATGGAATTCTAATTTGAATATTATACCTCGCTATGCCATTATGTGGGATGAGGGACTCGTGAATATATTTCTATGGATATCTAATGGGTTCCCAATTCTATACTAATGAGATAGATGGATTTTTTTCACACTGGTATGACTGCCTAGCTACTAATTCATTTATAGAAAGTTTGCGATTTGATGAACCAACTTTGATATGCATACATATATATATATACACACTTATAGTATCATCATTCTTATAAACTTATTTTAATAATTATATAAGATAAATATTAAGCAATAAAATATCAATGTTTTTGATTATAGTCTCTAAATATTTCGCAATACTATATCCTTTATATCAGTGGTCTTCAACCTTTTCACAACTGCGGACCGGCAAAAATAAGGATAAGATTTCGCGGACCAGCAGAACTGCTTAGCCTTAGATGAACATAAGTGCTTACCTTCACATGCTGAACACTCTTTCTCGAGTTGCGCAGTTATACTGCTACAGAAAACAGTACAATAACAATCATTCTCATTAATGTGCTTGCATTTCTACATTTATTATTTCATTGTTAAAACAAACACGAATAAAATGTTATTCACCTGAATGCTGGGAAATATCACAGCTAGTATAATTACATGACAATGATAAATGTAATATCTGTATTTAATGTTAAATATACAAGATGAAATTATATATATATGGAGGTTGTCTTTTGATAATAGTAAGGGCAAAATAAAAATCACGTAATTAAAATCACCGTACAGCCAAAAAAAAGGCGCCGTATTTTAAATCTGAAAAAATAAAACGAAATTTGTAAAAGTCTAAAGTTTTGATGTTATTGTAATTTTTTTGTGCTGGTGTGTTGAATGGATCAAAAAATGTAATTAATAGAAAAAGTTTTTTTTTTAAATGGCAAAATAGACATTGTGTAATAGAAATAAAGCTAAAAAAAAAAAATCATCGTATAGTCGCCGTCTTTTAAAAAAAAGACAATGAAAATTGAAAAAGTCAAAAGTTTTGATTTTATTTGAATTTTTTGAGGGGGGAGGGGCTGAGAAATACTTTGTCATCACTGAGACAAAAGATAGAGACCAAAGTTATTTTTTGTTTGTTGGTTTTAAAAATAAGTGTTTTAGTATTTTAGCGGTATACAAATAAAGCCCCAAAAAATATCACCTTATAGGCCAAAAAAAAAGTGGGCGTATTTTTAAACAAAAAAAAAAGAAAATGAAACTTGAAAAAGTCAAAAGTTTTGATCTTATTTTAATGTGGGGGGGGGGGGGTGGATTGAGAAATACTTTGTAAAAGTTAGAGATAGAAATTTTTTGGTTATTTTTCTTTTTAAAAAAGGTGATAAAAATTGATTTCAAAAATAAAAGCAAGCCAAAAAATATCTTATTTTAATTTTTTTGGGGAGAGTGGGTTGAGAAATATTTTGTCTTCACCGAGACAAAAGTTATTTGTGGTTTGTTTTTATTTTTAAAAAAAGATAATAAAAATTGGTTTTAAAAATAAAAGTTTTAGTATATCAGCGGTATACAAATAAAGGCAAAAAATATATCACCTTATAGGCCAAAAAAAAACGTGGTCGTATTTTTAAACAAAAAAAAAAACTGAAACTTGAAAAAGTCAAAAGTTTTGATCTTATTTTAATTTGGAGGGAAGGGGGGTGAATTGAGAAATACTTTGTAAAAGTTAGAGATAGAAATTTTTTGATTGTTTTTCTTCTTAAAAAAGGTGATAAAAATTGATTTTTAAAAATAAAAGTTAAAGCCAAAAAAGATCTTATTTTAATTTTTTTTTTTTGGGGGGGGGGGAATGGGTTGAGAAATACTTTGTCTTCACTGAGCCAAAAGTTATTTTTGGTTTGTTTTTATTTTTAAAAAAAGGTAATAAAAATTGGTTTTAAAAATAAAAGTTTTAGTATATCAGCGGTATAAAAATAAAGGCAAAAAAGATATCACCTTATAGGCTAAAAAAAAAGTGGCGGTATTTTTAAACAAAAAAACAAACAAACTGAAACTTGAAAAAGTCAAAAGCTTTGATCTTACTTTATTTTGGGGTGGTGGGGGTATATTGAGAAATATTTTGTAAAAGTTAGAGACAGAACTTATTTTTTGGTTTTTATTTTTAAAAAAAGGTAATAAAAATTGATTTCAAAAATAAAAGTTAAAGCCAAAAAAAAAAAAAACACTAAAAATGAAATAATAAAAGAGAGAGTAGAAAAAATTTAAGAGATCAAAAAAAGTCACGTTACATTTTATTGTTTTAACAACGCTGACAAGCGGCCATGATTGGCTATCAAAAGACAACCGGAGTTTGTATAATAAAAAACTTTTTTCTAACCCCCCCCCCCATAAACATCTGTGATAAATAGAAAAACAAATTAATTTATGTATGATTGATTAGATTTTGTTTTTGTTCTGTTTCTTTTTTTTTAATCGGGTAAAAATGCGATGAAAAAATAAATAAAAATTGTTTATATTAATTAAAAGTTTAAAATCTTATTATTTTGTTATTACAAACTTTCTTGCCAGTCTAGCGCGGACCGACAAAAAACTTCTGCGGCCCGGCGCTGGTCCATGGATCGATGGTTGAAGACCACTGCTTTATAGTACCGTATAGTATTTTTATATGATATATTATTTATATGTATCATATTATAAAAGTGAGATGATATAAAGATTATTGAAATATTAAAAAAAAGATAATAATACATATGATTTGTATTATACAATATATAAAAATTTTACAAAATGATATTAAAATCTAAGAATAAATTTTTTACATAATTTATTTTATTATTAGATTTTGTGGAGCTCTCAGGCAGGAGTGCAAAAACTGTAAGCATGATTGACTTCGTGGTTTTTATTCAGTAACTTATTCAACAAAAAACGATTCAACATGATTTGAATAACATGTTAGAACACAATGCTCATACTATCAGTAGAAAAACCACCGTTAAACAAATGACATATAATAAAATAAAAATTATTATGTGTAGCTTTAATGATATTTTATTCTGAAACATTTAATTTTACTGTTATAGAATGCTCTGAGAGAAACACTTTTTTTTTTAAAGTATTGTTTTCTATTCACTATATACAATGTTAAAAAATTATAATTTCCAAATTCTTAGTCAAAATGACTTTTTTTTTTTAAAAAAAGACAAACAAATGCAATGATACACTGCAATTTGTAGTTTCCACATTACGTTTCTAAAACGTAAGACATATTTTCATTCTGAATATCTATAAAAGAAATGAACTTATTGGAAAGTTTGATTAATTATAAATAAAATAAAAAAATATAAAAAAGTTTGAATAATTAGAAATAAAATAAAAAGCACAAAAAACTTCCACTTACTTATCAATATTAAAATCAATAAAAATAATTTCAAAGTTCATACCCCTAAAGTTCTGTTTTGTGAGAACATTTTAGCGATGTATAAAGTCCTTATTAATGAAAAAGTTGTCCCCAAACATTCACAGAACTTCCACTAACGGATGAAAATATTCCCAATCATAATAATGACTTCAGTAATGATGACGTAATTTCATTAGTTAGCCATAATTTATCAATAGCAAAATTCTTCTTCTGCCACTAAAATAAATAAATAAAATAGTAAAGTGTAAAACTATTAATATTAGCATATTTTAATAACAAATAAATGGAGAAAAAATAACTAAGATCTAATCTACAAAAACTTAGACCATTGTTTAATTGCGTTCATTTGTTTGTTTATTGTATAAAACAGATGAACATTAAATTAAAACGTTGAATGAAAAATATTTTAAATAACAACAACATACACAAGGTATGACAATTTAATTCCTGGAATGCGCCTCCATAAAATATACGTTGAGACTCTTAATCTCAGGGTCGTGGGTTCGAGCCCCACGTTGGGCGCCATTGTAACGATCCGGAGAAAGGGACTTAACGTAAACTGCACTACGGGGCGCCATCTAGGCATTTGAACCTAGAAAAATTTATAAAGTAGGCAGATACGTAAGTCAAAAAAAAAATTTTTTTTTTTTTTTGCATTTTGCATCCGGTCGTTAGCCCATGTCACTAGCTCAGTGGAATAGCAGAGATTTAATAAGATAATCTAAGAGTATATATAAAAAAAAGAATAAAATAAGCCACTGCCAGTAATTCACATACAAACATTTATTTATGCACATATATATAAGGTTTAAAATTACTTTAGTGATTTACATTTAATTTAACATTTAACATTATTTTTTTTTTACTTTGATTTTACTTTAATTTACATTGCATTACTATTATATTATAAATTTACATTTTTAATCAAGTTCGCACAGATGGGATTATATTAACCTGTTTAATATGTTGCTATAGATCGGTTACATAGATTTCAACGGTCAAAAACATTTCAAAGTAAACATAAACGATCAAAATACAAAGTTATTGATTACTGACAATTGCAGAGGGAAATATAAGAAACCCTCTAGTATTCATCGTAAGATACCTGCATCGTCACCAATAACTTAAAAGACATCCGAATAAATACCTTTTAGATACTCACCGTAAGGTATCAGTATTTGTCGAATGTCTATATATTTTGATCAAATATGAAACGCAAAACGAAGTTAACCGATAGCCAATCCATGCAAGCGTCTATAAACAACTTAAATTTAATAGTTTTATAGGATCGAGCCTGAATATACTATATAGATTTGCATTCTAAAATAAAATATTCTATCCCTATTTAACCCTAGGCAACACATTTCGCAATCAACCGGCGCCAATCCATCTGATACATTCATGTATTCAATGTAGCATGATACGACAACACAATTATATTGTCAGGAATGTACATCTGAACAATATGAAGAAAGAAAAACGACATTGACTCTCCACCCACAGGAATGTGACATCTGTGGGCAAGTAGATCAATAAACTAAAAACTCCATAGGAATGGGCTGCGGTCTTCTGCCGACTTACAAACCCATCCATAGGCAAACAGAGGGTGTGTGGCGTATTTTATAATCCTGCCCGTAGCGGATCTCATGCTTACACCTACTAATTACATAAATATATCCAATCCATTGAACCAATTCAACCACGAAATGAACAACCCAAGATTACCCTCCCTTAATTATCTTTACAAATCGATACAGCCATTCACGCCCGACTCAAGTTTAACATTTTTTTTATAATTTATTTAACGGAAAACAGAAATCATAACAACTTAAAGAACAAAATTAAATAAATAAATAAATAAATGGAAATGATTTTACAAATTAAATACATTAAATAAAATTATAACCAATTAATAAATATTGTTGGTCAGATAGAATAATATTAAAATCATTTTAAATATGAAAAGTTTTTAATTTACTGTTCATAAATTTTAAAGTTCTTACGGTTATTGAAATAGTTCATCCTATTATATTCCTGGCCGTTTAAACATGAATTCCCACGTCGTCCGAAGATTAGTATCCGGTTGATTTATTTATTTATCCTTTGGAGATTTTGTTTTTCGTGTAGTTGGTCCTCATTGTATAAACGATGGCCCATTTTTTTCTCTTTCTTAGCAGAACTGAAGGGATTGAAGCTGTGCGTCTTTTTCAATCCCCCCCAGCGCTAATACCTAGCTGTTACATCGTCAATAATCAATCAATTTCCAGTCACTAGTCACTGATTAATAATTTCCAAAATTTTCCTTTTATATTAATGTGAAGGATTGAATTTACATTACGTCATCGATGAGATGATCCTTTTCGTTGAGGTCCGATTCCATAGGGATTTCTTCTTATTTGCTAACAGTTTTTATTGTTTTCTTATCTGACAGGTGTTTTTACATTTAAATGCTGAAGGCTGGTTTACATTTAACTAATTAACAATCATTTCCATTTCTAATTAATTACCCTGTTTTCCAAATCAAAAATATATTTAAAGACAGATTTAGAGATATAATTTTATCTCCAAATCTTTTTAAAATTTAGTTTTAAAAATACCTTTTTCTTTAATAAAAATTTTATTTTAATAATTTTTATTATCTGTGCGACTTAATATATAAGAGTTTAAGACGATATTTTAATTTCAATTTTTAATTTTTAAAGAAAGTTTTTAAATGCGAACTTTTTATTTTAACTTGTTTAATAATTATATATAAAAAAACAATGTAACGAACGTCTGTGCTCGTTACATATCAGTAAAGTTACTTAAAAAAAAAATGATCAAAAAAAAAAATATTTTACTTAGGGTTAGTAATTACGGTATTAACAAAATTTACAAAATTATTACTAATTTACAAATTGACCAATTATTATCGACCATGGACTCGGAAAAATGGACAATGTTTGCTAAAATTTAAAAAAAATAAATGAGTATCAAGTTAGTTCGAATAATTAAGGAATATTTAAGTTAATAATAGTAAATATATAATAATCTTAGAGTTTTTAAAATGTCAAAACTCTCGATTATGTCTTATCGATTATATTGATATCCCAGCTCATAAGTCTAGAACATAGCGGAGCGTGACATACACAAAATAAATGTGTAAAATCAAAATAGAAAAACGAAATAAATAAGTGTATAAGGAAAGTGTTAATGAAAATAAAACTTTAGTAAATGATTTAAAATATGATTCCGTAATATAAATAAATATGTAAACTGATGTCCGTGATGGTTTAAAAATAGTATCGTAAAACTAATATTTAATATGTTCATAAAGGTTTGAAAATAATTTGTGAGATCAGATTAATAATAAAAAATATATATATATAAAGGCAATCTAAGGTGTATTAAGAGTGTGTAAGTATGCATGGGTATATACGCGCACATACACTGTAATATTCGGTAAATACGATACCTTATGATGAGTATCTTAAATGTATTTATCCAGATATCCTTTTAGGTTATTTTCTTGGTACTGCTGCACCTTATGGTGAGTGCAAAAAGGGGTTTATTTATTATAGATTCCCTGTAAGCAAGTCCAGTAATAACTCGATATCTAGAGTATTAGTAGGTGTAGAATTATGCTGCACATATACACATGTGTTAAATAAAGATGTTAGTAACGATTTACAAATAATATTATAAGATTAGAAATAAAAGTATAAAGTCAGTCTAATGTGCTCTTCCGAGTAGGTAAGTATGCATGGGTATATACGCGCACATACACTGTAATATTCGGTAAATACGATACCTTATGATGAGTATCTTAAATGTATTTATCCAGATATCCTTTTAGGTTATTTTCTTGGTACTGCTGCACCTTATGGTGAGTGCAAAAAGGGATGTATTTATTATAGATTCCCTGTGAGCAAGTCCAGTAATAACTCGATATCTAGAATATTAGTAGGTGTAGAATTATGCTGCACGTATACACATGTGTAGGAATTATCTAAAATAAAAAAAAATTAATAAATCTTTATAGTCAACAATTAAAATTGCAAGAGATAAAATGGTCAAAAATGACGCATTTTACTCTAAAACGGAGGGGGGTGTAATGTGCCAATGCCAAATTGGCACATGTATATAAAATAATTTTGGATAAAAATTATTATCAAAATCTTTCGGAAAAAAGAATTTGAAAGTTACAATTAATTACTTTAAAGAGGGGAGAGGGAGTTTTCCTATAAAAAACAAAAAAACAAACTAAGAGTTTCATAAAAGTTAAAGAGTATTATTATTATAAATTAAAAGTTTAAAAAAAATATAAAAATCTCTTTTCATTCCAGTTTATTATAATAGATTATATTAGTGCGTGCAAATGTAAACAAAAGTATGCATGTAAGATATATACAAAAAATAAATAAATAAAGAAATGAAATGTATTTCAAAAGAAACACAGTGGTGGACTGCTAATTAAAGATATGAAAACAACACATTTTAAAATAGCTACTACTAATCAAATATTCAATCGAAAAACACGTTGTCATATAATTAATCTAAAGGAATTTCGACAACACGTATTGCCGGAGGATATTAAGACAAAAACACTTCGCAGGTATAAATAGACTTTTTTTCGTTTTATCATTCAGTCAGTTGGAGTTTGAAATTCAGTCTAATTTTACTGTGTCAGTTTACAGAAATGCAGTGCTGAAAAGCTTTTGGAAATATACGCTTGTGCTCCAGCCTTTTAGTCCCATAAGATCATCAAAACCTGCCTGAGAAATAATGTCTGGATAACAACACAGAAACCCTCCGTCAAAACGTGCAGCTGTCTCCAAGAAGAAACCAACGGATTACCATAAATTCTCTTCCATAAACAAAATCTAACCGGTTAGATACAATCCATCAGAAGCAGCAGAAGTAGCCACCGACAAGAAAAAAAATCCTAGGTATCTGTTTTATTATTATTTACAAGTAGTAGTCACCACTGTAATCCGTAAATATTGAAGATTAACATTATATGAACTCTATCATACATAAAAGGAACTATTGATGTGTGTGCGTGAGTTTCAAATGTTGTTAATGCCTTATTATTATTTTTGCGAATGAGAGTTAATTTAAATGTCTAAGATTATGTTGCTTGTTCATGAAATATCCTATCATATGTTAATTTAAAAAAAAAAAAAAAAAAAAATGTGCGTGTGTGAAATTTGGATTTATAAAATGTTTAGAATGCGTTTATGTTGGTTAGTAAATTATATTTAAACTTAATTGATGTTGATTGAAATAAATTATCTTTAAAATTAAACTTGATCTGTCGGTCAATTCTTTTTATCAATCTCTTATTAACAATAAATATCATTGATTAAAATTAGACTGGGCTGGTTAAGGGAATTGTTTCGAGCGCTGGATTATGAGCCTACTACCCGAATATGTTAGTCTTCAGACTAGCTGGCGCCCCGGGGTTTACCCCGAAACAAATAAAGTATTTGGATGGTAGGGGTTTGAATCTAGCAGCCGAGATGGGCCATTGTTGATAGTTAAAGCTATTAATAAGATCTCCCATTTTGCTCGAACGTGCCGGTTCGTTCACCTAACCTTTATAATATTAAAAATGTATTATGAAGGAGTTTGAAACCGGCCAAAACTTATATATACGTATAAGTAGGTGGTTTCAGCGGTTCGACCCGGTACAGTATATAATATAATATTAACTCATCTATGCACTTTACGACTGTTTCCCAATGCTTTAATTACCACCCTCTTTGTAAGTTTCGATTGCCCCAGCAATCTTCTTCAGAACTACAACATAATACAAATATATACATATAAATATACATGAGCATATAATTTACATTCTATATATACATCTTATAATCATCATTTATTTAATACCTCTTAAACATTATTATATATTATATATGTCACCCTTTTTACATTCTATATTTATCAAAACCTCCTATAATCATATATATCGTATTTTCATTTTACTCTTATTATTCTTTTAAATACTTAATTCTAACTTAATATCTTTTATACTTTACAAAAAAATATACGTGTGGAAGTGTACATTAGTGGCTACTGTCGCCTTCAAAGTAGCCCCTTTATGCATTTATATAATGATATTTCTGGAAGCATACCAGGAACTCATTTTCAGGAATACTGTCGAGAAGCTGTCTCACATTCTTTTGGATATCAGTTATAGTAAAAAATCTTCGCCCTTTCAGCAATTGTTAATTTTTTGGAAATAACCAAAAATCACAGAGAGTTAAGTTGGGTGAATAGGCAAAAGTCTAGTTGTGCAATTGATTTTTTGGGATCCAAAAATCTCTCTCAATGAGCGCACTACTCACCCATTTTTATGACAAAGCGTACACATGGATATTTATTATCTTCTCAATAGCTAACTAAGTCTGTGAGCTTAAAATTTACACGTGTTTAGCTTAAACATGTTCAAACATGAATGTTTAATAGGCATGTAATTTCGATATAATCAGGTCATGGGTGACACCATATGGCCATTCCAGGAATTAAATTGTCACACCTTGTAATGCTGAAGTATTTATAGAATCAGATATAGAAAAATGGAGATAATAAAACACATGTCAGCTCAACGATTATTAAAGAGGCTGCATTGAGTATAAACATATAAAAGCTTTGCACAAACTTTTACACACACTAAAAAGTAGAACAGATAAAATTACAAATAGTAAAAAGATATCAATAGGAAGAGCAGTTCTGGTTTGTAAGCTATTATCACCATTTAATCTTTTCCTTACAATAGACAATGCTTCTTCACGTGGTACACTCGTGAATAAACTTTCCACATCAAAGCTTACCAGAAAGTTAGTTTTTTCAATTTTCATGTTCTTGATTATTTCTACAAGGTGTCTAGAATCCCTGACAAATGACTGGGTCTTGTATGCTGAAGGACTTAGAACTTTGAAAAGAAATCTTGACAAATTTTGGTGAGATGAATTTCAATAGGTCTTAATGGAACATGATCCTTTTGGATTTTAGGTAGACCACAAGGATAAAGAATCTTACTGAAATATGATATTTTACTTTTTTTTCTGAATCAGTGAAGTACTCTGATGCATTCTGAGTAATGCTTGTAACTTTGTTTCTGCACTCGGTATCGAATTTTTTGCCACTTTTCTGTATTGGCCTGCGGTGAGGAGTTCTTGTATTTTGTTGTCATAATCAGTTGTTTCCATTACAACTGTTGCATCGCCTTTGTCAGCAGGGAGAATAATTATAGATTTATCTACTTTGAGAGATTTAATTGCTTTCCTCTCACCATAGGATATGTTTGACTTCAATTTTTGTTGCTTGTCAAGTGTTCTTTTTATTCTCCAGCATAATTCTGCTGCTTCTTCTAAAGGCAATTTTTGAGTGACTTTTTCAGTGGCTGCCATTATATCTAATAAATTATTACTTAATTATTTAAGTACAAGGATAAGAAGGCCACTCTTATCTTTTCAAAGTCTCTATTTTGTGCTTGGGTTTGAGAGTATCCTCTGTACTGTAACGGTAAGAAAAGTAGAGCTGCTTTAACCTAACCTAGAGATGCAGATAGAGGGGGTTCGAACCTCACCTACTCCTCTAGATTGCTACTAAGCGACTTACTCCCCAAACCTCACTAGAATTTAATCTTAATGTATGCCCGGTGGTCAGGGAGAGAAGAGACCACGAAAAGGAAATTTTACATATATAATGATCAGATGTACATACGTATGTTACAAAAGAAAACAATACTAAGTGGTTTTATTTATAGTGAATGAAAGATAACACAAACTTTTATTATTTACATTAAAAGAATTCATACAATGTTTTATTAATAGTGTCACAGGCTATTTTCACTGCAACCGGATAGACATATTTGAAAGATCCATTGATCGTAATGATAAGAACAGACAAAATTTTACATTATCATTTCTTTCTTTAAAATATTCCAGCCAATGGAAGTGTTACGTAAAAGATATCAAGAGAGAGAGAGAGATGATTCATTAACTCTGTGGTTGGAGAACATAGAAATAAATAGGTGGTCAAACTCAACTAAACACTTTGGACAGGTTTAAATCCCCACCCTACTTATGATTTAAGAAGAATGATAAAGTGACCCCAACAGGAATTTCCAGCCATAATTGAAACATTTCGATGATATTTTGAGAAAGATTTCCTAATAAATATAAATATATAAGACCATGCACACAGGCGATAGCATATAGTGGGCTATGAGGCTAGAGACATAACAGTTACCAAGAGGTTAACACAAGACCGGATAGCTCTCCGTCTCTAAACTAGGTTAGAGAGAAAAATGGAATCCGTTCGCTAAACGCGTGACCCGGATTCAGGATCGGAGTTTTTTGTTGCTTATGTCCAGTTACGTACATTTAAGGAACTGAGACCGACATGAGATCCCGAACAATTTATTTATTTTTCAGAAGGTCCGAATGTAGGTATGTTAACCTAAGCAAACTTGGCAAAAGAAGCACTGTAATTTATGCTGAGCGGCCCAGTAGATCACCCGAGGCACGATACCATATAAATACGGTCAACGACCTTTAAATTTAAAAAAAAAAACCTCTGCAAAATATATATCTTAGGAAAGCTCAACTATCACTGAAAATCCGCAGAAAAATAGTAACTTCACCTTTATAAAATTTGAATTAATAAAAAGAACAAGTGGGCGAATATTTTATTTATTTAGTTGAAATTTAACCCACTAAGCCAATGCTATTTAATAATTTTTTAATACATATAGTCAAAATGTACTCTCTCTTAGTACTAAAATATAAATGCGAACGTTTTATTTCACACTCTTTAAAATATAACTTTAAATTTGTAACCCTTCATTGACTAAAATATACTGGCATTTGATAAGGATCTTTCTTTTATATGTATATAAAAAACTAAGTTAAAGTTTGGAAAGTTTTATAATAGAATATCTAGCAATTTAAATCTTGATTTTAAAATAAGAGTTTTGCACTTTCTATGATTTGCTTCCTTTTCTTTCTAAATAAATAGTTATATAAAATATATAGCTTAATTACGGGAGTATAATGGCAGAAAGTTAAACGAAGCATTTTTCAATTAAACTAATAAGAACAATGGCCGCCATTATATATAATAACCCCTCCCATTACGATATAAAAAAAAAAGAAAAGAAAGCAATTAATGAAATATAATTTCACAAGATTCGAATACATAGATTTAAAAAAACATATATATATAGAAAAGCATAAATATACATTGAAATTGCAAATTACAAAGATATTTTAATAATTTATGGGAACGTTACCAGTAACTAGATGGGTGGGTCAAAATGAGTTCATTTGATGTTTCCCCGCAGGTCTTCTCGGTTCTTCAAATTTGTTTTTCCATGTTTTTGAGAGCAGATTTTCACGGATACAGGGCAGATACTTTTGTTCTCTGGCTGGCTTACATGATTACGACTCCTGCATCAGGAACAGCTAAGGAGAGCGAAGGCAAAGAAGTTACCCCTGCATTTTTGCAGAGCAACACATTTCTGGATTCTTTTATTTATATGCTGAAAGAATAGAGTGCAGCTTGAAGTAAGTACAGCAAGCAAGAGTTCGCTATATTGTCCAATCTTTCAGCAAAATTTCTTCCAACAAAATTCTTAAGATTTCTCTCTGACCTTCAGCACAGGTTACCAGCAAGCATAAGACCAAGAACAAAAGAAAAGTTCTTTATTTATACCCTTTTTCCATTATGTTTTTAATCTGCTAATTAGTAGCGAATCATGCCCGTTGTTTCAAATTTTTCCTGTTATCTATTTTTATCTAATTCAGAAAAATGTTTTACTAATTAAATTCCTTTTCCTAATGGATTCTATTTAATTAAGAAATTCATCGAATTCTACCAAATATATTTTAAAAATAATTGCAATTATAATTTTAACTTTCTATATTTTATTTTATTAAATCTTTTAATTTAGGCAACTATTTGAGAAAACGATAAATTTAGTTTGAAAAAGAAACATACATTCACTGTGGTTGGACTTAGGGTCTTAGTTAGTTCACAGTGAATGGTGAAGCCAGCATATATATTTATATATATATATGCACAGCTTCGGTACTTAACTAAACATGTTCAGATATTAAAACAACATTACAGTGTAGAGTGTTAATCCCTTCTGATTTCTTTTTTAAAAAAAAGACATTTGTTTTGCATATTATCATGTTGGTAATCATCTGAAATCCAGGCATGGCCGCTTAGCGTTGATGCTATACAAAATCAATCAAATGTAACATTACCGGGTCGCCGCAACTTTTTTTATAGAACATGATTTTTTTTTTTTTGATTGAACAAATTTTTATTTCATTTATAACATGATTTCTTTTTTATTAAACAAATTTTTATATTCATTTTTGTTGGGTTTTTTTAACCTGACATTTTTCTTTATTCAACAAATTTTGGTAATTTAATTTTGTGTTTATTTTTCTGAATTTTAACAACTTTGGACTGTTTCACAATGAAAAAACTTGTTTTAACCCCGCCGAAAAAATATAATGGTACAATTATTTGGGACTTGTTTCGACTTTGTTCTACCTTTTTTTTTTTTTTGGTTGACTAAATTGTTTTTCTTCTTATTATTAAATCAAAAGTAACTTTTGTGTTGTTGGGGGTTCAAAAATTGTTTTGAAACCCCCACCCTTGGATCAATAATTGTAACAAAAAGTCAATAACTTTTTTTTTTTTTTTAAACAACTTTTTACTTTTATTTATATTTCGTTTGAATTAGCCTTTTTTTTTTTTTGGCTTTTACAATAAACAGCTTTTTTGGGTCTTTCGTACTGTTATTATTAACAAAAAGTAAACAAAAATAGTCATTTATTTTAACCCCACTTGTTTTAACCCTGCTGAAAAAATATAATGCAATTATTTGGGAATTGTTTCAAATTTTTTCTACCTTTTTTTTTTTTGGTTGACCAAATTGTTTTTCTTCTTATTAAATCAAAAGTAACTTTTGTGTTTTTTGGGGGTAAAAAATTGTTTTCAAACCCCCACTCCCACATTCGGAAAAATAATTGTAACAAAAAGTCAATAATTTCTCTTTTTTTGCAACAACTTTTTCTCACTTTTTACTTTTATTTATATTTCGTTTGAATTACCTTTTTTTTTTTTTGCCTTCTACAATAAACTGCTTTTTTGGGGGGCTTTCATACTTTGTTATTATTAACAAAAAGTCAACAAAAATAGTCATTTATTTTAACCCCGCTGAAAAAAGATAATCCAAATACTTGTCAATTTCTAATGAAATAAAAAAAAAAAAAAAGTACACAAACTTTGGACTTTTTGAACTTATTTATTATTTTATTGCTGTAATAAAAACAGTCTGGTATTTGGGAGGACATTATGTGCCTGAAAAAAGGACACAGTCTCCCTCACTTTCTGTACTCGGCAATTCTGAAAAGTTGAAAAATTGCACGTTCTTCTCAGACCTTTTATTGGTCTCGTATATTTTCCATGCTGAACGTGACTTAGCGCGTGAGCTTTGTCGAAGCATGTTCGAACATACCCTTTGCCAATTTTTTACATATTAACATTTTTTAGGGAAGGGTGGGGACCATATGACAATTATTAGTAATTAACATTATTTAAATATAAATGACATTACTCTATTATGGAGATTTGAAAAGTTGTACCGACTTGAAATTAAAACACCCTCAAGCGATACGGTAATCAGCTATGAATAGAACAAATAAACACATAAATAGTTTCGAAGCATAAAACAGGCCGTAATATTTTTGTGCAATATCATGTAAAGCGGCCTGCAATGGGTTAATACAATATAAATGTTGTATTAGCCGTAAGGCCAGCCGCAGTAAATGACATTTTTATGTGTTTTGACACATAAACAACGCCATCAGACGGCCGTGCTCGGATTTCAGATGATTACCATCATGTCAAACCAACATTCTATAAGACTTCAATTATTTAAGCGTGATGAAATTGAAGTATTTATATAAATCATGTCTAATGGCACACATTTGCAAGAATGAATTATGAATATTAAATTTTGCTATTATAATTGATTGCTAATATATCTTTAAATAAAAACATAATAAGATACAATAGAAAAACTAACTTTTAAAACTACTTCAAGTTAGTGAAATTCCAGCCACTTTGGCCATTTAATTCCAAATGGCAATCATGATAATCTTTTAGAGTTGTATGATGACCAACACTGATTACGGTAATACCAAAATTATGACAATGTTCGTACAGCGTTCTTTCCACAGATACTTCCAAAGCACTGGTTGCTTCATCTAGAACTGAAAATAAAAAGATGAGTAGCTAAAATTATGCATATAGATGTAAATATCAATTTATCTAAGAAGCACAATATAAAAAAATGCATATTATAGCCAATGATATATTTTACCTTTTACTAAAAATTGCTTTATATTATACTTTTTTTAAAAAATACAGATATAATAATAGTAATTTATTTAACAAAATCACACTTTTCTTTAATTTGCTATAATATCCTATAAATACAATTTATCCAAACCACTTCAAACGTTTTTTAAAGAGACTAAAATAAACTGGCTCTGAAGATGACTGCAGGTCAGTCGAAACATAGGAATATGTATATGTACAAATAAAGAGTTTTGCTAAAAAGTGTTTGAAGTGGTTTGAATAAATTGTATTTATAATAATTTATTTCCAAAAATTTCAGCAAGTTCTACGGTATGGATTAAATTAGAGAGGATCTATTAAAATTTTCACAAGCGATTTTATTTTAGCGTGATTTATAATTTACTTACCTAACAACTATTTATTTAAACCTGAATGTATCACTACTAAAAAAAGCAATACAGTATATATATATTTGAAAATAAAATAACTTTAGATGCCCAAATGACATGAGTACTGTATTGCATTTTTTCCTATTTTAATCCAAAATCTCTACTTAATTTTGATTTCCCCCACCAACTGAATGATTTTAATGTTAACTTGCAGGAAAAAAACGGTACTTTTTTCTCCCACTGGACAAGCTGCCAGGTGAAACACGGTACCTTCTTAACTGTTATTTTTTGACTACTACAATATAGATTCTGTACAGATATATACAATTAAGCATACATTTTAAATAGTTTATACTGTTAAAAACAAATTTAATATGCAGAATCTATTTGCAAATATACTCCAAACTGCAGTGATTAAAATTCGTCACTACTTAATATTTTACATATCTTTATTTAATCAAACAACATCATTTCAGAGACTACAGAACAAGGACTGTTAGATTGGTGTTATATCTATATATGCCCCACAAGACTAACTAAAGTGGGTATACATATGTGGGTACATAAACAAAAATTGCTAAAATTATATATTAAAATTTAACAGCATAAACAAAAATAGATCTACAGATGGTAACGATTTATATATAGATATAATTATCTCTCATTAGGAAGTTAAGAAAAATGTGTAAATAAACATTTTACAACAATCTTCGACAGGACCTAAGACATTGGACAAATGAAAATGTCAAATATGAAAGAAATTTCAGCTTAAATTTGAAATCTTTATTAGTATTAATAATTTTTATTAGTCATTCTTTAGACTAAAGATTGTTCTGTAGTGTAATCTTCGCTACATTATTCTCACGCATGATAGGGACTGATTTGTATCTGCTTTTAACATGCACATCTTTAGAATCCTACATCTTTTTCATGTGTCTATGATCATACCTCTCCATAAGGTGTTAAATGCGGATAGACATCCGTCCCTCTCTTGCATGAGAGTGGTGTAGTGAATTATTGTACAGAAATATTATTTTTTATTAGTATTGTTCAGTAACTATAAGAAAAAAGCAATATTTATGCCATAATAAATACATTTTTAAAAAAGATTCAGTTATTATATAGTAATGCCATAAATTTATATATATACAATTTTCATATGGATTCGAAATTTTTTTTAATAGATATGTCTTACAAGTTCTTACATGAGGATCAGATTTGGATGCTTAACAAAAAAGAATTGCAGAGTTTTAGATTCCATACCACAAAGTATTAAAAAAAAATCTTAAAAAATATCATTAGGTAAAAGAACAAATGGATTTCATTGACAAAATTAAAAGAATTGTGAAAGAAAAATTGATCTGGGATGGACATATTGTTAACACAGATGACATTAGAAGGGTAGCTGAATTCTTGAACTAGATTCCAAAAGATTGTGGAAGACTAGAAACAGACATGTGAATGACATAAAAAAAAAGTTTGCTAGAGTTATGGGAAGAAGGTAAGTTATGAGGCAGAAAAATTACATTCAACTTGAAGAGACATTCATTCTGGAAAGTATCAATAATAAACAATACACAAATTTAATATCTATTTGACATATCCATTGGAATAAAATGCCTTCTTGTTTGAATAAATGATGGAAGCTACCTTTACTCCTTACAAACACCCACATAAAAATACTCCCAAATATATAAAAGACTGCAGTATGATCTCAGCCCGCAACTTCATCCTGGACTACTAAAACAGTTATAGAATATAATAAAAATAATATCAAGTGGCGATAGATATGGGCATGCATATGTATATAGTACAGTAGCAAAAATATTTCAATTATATATACATATCTAGAAAAAAAAAATTGATAATTTCAGGCACCATCTATTATCTAGGCATAGCAATTAAACTGTTAGCATGCACATATTTTGCATTCATTACAATCAGAAAATAAAACTCAGTGAAACCCTCATCTCCTTTCACTTTATGCAGATTCAAAATACTAGCCAATCACAGCAACCTTATATAGAAGGAATATTAAATCAAAAAAAAAAAAGTTAACGTATTTAAATAACAACAAAAATATGTAATTACTCGACAGAGTTACAATATGTACGACATAGACACACACATATATTTGACTAATTTCAGTACAATTTTAGCAACTATTACTTAACAAATATATATCTGTGTATTTCAAAAATTTTAAATATTTTATTTGGTATTCAGCAATATTAATAATAATCACTAATTTAAACAAAACAATTTTTAAAAATATGAAAAATTATCAAAGAGTTTATTTTTTCTTACCAGGAGTGTTTTTACAGTATTTAATACTAAAAAAATCTTGTATGTTATTATTCTAGAGATTTCTGTTTTATACTTTGTTTCAATCTTTGTTTCTGATCACTTTTCTCCGTCATTTCTTTTTTTTTTTTTAGCCAATCAAATTTTTTTCTATACTTCAAATGTAGACTACATTTTCCAGCAATTTTTCTTTTCTTAGCTAGTTAAATTAAAGTGAGGCTTTTTTAATGATTTAATTCATTTCCCAGGATAATTTGCCTGTTAAACCACTAAATATCACATAATCCCAATTTCTTAAGCTTCCACAATCTGTTAAAACAGATGTGATGTGACGTGATGTGATGTATTATGGCTTCTCCTTAAACGAAGTCAATAATATCTCAGCAATTATGCCCAGATAAACCTGTTAGCCACTTTATTTTACATTCCCCACTCTAAATTTACCCATAATCTGCTCTATCCCATTTCCACAACATAATCTTTGTCAACTCTATAACCTTTATATCTAAATCCCCCTTATCTTTTCCCAAACCCAACATAAAAACTAATAATTCACTTTCTGTATAATCACTCTTTTCATATTTATTTTTCCACAACTTCATTATATGTACCCTTTCTGTTTTCAAACATTTACATTCAATTAACAAATGCCTAATATTTTCTATTCCTTCCTTACATAATTTACAAAATAAATCACCCATATTTTTCCATTTACATGTATATTCTTTTGTAGCTAAAGATTCCGTTCGAGCCTTAAACAATAAACTACTTTCCATAAAAACTCTCCATACGGTAGTGCCACCTAGTGCAAGCCTCTGTGATAATTTGGCTGATGATTCAAAAATGTTTTAGTTGTTCATTTTTACTGAAAGATTTTTGCACACTAGCATGCAAAGCTATGGCATACATATCACTGCTTAATACTAATTCCGAGTTAACTTCTACTGACACATAATTTATTATCACTAAATACCAACATAAATCTTGGTTATCAGAGTTATTTGCATTTGTTTGGCAACAAAATCATGATTCCCTAAAAACAGACAGCTTCTAGTAAATTAAAACTTATAAAAACATTAGAAACGTTCTTTAAAACAAACACTAAAATTCCTTATCTGATAGTACGTTTTTATTCTGATAGTGTATAGTGTGCTTTTTTAATGCCTACTTTCAAAAACAAACAAAAAAGACCATCGTATGATATTCTTAAAAACAATAAACATGACATCATTCTCTCTAATTAACTGCAAATATCAAATCAGATGAACAAATAACAAAAGTACTTTTGTTACTGAACAATATATTTTGGAAATTTGATATTACGAAGAAATAAAATAGGCTTGTAATTAAAATTATTTATAGAATGAAAAAAAAAATTCTATTTATGTTTCTTTTCGTAAATAAAAAAATAAATTATTGCCATTTTCTTTCCTAAATGATGTTTTAAAAGAGATTATATATTCATTTTACAAAGAAAAAAAGTTTGCATGAGAGAGGTGTAGTGAAAATTATACTACAGAAATATTATTCATTAAGTGGATAATCTCTAATCTAATGAATGACTAATAAAAATTATTACTACACTTCCATCAAGTAGTTTGTATCAAAGTTGTGAGAGCAGTAAGTTCGACACTTATCAAACTATAGTAATTTGCTATCAATATATATATTGAACAATGATAAACATATAAACAGGCAAAACTCTCCATACAGTAGTGCCACCCTGTGCCAACCAGAATAATCAATGGATGCCAGAAGGCTTGTGCATAAACTCCCTATCTACTGACTACTTATCCAATATCCCCAGACTATTTTCTGGCTTATGGCTTTCGTCAATGAGGAGCCTTGGATCTGAGAACACTGCACCTAGATCTTAGGATCTAATGCAACCCTCCAGCAGCCACCTTTTATCTCTACTTAACTACAAAACCATGAGAAAGAAATTGAAAACACATTAATATTTTCAATCTAAGCTCAATAGCTTATATAGTCATATGAGTCTGAACTCAGTTCAGCACCCATACATTTTGGTGTCTTTGGCTCTTTAACAACCATAACCACCACTATCTTATAAGGAAGGATTTGTGTTAAACCACTAAACATCACATGATTACCATCTCTTATACTAGCACATAACTCCTCATTGACGAAGGCCATAAGCCAGAAACTAGTCTGGGAATATTGGATGAATAAGCACTTGATAGGGATTTTATGCACAAGCCTTCTGGCATCCACTGATTACTCTGGTTGGAACAGGGTGGCACTACTGTATGGAGAGTTTTGCCTGTTTAATAACAGTTATGTGCTAGCATAAGAGATGGTGATCATGTGATGTTTAGTGATAAACATATGTCAGAGATTGTGGTCTGGACCAACTGAAGAGTGCTGCTTCAGCATGAAATGTGGATCATGGAGAATCAAATCTTTTTCACATGTCTTTGCTCATATGTTTATGATGCGTGAGAGTGGTGTAGTGAAAATTAAATTACAGAAATATTATTCATTATTGAATAATCTCCATTCTAATGAATGATTAATAAAAATTATTAATTTATAATATTTAGTTTAATATTTGCATATGATCATATATATATATATGTGTGTAATTATATAATTGAATATTTATAAATATAGTAATCAGATATATTTTAAAAATTTTATCCACTTAGGGCACTTCCCACAATTCCCAATTTCATATATATATATATATATATTATATTAACCGGCTATCCCAATCAGACAAATTGATTTAAACTTTTGCTAATATTATAGTTTACGGAACAGAATGTCACAATATTTACAATACATATTGTACATTGGTTTAAAAATTAGTTTTTATATCTATTTTTATAAATAAAAAGAATAAAACATTAGAATTAAGAGTTCATTTATCTATTTTCATTTCATTTTGTTGTGTTGTTGTTTTAAGTACTTAATTCCCTTTCATGTGTGTGTGTGTTTTCATTTATATAAAATGTAAATAATGGCCAATAAAAAAAGTTTATTCAAAAATACAGTGATTAAAGTTTGTTTTTCAATTTTATTTTTTTTCTAGGTGCTAAATTAAAAGTTCATTTGTTTGAAAGTCATTTTATAGAAAAATATGAAAACTAAATCAAAAATAATCATAGCATTTACAGTTTTAATTTTATAAAAAACACCTCCCCCCCAATGCTTACATTAAACAATTCTATTAGTTTATTCACTTCACTGCGTTTATTTAAATATATGTGTGCTGATTTTATTAGTTATCGATATGATTAAAATTAGGTTAAAATTAGCATGTGAACACTTGAAATGGTGATAAAGCTTGATATGGAAATAGCTCATATCGTAACAGGGAAACACAAATTAGAAGGTCATTAATAAACGATAAGATAAATGATTCCAGTATATACTAAAATAAAATTTTACATAGAAAATGAATTGATACGCACACAAAAATAGATAACAGTTTTGTCATAACATATTTACAATTTTCTGTTATAAATATTAATTCTTATAAAGCGCAATGCCAGCACGTAATATTTAAATAAGGCTAAAACCTTAGTACATGTGCCTTGGGTGCTTAATTTATTATAAGAGAGACCTCTACAAATCTAAACGAAAGATTCGACTATGTTTATCGTATCTCATGAAGGCACAAATCAGACTAATTTACGTATCATTAACTTTTTTGAATAAATTTCTACAATTATTTCTCATAAAATAGCCTTCAGTCAAGAAGACATTTATAGACTATAACCTTTTAGTGGCAATTTACTTAAAACTGTCTAAATTTCCAAATAGTTATAAAACCAAACTTATGGACCAATTTCAGAGCTATAGATGCACAAACAACTTAGTTCAAATATTACATTTGAAACTCCTAAGTCAGAGTTTGGATAGCAGGATATTTATATACACTGCAACAGTGTCCTCTGCTGGAATAAAAAAATATTTATCCAAAGATCCATTATGGAAGCCTATTGTCAGAACATGAATATATGAAAAGTATTACATTTTTTTTTTGTTTGACATTAATAATGTCAAGGGATCATTGCTGTTTAAAATGTACTTTTAAATATTTATTTTTTACAGCAAATTATCTTAAATAATTAAAACAAATGGAAAAACAGTAATGAAAAGCAAGTAGAGGGACTATGTCAATATTCATAATTGCTTAATTATCGTAATGTGCCTCTGACAGCAAACTCCCACGTAGAAATATTATTAAAACAGGCAAAACTCTCCATACAGTATCATGTGATGTTTAGAAACGTTATTACAAATTGTTAAGTATATACCAAATTAAAAAAAAACAAACAACAAGAGATTAAATAATTATCATAATTTAACCACTATTATATACTATTTATACATTGACAAAAATTTGAACACAATAACATAACATATGTTATATTAATTCTTATACTTTAACTATGTGGCATAGGAATGAAAGTATGTATGAATGTACGATTTTTTTTTACTTTTTACAGATAACATTTAAGAAAATGGAAAGTAATACCTAACAGGAAATTGATATTAGTTTCATAAGATGGTGAAAGAAATTATTAATTTGTTGTTGAAGGGTCAAAATGTTGTCTGATTAACTGTAGAATCTGTATTTAATACTTAAAATTGTTAGTTTCACATTGACTGACTACAACGATTGTGGGCAAGAGAATGAAATCTGTATGTTTATAGATCATTACTAAATCGGATCAATTAATATGACAAAGAACTGAAGTTAATTAATCACTCTAGAGATCAAAACATATATGAACACTTCAGTGTTTATTGATGTAAGTCAGAATAACCTTTACAACAGAATATTTTTGGACACGTTAGCATTTCAGAAAGATTGCCTTATAATCAGAATATTATGATATGAAGAGATATATATATAGCTGAATCAATAATGGTTCAAACTAATTACTAAAAGAAAGTTTATCAACCAGAATGTCTTCTTGAAACTGTAGAACATATTCATAACATAGAACTGTCATGATTTGGATAGTCACGTCATGGTAATCTCTTGATCCAAACATTTTCATACAATCCTTGCAGCTAAATTTTTGGTTTGAAAAATGTGAAGATGATGTTACATATCTCTGATGGCTTTTGCAGCAATCCTTGAACGTGAAGGAGACCATAATATTATTCAGTAAAATCTCTCATAGAAGTATATTATATTAATAATAAAAAAATCGATTTAACATTCCTCTAAATATTGATCAAATATGAAATAATTTTCATGTAAAATGCAAATAATTATGATGTACAGCCAGATATTAGACCCAATTAATAGATATTTTAGAAGTTCCTGTAATTAATCCAGACCCTGTATATTTCAATATTTTCAAATAAAATGAGAAAATAATGTTTAAAAAACATCTCTATAATGATAATGATGATAATAATAATAATAAACTACTACAAAGATTATTATATATTATCTTACATGCAAAACATGGCTGATGATAAAACAATCTAACAAAACACAGTCTCTGCATTTCTCCTGGTGACAAAATATCATACCTAAACAAAGAAATAATCGTTGAAAATTAATTAATTCATGCAGTTCATTTGCATAATAAGTTAACATTATTGCTATGTAATTTTACATAATATTATTTTATGGTAGTTCCCTAAAAAGAGGCAGAAACAAAAAGACATCACATGATCATCATCTATCGTAATTCATTATTACTTGTCCTTCCTGAATATAATTTATTCTCACTATTTGAAACTATATCATTAATTTTTATGAGTTTTTTACAACATAAAAATGAAATATCTCTACTTGAAAACATGCCCAGGTAAGCTTATATTTACTACAACTTTCTTTTAAAGGGTATTTTAATTATTTATTTTGGTTACAGTTATTATTATTATTGTTTTGTTAAAGTGATTTATTAAATATCGAACTTAGAAAGTTTAAAAACCATGGAAGAGTACTAAAACATTTAATATTTAATAACAATAATAAATTTAAAAACACAACTTAATTTTTACAATTTCAAATATTAAAAAGGTAACCAACAAACATCACATCTAACATTCATTGATTACTCAAATATACATTAGATGGTTCTGGGTTAAATGAAATGAATCCCTCCTAACATATTAAAAAGCAAAATATATATTTATAGAACCATAATATAATACAAGGATTAGAATAAATATTGTTTATAAGTTTAAAAGATTGGCATTAAAAAAAAATTTAAGTTGAAAAAATTACTTTTTACATATTTATCTTCAATATTAAGAATCCTATTTCCTCTAATGTATCGCTAACTTTTTTTTTTTTAACAATTTTATGAGGCAAATTTTTTTTTACAAACTTGAAAAAAAAGATTTGATATTCAATTGGACATTTTGTAGTTTATTATCAAAGAGATAAATTCAATGGTGTACAACTGATACATTTTGTAAATATATAGCTCAATAAGCTCTTAACAAGCTTTGCAGAATATCCCCAATCCCAGACCGGTTTCTGTTATTGCCTTCCTCAGTGAAATGCTACAAAACATTTTTAAAAAAAAATCCATATAATAGGGTCAGAAGTGAGACCAGGCTCCATCTAGCATTAATGATGTCTGGAAGAGCAATTGCATTTTCTTTGATTTTAATTTTTGAAATTTTATTGTGAAACAATGATTGTAATTTCCTCAATGTAGGGTTTAAACAAAAGTAACATCTTAGGAATCAAAGAGCAAACATAAGGAAAATAAGACCCCTAACTAAAGGAGAAAGACCCTGTTTCATGCGATCAATGAGAGAAGAAACAGAAGTACACAATTTAATAATTGATTCAATATTTCTATAAGTAAAAAGAGCAGGACATTGAAACAGAAAATATAGTTTATTCAGACAAAGAGAACAAAGGGGTCAATGTTAGATAGCATGTGCCATTCTCTATAATTTTGTGCTATATCGTATTAATTTATAGTAAATCTGTGGAAAATAAAATAAATAAATATGAAGAATAGCATTATATATAATAAAGTAAGAAAGAAAATAAAAAAAGGTATTATTTATTGAAGAAATTATAAAGAAAAAAATTTAATCGAAATAAGCATATATTTAAATCTAAGAAAAGTACGAGACATTTCTAAATCTGTGGAGATGAAAAAAGGTCAATAATAATCTTTAGAAAGCAGAATTGAATGATGGATGGATGGAATAGTTTCAAGATAATTGATGGATCGATATACAAAGCCTATCTCTTTGGAAGATGATTACTGTTGAAAATATCATGCTATTGATTTTCACATGTATCCTAGATAAAGGAACCAGCATTCCCGCCTATTTTCAATCTTTAAATAATTAAAAATAAATTTCATTGTTTATATTCAACAAATTTGTCTAAATTTAATTTTTGCCATTCTTTTTTTCATTTTTCACTCATTATTTTTATTAGAACTAAGCATTTTTAGTCAATTTTTACAAAACTATTAATGTCGTAATTTAATTACTTATTTTTGTTCATTTTTGTAAACTTGAACGATCGGATGCTATTGCATAGTAAATCCAGTCAGTGCTACTCAAATATATTCTCAGATTAGTTTCTGTCAGCGAAAAGCTTGGATATGGATATAGTGCAACTGGATTGCGGCCATCTTTTATACTTTTTTAGTACCAAGATATCATAATGAAAAAAAAAAATTTTTGAATCTATGTCAACCCATGTGAATGTTATACACAAGTCAGAAACCAATCTGATGAACTGGGAAGAGTTCTAAGTTGTTCTTTGATAAAGACTTTAAAAGAATATAGTCAAAATGGTGGAGTATATTTTTTGTATGTTATAATAGATTCATATAATAAATCAAGATTTACGACGAAGAAATTTGGGTGTGGTTTGTTGCATATATATTTCAACCATGCCAAATTGTGCAGATTTTATTTTGTACTGAAATGGTAAACCCAAATCTTTAAAGATTGCTTTTTAAAATCGAAGAACAGACGAGATTTAAGTGAACTGATAATTTATAATTCCGAAAAATACTATTACAAATTAAAGTCTAAATAAAGTATGAGGATTGGCTATCTTAATATATATCTGAGCACTTATAGCATATATGTGTGGAGATGGTAATCTGGATCATGAAATACATATATTGGTGATTATTTATCTTTTCAATATATATGTGTTCAAGTGTATCAGTGTTATGAGATAATGTGGAGAGTGGTGTGTCGTGTGAAAGTCTGTGCTCATATACCCTATATATTACATATATAGACACAGGTATATAATAAGCCTGTGTGTTTCAGTTATTACATAGTAGAGATGTCTGCCCATCCCTTCTATATGTATTAAATGGATTAGGTCCTGTACATGAGGGGTTAGATTGACCTTAGGTCAACATGGGCGTGACAAGAATCTCGGCCTCAGGGTAGCCTTTGAGCATTCCATCATCAGATTTTCAATTGGATGGATGGTTGAAGAGTTGGAGTGTGGAGTAGATTGAAGCCTGTCCATTTAAATATGAGGATTGGCTATCTTAATATATATCTGATGACTTATAGCACATATGTGTAGAGATGCAGCAAAACTCTCCATGTATGAGATAGTGATCATGTGATGTGTAGAGATGGTAATCTGGACCAACTGATGATTGCTGGTTTAGCATGAAATATGTATATTGGTGATTATTTATCTTTTCAACATATATGTGTTCAAATGTATCAGTGTTATGAGATAGTGTGGAGAGCGGTGGGTCATGTGAAAGTCTGTGCTCATATACCCTATATATAACTAAATACCATAAGCTTCTTTTGAGTATAAAAAATAAATAATATCCATTACACTAGATTACTGAAGAAATCACCATGACATAAATATCAACACTAATACAGTTTATATTATGAGACATTGTAAAAAGTGTAATACAAATGACCACTTCAGAACAGTCAAAGATTCAATAAACTGACAGAATATTAACTGCCTATTAGTTCAATGAAACTGTAGCTGCTGTGAAACGATTTATATATCGAAACTGGTTAGCAATTAGCATTTATGATTTAATATAAATAATATATATATATATAATAGTTATAATTTTAAATCAAAAAATTATTAATAATTTTAACCAAGATTTTTTTAGATTTGTCAGATTTCAATTTTGACAACGTAGACATTTTTGATAATACCTCCTCCTTTATCTATCCATAATAATAAATAAATCCAAATTGCTATCTTTTACATATTCTCAAAAAACTATTACATCTTCATTCATAATATAGCAGCAATATAATATTAATATCATTTATGTCCTGTATTACTTTTACAATGCTTTTTACAACACATTATTGACGGATTTGATTGCCCCAGCAATCTTCTTCAGAACTATAACAAACACAATACAAATACATTAATACAAATATACGTGAACATATAATTTTACATTTTATATATAAATGCAAATTCTATCTTATAATCATTATTTATACACCACATATATCTTTATATATATCTCTATATAATTATTACCTTTTTATATATTATACATTTTAACCTTTTAAATATTCTATATTTATCAATCAATATTTCCTATAATCATATATATATATACATATATTATATTTTTATTTCATTTATTTTTTTATTATTTTATTAATTTTTTAATATTTAACTCTAACATTATATACTCATATTTTTATATTTTACATTATTATTATTCATTATATTAACATTCAATATGTAATATAAATAAAATGTCCGTTAATTAAAACAAGATTGTAATAACATTCAGTATGTATAATTTTCTTTATTAATATTATAGATCAAAAAAAATTATACATATTGAATGTTAATATAATGAATAATAATAATGTAAAATATAAAAATATGAATATATAATATTAGAGTTAAATATTAAAACATTAATAAGAATAAAATAATAAAAAATAAATGAAATAAAAATATAATATATATATATATAATTATAGGAAGTATTGTGGTAAGGAAGTATTGATTTATAAATATAGAATATAAAAAAGATAAAAATGTATTAATATATAAAAAGTAATAATTATATAGAGAAGTATATAAACATATATATGGGTATATAAATAATGATTATAAGATAGAATATATATATATAAGATGTAAAATTATATGATCGTGAATATTTGTATTCATGTATTTGTGTTGTGTTTGGTAAAGTTCTGAAGAAAATTGCTGGGGCAATCGAAACCATCAATAGTGGGTTGTAAAAAGCAAGGTAAAAGTAATAAAGAACATAAATGATATTAATATTATATGGATTTGACAATGCAATAAGAAAGATAAAGTATTATACTTCATAAAGAAAATATAGCAGCAATCTATACATAGTGAAGAATTTGACAACAATACATTATCGGGATCAAGTTTTAAAAATGACTCACCATATATAAAATGTCACATGATCACCATTTCTTATGCTTGCTCATAACTGTTATTAAAACATGCAAAACTTTTCATACAGTAGTGCCACTCAGTGCAAGCCAGAATAATCAATGGATTCCAGAAGGCTTGTGCATAAAATCCTTATCTAGTACCTACTTATCCAATATCCCCAAACTAATTTCTAGCTTGTGGCTTCCGTCAGTGAGGAGCTTTGTATCTGAGAGCACTGCACCTAGATCTTAGTGCCAGTCAGTGCAAGCCAGAATAATAAATAAATGCCAGAAGACTTGTGCATAAAATCTCTATCTAGTGTCTACTCATCCAATATCTCCAGACTAGTTTCTAGCTTGTGGCTTTCATCAGTGAGGAGCCTTGGATCTGAGAGCACTGCACCTAGATCTTAGTGCCACTCAGTGCAAGTCAGAGTAAACAGTGCTCTCAGATCCAAGGCTCCTCATTGACAAAAGCCACAAGCTAGAAATTAATCTGGGTATATTGGATAAGTAGGCGCTAAATAGGGATTTTATGCACAAGCCTTCTGGCATCCATTGATTACTCTGGCTTGCACTGAGTGGCATTATTGTATGGAGAGTTTTGCCTGTTTTCATATTTAAAATGCATACTACACTCAAAATAAATAATCACACAAGAAAAACAAAATATGGTGTTCCCTTTACAAATGTCATTAGTTTTCTAGTACAAATGTTTACAGAATTGCAAAAAGTTTTATTAAAAAACAATTCAATTCTGTAAATTAAAATTTCTGCAACTTTAATTTAGAAAAAATAACAAAACATTATCTGTAAGATCAAAATATTTATGAATTAATTAAAATTTACTTGCAACTTTAATCTCAGTAATACTTTCACATGATTTTTTTAAATAAAGATTCTTTCTATATTTAGCAGTGATATTTACACTTTACACAGGCCTGCTTATCCACCTAAATTACAGCTCGATAATAGTATTATATAATCATAAAATATCATACAGCATACAAGATAATAGTACTTAATAAAAAAAATATTCCTACGTTGAATATTATTTTAAAAGTTTTTAATTAGTGTGTTGAGTAATGTATAAAAAAAAAATACTCCATTGTCTCAGGATTTAAATGCATAATAAGAATTATAGGTTGTTTCAACAAAATACAGCAATGGAATATTTTGTTTTAAAAATATACTGCAAAAACTTACCAGCTTTTATCCACATCCATATCCAATGATCCAATTCTGTCCACCAACGAAGTTAAGTTGACAATCTCAAGATACTTGAAAATCTTATCATTATGTTTTCCATCTATGACAATAAAACATTGTAAAGTAAAACAAAATTAGTTCTGTAAAAAAATATACATTAATTTGATTAAATAAAATAATAAATCAGCAACGAATAATTATTGAAAAACAATCCGCCCATTGCAATGTATATATATTGAACCGGATGCTTTATCCGATTCAATAGTTTCATCACAAAAATAAAAACAACTTTTGTTTTAATAAAGTTTTAAAAGAAAACTATTTAAAAGTTTTGTATATAAGAGTACATGTAATAACACACATATTCAGTTATGTTATAAAATTCTGTCGTTTCTACTTTTTAATAGATTTTATTTTTAAAATAGTTTTCTTTTGGTCGCTTATTGTTTTTTCAAAGTAATTAAAGGCAAGCAAAATATTCTAAATTTTTTTAAAAAAAAGTTAATCCTAAAATTGTTTTTTTTTAAATTGCATTCTTCTTGTCGTTTTGATAGTAATCAATTTTTAATTTATTTTAGTCAAAGCTGAGACTTGTTTTTACATTTATTTTTTTTAATTAATTCAAAATAAGATTACCCTGGTTAGAATCTTTAATTACGATTAAGTCTGAGATAAAGATTTGCCCTGGTCAAAAACTACTAATTAAAAGATGTTATGAAAAGAGCTTATATAAATAGACCTGGGATTCGAACTAATTATTCTTCAGTTATTGGTGCTTATTCTGCTTGATTAGTTTTGCTTCAACTTTTTGTATGCCATTAGGAAAGTGTGCCAAATTTAATTTACTTAAAGTCTTCACCAGAATTCTCCAATAGAATGAATTATATGTGCTGTGCTGAAAGACCTCCGTAGTCTTAAACTTATACCTCGAGGTAATCTGTTTTGTTTAACCTATCCAGGAGTTAAAGTCTCAGCTTAATCTTAAAAAGTAACATATTTTTAATATATCTTTTGCCTATTGAATTTAAAGATTTTAAGTATTTATTCTATTATTTTCTTATTGCATTTGTAGTATGTCTAGGAATCTTAGTTTTAAGATTCCTTGTTTGTCTTAAATTTATTTGACAGAGCGTGTACTGAGAGTTTAGTTCTTAAAACTATTTAGATTTATAATTATTTCACTTTCTTAATAAATGCTTGAGCAGATGTAAATAATTTTCTGATTATTTACATGTCTCCTATTGAGACTTTTAATTATTTTATAGCAGCTTAAGTTTGGCCAATCATTTGATTCGTGATTCACCAATTATATATGTCTGTTTTCCTTAAATCAGAGATTTAATGTTTTCTCAATTTTAAATTATCTATGCCGGAGTATTTTCTAAGGTTTCTATTTCTGTTAAATTGGAGAATTACGTTTTCTCCCATAGTATGATTTATACTCCGTTGTATTCATTTACCATTTTTGTGTTCTTGCATTGTAATCAACCATGGCAATCTTCAATGTGGTTGACCATACAGCAAGTTATGCAGACAATATGATGTCACTAGTCAAGTAAAAGCCAAAGAATTTAACAATGCAATTAAAAGAAGAGATGATAAATATGCTTTATACATTCACTATGTAACATATAGATATAAAATAGATGCTACAAAAAATATATTAAACCTTTAAATTACATTAAAGATCTAAAAAACCACAAATATATGAAACATATTATATTAAGCATAACTTAAATAATTGTATGAATATTTATAAAATTTCAATAAATTTAGTTAACAACTGGTCAATTAAAAAAGAATGAAATAATATATATCTATAAAGTTCAAGATTTCCTAACACTACACTAGTAATAAATAAAATACAAAATCATAAAACAATACAATACTGGATAAAAATCCAAATTTTACCAAAATCCTTACATGACCATGGTTTCATCTACTAACAAATAGATCTTCTCAAGTGAAAACCAAACTAAAGAAGCAACATATATACACAAAACAAACAAACCTTCCCATAATTCATTTCAAAAACCAATGTCCCTTTATATCAAAAGATGTCTTCATAAGATTGATAGCCTCAGATTCAAGAAGTTTTATCATTAAAGTTTCTTTTACTCTTCTTTATTTATTCTGTATATTGTTATGTTATATAATCAATTCTTTGAACTTATATTGAACCATTATTTAACATTATTCTGTTTTATTAATATTTTAACTTGTTATTATTATTTAACTTTCATTATAAAACTCTAGATAGTATTTTAGATGCTTAACATTTGAAAAGACATAAAACCAGGTGCCAAAAAAGACATTTTATGTATAATTATTATTAATATGTATATTTACATAGTTTCTCCTGAATTGAATATGAAATATAAACAATTTAATTGACAACTATATATTTAAATCATAAATTTATTTTCATCTAATCAATTTTCATTCAAAACTGAACCTTGTCAAGATGTTACATTAATTCAAAAATGTCACGTGATTTATATATTATCTTAGTACACCCTCTATTGACCAATCCCAACCCTAAAAAATATTGTCATACTTTCCAATTTTTATTTAAGGCTCATTTTCCTCCCAACTTTATTGAATCTTGTACTAAATTCATGCATTTCTCTTTATTTTCTAGTATATAGATTGTCTCATACATTTTCCTTTCTTTATACTTTCTACAATATTTGATCACTTGAATACTTTCTTCATATTTCATAACATGCCTTGCTTCTAAAAAATGGCAAAATGGTCCTGTCTTAATGTCTCTATTGCTGTCATGCTCCTTGCCTTTCTCCATTTTACTTTTCGCTGACTGACCTATATATATACCTTCATACATCCCTTCCACATAATTTTATAAAGTATTCCTATCTTATCATTCCTATCATTTCTCATTTTTGCATTACTTACTAACTTTTTTAAAGATTTACTATTTTTTCATCCTATACCTATATTCTCATTCTTTTTTCTTCCCTATTATTCAGAATTTTATATACCTTCTTCAAATATGGAATAGAAATCTATTTTTTATTCTTTCTTTCATTTTTTTACTAACTTTCTTACAAAAAAATCAAGTCAGGTGTCACATGACTAACTTTCTTATATTCTGTTCTATCTCTCAATATATTTCCTATAACCCTAGCATTATATATCCATATTCAATCTATTCCTTCTGGATCTGCAACTTTTGCTCCTTTTCATTCAAGGTAAACCTAACATTTTTCTCTTTTATTCCTTTCAGTACCCCCATTTATATGAAAGAACAAAATAATGGATCTCAATAACTTCCATTTTTGATATAATAAAAAAATAAAGGAATGAAAATTTAAACCCAACGATTGGGCAGTTTATAAAATACTATTATTTACAAAACAAATTTTTAACAAAATATAAAATAATGCTTAAGAATGATTTTAAAATGTATACAAACACAGTACAGTCAATGTGAACTCAAAGATTATAGTACCAGCTAATGTGGCACTACTAGTGATGCTGTGTTATATCACAATCATAGTTTTTGATTTTAGAATATGTCATTATTTCCAAGAAAGGTAGTAATAGGATCATTGTCATTTTGGTTAAGTAATTATTTTGATCTATATATAATCCTTCTAAGCTCTTTTCTTCTTTCTTCTATTATTTTTGCTATTCACATATGCCATATTGCATTTACAAAAACCTTCTTACACTTTTTTAGCAAAAAAATCTTTTATTATAATAACAGTTTCGACTGTACTTTGCAGTCTTCATCAGATCTACAACATTCAAATACATATATCAATATAACCATTACAAAATACATTTTATAATCCTATACAAAAATATCACTTTTCTTTATAACAATCTGCATTTTAAGTTTTATATCATTTTTAATTTAATTATACTATATATTTACTTCCCTAGTTTTTAATTCTCTTGTCATTATAATATATATATTATATTTCCCTAATTATAATAAAAGATTTTTTGCTAAAAAGTGTAAGAAGATTTTTGTAAATGCAATATGGTATAACTATTTTGATCTACAAAATTTTTTAGATACTGCAACTCTGAAGATAACTAGTGTATAAAAAGAATGACAATTACATATGAAATAAACAGGCAAAACTCACTATACGTATTGCCACACACAGCAAGCTAGAGTAATCAATGGATGCCAGAAGACTTGTGCATAAAATCCCCATCTAGTGCCTACTCATCCAATATCCTCAGACTAGTTTCTGTCTTCTGGACTTCGTCAGTGAGGAGCCTTGGATCTGAGAGATCTGCACCTAGATCTTAGTATCTAATGCAAACCTTCAGGCATTCATTGATTACTCTAGCTTGTTGTGTGTGGTAATACATATAGTGAGTTTTGCCTGTTTAATAACAGTAATAAGCAAGCATAAGAAGTGGTGATCATGTGATGTTTATGGGTTTACATATGAAATAAATAAAAACAACAAATTTCAATGCTTTAATAAAAAACGTAAGAAATTGCATACATAGAAACAATGAAATACAGCTTTTAGTATAGTAAAATGATAAGTTTATGGTGTAGGCTGGCAAAGAGAACTTATAGAGATTTAAAGAGAGAGATAAATTTATAAATAATTTCAATAAACTTAAATATAAAAGAAAATAGTTGATTTATTTTAAAATTTATGATATAGAATTACATTTAAATTAAATGTTGTGCTTTGCTTTGATACGTATGTGTGAGTGGGCACTCAATTATTAGATACAATCAATTTTACTGGCAAAAATATTATAATAAAGCTTTCTAATTAATTTATTCAATGGAAAAGGAATATTGGAAGTTATAATTTTCACATGTAAAAATAAACAAAAATTTAAAAAAAAGATTTTTATGCTGAAGCAGTAAAAAACAAAAATGAAATGAAAATATAATGGAAACATTTCAAATTTGCATAATTATTCAATTAATATATAGGGAATGAAAAAGATAAAAATAGATTTTTCATTTATAGAGTTCTATTAGCAGGTTGGAAGAATGTAAACTTCTTACAACTCACTAGTCAGCTTAATGGTAGAGATTTTCTTACATTATTATTTGCTAAAGAAAATATAAAATGAAAATGACTATTACCATATAATATTAAATCATCCATGCTCTTCACTACTGTTACACACTACTTTATTTACCACCCTCTTTTACAGTTTACAGTTTCGATTGCCCAGCAATCTTCTTCAGAACTTTTATATCTCATAACTTCTGCAGTTGAAAAGTTCTGAAGAAGATTGCTGGGTGATCGAAACTGTAAAATGTAAAAAAGGGTGGTAAATAAAGTATTGTGTAACAGTAGTAAAGTGCATAAATGATTTAATATTATATGGTATACATTTGGCAATGCAATAAGAAAGAGTAGTTATTATACTTCTTAAAAATGACTATTATTGTTTTAATTCTGTTCTTAAAATATAAACTTCTGGTCTTTAAAAATGTAATTTATTGATTTTTAAATATATAAAAGGCTACCAGAAATGTTAAGATTATCAGTCAGAAAGATAAAATTAACACTAGCGATTCATAAAAGAAAAATAATGTGAGAATAATAGATCTCTGTATAAATACTGTTGAAAACCTGTCAATGATCTATTCACCCAAAAACTTGCGAATGAATAAAGAAATGCCAGTGAGTCTAAACATCTAAGATTAAGAAGCACAATAACATATCTTAGAGATATCAGTGCAATGATTTAAAACTTAAATCAAAACTATGGCAAATGATAGCTTGAATAGATCATCTCAAAAGGAGAAAAATGCTCCTTGCAAATCTTTAAACGAGCTGTGAAATTTGAAAATTCCATATCCACCAATATTGAGAATGTATTCAGCTTAAGCATTAGAAACTCGGGAAGTTCCATTCCTATATGCATATCAATCTGCATTCTTTAACTCACCAAAAGAAAAAATTAGCCATTATAAAAAACTAAAGAAATATAAGATTAAAGATTTCAAACTATTCAAAAAAGAAATCCGATTACCTTTCAAATATTTTTTTTTTTGTGCTAACGTTATGAATTCTCATAACTAAGTATCTAAATAAAAGATAATAATTATGACTTTGAGTATGAAAAAGGATCCAAATTTTATCATCAATTTATAATAATTTTATAATCTGGTTGAAAAATTGCATAAATTTAAAGAAATGTATAATTCAATTAAGGTGTCCATATGTACTGATTTTACCAGTACAGCACTGATTTTCTGGCTATTGATCCCGGTTAGTTGTGAAATGTAACCAGTAAAGTTTAAGAAATTATAAATACTTTTGTACCTTTTTTTATTAAAACCATTTTGTTCTATTGCTACATTTGATTCTTTTATTGTATTTCTTCATTTAAAAAGATAAGTAGTATTCAATTTAGTGAGCGTACAGAGAGCATATGTAAATAGTTTAAACAGGCTTTAGCCTGTACTCAATGCACTTTAAAATTCGCAAAATATGCTTGATTATTGTGAATTTTAAAGCGCATTGAGTACAGGCTAAAGCCTGTTTAAACTATTTATATATGCTCTCTGTATGCTCAATAAATTAAATACTACTCTTCAATAGTTCATAGAATTTCCAACATTAAGATCATAGTATTAACTTGCTGTAAATCGCAAGATTTTGCATAAGTTAATTTGTAAAGGAAATAGTGAACTTAAATAGTGGAGAAAACAACTACTTAACATTTCCAAATCAAGGTGCTTCAGATTCGCCTATATAAGTGGACATTTAGGTTAAAGATAAGATGGCCACTCTTACCTTTATAAAAGTCGCTATCTTGTCATGGTTTGGAAGGTTCCCTATATCGGCAAAATATGCTTGATTATTGTGAATTTTAAAGTGCATTGAGTACAGGTTAAAGCCTGTTTAAACTATTTATTTATTTAAAAAGACAAAATAGGCATACTCTGTAATATTTTTTCAAATTATATTCTATGACAGCATACTCATGCTATCTGAGCTATTTCAAATGCCCTGGTTTTAAATTTGGAAAAAAAATGGTAATCTTAAACTCAATATTTGTTAATTTGATATATGATAGAGATAACATGTATTTCATTGACTTCTATTGCTTAAAATAATAATTCTACTTATTTTATTTTTGTTTGTAAATAAGATAATTTATTTCTGTTTAATTTTTATAAAATAATAATAATAATAATAAAACTATTAAGATTAATGCTAAAAAATCTGAATGAAATCTGAAAAAATTGAATAAAAATGGCACCAAACATACATGTCAAGAAATAAATATTTCTGTAGCGTAATTTTCACTAAACCACTCTCCCGCAAGATAGGGATCGGTTTCTATCTGCTTTTAACACCTTGTGGAGGGATGTATTCATAACTTATGGTCAAAGATATATGAAAAAAGATGTATGCAAAAAGCAGATCGAAACCAGTTCGTACCTTGCGTGAGAGTGATGTAGTAAAAATTACATTACAGAAATATTATTCATTAAGTGGATAATCTCTAATCTAATGAATGACCAATATAAATTACTAATATACTTCCATTAAGTAATTTATGCCAAAAGTTGTGAGGAGAGCATGCTTGACACTTATCAATTAATCTGTAGTAATTTGCAATCTATCTATACAGAACAATGCTAAAGATACGTGCGAAAGATTGTGATCTGGGCCAACTGATGAGTGCTGCTACAGCATGAAATGGGCATATTAGTGATCATACATTTTTTCACATGTCTTTGGTAATCTGCCTCCACAAGATGTTAAAAGCAGACAGAAACCAATCTCTACCCTTGCATGAGGGTGGTGCAGTGAAAATTACACTGAAAAAATATTATTCCTTAAGTGGATAATCTCTAGTCTAATGAATGACTAATAAAAATTACTAGTATACTTCCATTAAATGGTTTGTGTCAAAGTTGTGAGGGCAGTAAGTTTGACACATTCAATTAAACTGTAGTAATTTGCAATCTATATATACTGAACAATGATAAAGATATGTGTAAGAGATTGTGGTCTGGACCAACTGATAAGTGCTGGTTCAGCGGAAAATGTGCATCTTCGAAATCGTACATTTTTTTCACTTGTCATTGGTCATATGTTTATAATTAGAACCATTCACAAGGTGATAAAAGTGGATAGAAACCAGTCCCTATCTTGTTGAGACTGGTGTAGTGAAAATTAAACTAACAGAAATATTATTCATTAAATGGATAATCTCTAGACTAATGAAAGCTAATAAAAATTATTAATATACATGTCAATAAACTTCATTAACAATAATAAATAAACAAAGAAAGTTTCAGTGAGAAATTAATATTTCTTAATACTCACCAAATAGAGTGAAATCACTATTCAATGGGTAGACGATCTAATCAATAAATAATATCAATGTATATTTATGAATATATATATATAACTTATTTTTTAGTAAAACAAAATGAAAGTAATATGAACATAAAAAGATAAATAGATCAGGGGCTTAGCACTCTATAATTCCACCAGCAATAGTAATGTGTACATAATCATATTTTATATTCGTAAAACCACTGCAACAATACACACCTAATCGATGCAAATCAAACTAACCTTTATTTTCTAGACAATAATGTTTAGATAACTATTCACTGGAACATACTGGATAACTAAGTTTAATTGGATTGATTAACTGAAAGAAAAATCCCATATCTGCTTACAATTTGAACAATGATTAAAATTCAGCCAGCCAGGATGTAAATGTCACAATAATCACGACATGTGCAAGTCACTACACCTTATGAGCTTTAATTTGGACATGTTTTATAGATTATATTTTTATGGGATTAATAAAATATGAAACAGAAAAACTAGCCATTTTAAGTTTTATAGATATCTTTCTAAAATAAGTTAATGTAAGTATTCAAATTTTATATGCAGCATGCATTTATATATTGGACTATTTTCATCATCTAATATGAGTATTGAATGTCTTTAGAAAAATTTAACTTCTATTTAAATATTCCAAATACATTCAACTGTTAGTAATAGCACACAGGTTAATATATGCACAACGTTTAGAGAGGTATTATTCCCTCTTCTTCAGGTGTTTGTCGGACTGACAAGTGATAGTACTAGCATGGGAATCGAACCTGGACTCTTAGATTCTTGAGTACTGAGCCATCAATGGCTCAGTTGGTTAGAGTAGGCAGTCAAAACTGTAATAAAGGAGAAGTTATATATATAAAAAATTGTATTGAAGTGTATAAGAGGGGAATATAGAGAAAAGTTGCTCCCTATTGATAATACAATAGTGAATCTGCAGTACAACACAGATCCTGTCATTCAATATTTACCTAATATTTTATTTTATGAAATGCTTCATGGTAATCAAAAAAGTTTGCAGGCATAATTCAATAATGTCATACCTCAAGGCTGGCTTGAGTCTAAGGTAATTCTCTAAGTAAAAAGTGTATTTAAAATTGATAAGTTTATTAACTATTAATACTCCATCCTTCGCATTTTCTTAAATACCAATATCATTACTGCATTCTTCAATCAATTTGAGATATTTTTTTCATTTAGACAATTAATATATATCTTCAAAAGCAATTTCTTGTTATGATGTCACTTGCTTCATTTAAAATATTTCTAATGGTTCCATTATTCCCCAGAATTACTTGGATGCCTTATGTTATCAGCTAAAGTACATGACATTTTAATGGCCATTATGATTAAAGAAACCACTTATTCTTGATCTTTATCATATAGTTCTTCGCAGAATTCTTCTACATACTTTATAATATTTTCCTTATTTTTATAATAACATCACCTTTCAATCATTGCGCTAAAATAAATTTCTTTCCAAAACAAAGAGGTCATTATATATTTCTGAGACTTTTATTCTTATCTACAACTTATCATACCATTTCACAGTTCCTTCCTTTCTTTATACCCTGCTTTGTCACTTTTTGAAAATTTTTGGTGAATTGCTGCTTTTTGTTACTACCATGTGCATAGCCATTGTTATTAAATTATATATCATGATGTCATTCAAGTTATTGGAGTATTTCTTAAGACTATGGATATAAACTGCTGAAGCTATCTCGATAGCTTTTATCTTTCTATCTTATTTCTCACTATTCAATAATCACCACCTGTGTTGAATCAATTAAACATGTTAAATTCTTTAAATAACTATTTTCTTTTAATCAAAATATAATTCAATACCTTCATTTGGATTTTCCATACTACATCCATTTTGATATTTTCTTTAAAAAAAAAATCATATAGTTTTTTATTTGCCTCCGTGTCTAAATTTACATATATTAAATCTTTCAGTCATTTTCCAAATCGAGAACTCAAAGTTACTCTGACAATTTTAAAAAAGTTATTTATACATATAGGTATAGATCTTTTGTTTCATTATCACAAAAATAATTTATTGGGGCATAAACCTACTGCATTTAATCTTCTATCAAATCAAAAAGAGCCATTTTATACTTTAATGTCATAAATAGCTTAATTCTACTTCACTTGTATTCAGAAATATCTATATTGCACTAAAATGCAACTACGTGAAGCTACAATAATAGAAAAAACAAAATATAAATGCTAGGTGCTTTTGGGAATGTCTGGTTCCAAATTCATGGCATATGATGGATGTGCTGGTTAAACATATGTATAATTAGGTGTATGCAAATTTATGCAATTTACACCGCCCATTTTTTAGAGATGGAAAAGCAAGATTCCTTCCTGTTGATGACACTGCGATCGTCCGCTATAACGCACACCTCTTTTATCTTATGTTTAGTTCCCGAAAGTGCTTAGCATTTATATTTTGTTTTTTCCTTTATTGTAGCTTCACGTAGTTGCATTTTAGCACAATATAGACTTTAATATCATCTACAAAAGTTGAATAATAAATGATTATTACATGGTAGTACATTTAAATCCTCATCCCCAAACTAATTTTGCCTTTCACCTTTATCAACAAGGATTAGGGATCAAAGTTAGAATTAATACAGTTATGCATCTAAAAAAACACTTAATTCCATTATTATTAAAGCAGAAGCCTAAAATTCAAAACATCCTAAGGCTTAAACTCAAACCAATCTGTATTAACAAATACATATATCTGACTCGAACTCTTGAACTATATAATTTAAGTACTTTCAATTCTTTGTTAAACTATAGCCAATATATAACAACAAATCACTTAATTCTTTATCTTATGAAACATACAATAAGGCAATATAAAACAGATGGCATAAGGATAGAAAGCTGTCCCTGTATTATCACATAATGGGTAAAGTAAATAAGTAAATTTTTGTCATTATTGACATTCACTAGCCTTGAAAATCAGCTTATCATTATTAAGGAATTAAACCACTAAACATCACATGATTACATTTTTTTTTTTGCTTACACAAGCTGTTTATACAGAGGCAAAACTCTCCACACAGTAGTGCCACTCAGTGCAAGCCAGAGTAATCGATGGATGCAGGAAGATTTGTGCATAAAATCCCTATCTAATGCCTATTCATCCAATATCTTCAGACTACTTTCTAGCTTGTGGCTTTCATCAGTGAGGTGCCTTGGATCTGAGAGCACTATACCTAGATCTTAGGATCTAATGCAATCCTCTAGCAGCCATCTTTTACATTTCTGCATCCACTGACTATTCTGGCTTGCACTGAGTGGCGCTACTGCATGGGGAGTTTTGTCTCTGTGTAAACAGCTTCTGTAAGCAAAAAGAATGGTGATGATGTGATGTTTAGTAGTTTAATACCAATAATGCCCAATAGGATTATGGTGACTGTGGTTATTAAAGAACCAAAGACACCAAAAAGTATGGATGCTTAACTGAGTTCATATCTATATGACTATACAAGCTAATGAGCTTAAATTGAAAATATTATTGTGCTTTCATTTTGGATTCAAAGCTTTATAGTTACCTAATAAGGTAAAAGATGGCTGCTGAAGGGTTGCATTACATTCTAAGATCTAGGTGCAGTGGTCTCAGATCCAAGGCTCCCCACTGATGAAAGCCAGAAGCTAGAAACTAGTCTGGGGATATTGGATGAGTGGGCACTGGATAGGGATTTTATGCACAAACCTTCCTGTATCCATTGATTACTTTGGCTTGTACCAAGTGGCACTACTATATGGAGAGTTTTGCCTCTGTATCATTACTAAGGAACTGAACTCATAAATAAATCTAGATGCAGGTTGGCTTGAACTGAATTCATAATTTTTAGTTTTATTAGTAAAATGGAATTAAACATGTTTGGTAGATGAAGAAATGCATATTTCCAAATTTTGAACTCTAACCCTCATTAATAAAAGCAAAGTCACTACTGCCTGGAAATCACTAGTTACCCAATGTTATTATAGATGGCGCTAAAATAGACGTGATCATCTTTATATTAAGTAAAGTAAATAATTAAATGATTTATTAGTACTAATCATTCATTAAATAATTGCATTTGAAATACCATCAATCTCAACAATGAAATTTTTTATTTATAATGAATTCCACTCTATTTATACTTCTAATATAGTAAAAGTACACATTCACTTTTTAATCATCTTCTGGTTTCTGCTAATTTCATAGATTCTGATAATCTTCAATTAATGTTAGATAGTTCTTCTAATTCATGTAATAAATTGTTACATAGAGTATTATTATTGAATAGTAGCTAAGTCTGTAATAGTGATTCTTTAAACCTTCTGCTTTTCGTTGTTAATTTAGAAAAAAGAGACCCATACTTGATTTTTGTCATCATTTTAAATATATAAAAAAAGAAAATTCACACCTAAGTAAAGAGACATCTAACTTCAAAAAAAAATCCAACCAATGCCTCAGGAATTATAAAACATCTGAAAAAACAGTCACTGTGTTTCTTGATCTTATTCTCAAGGATAAAAATATTTTGATGAACAATCTATCCATATTTTTTTATCAAGTGAACAAAGATATGGTAATAATAACTGCAACAATAAAACTGCGTAGAATGGACCCTAGAAATTTTCCCCCGATCAGTTCACTTAAAACCTGAGAGGAATCAGTCTCCTTCAAAAATTAATAGCTAACTTGTGCTTGGAGTTTAATGACGATTGTTCAGAATTCCATACAATTAAGTTTAACATCAACGACTAGTCTTATAAACCTTATTATTTAGCAATTCAATAATGAATTATTTAAACTGATTGATGATATTACTTTCAGTGGGCTACTCATTTTAGTACAAATAGCACTACATTTTACAGTGATTTTTTTTTACATTTCTAATGAAGTTATTAAAATGGAATTAAATATTCTTTCATTAAATGAATATTCTTATCTCATGTAAGTTACCAACTGTAGGCTAAATGAAAAACATGGAGTTTCTACATATAAACAATGTGTTTGTGTTTACATATATATTGTAAACCATGTTTTCAGGAGTAACTAAAAAAAAAAAATTCTAATAGTGTCAGTCCCTTCTTCAACAATTCCCCCTAAAAGTGGGAACTATACTCCGCCAATAGTACCAGGCGGAGTGTAGCTATCTATAAATAACAATTGTAAATCAAGAATATGTTTATATCTATATATTACTAATAAAAATATTATAAAACGTATGTATACTCGTTTGTGTTTATATGTGTAATCATCTTCTAAACACAACAAATAGAATATGCATTCCTTATATACCAGGAACCACAGATAAAATTGGAAAGGTATTAAAGTGTTAGGACATAAAACCAACATTTGCTAATGAGCAAAAGATTAATAATATTATAATCAAGCCTAAAAAAATAATTCCTCTAGAAGTTCAAGGAGTCTATGAAATTCCATGTGCCCAACTATATACATAGGGAAAAGCAATTGACATATAAAAGCTAGAAGAGATGAACGCATTATGTAATAAAAAAATTGTCAACATCTTCAGCTCCCCATATTTTGGATACTGGTCATCACACAGACTTCCCAAATACCAAAATCATATCCACATGCAATAACTATGATTAAAGAATATTTAGAGACGGAAATTTTTTGAAAACAAAAACTGCATTAATAAACGTGACGAAACAATAAAACTACCAACTATTTGAAAAAATTTCTTAATACAAATAAATATAAAAAATCCTGCTAAACATAAATCAAACTATTCAACAACAATTCTAATACTATATTGCAACACTGTGGGGAATAACCATACTTAATTTAGAAAATGTATTAGGAGAGGTAAAGTTTATGTTACCAAAACTATCATAGGTACTTAAACTTTTTTGCCTAAAATATTTAAAATAATCCATATTTATTGAAAATGAAATTATTAAAATTGATTTTACTGGTGACAGCCTGACTTGTGAGGAGATATGGTGACATTTCCAGCGGTATTCTGACTGTTTGCCTCATGTCCAATTTAGTATCTAACAGCTTCCAGCCCTGAATGTGGACTTGTCTCACTGCAATGATCATATAATGGATAACCAACATAGTCAGCTTTGACAGTTCTTGTTTGCCCGTATCTCCAACTGGACTGATTATTTATAGCCAGACCCCTTTCCATAAAGGAAACAATCAGATTCACTAAGCATCATCACCCATTATAAACCATTTCTAATAATGGATATATGTTATCTATTTTTACATCCATTAATCTGTGGCGATGAATGCTCAATTTGATCAAGATAAGATGGATCTGGACTAGTCCATTATTTGAAGGTAAAATGAGATATAATAAAAATACATATACTAATTAAATTAAATTGAAAGGCTGCAAACCTTTCGTGCTTATTACAATACTTATCTGACAGCCAATCAGATGTTATGATGGCTGTCTGAATAATGATCAAACTGTAAACTGCGTAAATCGTAGGATTTGGCGCTGTATGTTTGTAATTTAGACTCAATGAGATAAATGTGAAGATATTTAAAGCTTCATGTTTTGAAACCTAAATACTTCAGACTGGCTTAGATATATAGAAAGACAAATAAAGAAGAGGGTGACTGCCCTTTTCTTGTAAAATTCTCTGTCTTGTGTTTACGGTTTGATCATTATTCAGACAGCCATCATAACATCTGATTGGCTGTCAGATAAGTATTATAATAAGCGCGAAAAGTTTGCAACCTTTCAATTTAATTTCTACTAACTATCTGCGCTTTATATAAAATAAATATTATTTATAAACTTATTAAATCATTTGTAAATATTATGGATAATGCATATGAAAAAACAGTTACCTGATCTCTTAATGATCCATTAGTGAAATAAGGATGCTGAGGAAAAAATAACATTCCTGAAGGTCCAAGAGGTGAAAAAGTAGTACATTTACCTTAAAATAGATACTTTATATTTATTCATTAAGAAAAAAAGTTTTTTATAAATTAAAAAATGAAAACATAAATCATTACCACTTCTTGGTTGCCATAGACCAGCAATAACTCGTAGCAATGACGTTTTTCCACAACCACTAGCTCCACTGATCAAAATATTTTGTTTTGCAAAAATTTGTAAATTTAATTCTTAAAAATAAAAAGATTTAATATAATTAACCAAAAATATTAAAAATTATTTGTGATAAAACAAAAGATAATTATGCAATATATATATAGATATATTCATAGTATTATTTCCGGGAGCTTCCATGTAATAAAAATATAATAACTAAATAGTTGACATTTCAGTACAACAACAGATACTTGTCAAGCATTGGGGGTCGAGTGGTCAGCACAGCTGCCTTACAAGCAGATGTCGCAGGTTCGCTTCCCGGCCAATGTTTGGACACAGGAAAAAATAAATAACAGGTACTTTCCTCGGAGCTTCTTCATTCTCAAATCGTAAAAATGTGTAGGAAAATACTTATTGTACTGACACATCAGCTATCTAGCTATTATATTTGTATTATACAGAAGTTCCCGGAAATAATACTATGAATTCATTTATCCGTGAGAATATTAGAATTAACATAGATATATGTATATATAAAAATAAATAATACATTTTTAGGTTGTTTTACAATAGCGTGTTGAAACCGCCGGCGGGCGTTATTTCTATGATAGAGCACAGAAATATGCCATTTAGGCGGCCTCCGCTGCTATCGAATGTTCTATTTCTAATGCGTAAGCCTAGAAATAGTCCGTTGATACGGGGTGGTAGCTGCTGTGTTTATTCCTATGCTAATGCACAGAAACATGACATTTAATCTGCCGCAGAAGCTATCGTGTCAGCTTACAGCTCAGATTTGGGCTAAGCATTTTGGATGTGCGATCACATTTCACTTTTGGCTACAGTATTGTCTGAGGGTGGCTGGAATTCCGATTGTCAAAACTATTTTAATATTCATTAAGACCACCTCCTCCTCTATCTCCCATGTTTTAGGAAGATCTACTAACAATTATGAGCAGAGTCTCATGCTTCCCTAGCCCCCATTTCCTGCTGAAAAAACAGGACAAGTGTAGGTGCAAGCGCGATTCCTATAAAATCACGCTCTAAGTCACGTTTTGTGCGAGAACAACTGTGAGCTGAATCAAATGGCTGAAATAGGAAACTTTACAAATGTCAAAGAAAGAATTCTTCTCTGACTGCTGGAACCGGGTTATCAAACAAAACAGCTTGAAGCTGCATGCATGCTGTTTTTTTCCTGAAGAGCCCAAAAAGTTGGTTTTAATTGCCATATATATTTATGTTTTTGGTAATTACCGTCAAAACTTTGTCAACCTTCTAGTTTTTTGCATTCCATTCTGTTAGCAATTGGAAACACCCTCCCTTCCCCCCTCTCCCAAAGTTTGACTTTGGCTTGTAAATGTTACCGTTAAATGGAAATAGATTTATTTATAATTTATAAAAATAAAACAAACAAACAGAAAAAAGAAGAAGAATCGGCTGATTTTTTTGTCGTAGAATACCGAACCAAAAATGTAAGGGTTTAATGAGAAGAATAAAAAAAAAGTGGTAACTACTTTTTAAAATTCATTTTTAATTGATGTATTTTTTTTTGGGGGGTTGCCAAAATTGATTTGACAGCCGCCGTACTTTTTAAATGTGAAAACAACAACAAAAAAAAACAAATAAATACATAGACCAAAAAAAAAACCCCGGCCCCCTTTAGAAAATATAAATAATGAAAAAAATAAAAAAAAAATTAAATACTTTTTTATAAATTCATTTTTTTGTAATTTTTTTATGCATTTTTTTTTTTGGTTGTGTTTAAAAAATTGATTTGATATTACTTTTATAAATGAGATAAACAAAAAAACCAAAGCCAAAAAAAAAAACAAAACCCGGCCCCGGCAACATTATATTTATCTTTGAATGGACAATTTAGTATTATATGGTAATAATAATAATAAATGTTTAAATCACAAAATTTATGCGAATCAATTCAAATCTATTACAATAAAACAATCAAAAGTGCTAATAAAGACTTATAATAATAAAAATCTTATATATTTAAGCAAAATAATATAATAAAATGTTTCATAAACAAGTATCTGTGCAGCTGGCGTTCTCTTAATTTGACATATAACTAAGAATGATTGATGTCAGATCAGCGTTGGACATATGCAGATCACCCCGTCAATGTATTTCAATATGTCCAACTACATTTCAACTAAATGCAGTATTTAAAATCATATGAGTTTATATTAACTTTCGTAGTTTTTCATGGAATACTTATTACCTTTCCGCAGAACATAATATGGGCAACATTGTTTTAACAGATGTTTTGACAGTTTCCTTTCATAGTAATTATGCTATTTTCTTTCCAAGTGTTCCGAGACTGATTTGCCATTGTCTCTTAGGCTGATGAAATTTTAGTGAAAGCTGGATCTTGGCTGTTACTTCTTGATAGTTGTCTCACTTTGCCTGGCTGGATAAATTATGTATTAGATGCATCTTATTTCTTCACACCTAGTAGTTTCTGAACCTTTCTATTGCTGAAAACCAACTTTTTAAAAAAAATATATTTGGCACAACTCTTGGAACCATTTTGAAATAATTATAACTAGCTGCTTTTTTACTCATCATACACTTTAGATTTGAAACTAGAAAGTTTAGTTTTTAGAGTGCATTTTATTAAAATTTCAACTAATTATTTCTTATAAACAATTGTTGGAGTTGTGTTTATATTAGCAGGATCCTGACTAAGTACAAATTCTAATTACCTGATATTTCTTCTTGGAGGTCATTCTTGGTCTCCTGCACATATTCAGCTACCCATTTCTTCTTGAGTGAAACAGTAACTTCAATATATATTGGGTTTCATATTAGCATAAAAGTCTCAACATTGGTTAGAGGGAATGTTCCATTATCATAAGCACTAGCTATAGACCGTGCGTGGTAAATATCTTTTGAATATCAATAATGACTTAATCATGCTGAAAAATAGACTGATTATATTTAATCATTGGAAAAGACATCTTCAATGCATATGGAGTTATTTGCTTTTTCCATGGATCAGCAATCTATGGGGAGACTTCCAGGATCCTCAGTCTTATGGTAAAGGGATGACTTTCCTAGGTTATCTGGCATATTTTGATTCAGTAGCAACTTTCTCCATACAATAGTGCCACCTAGTGCAAGCCATAGTAATCAATGGATGCTGGAAGGTTTGTACACTAAAATCCATATTTTGCTTCATTAGATATTGTTCACATGGGTGGATCCATGATTTTGTATCAGTCTATATCTGACTACAGATGTGTAGTAAATTAAAAACGTTTTTACAGCCCTTATCTGATTTCTACTTACCTTCGCTCAACAGTTTTTTGAAACAATGGCGACGATTAAGCGAGTCATTCTCTAGTATTATGCAAGTCAGATTAAGAATAATCACTAGATTCAGGCTAACATTTCTCTTGTATTTAACAGTATTTATTTTTTTATTAAACAAGGCTTATTTTTTTTTACAATCTGGGCTATTAGCCTACTTCCTTTAGTCAGATAGGTAGTTTCAATGTATCCCAAATATAGTAATTGAAATGACCAGGCTACGTGAACTCTGTTACAATGGTTAACACTTTCATTTATATGGTGGATTCTCCTTGATTTTGTATTTGATTTTTGACTGTTTCTACCAAATCATATTGATTTCTGATTTTATTTTGCAGCCTTATTAGCAATTTCTCTTCTCGGGAACTGGATTTTGAGATTACAATTCTATTACAGGATTTATAATTAAATGTGACCCTAAATTGTTCCTCTTTCATAATACAGACAAACTCATCTCACAAGGTTTCATTAAAAAATATCCTACAATCATAGACCATCTGCTGAAGCTTGGGTATATAGTTAATTACTTCTCTATTATCCTTTTAATCATGAAAATTGCATCAAACATTTATATTATAATCAGAAATATTGAGTTTAAATAAGGCTCTTGGTGTTGCTTATGATAACTAGATTTGACGGTAATCAGGCACACACACACATCTATCAATGTTGTCCACTTTGACTTATTATTTTATCAAATATCTAAATATGCTCAGGAAGCTTCCAAAGCATCCTGAATAAAACTCTTCAGGTGACTTTATTTAAGCTACAGACAGATTCTCAACCCTTCGAAAGATTTATATGAGTATTCAATTATTCTACTACATTTTTCTAGTTATCTTTAAGCTGACACTGTTCACCTACGCTATGGCCTGAATATCAAATTTGCCATTAACGGTGTGTAAGAATAAAACTCTTTGTTAAATTTGAAGCATTTACTTTACATATAAATATTACATGAATAATGATAAACCTTTCACAACACGTTTGAGATGAATTTTATATATACGTAACACAATAAATAAGAGAGGCATCCAGCAATAAATTCCCCAGTAGATGATTCTATGCCCATTCTAGATACCATTATTAGCTGATATTTGTCTTGCATAATATTCAATGTCTGTGGGACATCTTATACAGGTTAATGCATTTGCTAGTTATTATCACTGTGAATATTGATTCTCATTACCTGGTATAAGCATAAGAACTTTTAGAAAAATCCAGAATTTTAAATGTTATATTCAAGATAATTATCTGACTACTACAATTGACTTTATTTGCGCACTAAATCAATAAATGCTTACTTCCATAATTCACAGAACCCATATCCTAAAGCAGAAAGAGATTATTTTATTGGGTAGACTGGGGAAAGTCATTTGGTCTTGCTGTTTATTACGTAGTCTAAATAAGTTAAAACTATCTTTAAATTATTACTCATTGTTGGATATTCCTGCTGCGTCCAGAGAATAACAAGCAAATAATTGACAAAGGCAGTATTAAGATGGCAAACTAATGGTTTAATTAAATAACATATGAGAATATTTATAAAGTTTTACATAGCCTATTTAAGGCGTCATAAAATGAGAAGGTTGTGGTGACTTGTACATAATAAACCCTAGTCCTCCTTTCAACATACAGAGGCAGGAGTCTCTGAATTACATTAACCCCAGAACCTACATACTGGAATATGGGAATTTATATACCCCATAAGACCTCTTGATTTTTTACATACCTTACTATATATGGCAATTTTTAGTTCTCTGACTTTATACAGTCAGGTATGCAACTCTACAACTGTAGCTGCATGATTTAAAATCTTTGCTATTTTAGTACATGCTCAGCATATCTGATTACAATGTTTTACATTTCCAGCTTCAGGTTACTACATAGTCTTTCATTACATATATGCTTTATTACTATATATATATATGTGTGTGTGTGTGTGTGTGTTTAATTGATAGTTGTACTTACCTTATGAGTTGTAGTATATAATTAATATACATAATTACTACATGATTATTATTCAAATTACAGCACAAAGTTATTATTCATTTTTATTCTACACAATTATGCAATTACTAATATATTTTTTATACATTACTCTCACTTAATCTTGAACACTGTACTCCTCCCTCACTCCAAAAGTATGGTTCTTTATCTAACCTAATCTTTGAGATGTAAAGGTGGGTTTCTCATTCTTGTTAGATGTTGGTAGTCTTTGTTGTATTTGAGATGTAAAGGTGGGTTTCTCATTCTTGTTAGATGTTGGTAGTCTTTGTTGTATTTCAGTAGTGACTTTGGGTCATTGTTGAATCTCTAACCATCTTCTTTGGGTTTGTGGATCTCCTAAACCTGTTGAGTTTGTTATTTCAACTTCAACATTGTTGTTGATTCTTCTTCGCTGTCTCCATTATTTACAGTTAATCGATATTGTCATCTTAGTTAATTTGTATGTCTCCAGAGTTTTACGCCCTCTTCAGTTTCAATTTCTGACAGTTGATTTGCAATATTTGTCATGATGGTTGCTTTCCCCCAACTATTAATTTATTAAGTGGCCAATGTTGTGACCTATTTTGAACTTTTTTTTTTACAATTACTATCTCATTAACTCTCTGCCAGGTAGATAACAAAATTAACAATTTATTTCTTAGTTTTCTTCCAAACAACAGTTCAGCCCAGTGGCACTAGATGGTGCACAATGTTGATGGAACGCTATTTCAATTAAAGCTTCATCTATATTTTTGGTTTTAATTTTGCTTAAGCTTTTTTTTCATGCTTTGAACCACTTTCTCGGCAATTCCATTACACTCGGGTAATATGTTGGTGATTTTATATGATTTATTCCCCATTTATTTATGATATCTTCAAACTTCTCTGAGCAGAAAGCAGTACCATTATCTGACATGAGGATCTTTGGTGTTTTGTGCATCTATTTCCTTAAGTTTCATTCCCTTAAGTTTCTCAATAGTCATAGATGCACTAATATTTTTTATTACTCTATATTCTATCCAACTATTATATGAATCCACCACTACTAAGTTAAAACCATCAAAACATCACATAATTATCATTTCATAGGCTTACAGAGGCTGTTAATAACAATAGCAAACTTCTATACTGTGGTGCCATCAAGTGCAAGCGTTCATAATCAATGGATGCAAGAAGATTTGTGCATAAAATCCCTATTGAGAGCCTACTCATCCAACATCCCCAGACTAGTTTCTAACTTTGTGGATTTTATCAGTGAGGAGCCTTGGATTTGAGAGCACTGTACCTAGAAGGCTTGCACTTGGAGGCACTACTGTATGAACAGTTTGTACTGTTGACACTACTAAGTAGTAATGTCCTTTCCATGAATCAGCATAAGCAATGTGGATTCTTTCTCAGACTGGTAGGCCATGACACATATTTCTTTGAGGATTGTTCAAAATGTGGCTTGACACTCTTCACATGCTTTAATATACAATTTGAGGTCTATTTATTCTTGGCCACCATACATAGTTACAAACAAAATTTTAGATCTAATTATTCCCAGATGACTTTGATATAACATTTTGAATAATTTCCTGTGATCTTATAGCTGGGTATTAGTACTTTCTCATCCATCAAAATACATCTTTTATTCATGGACAGTCTCTCACATACTTTCCGCATCCCTTTATTTAAGTAGGGAGGACATCTAGTGGGCCATTCGCTCCCGATTTTTTTTAAAAAATTGTGTAGCCAGAGTCTACATTAATCCATTCTGCTATTGTTCGACTATTAATAGTTTTTGATAATTAGCTGATCAATGTAATTTATGTAGGTTCTGTCCTAGGCAATTCAGCTTTGTCTATGACCTTTCTTTGTTGGGTTTGTGTCACTTTCCGAGGTTTTGTAATAACAAGCTCTGTCACTTAAATTCAATATCAATAGGTGAGGGTTTTAATTTTCCCGGTTCCTTTTTGAATAAATTGGGATAGATAATTTTTAATCTCCGATTCTATAGTGATTTTTTTTAATACTTATGCCTAGGGAGATAAACCATTTTCAGACTAACATAGGATTTATTTCCCTGTTAACTATGTAACAGTGGTAGTATTTCTTTACCCTTCCTAGTTTCTATCTCTACCTTTGTAACTCCTAATATTCTTATGAGATTTTTGTTTGCATCCCAAGCTTTGAAGTGAGTTTTCTCTAATTTTGAGACCTTGGTTAAATTTTCCCAATCCGTGATTTTCATCAATGATACCCCTGCCTCACTATCAATTTCTGTGGTTGTTTTGCTGATTATTTTTACATTTAGCAAAATTCATCCGATTTGTCTGTGGTGGCATTTTTAAATAGCTACTTTTACTTTGCAACACATCGTAGGTAAACTTTCTACTTGGCTTCTTATCAGTATGATGGTGCCCTCAATCAGGGTTGATGGTCATTCTATTACAAGTTTTGCATTCTTATTTATTGTAATCGTGAGCTTTTGTACTTTCTATCCATGATTTAAATGACTTCTTTTGTGACAATAAAAGCACGCAGCTAATATGCTTGTAGACAAAGACATGTCATAAGATGTGGTGTAGTTGAATTTCAATTTTGCTATTGTCATAAACAACTTATAGATTAGTAGACACAACACTTATTTCTACTCTTAAAATTACAAATGCTGTATTAGTAATAGTACTATTATTATCAATAAACATCACATGATCACCATTTCTTATGTTTGCTTATAACTGTTATTAAAACAGGCAAAACTTACTATACGTATTGCAGTGCTCTGAGATCCAAGGCTCCTCACTGAACAAGTCAGAAACTAGTCTGGGGATATTGGATGAGTAGGCACTAGATGGAGATTTTATGCACGAGCCTTCTGGCATTCATTGATTACTCTGGCTTGCATTGAGTGGCAATACGTATAGTGAGTTTTGCCTGTTTTAATACTATCATTATCCTAATTTTTATTGTCTATAATTACTTCCTGCTCATATTTTTATTATTATTGGTTACTAATTACTGCTATCTGGAAGTTTTGGAATTATTCAAAGATACTAATTTTATATATAAATTAACTATATTGATACTAAATTCTGCGGTAGCAAAATTTACAATTAATTTATAATTCCAATATAATTTTCTGGCTTTTCTGATAGCATTTGTAATTCAAAAATAAACTCAACGTGTGTCTTAACGAGAAGTTTATTTATTCCTTACCATAGTCTGCTTAATTCAGCAGAAGCATTTTAAATGAATTACGGACTTTATCAAACTAAAAGATTTGTAGTATGCTGATTACAAAGTGTAAATAAGTCGATTTACATGATCCATGTTTTTGAAAGGGGAAGCAGGACTCTTTTTTATTTAAGACATGCATATTATTAGAGATGTACCGAATCTCTCTGACTTTGCATTTTACATCATTTCTCTCAAAACAGACAAGGCTAGCTGCAGTAAATTCAATGGTGTGGCCTTATTTGGGTTCATGTTCTAAAAATATAGATCTCACCCCTGCATTGGTTTTATCCCTATTATACTGATATCTGTGCTGGGCTATCCTTGTTGCGAGATTAGCTTGAGATTCACTAAAGTACCCAGCATAGCAATATGACTAATTGCATGCGGATCTTGTATACAACTCGAGAACCTTGGGAAAAACTTTAGTATTGTTTATTAAGCAGTTCAAAGTGAGAAGGGGTGAGAAAGTTTATATATTTCTGAATAATTTTGCTTCCATTTTGAGTTACACCGGGAACATAAGACATGATATCCAGGGTTTTTCTCTTGTTAGTCTGGATCTGTTTCTAATTTTGGAGAATATTTTAACCATCTTAGTGAGCACCCACCCTATGATTGTATCCGATGTTATATAAATCCTTTTAATATGTGGGTATGTTGTTTTTTTTTCAGTCCGATTCAAATTTGCATAGGTTGTGATTTTGGTGAAGAAACGCTGGCAGGCATGTAAAATTATGTGTGGAAGGCATTACTGACTCTGGCCATATTATGACTCGAACTCACAAAAATAAATGTCGGAGGTTTTCTTTAATATTGTTCTAGCTATAGATACTGCCAGCTAAAATTTATCTCTTATTTAATTTCTATTTCAAAACTAACTAAAGTCATTGTACACCATTTAAAGTATTAAATAAAAATTTTCATATTTAAAGTATTAAATAAAGATTTGCATATTTAATGTATTAAATAAAGATTTGCATATTTAAAGTATTAAATAAAGATTTGCATATTTAAAGTATTAAATAAAGATTTGCATATTAAATTCAATACTGAAGTTAATGATAAATTAAGTAAATATGATCAAATTTGAACAAATAAATAATAATCAATAATTAAATTTGTAGAAAAAAACAATAATGAAGATAAATAGAGAGAGCATTATTTAAAGTTTAAAAATAATGATTCACATTTAATTACATCTGGTGTAGAAATAAGATGTACCTTTTATTAGAAGACGTTCGCTACCTGGTGGTGCAACAGAAAGTTCTGATAACTTGGCACACATTAAACTTTCACTAAAATAATATATAATAAATAAAAAAAAGTTATCAGTGGAAAAAGATATTAGAAACAAAATAATTTATAATTTAATTTGACTTTCATGCAATGTGATGTGGAGCAATGTGAGTTCTTCTTACACAAAGTCAGGAATCTCTCAGCTACTATGCCCAGCCACTTTACCTTCTCTTTTCATTCCCCAGGCTAAGCTTTTCCCATATGTTTCTCTATCCTGCTCCATCCCATTTTCACAACATAATCATTGTCAACTCCATGGCCTTTATATCTAAATCCCCCTTATCTTTTCCCAAACCCAGCATAAAAACCAATAACTTACTTTCTGTACAATCTCCTTGTTTATATTTATTCTTTCACAACTTCATTATTTGTACCCTTTCTGCTTGCAGGCATTTACTTTCAATTAACAGATGCCTAATATTTTATATACCTTTCTTACACACCTTGCAGACTAAATCACCCACATTTCTCCATTTATATGTATATTCCCATGTTACTAAAATCCTGTCTGAGCCATAAACTGTAAACTACTTTCCTTGCTGTTATTATAAATTATCTCGCACCAATATTCCATTTACTTCTATATATATTTAAACGCTTTTTACTCTCCATACTAGTTCTCCATCTCTCCAGCTCCCTATTCTTTATTAATACATCTATTCTTTTATCATTCCTTGCCACTATAACACTCAACAATTCTCCTAACACAATCCCACATTTTGTATAAGTATACTGACATAAATTCTTTATCCAAATCTTCTGCATATCGTACTACCTTTCTTATCCATCTTGTTGCCTGTCCTTTACTCATAACCCAATTGTTATTCTCTTATTATCCATAAACTGCAATCTACTGAATATTTTCATTTTGCTTTTTGCATCTTAGTTTACTGATTAGTTATTGATAATACCGCTAGTGGGAGAAGTTAATATTATCAAAGCTATAATCACATTTAGACATATATTTAAATATTAAAATATTTGTTTGAAAGAAATTAATATTTAAAAACTATACTTTTACATAGACATAAAGCACCATCTAAAGACTGAAATGTGAACTAATATCAAAATTCCTATACTCCAATTATTCAAAATGTAAATTGAAACATAGGTATGTCGAGCCAAGATTTCAAAAGTCCGAGTTTGTCAGAAAATATTCTAAGCCACACAAACGTAATCAGATCTCTCTACCTGTGTAAATAAAGACAGAATATTTCCTAAACATCCCAAAATGAATGTAACCTAGAGAATGTGCATGTACTTAACCATCAAATATCACATGATCACCATTCTTTAGGCTTACACAAACTGTTTTCACAGATGTAAAATTCCCCATACAGTTGCACCATCCAGTGCAAGCCAAAGTAATCAATGGATGCAAGAAGGTTGCATAAAATCCTTACATTGCCTACTCATCCAATGCTCCTCACTGATGAAAGCCACAAGCTGGAAACTGGTTTGGGGATATTGGATAAATAGACACTAGATAGGGATTTTATGCACAAACCTTCCTGTATCCACTGATTACTCTGGCTACAACTGAGTGCCCTATTGTATGGAGTTGTGCCTCTGTGAGAATATGCATGTGTATATATACTTAGATTTTTTAAAAGGAAAAAAAAAGATCCTGCACAGGAGATTTACTTTTATAAATATTAATGAAATTTAGACAGACAAAGAATTAAGTAAACTAATATTACAAATAACATTTTTAAAATTATTTACAATTTGAATACAAAGATATACTAGTGATTAGATTAATTTTTCTGATTTTCAGGGGGGGACGGACTCTTTTTTATGTATATAAATAGTTAAAGATGATTCAAACATTTAATTTAAAAAATGTTTTGAACTAATGGATTTAAATTATGAAAAAATGAATTCCTCGAAGAGGATTAATTCCCACTGTAATTTAGATAAAAATGGATTAGAAAGAAATTTTAATTAAAAAAATTATTTCCATCCCAAATTAAAAGTAATGTATACTTATTTTGGTACGGTTTTAAGAAAAAAATTATTCCATTAATAAGATCATACCATTTTCATTAGATTTCTTTTATATTAAAGATGAAAGCTGACTTATTAATTCTGGTAGTTTTTTTTTTTTTGAGACATATTTTCCTATATAATTTCTATCAAATACTGAAGCATATGTGTAAATAAAAGTTTGCAGTATTGCTAACAAGATTCTATACCATTTGAGTTTGTGGCTGCTTAGAAAATGTGTGTCAACAGTGATTCTGTAGTAACCATCAAATCAATCATGAGCTTTTCGAAATTGTATAGATCCATCATCATTGCCTATATGCCATACTATGTAAGTTAAGAATAAATGTCAGTTGTCATTCATTTTCTAAACCATTTCATTATTAAACTACCTATTCACAAAGCACAGATATATGCATAAATGAAAACAACTACTGTCGACACAAAGGACTTAATAGTAATTATACACATATGTATTATAATCAAACTTACCCCAAATTCATAACTAATCCAGATTAGCCCCAAAAAATAAGCTCTACAACCAATAGTTTACACTTGAGAAGTCTGCTTGTAGCAGTAAAACCGTTGGTTGTGTTTTAGATTTTCTTTTCTTTGGCTAGTCTGGGTTAGTTGCGAATATGGTGTAAGTTTGATTATTTTATTGCCTAGTTTAGCTTTAGGCTTTTAATGTTTATATGCATTATGTATATTATTTGTTTCAGAGAAACTTAAAAGATTTTAATTAAATATTAAATCTAGCATTAAGACAATATAACATAAAATCATATAAATAAATTCAGAAATTTATGCCGGAAAAAAAAAACAATTCCTTATTCATTCCAGAGAAAAAGCGTAAAAGTGATTGCTATCGTAAATTACTTAGCAAGAAACCAACATTGAATAAATTAACTGCTAGTGAAATTAAACACTAGTAAACCAATATTAATTTGAAAACATGTTAATAAAAGTTAGAAAAAAAGATAGTAGGAATTCCAAGAAAAGTTCCTAAGTGATCGCAAAACATAGAGAATTATTGCCATCAACTCATCCCAATTTATAACCCAGGATTTTTCAAATGAAAAAGAAATTCCAGCAAATGCAATATATGGCAAAATTTCCTTCAAACTTTATTTATATATTTTTTCATGTTACGTGTGAAAAAAATATTGATTGATTAATAGTTAAAAATGTAACAGGCAATAGTCAGTACGTAAGTACATATATATTTAAGGTTATAACCTTAATACTATGTGCCTTGAGCATTAAATTTGCCACTAGAGGGACCTCTACAAATCTTCAACACAAGATACGACTTTATAAAGATAAGAGCAGCCACTCTTGTGTTGAAGATTTGCAGAGGTCCCTCTAGTGGCAAATTTAACGCTCAAGGTGCATAGTATTAAGGTTATAGCCTTAAATGTATATGTACTTACATGTTGACTATGCGCTTAATAAATTAATATTTACAACTTTACATTGTTTCAAAATATTTCTAACTACAAGATCTCAACACTAACTCATTGTATTTCGGAAGATTTCGCAAACATTAGTGTTTAATAGAAATTGTGGACTTAATTAGTGAAGAGTTCAACAGCTTCACACTCTCAAATCAAAATGCTTTAGATTCACCTATATAATTAGAAAGTAGGTTGAAGATAAGAATGGCCACTCTTATCTTTATAAAGTCATAATCTTGTGTTGAAGATTTTCAGAGGTCCCTCTAGTGGCAAACTTAACACTCAAGGTGCATAGTATTAAGGTTATAGCCTTAAATATATATGTACAAACTTTCTTAAGTAAATGCATGCATAGATGGGTTTAGCAATGTCAAAAAACAAATCGTAATTGTACACATATCCATAGAAAAAAGAAATATTTATATAAGGAAAACTATCTTCCTCTAGGAAAAGCAATTAATTAGTAAATCTGCATATAAGGAAGTACTAACTCACTTTTAAAAAATGCTAGATAAAACTATTCAATCAGTATCATTCATCATATGAAAGAATATTGAATTAAAAATAAACAATAAAGATTAAATATTAGATTGGTAATAACATTTATTACATCATCATCATAATAATAATAGGTACTGTTCTATTAGCTGGTGTCAGCCACTTGGTAGTGTTATTTATATGCAAAAACACATAAATATGCTGTTTACATGGCTGCTGCCAGCCTATAGATTGCACAGTGAACTAATATATACAAATACAGATTAGCATTAAAAAAATAACAAAATAATAGAAACAAGGTCGAAAAAGAATAAAATGAACAAATGAAAAATTGGTTTCCCAAATAGGATTAAAGAGGATGATGATGATAATAATAATTTAATTTATTAAAGCAAATAATCTAAAGTCACAGAAAGAGCCCAATAAAAAAAAATATATGTGTAAAATTTCAAGCATAAAATGTTAATAATAAAATAATTAATTACAAATAAACGGTTTTTCATTATTTCTAATTACAATCCAATCCATAACTAATTTTCTAATTCTTTTTTTTTAATAACTCACTAACATTAATTTTAATAATCCCCATTTTGAGTCAAAATAACATTTTTAATACCTATGAGTTTTAAAAAATACTGATTCAATAAATAAACCATAATCATATGATCTGGTTAACATTACTGTTCGATAGTCTTTTTTTAAAAAAAAAAAAAAATAATCATATATAAAATGTTTAAAATAAATAATTGTTTGAAGGCTAAAATTCCAGTGCATTTACATAATTCAGATACTTTCAAGTTCAAAGATTTAAACGAAACAATTCTTAATGTAAAGACATAAAATATTCGTAAAGAATTCAAGTAATTGCTGCAGTAACACTCTATAATGTTATTCCATTTGTCTTTCATGTTTTATTTACGAATAACTAAATATTTATTCACCAGTTAATACGGTATGGTTATCCTAAACTTAAATGGAATTTGAACATTTTTTCATGATTAGTATGATATTTGTATTCCCAACCCAATTTAAACAATAAATCAGAATAAAAGCAACTACAGATAATTAAGAATTATAATTCTATTTAAAAGAATGCCAATAATCTGCATATAACATAGTTGTAAAATAAGACATAAAACCCATAATTTATGTTTTACTCCTCAAATAGAACGGAAGACTTTAAAAAATTTTCTTTATACAGTTCGATCTTGCGCCGACCTTAAATTACAAATTTCTAAATTTCTGGAATTCATTCTCAATACTTTTCAATTATTCTACAACTGCTTCTACACTGGGATTCATATGGTATTCAATCTTTATTTATTATCTATTTAGTATATGGGCCATCCACTAACATCTCTGATGTCTAATCTCCAAATCTTCATTTAATATTAGAGTATTTTCAGCTACCTTACAACTTTTAAAATCCTATAAAAATATATACATATATTAATATAATTTTGTAAATAGTTAATTGACCAATAGCTACTATTCTAAGTTTCGTATTCATATAAAAGAGATTTCACATTGCCACCAAGATATGCAATTGTTTGAAGTTTCAGTTCTGTAGGCCACTATTTAATCATGTATTAGCATGTTTATCAATGTAATTTTCGGAATTAATCTTAGTTTAATTACTAGCTAAAACAAAGTGTGTTAAAGTTTTAAATCATAAGTTTAAAAAGCTAGTTACAGAATAAATTATATTTAAAAATAAAAAATATTTATTGTATTGACGATAAAAGATATAACACATTTTCATCATTTAAAGTAAAATGTTTATGATTTTTTTAAACTGCTAATCATAAATTCCATTTGGCTAACACAAAAATATTATGTATACAATACACAATATATAATAAATTTTGAAAAATCACCAGGGATAGACAATAAGTGAACACTATGAATAAATAACCAGAGAGACATTCTAGAAAAAAAAAAAGTTTGCCATATTTCTCAAACTCAGACATAAAATATGTTAATACTGAAAAACTATGAAACCCAGTTTGTTTTCTAAAACTGTATTTAAGTACTCCAATCCTTTCTAAAAATTGTATAATTCAAAGTTTTGTTAGTTACTTAATTCAGCATAAAATTCTGTCAACATTCACACTTATTAATTTGGAAGCTTCATATATTATTTTTTGAAATTCTCAGAGCAATTTTTCATCTTTCAAATCCTGATCAATCATATTAATATTTCAATGAAATGTTAATAATTTACTGGTTTATGAACTCTTGCTATTCTTCAAAGGTTGAAGGCTCGAACCATTTCTCCAATAGGATTTGGATTAATACTGAACTCTGCACTGAATTATTACCAATTTCAATACACCAATGGCCAAACCACAGTTAAAAACACTCTTAAAGTAATCCTAATACTTCTACCTTTTTTTATATATATATAATAATATCAGTTACTTCACATCTAGATTTTAAAAATCCAATCTCTACTCCTTGATCCCACAATTCAAAATAAATTTCCAGAAGTTTTTGTGATATTGAATTTATTTTTTACTCATTTGGCATAAATGATAGTCTGATCATATAATCACCAGATGCCTAAAATGGATTTATTTAATTTAAACCAAATTTCTTTCTGATAAATGTATTCTTGAACTTAATATTTATCCTGATCAGCTAAAAAACACACAATCAGAATCACATATTTCTAATTTAAAAATTAAAGTCATCATGTTAGAGGATTGATATTAATTTCCGGTTACTTGATGGGATCCCTGTTCATAGTTAAAATGCTGTGTAATGACAAAATAATTAAATTAATTTTCCGCTGGCATTTATACGGCTGACTAGCTATTTATTCACTTACATGTTTGTGTGTGGTTTAAATATGCAACTTTGTTGAATGTGTGTGTTACAACTACATAAAATCATAGAGGCAAACTCTTCATACAGTAGCGCCACTCAATGCAAGCCTAAGTAATCAATGGATGCAAGAAGGTTTGCAAAAAATCCCTATCTAGTGTATTCATTGATTATTCTGGCTTGCACTGAGTGGCGCAACTGTATGGAGAGTTTTGCCTTTGTGTAAACACCTTGTGCAAGCATAAAGAATGGTGATCATGTGATGTTTAGTGGTTTACATAAAATCTTCCATATGTAATACTTAGTTCATGGAATTCAGCTTTTTTTATTAGTAGTTTTGATCATCTTGAACGGATTCATGCATTTCTAAGTTTACTAGTTGCAAATAATAATAATTTATATATATAGCTTCATGGGATATGGTCCCAGGAATACTAATTGTAATATATACGAATATATGCATTTTTATTCTCACTCTTGAAGAGAATCCCAAATTTCTAATTTAAATATCAAAAGTCACTATGTTGACATATGGGTGGGACTGATTTCCAGAATCAGCTGATGAAAACCCAGGAAAAATACTCAATAATAAAGAAATCATTGTTGACTTTCTCCGTGCATTAATATGGGTGTCTATTATTTATTTATTTACACATATGTGTATGTAATTATAAATTTATTAAACGCACATTGATTACGTAGTAATATTTACTGAGGCTATAACTTTAAATTACTGTAATAGATTTCTAAATATAAAATCTTTCCATTGACTCGTAAATCGAAAGATTTCACGAGTATTAATGCGTAATAAGAAATGTGGACTTAATCAGTGAAGTATTGAATAGGTTCACGCTTGCAGATCTAACCGCTTCAGCTTCACCTATTTAAATAGAAAGTAGATTGAAGTAAAGAAGGGTTCCCCTCTTTTCTTCCATAGCGTAAGCTTGTGGTTAAAACACCTGTATTACATATGTGTATGATTTGATTTGCCAACTTTGTTATATAATTTAATATTAAAGATTCTCACGCATTTACAGACATAAGCATTAAAATACAGGTAGAAATTACCAAAATGCTTACCTAGCTTCTTCTACATAAGACTCTTTTGACAGCTGCTGTCGAGTTTCTCTTTCCTTTTCACTCCTTAACACATCAATATTTTCCAAAATTTCAGCAATCCTAACATATATATATATTTGTATATATGTAGATAAAAAGTTATAAATTATTGTAATAAAATTATAATAAAAATACAACCATGATAATAAATTTTATACATAACTATAAACCGCAGAGGCACAATCAGTTAATATCTTAACTTACTTCAACTGAAAATCACTTGAATTTAAATTTAGTGGAAATGTTATCATGTTATACACAAAGATTTATGAATTTTACTATTCACACATTGTCTAATAATTAAAGATATCCTATTTCTATTTATGAAAATTGCTTCCTTAAATTTTCTTTTATTACAGTTTCTTTACTAATGAAGAATCTTAGTATTTTCAATATCGATATAATAAGCTCGAATGTTTTTTCATGATCAAAGAAAACAAATGTTATTAAGCATTACTTCTCTTATTCTTTATACATTTATATTACACTTTCTCAAGACAATATCTTGATGCACCTAAGCTTTGCAGAATATCCTCAACCCAAACCGGTTTCTGCTACTGGCTTCGTCAGTGAGGTGCCAGGATATTCAAGCTTTAGATTAAAAATACTAGGACAAGCCCAGCACTTTATCTAATGGATAACTATTAAGTAGAAAATCTGAAATTTTCAACATCCATATGTCTTCCAATCCAGTTATCTAACTTAAATAACTATATAGAATTGAACTAAGTTCAGATACACCATATATTAATAGCTTTTGCAATATACAAGCTTGTTTAAATTAGGTGTGACATCTGACTTGATTTATTTGTAATAAAAAATTGATATACAATATTACTTTTTTTTGTTTCATAGCTATAATATTCCTCAATAATGGTCAAACATATTAATAAATAAATTTGTCCATAATGTTATTTCCAAAGTATTAAAAATTATTTCAACTCAATTGAAATTAAATAATTAATTAAAAATAATATTTTATTTCTTAATAATGCTATAATATTTTTTGAATTATTTACCTATCTATTAACATTCAATGCAACACAAAATGAAACATGATATAAATCTCTATATATTTTAAAAACTTTGGCCTGAGCATTTGAAACATATGGAATACAATAATCATTATTTATTATTAACTTTTTGCTTCTTAATTAGTATAACTTTTTCTAAATTGTTGTAAAGTATAATACATTTATTACACTCAACCTCAATGTTATGTGATTTATCACTTTCACGGTGACATAGTTTGTTGTAAAACAAAAAAAAGAACTAAGACCTGCCATCTTACGTACAACCGATACTTTTGATTTATAATGTATATAATCTTTTTCGCAAAGATTTGGTTATTAATTTATAATTCAATAAACTATCATCTCTTGTAACATACAAATCAAGATACTTAGCTGTTTTATTTTTCAACTATCCATTACAGGCCATTTAATTCATTTCACTTATCAATAAGACAATTCATACTGACTTCCTGTCCACAAAGACAAATATCATCAACCCAACTTTTCAGCCTGTATTCTGCCCATTTCTCTTCTGTGTATTTAAATGGGCTTAAAGTTCTACATAGGACGGGTCAGAAATGACTTATGTTGAACATGTATATGACAACAAAACTGGCAAACAAGGGCTTTGAACATGCCATCATCAGATTTTCAAATGATATGAATGGCTGAAGAGTTGAAGAGTGGAAAAGATTGAAGTCTGTCCATTAAAGTTTGAAGATTTTCTATGTTAATATAAACCGAGCACTGATTATATATATGTGTGGTAGATGATGATCCACACCAACTGATGAGTATTGGGTTCAGCACGAAATGTATATTGGAGATCATTTATCTTTTTCACTTGTATGTGGTCATGTGTATCAGTTGTATAAGATGGAGTGGCAGACTAAAGGGAGCTTGAACGCCTGGATTAAAATCCACTCTAATTACAATATATCTTCTGTAAATTTTAATACCTGTAAAATAGCAATTATTGAAATTTTCTCATGTGTAGACAAAAGAAAATTATGAATTTATGTGACTATAAGCACATCTATGGATCAAACATCTTTACTTGTTAAAGCTTATTCAATATTTTTAGGGAATTCAATCTATCAATAAAACTATATATTTCTACATATAAAATAGAATACTAGCTAAAAAACAAATTTATACTAAAATTCTCTCAAGATTATGATTTTATCTATTAATAAATAGACCTTCTCAAGTGAAATTCAAAATAGATACAAACTTATACATATATATAATTAGAAAGATTAATATCGTAGGCAATATATAATGTACAAATAAGCAAGTGAAGAACATTTATGGTGAGACAAAATAAGCATATATAAATTTATTAATTTGCTAAACCAGGCTTTCAATATGGAGTATCTTTATCAAAGCATAACTGAGGGGAAGTTAGCAAAATATATTGGAATTTCTACCTGCACAAAGGGGATAATTAAACTGGATATTAATTTTAATGAATTTGCATGTTTGCATTATAATAGCTATAAGTGTAAATCGACGAAGCTCTGCCTATATTGTCAAATTGAACGACCAATGTTTCTTAAGGGGAAACGCTATTGGCTCTAGAGTTTAACATATTAACAGAAATGATTATATGCCAAGCTTCCTTAACTTTCCATTTCCTGTATTTGCTTTCAAGATATACAAACTTGGCAGTATTCATTGATCACAAGAAGATTACAGGCCATCCTTTTAAACTTGCTGCTGCTAAAATTGTATTTCTTGAAAGCAATCACAGGAAATGGGAAGTTAAGGAAGCTTGGCATATAATCCATTCTGTTAATGTGATAAACATTAGAGCCAATACCATTTCCCCCAATAAACAATGGTCGTTCAATTTGACAACATAGGCAGCACTTTGTTAATTTGCACTTCAGCTATTATAATGCAAACATGCAAATTCATTAAAATTAACATCCAGTTTAATTACCTCTGTATACAGGTGGAAATAATGATTCATTTTGCTAACTATCCCTCAGTCATGCTTTGACAAAGATACTCCGTAACAAAAGCCTGGATTAGTAAATTAATAAAATTTATTTTATGCTTATTTTATCTCATCGTTATTGTTATTTGCTCATTTGTATATTATATATATTGTATCTATTGAAATTTGAAATAAATTTCAATATGTGTTGGAATATCAATTGTAAAAAAAAATTTTTGGGGTTTGATTTTAATAGTGAATATATTAACATGAGGAGATTGTAATATGTTGCTATGACAACAATGATATTGTAGAAAGAATCACTTATTATTAATTCTAGTATAAATATTTGTGAATTGATTTTATTCATTTTAAAAATGAATGTGTAAATAATAAAGTTTATAGTCTTGATAAAATTATTATTTTCCTTTATTATGTATATTTTTGTTACTGCATTCACAATAGTACATTACAAATAATATACCTAAATGTTTAATGTCTTAAGTATGTTTGTTCGTATAATATTGTGTTGGAAAAGATGTGCAAAAGCATGTGTATTTTTTTAAACATAAATATTATCTATTATATGTAACAATTATAAAATATTTATTTTTATGTGTTATTATTATTGTGTAATAAGATTTTTATTTATGAGATGAAATTAATCAAAGAGTTAAAGCGGAGCATTGCTATAGTTTCTCTGATGTCGATTAAAAAAAATTTATAAATAGGACTAAATAGTTTCAACTCTCTCTCTCTTTTGTCTTGGCTTCAATAGAAGCAAACCTATGTTCCTTCATGTAGTTTATTATTTATTTATTTTTAAAAGTAAATAATTATCAACTGGATAGAATGATAGGGTGAAAGTTATAGTAGTTGTCCATTAACTGGACAGATTTATCGGGAATTTGTGAGAGGTGATAATTTGTTGAAGAATGAAAATAATTCATAGTGTTTTAAAAAAGCCATGGAATATTTCTTTGCTTTAAAAATGAATATTACTTACTTTTCAAGGATGAGATATAAAAACATATAATTTTATGAGATTGATGAATTATTTATATGCAAGATATAAATGGGCTCAATTTCCATCATATCATTATGGATGAAATTAGCATCTATTGACTTACAATATTTGATGAGTCAGGTACTTGTTAAAAGAAAGGATCTCTATATTTCATTGTTACGGATATAAACTAGTGTCTGTACACTTAGAACATCATATCAATCATATATCTGCTAGATGAGGGAATAATTTGGATATTTAGAAAAGATCGGAACTAACATGTGCTTTGAATCTAATAGCTTTTCATGATCTCTCTATTTTTCTGGAATAACAAAATATTGTTAGATCGTGACTCAAGAAATAGACATTAGGAATATGGGACTATTTTAGAAATGTCACATTTGAGGACAATGAACCAAGTCATTTGCTTATATTATTATTATTATTTAGTATATATAACTGTATAGTGTATATAGATATAAATGGTAGTATAATTTAAGTTGAGATTTATTTTACATGCTTAAAATATAATAGTTGTTTTTCTAAATGCAAATTTATGTTTTGTAGCTTAGTAATTATGATTTTAATTTTAAAATACTCATCTCCTTATTTGTTGATTATAAATTAACTTCAAGTATTTATTTTTATTTTCTTGAAATAATATCTTTAGTATAGTTTTACTTCAATTAACTAAATTTTTTTAATTTTACATAAGAAAGTTCGATGTACAATCACCTATTTAATTTAAAATCAATTTCAATTGAAAACCTATTGCATAAGGAATAAGAAAAAAGACTTTGATACTTCAAAAATTAAGACTATTCTGTCATAAATAAAGGGAGTAACTGATAAAATTGGTAATATTTTAAAGAAAAATAATATCCACACAATTTATATTACATTTAAAAAAATTAATAAAGTATTTCCATGTCCTAAATATAGAATTCCTTTGGAGTTTCATGGTATATATGATTTTCCATGTGGAGTTTATTTACATTCATATTGGACAGACCAATCATAGAATAAATATAAGAAAGGAAGTACACATTTTAGCAGTTAGAGACAAATCTAATTCATCAGCCATTTATTCACACATTAAATTAACAAACCATGACATCAATTTTAATAAAATACATATACTGGCAAAAATTGAACAATATGACCAGAGATTCTTAAAGGAAGCTATAAAGATTTTTAAAAAGGCTAAGAGCATAAATAAAAAGTGTGAATTAAAGAAAATTAACAATATTTGGAAAAAGCTATTGGAGGGTAAAATATTTTTTAAAACTTCTCAACCAACATAATTTAAGAATGTGGAGAAAATAACAAAAGAAAATGATTATAAATCTCATCACGCACATTTTTTATGATTTGGGAAAGAAGTTCTGAGGAAAATACTTGTTATTCTACTGAAAATCAGATATTTAGCTACTATATTTTTATTACATGGAAGCTCCTGGAAATAATATTATGCATATATATATACATAAGACGTATTTTGTGGGTTCATGACTTGTGAGATCAAGTCGAAACGTCGGTATATCAATACTTAAATTTTTTAACACGGATGAACCCGCAAAATATGTCTTTTACATATGCAACCCGTGAAAATCTTCATATCAACATATATATACATACAGGTAAGAGAACAAACAGGTGTTGCTGACATTGTTGAAAGAATTAAAAGACTGAAGTGGAACTAGGTCAGACATATTGCTAGAAGAGATGATAATATCTTGTACTGGATTCCAAGAGACTGTCAAAAGACCCAGAAAGACACTATATTGAGATAGATGAATGAAATAAGAAAGTGAGCAGAGGTGATGTGAAGAAGAGAATCTAGAGATCGGAGAAGATGGATTGAAATTGGATTATGATGTATTCCTTTTTTAAAAAATAATAGTGCCAGCTTTTTTTATTGTTGAAACAGCTTTTCCTTTTAATACGAAGATAGCGATTTACGTTTTTGATATTTTTGTTGTTTTGTATATTGTCCTTTATCACTTCAGTTATATTTCCTTATATCATTCATTAATTCTTTTTTAATATCATTTTACAGCATGCCAAATACTTGATTTTTCAATATGAATCATTTTTAAATATTTACGTTTTCTTTCTTTTTTTGGTACAATGCATTATTTCAATTAAAAAAAATTTAAATACAATTTATCCAAACCACTTCGAACACTTTTTAGCACAACCCTTTATTTGTACATATATACATACACCTACAGTTCTGCAGTCTTTTTCAGAGCAAGTTCACTTTAATCTCTTAAAAAAACATTTTTTAAGAGATTAAAGTGAACTGGCTCTGAATTTATTAAGAGATTAAAGTGAACTGGCTCTGAAGAAGACTGCAGGACAGTCGAAACATAGATGTATGTATATATATGTACAAATAAAGGGTTTTGCTAAAAAGTTTTTGAAGTAGTTTGGATAAATTATATTTATAAAAGATATTACAGCAAAATAAAAAAAAAGGTGATTTTGGTAATATTTCTAATAAAAATTTAGAGGTGAATTAAAAGAATATCCATTATTTCATTATTAATCTTGTTCAAATCTGATCCATCTCTATAAAGACTGTTGATATTTTGAGATGATTAGCAAATTTAAATTTAAATTTACGGAAGTATTTCTGAAGATTAGGCGTCAATTGTTAATACTGTCTTTCTTCATAGTTTTTGCCTTCATAATTATGCTTTAATGTATATTTTAAATTTCAATAACCAATGATCAGTCAACTATGCTATGCCCTTCATTTAAAATCCTACTATATCCATTTACATTTTGGATTTTTCATAAAATAAGTTATAATATACAATCTATCTGAAAATTCTACAATTCTATGCCCTCTCTCATTTCTCTCATACATTGCATTTTCACCTTTTAATCATTTTCTAATTCTAGAATTAATACCATCCATGATAATTTTAATATGTTATTTGGTCTAATCAAAATTACCATTCACATTAAAATCCTCTATTTCTTCAAGACAATAAGAATTTATTGAAATCTTCCATTAAAGTGGAATCTTAATCTTGCTATTTCTCTCCAATTCTGATGTAACATCAAACTCCATTTTGTTGTTCTTTTATCATTTATTTATACACGAACCACACTACATTTTAGCTTCCAATGTTTATGCCTTTATAAGAATAGTACTCATCTACTTTTCAAATTTCATTGATTTGCAACTTTTTTTTCCACAAAGTCTACAGTGTCCATTTAATTTTAAACAGTCTTTTCTTCAATGCATGCTATCTTAAATTCATGCGATACTTAAAAGTTATCTAAAGTTATAGATAACCACTCTAAATATTAAGTTATAGATAACCACTCTAAATATTCATCACTGAATAGCAGCCAGGTTATACAAGTAGTTAATTTTTCATATTCGTAATCTTTCGCAGCCTTCTAAAAATAAAAACCATAATTTATTCTTTGTTTGACATAATTATTATAAACAATTAGCCTTCATACCCATTTGCACCCATTCGTCACTTAAAAAAAAAAAATCCCAGTCAATATCTTAATTAAGGACGATTAGATATCTGACAAGAAACAATATGATGTATTCTTGGTCATAATAAAACCAGTGAACTCATCATGCCACCTGATACATGTTGACAAGCAGCCTGTACATCTTCATTTATCGTATGACTAACTACATAGTAATAACAGCTGCAATGAAGCGAACATTAGAAATTTTATCCGGTTCCTTTGAAACCTTAAAGATCAATCAATGAGTCCATAGTCTATTTCCGGTTAATAAAAAACATTTTGCAATCAAATTATAAATATGTATTCATAATGCTAGTAACTAAAAAGAAATCAAAACGTATATATATATGATTACATCTTTGTGCAATCGTACGTATTTACACATACATCCAGACTTACAATTTCATCACCCCCAGACAATACTAAACATTAGCCTATCAAAACAACATCAAGATAATAAAATGTTACTACTTTGTTGGGTCATGTTAAATGATTTCGTCACAGAGAAGATGGGAAGCATAAAATTTATGACAAATTTCATTAAATGTTAAATCTTGCCCTAGGATAAGATTTACTTATGGTAACTAATTAATTATGTACAGCTATGATTCATCCAGACATACATATATTTTGATCAAATGCTTAGACATGTCTGGTACAGCTTATGTGTTGATTAGTATGCTCATTACTCCAACTTTTGTGTAGTTGAAAAACTTTAACATATCAGATATTCCTACAGAAAATTCAAGATCAGAGAAATAAAATCAGAAAGTTTCTTTAATGACTGAATCTACTGATATTTGAATGACACAATAATTTGCAGTACAAGCTATGACTAATCATATTCCTTTTCAAAGACTTTCTGTCTTTGCAATTGCATTTTTTATCTTCTTATTGCCCTTTCAATCCTTTTTAAAGAAAATTTCAAGAAGAGATAAATAAAATCAGAAAGTTTCTTTAATGACTGAATCTATTTGAATGACACAATAATTTGCAGTACAAGTTATGATTATTTCTATTCATTTTCAAAGACTTTCTGTCTTTGCAATTGCATTTTTTTATCTTAACGACCTTTCAATCCTTTTTTAAAAAGTTGTTCTTCATACATCACAGTTTATTCCATTTAAAAGTGATAGAATAGTTGTTTATCCTTCAAATGTTTTTATACCTCAATCACTTATCCATTATCAATTTACCAAAAAGAAAGTTATTTAATATTGCAAATAATATTCGTTATTATAATATATACCAATCACTTAAGTCTTCTGATGGCCACAGCGGCCCAAGTCACAAAACACTGCAGAATCTCTTACTGAGTACTTTGTCTCTCTCCTTGATGCTCATAGTTTGACAGTATCACAGTTGAACGCGGTTAACTTTTTTCCTTTTTTTTCATATTAAAAGATGCTGAGAATATAAGTCCAGCAGTTCATCAACTTTGAATTTACACCATGCATTTTTTGATTTCTTATTCAATATAATGGCTGTTTTTTCAGATACACACTTCTTTCAATCAGAGAAATGCATAATTGTGATAATGTTAAAATAACTTTCTAAAAAACTTAAGGCAAAAAAAAAATTGTTAAATGTATTGTGACTAATTAGCATTTGTTTATAAGTGGCCAATAGTACTGCTAAACTAAAACTTGGGACTTTATTTTTAATGGGTGATAAATCCTTAAATATCTACAGCTTAGTATTTAGATTTCCTTCCCTCTTGATTTCACTTACTTTGGAGTAAATGGATTTAAAGTGATTAAATGATTCATGCTCTCATATCAAGACGCTGGCTTATATAATGGAATTTAGTTACAGTCTCTATCTTGTGACTTGATTTAAAAGTATCCTTCATTCTTACTCAACAAAACATTGTTGAGTTTGTAGAAACAATATAGCGCATGTGTATAAGATGAAATTCCCTTCTTGATAAAATTATGTATGAATACTGCATTTGAAAATTAAATAGCGATTTACATAGATTCTAATATTTCACAATATTAACAGGAAGGAAATTGGAGAAATCCACAATTATTAATAGACAGAATAAAAGTGAATAGATTTAAAGTGATTAATGGAGACCTTCATGCTCTCATATCAAGATGCTTTAGATTGGCTTATATAAGTGAATTTAGGTACAAAGATAAGATGGCCGGTCTTATCTTTTCAAAGTCTCTATTAAGATAGCTGTTATCTTTTCAAAGTCTCTATCTTGAAACTTGTTTTGAAAATATCCTTCATTAGTATTCAACAAAACATCGTTAACTTATTAATAACAATACAGTGCATATGTAGAGGATGTAATTCACTTCTGATAAAATTACATACGAATACTGTGCTTAAAAATTAAATAGTGATTGTATAAAAGATTTTAATAAAAAAAAATATGTATAAGCCGGTTTATCTGAATGCATAATAAATATATTAAATATATGTGAAAATATATCTACTACGTTGTATCTACAAAATAGACGTGATTAATACAATGTATGTCCAAATACATATATTCCTATAATAGTCAAACTTTAGCCCCTGTTTAAAAATATTGCAATTAAATTTTTTTTAATCACAGTCAAATAACTGTCCTAAAAATTTGTAACAAATTTTTGCTATATTTTATGTGAAAGAGCAAATAATCCGCAATAGATGTTACAGAAAGTTAAAACTATTTTTAATAAATAACAAACATTGAATAAATGTAAAATATATACACATTACATATATCAAAAAGGTTTTATATTTACCTATGAGTTGTTCCCGCTATATCTGTAACTTTTCCTGACAAATCAACTAGTCTGCTAAAACTACTTATCAGATATATACAGACAAATGCATTCTGAAAAATAATGAGAAACTTGTACTGTTTGGTTTGCTGCTATGGTACCAGCTACTAATATTTTAAAAAAAAATGCTTAAACTTTAAATCACTGACAGCACCGAACATGTTTCCAGTATTTATATATTAGTCTCTATCCATTTCTTAAAATAAAATAAGTGTGTGTACACATATATCAATTTAAAAATGTATTTCTATACATTAAAAATTTCCCTTATAATGAAAGTAGATCAAAATGAGATCTGATTTTTGTATATAGAAATAAATAATCAGGAAATAATAATTTCTTTATAACAGCTACATAAACATCAATAATAATTTCACACATAAAAAAAACCTTTTTCAGCACCTGGGTTTGGTGCCCTTTTCAAATATTAATCATCTATTTAAATTAACGTTAACGAACTATTTCCAACATAAAACCATCTGGTGATCAATAATGGAATTAAAATAAGCAATAACAATATAAATTATTAAAATGAATCAAAACTGTCATATATAAATCCAGTAATTACAAAATAATTGACTACATCATAACAATACATTAAATAAATATTACATGCATTTTTTATACAATTATATATCATTTTATATAATTTTCTTTTAATTAACCAATTGTTAACTAAATTTATAGAAGTCTTGTAAATATTCATACAATTATTCAAATTATTTTTAATATATTATCTCATATATTTATCTTCTTTTTGGATCTTTGTTGCAATTTAAAGATATAATACTTTTTTAGCATCTATGTTATGATATACTCAATTATTTTGTAATTACTGGATTTATATATGATGGTTTTTATTCATTTTAATGATTTATATTGTTATTGCTTGTTTTAATTCCATTATTGGACACTAGATGGTTTTATGTTTGAAATAGTTTATTAATGTTAATTCAAATAGATTAACATTTGAAAAGGGCACCAAACCAGGTACTGAAAAAGGCTTTTCATGCATAAAATTATTATTGATATTTAAATAGCTGTTACAAAGAATTTATTATTATTTTCCGATTGTTTTATGGAAAAACAGCATAAAGATTTTTTTCTAATTTTGATAGAAATAAATAAATAAAAGATTTTTCAGTTGAGTGTAATTTCTCCCTTCCATGTGTAAAAAAAATATCAGTAAGTATATATTCAGATGGAAACATAATGGATGATATTAATCATAGAATCAAACTTGGTTAGAATGCTTTTGGTAGAAATAACTTAATACTAAAAGGAAATAGGGTTATGTGTTTGAAATAGGTTTTTAATAAATGTGTTTTACCAGTACTTACTTATGGTTCTGAGATTGGACATTTAACAGAAGAGCAATATAGAGACTTTGGACCAGTCGACGAAGTATGGAGAAATGCATGTTAGGAAAACAAGAGATCGAAAAGAGAAATATATGGGTGAGAAAACAAATGTGTTAATGACCTCGTTAAAAAATGGGACTGAAGAGAGTTGGTCTGGACATATTGCTAGAAGATATGATAATAGATGGACAGTTAAAATCTTAAACTGAATTTCAAAAAATTGTAAAAGATGTAGAAATAGGCCACATGTGAAATGGGTGAATGAAATAAGGAAATGTGAAATGGATGAATGAAATAAGGAAGTGTGCTGCGGTGATGTGGAGAAAAGAGGCTAGAAATCAAAGATGGATTGAACTTAGAGACCATCATCCTGCAATGGATAGGTAATGATTAAAAATGATGATGATAATTTGTTGGATGATTGTAAAATTTATTTAAATATAAAAAGTGGTTTATGTTGTAAAAAATGTTATACTATAAGCAAATTTCAAAATTGGATTAAAAATGAAGAAATGTGTTCTAATGATTAATTCTTCATTTTTAATTTAATGGCATCAGTAAACATAAAAATAAAATTTATCCGATTTTTATTTTATTTATTTGCAGTTACTTTAGCTGAATTGTGTTTCTCTTCTGGATTTTAAATTCTTGATAATGTTATAATTGTTGCTATATATAATAAATATTATCTAAAAATTAAACCACTAAACATCACATGATCACCATTCTTTAGGCTTACACAAGGTGTTTACACAGAGGCTAGACTCTCCACACAGTAGTACCACTCAGTGCAAGCCAGAATAATCAATGGATGCAAAAAGGTTTTTGCATAAAATACCCATCTAATGCCTACTCGTTTATCCCCAAACTAGTTTCTGGCTTATGGCCTTCGTCAGTGAGGAGCCTTGGATCTGACAGCATCGCACCTAGATCTCTATAATTACTACATCTTCTGAATTAAAAAATAAAAAGTCTCAAAGGTAAAATAATTTAACATTACGATACTGGAAGAAAAATTGTTTCGGCAATACGTAGAAGAGATGACACTATTACTAAAAAGAAAAACAATATCATAAAGCATATAAAAGAACTCTACAAAGAATTATGTAATAAGAATAAAAAAAACAACAGCAACATAATCAGTACAATTCTTAGACCTTCTGAATTGTCAAATATTTCAAAATGAGAAAATTAAGCAAACAGTTAAATCTATAAAGAATGGAAGCGCTCCAGGAAATAATGAAATTATTGCTATTTTAAAAAAAGCAATGCAGAAATTGTCAACAAAGATAAATATCAAATGTCTAAATGATAAAAACATATCGTTTACAGCATATCATGCCCACAACCTGGTTGCCGGGCCATTTATTTTGGAGAAACCAAAGCAGGCATAATCAACAGGACAGCACAACACAGATATACATATAATAGAGCTATGAAAAACAATGATAATTCATCAACATTTTTAGAGCATTCCAAGAAGACAGGACATGTGTTTGAACCCTCCAACCCTAAAATAGTCTGTATTGAGAAAAATGACATCAAGCGGAAAATCAGAGAAGCATATTTTATTAATGGCAATAATAACTCCATCAATAGACGAGATACCTGCTTTGACATCTCCAAACGTTGGACTATCTAGTTCATTTGCAAACGCTTTGCATACTGTTTTGTTTCCTTGCCCTATTTCCTCATTCTGCAGCTCACAGTACTGCTATGAATATGAGGCAAAAGGCCTCGAAAGCGCTTAGCGTGTAATAATTTCTGTGTATCTTTATAGCTTCTCATTCAAGTGGGTCATACGCTTTGTTAATTTTGTATATTAAATGATTGGAAAAATTCAATAATAATAATACTTAATGAAGATAAAAATAAAATACAATATTAAATCTCATAGATTATCAGTATTCTATAACTTTAATTCAAAACATACACTAAGATCATTATAATTCATTTACAGACAATTTTGAATTCAAACCAACTAAAAAAATTCTTTTAGAATTGTTTTTAGCATAGTAGATCTCATCTAATAAAAAAAAAAATTATAGAACAAAAATAATAAAAACTGTAGCAACTTTCTCCATACAATAGTACCACCTAGTCTAAGCCATATTAAACAATGGATGCTAGAAGATTTGTGCATCAAAATCTCTATATATGGCCTAGTTATTCAATATCACCAGACTAGTTTTTATCTTATATTTTCCTTAGTTAGGAGTCTTGGATCTGAAAGCAATGCACCTAGATCCTTGGATTAAATGAACCTCTCCGGCAGCCATATTTTATCTTTTTAATTAACTATAGACCTAAATTAACACGCAATAATGTTTTCAGTTGAAGCTAATTCACTTGTATTCTGAACCCAGTTCAGTATCTATTTAAATAGGTGTCTTTGATTTTTTTAATAAACAACACCATTTAGCTGATATTTCAGTGGTTTAAAAAAGTAATGAGTACGATTGCTATTATGCTTTGTGTTTGTACATTATAAAAAGGCATTTGACTCCATAGACATTTCCATACTTATAAAAACTTTAGATCATGATATAGACAAAGGATACTGTCCAATTCAGAACAATATTTAACAAAACACAAAGCAGCTATTACATTATGTGAAAACAAAAAAAAAGATCATGTGACCTTTATGTGAAAACACCAAGATTAATATTATGAACAACATAATGATCATCAAATTCATGATTTAGTGATAACTTATTAATCCTACATACTTTTCACAATTTATTTTTTAATGTTATTATCAATGTTTGAACCATTAAAAAATTAAGTGAATTTCATTTGTTTAAAACTGTTCACGATTTCTTCTGGCCGACACATTTTTGCAACTTTGTAAATTATTATTATTAGTTATGTAGATTTGAATGGTATTTCTCCTGAATAATCTATTCATTTAGTTTTTCAGATTCTTTAACAAATCATTTATTATCCATCAGAAACCTCATTTCTTTTATTCACCTTCCAAATTTCCCAATATTAAATAATTTTTTAACAAATTAGATGACTGAATGGTATGATTAAAATAAAAAAAATTTCAACCATAACATTTGGGCTTCCAAATAAAGTTTTTAGATCTAATCTCATCATAATTTCTTGACAATTCTAGTTCCAAAACTTTCTAGTAAAAACCATAGTTCAAAAAATCAAATTTTTATCACCTCAATTTCAATTTCACATCCATATGGTACAAAAAGTATCATACATGAAACAATAATGATCTACTTTTTTAGTATTTATTTGATAATACTAATGTGTCCATTACTAATGGTTGAATGTATGTGAGAAGTTTAAATAAAGACTGAATTTTTTCCAAAACATTTACCAACTAACTAGCTCTAGATGATGAACTGAAAGGAGACCCTTGGATTCCTCTTGAAGGCCTTAAAGAAACTGAGCAGGGAAAATTCCTAATGTCCACTCCATATGTTCTTAACATTGCGGCTGTTATTACTATGTGATTATTCATATAGTATACGAACATGGATGGGCTGCTCACCAACACGCATTAGCCAGCTTGGTGAGTTTATTGGCTTTTTCTCTCTGAGTTTAAGATCAAGAAAAACCATAGTCTTTCTTCTCAGTTGCCTGATAAGGCAGAATGAATGTGTGTGTGAATGAAAAATATGTATAATTATAAACAATATTATAATTTTTGTTTTTAAAGAAATGTCTTTATGAAATATTTTCCAAGTTGTTTGTGCTATTCTACTCAATAACAAGACTGAAAATTCTCTAGAATACTGTGTTGTGGATAAATGATCCACGGAGACGAAGTATGTATTCCTAACATCAATTTTTCAACCATCAGCTATCCTTGTCATAATTTTTATCTTCTAGTAAGCATTGAAAGAAACTTACTGTACAATCATAATAACATTTTATACAAATTCTTTTATTACTTCCAAGAATAAAGAAAAAAAAATATTTAAAAATAGTAGTACGATTTTAGTTTTTTTTATAATAAATATCAGTTAAGAAATTTAAAAAAAGTTGTTGCTTCTCTAAAGAAGAATTTTGGAACAATAAAATAATAATTTATGCCCTAAATCAAAAACCTACCAACTGTATTTTTTTAATAACATTTTAATATTAATTCATTCTTGTCTTGTAGATTCCATGTATACACTTCAACAATATTATTTTTCCATCAAACTTTATTTTTACAATTTCAACTGTTCTGTAGTCATCATCAGAGCTACAATATCCAAATATATAAAATACAATTAATACATTTTATACATATATATATAATCAACATAGTCTTAACCTGACCGTTATATAATAATTATATTATTTTATTCCATTTTATTTATTTTCTTTTTAATTAATTTTAATTTTCACATTTAAATATAAAATAAATAAATAAATGTGAAAATTACAATTAAAAATAAAATAAATAAAATTGAATAAAATGATATTATATAACAGTCAGGTTAAAATGTATGTTGATTATGTATATACAGTATATAAGTGTATAAAATGTATTAATTGTATGATTATATATTTGGATATTGTAGCTCTGATGATGACTGCAGGACAACCGAAACTGTAAGAATAAAGTTTGATAAAAAAATAGTATTGTTGAAGTGTATAAGAAAGATGAAAATGGTATGATATGTAAAATATAGAAATTTAATACATAAGAAGAGGAAAAAAAGAAAAAGAAGAGGAAAAAAAGAAAATTGTAAGACTCCATATTACTAATACTCCTTTAAAAAATGTTCTTATTTTTATGTAAAATATACTTTATTGTAGAATTTATAATAGCAGTAAAGAGTTTATTTTTAAAAATTGTACACTTATTGGAAATGATGTAATAAAAGCAATGAAGTGTATCTTCTCTTAGCATATGAATTATATAATTTTACATACATACTTCATATTTTGTTTTTGTGTGCTGTATTAGATTATATTTAACAAGTTTTTACTTCATTTTTGTCCTAAAATACAAATATGTTCTATATAAATAATATTTCTGTAGTGTAATTTTCACTACACCACTTTTACACAAGGAAGGAACTGTTTTCTATCTGCTTTAAACACCTTCAGAAAAAGTATATTCATAAAAGACATGTGAAAAAAATGTATATGATCCCCAAGATGCACATTTTGTGCTGAACGAATACTCATCAATTGTCCCACATCACAATCTCTTACACATATCTTTATCATTGTTCATTATATGCAGATAGCCAATTGTAGTAATTAGCTATCTAAATATTCTGAACAATTAGAAAGATATGTGTAATTGGCCATCTATATGTACTGAACAATGATAAAGATATGTGTAGGATTGTGATCTAGGCCAACTGATGAGTGCTGGTTCAGTCCAAAATGTGCATCTTGGAAAACATGCATCTTTTCCAAATGTCTTTGGCCATATGTTTATGATTACATCCCACCCACAAGGTGTTGAAAACAAATAAAAGCCAGTCTCAACCTTCCATGAGAGTCATGTAGTGAAAATTACACTGCAGAAATATTATTCATTAAGTGGATAATCTTTAGTCTAATGAATGACTAATAAAAATTATCAATATGTTCTGCATACATTTTTGTGCAATAATTTTATTTTTATTTTTGCAAAATCACATATACAGACATGCATTTGAAGGTGATAAATTACTTAAAATATGTAAATATTTTACCTCACTAATGAGAGAAGCAAGCTCCGCAGGTTTTAAAGTTTCATAAATTCCATTAAAAACAGGTATTGCCAATATTAGATAACTTATTATACTACCCAGGTAATCAAACATATTACATGAAACTGAAAAATAGTTTTATAAACATTTTTATTCATTTTTAAAAATGACATTTATTTACTTGATCACAAATATATAAAGTAATAATCAGAAAATAATAATAAATTCTTTATAACAGCTGAATAAATATCAATAATTATTTTATACATAAAAAGGCTTTTTCAACTCTTGATTTGGTGCCCTTTTCAAATGTTAACAATCTATTTAATGTTAACAAACTATTTCAGACATAAAACCATCTAGTGTTCAATAATGGAATTAAAACAAGCAACAACAATATAAACCATTAAAATAAATCAAAACCTTCATATATAAATTCAGTAATTACAAAATATTCTTTTCCAATTTTGAAATATGTGAAGTATAAAACTGGTACTGACAAAAATGATTTAAATTATTTAATTTTTTTAAATAAAAAAATGGAAAAAAATAAGTTCCTTTTCTTCCATTTAACTTTTGTTTTAACAGAAATGCTTCTTGTATAGTTTAAAAAAGAAAATGCATATGAATTTATTACTTGGGAGTTCATATGATGTTCGAGCACCAGAACTATGACCACCACCTCCCAATCCTAAACCATTATATGATAAATATTGTTAGTCTTAAATGCATTTTTGTTACAAAATACACTTTTCAAAACACAAATATTACACTGCTAAATGTGCAAAAGAATAATATATTCTACATTTCAATTTATTTTTGTATATTCCAAATCACCTTTAAACGTATTTGAATGAGAAATATTTCTGAAGTTCTTCTTTACGAGAAGCATTTCTATTAATGCATTAATTTATTCCAATTTAATTCCAGATTTTATTTGTATTATATTATCTTCTAAATAATAACCTAATTAGTGTCTTATCAATCAAAATATAATTAATGTCTTAGTAGAAATATATAAAATCAAATTATATCATATATTCACTAAGGCTGTAAACCTTAAAAATATGTGCATGAAAATGTGAAGATAAGGACCTCAACAGGTCTTAACCACAAGCTTACACTTTGGAAGAAAGCATAAGCTTGTGGTTAAGAGCTGTAGAGGTCCCTACCTTCGCATTTTCATGTGCATAGAAAGTGTAAGCTTGTGGTTAAGACCTGTAGAGGTCCCTACCTTCGCATTTTCATACGCATATTCTTAAGGTTTACAGCCTTAGTAAATATTACTTACATAATCAATGTGTGTTTAAATAAATTTATAAGCATGCATCGTATAAATCAGTACTAATATAATACAAATTAACAATATTAGTTCTATTCTTAAAACTTTCAAACACTACAACATTCTAATAAATGATGTAAGGCATTAAAAAAAATGTCCCTTCTGTGAAGTTCACAGACATTTCAATCCAAATGACAAGTGCTGCTTTTTGAAGACTTTTTAATGTAATATTATTCAGAGTCTATTTGTTCATTAGTTTTACTACTAAAATAATCATGGATAAGGCAAACATAAGTTTCATATATAGGGTATATGAGCACAGACTTTCACACGACCACAACTTTCCACTCTATCTCACAACACTAATATTCCTAAAAATGTGATATACTTTTTATAATTATGATATTATTTCATAAAAACTAATACACACAGATACATATATTGGCAGAGTCTTTTTATTGAAAGAGGAATGATTTATCTAATACATCATGACGATATTTCTTTAAAAACGGTTTTTGTTATAATCAAATCAGTGAATGCTATTTTATGTACTGTAGCTATCTATGACTATATATCTTTATTAAGATTTTAAATATAAAATGAAACACTTCTGATTAGATTCTAAGCATGTGAATTCCATTCAGATATTTTACCATATTAAATAAATTTAAACCACTAAACATCACATGATCACCATTCTTTATGCATATACAAGCTGTTTACACAGAGGTTAAACTCTCCACACAGTAGTTATTCTGGCTTGCATTGAGTGACATTACTGCATGGAGATTTTAGCTTGTGTGTGACTAAATAAATTCAATGTTTTAATGTTAAATTAATGATTACACTAGAAGTTATTGTTGAATAAAGCACGACAGTATTGATTTTTTTCTTCAGTTTATCATAATATATTTTGAGATGGTTAGATCTTATTATTGTTGGATAGGCTGAGGGTTTAGTGTACTTCACATTTACTAAGGTTATTATTGCTAAAAATCATTTTTCAATATTCAGATCAATCATTTACATCCATCACATATCTTTAGATTTTTAGTACAATCAATTAATGCTATCAATTCATACAAAAATTTAAAAAATACCATCAATTCCATACAAAAATTTTAAAAATATTATCAATTCCATATAAAATTGTAAAAAATACTACCAATTCCACACAAAAATTTAAAAAATACTACCAATTCCACATAAAAATTTAAAAAATAATATTTCCACACAAAAATTTAAAAAATATTATCAATTCCACATAAAAATTTAAAAAATACTATCAATTCCATACAAAATTTTAAAACATATTACAAAAATTTAAAAAATACTATCATATTCCATACAAGAATTTAAAAAATACTATCAATTCCATACAAAATTTTAAAAAATGGTATCAATTCCATACAAAAAAATTTAAAATACTATCAATTTCATACAAAAATTATCAAAGGAAACTTACTATTTAATGCAAATTGTCGATTAGTGAGTTGTGCTTGGATTTGTAATAAATTTTCTAGTTTAATGTTGGTTTTATAAGCCTCTAATAAACCTGAATGATGAAAGGCTAATGATTCGGCAAGAACTCTGACTTGAACATGTTTAAATCTGAAGTAAAGTAATATATACATTATTTACAAATACAAATATTTATACATAAAATTTATTATTTTTATTGATAAATGGCATTAATTAATGATTAGGTTTATATATATATTATCTATATGTTTGTGCATTTATTTTCCAAGACCATCCTTTGAATCTCTTCGGTAAAAAAAATGTTTATTATACATAATAAAAAAGCTAGAGTATCATGAAACTGTCTAAGTATTTACAAATACACAGAAGTAATAGAAAATAAAATATACATGTAAATTATATCATATTGATTTTTCTTTTTGCTTGTATTTGTAATTCAAATTTGCACTTCGTTCATCTGCATAACGAAGTAGTTTCTTTCTTCTTTATAACCGAAAGTGCACTCAGCTTTAGATTATAAAAAAAAAAAAAACTGAAAGCTGTGTGCACTTTTGATGAAGTTCACCATAGCTATGATTATGCTGGACTTTACTGAAAATGCAATCGGCTTCAGGTTATCAGAGAAACCACTGTTAAGCAGATAAATGAACATATGCAAATTTGAATATCGAAGTTATAGTATTTTAATAATGTTAAAAAAGGCATATGGCTTTATTGCTCAAGAGTTAATAAGAAATTTGAGTGCCGGAGTTACGAGCACCAAAATCGATCCAACCCCTCCCCCGATACCAAGATGACATTAAAAAAAAACATTTGGTTTTATCGCACTGGAGTTAATAAGAAATTTGTGGGCCAGACCTGCTAGCACCAGAATCAATCAAGGGTCCCCCCTTCCCCTGATCCCAAATCTGATGTTCTACAAACTACACCAAACTTTAAAGTGAATGATGGTGGGAAGACTATTTTGTTTTGGATATATATGTTTGCATCCCGTGGAATTTCCCTTGAAAAGGTCTATTTGTTAGTAGACACAAATTATCCGTTGAATGTGTGTGTGTTTATATGAAAAATCATTTATTTAAAGTGCAAAAAGTGACTTAACCCTTGAAGAGTTTATCCACAAATTCCAAATCATTTGAACAGGGCCGATGATTTAAATTATTTTTTTTGCCATAGTTAAAATTAAATAAAGATAATGCAATTGTCATGAAGCAATATTGATTAGAACAGGAGTCCCCAACCTTTTTGCACTTAAGAGCACATTCTATAATACCAGCCAGGTGGCGAGCACCATTTATTTTTTCAATGTAAATTTATAGTTGGATATTGTTAATAATACACATAATGTACAAAAAAATATTTATTTCAAAAATAAAATTAACATATAATTAATGTTTATATTTTTATGCTGTAAAAGTATAGTATATCCTACAATTTGATTACAATATAATACAATAATTTATAAGAAATTTTAAAAATTAAATTTATTTGTATCAGATAAATAATTTTTTATCGTGTTCGGATAGCGGCGGGCACACATAAAATGGTCTGTGGGCGCCATGGTGCCCACGGTCATAGGATTGGGGATCCCTGGATTAGAATATTGTGATACAATGGAAAAGGAATAAATCACACTGAATTTTTCCCATGGCAACTTTATTAAGTACTTTAAATGCAGCTTTATATAATTAAATATTAACAAAATTAAAACATAAATTGAAAATTAAATTTTGAAATTTAAGACTAAAATTTATAAAATTCAATTTTTATAAACTAAAATATTATTTTCAAATTCAAGAAGAAAAAAAGGTAATTATAATTGATTTCTTTAGTATTCAATCTATTAATTGAGTCATTAACCAGAGATTAATTGAAAGATAAACACACCATATGATAAACAAGACAACATAATTTTCTAACAACAAGTAGGAAAAGATAAAAAAGAACGTGTCAGTTCTTTTTAGCTTTGGTTGCAGTTGAGTAATAAAGTTGAATTCAGTTGCTAGTTATCAATATTTGAAGACAACTTCCCCAAAGAAATAGCAGAAGTCACAGCAAGAAAAAATAAAATTAATCTCAGAATTCTTGACAAAAGTAAGCTATACCAGGGCTTAAAAACTATACATTCTTGCTATTAAAATTGGAAATAAGGCAATCCAATATGCTGTTGTTTCATATAAATTATAACAAATAATAAAATCATATACAACAGCTACATAAATACATATTAATCATATATAAAGCCTTTTCAGCATATGGTTTCGTGCCTTTTTCAAATGTTACTCATCCATATATTGTTAATCCATTATTATTTAACATATGGACATATAGTAGATGTTACAAAAATATTAAACTCTTAAATTACATTACAAATTCAAAAAGGAGACAAATATATAAAATATATCATATTAAATATAATTTAAACAATTGTACAAATATTTACACTTCAATAAATTTAGTTAACAACAGATCAATTAAAAATGAATGAAAGATTATATAAGATAATATATATAAAGTTGTATTATTAATTATGTATATTGTTATGTTATATAATCAATTCTTTGAAATTATATTGGATCTCTATATGAAGGTTTTATTCCATTTTATTGATGTTTTATTTTATTATTTTATTTCCATTATGGAACACTAGATGGTATTACTATCTGTAGTAATTGGTTAACGTTAATATAGATCAGGGGTATCCAACAAGTCGATCGTGATCGACCAATCGATCACAAAGCCATTTTTGGTCGATCGCAAGGTCAATCTGGCAAGAGCTGTCAGGTAACGAGTGAGACAAATTAAGTCAAGATTTTCAAATTTTTTTGTTATTTTTGTTTTTGTTCTAAATTTTTTTTCAATTCTAGATAGGTGAAGTCCACTAAGCCGTATCATTATTAAAAATAATATTTTTAATCTTGATTTAATGTAGCTAATTTGAATTAATAAATATTGTTAATAATTACTCATGTTGCTTTAATTCCCCAGACATGAGTTTTGTGGTCTGTTAAATAATTGTTATTTTTTAGTAGTAGATATATAAAAATAGTATGTATTTGACATCTCCCTCCACTTAGACTACACCTATGACAATAAGTCGATCGCCTATGACAAGTACATTTTTAAAATAAAAAGTAGATCTTATGAACACTAAAGTTGGCCACCCCTGATATAGATGATTAATATTTGAAAAAACCATATACTGAAAAGGCTTTTTGTGTATGATTAATATATATTTATATAGCTCTTATATATGATTTTATTGTTTGTTATAATTTATACATTATTGTTTTTCAGTTGCAACTATAACGAAATTATTTACCAATGGTAGAAAGTATAAAATAATTTGTTAACTGCTAATCTTAATTGAGTTCTTATCGTTATCTGGAAATGTAAACCCTTGTTACATAAAGAACAAAGCACCTAAAGATGTCTTATAACTTGGCTACTATCTATCCTGCAATATAAAATGTGACTCTGAGTAGACTATATACTAACCAAAGAGCTGTGGAAATTGAAATTCAGCAATTTATTAATACAAAAACATGCAAGGAAAAGCAAACCTATAATGAATAAAAATCAACTAAGTTATGGATTTAGAAGTGCAGCTGTGGAAAAAAACTAACCCTTAGCCAACCAAAACTTTAAAGCTAAAACATTTAACTTAGCAAAGAAGAAAGTTATGTTGAGTAATGATAAACATGTTTCTTGAAATTAGTATGTGCATAATAAAATAAAAGTGAAACTAGGTAATATCGAAATGGCCGTACAAAAAATTAGTAAGAACTTAAAAGTTATATAATAGTTAACCAAAATATTTCAATATTCTAGCATTTAATCAATAATAGATAAATTAAATTTAATTTATCCACTACTTTGAACACTTTTTGGCAAAACCCTTTTTTTGTACTTATATGCATACATAATCTTATGTTTCGACTATCCTGCAGTCTTCTTCAGAGCCAATTTTCCTTTAAATTTAATATACACAATCTCATGTTTCGACTGTCCTGCAGTCTTCTTCAGAGCCAATTTTCCTTTAAATTTAACATACACAAACTTATGTTTTGACTGCCCTGCAGTCTTTTTCAGAGCCAATTTTCCTGAAGAAGACTGCAGGACAATCGAAACATAAGATTGTGGATGCATATAGATATAATAAAAGAGTTTTTCTAAAAAGTGTTGAAAGTAGTGGATAAGTTGAATTTATATAAAATATTACAGCAAAATAAAGGAAGTGGTGAATTTGATAATATTTCTGAATAGATAAATAAATTTGTAAATATTTTATCAAGTTACTATTTTTTTTAATAAGATATTATATATTATTATTTCATTTAGATAATATCTTCTTAAACGTATGTATATTTTTTCATGATATATAAATAATATAATTTTTTATTTTACCACTATATCTCATAAACTACTTGTTTATAATTAACAAATGATTTCACACAATAAGTAAATATGCTTTGTTTTGAATTGTTAAATATGTTTTTGGAGGAAATATTTTTTAACGGTAAATAAAAAAATCAATTTAATATCATTTGAAAACAAGTTTAATTATTGCTTACAAATGATTAAATAAATCACCTTTGCTAATGTAAATACGACAAATTACATTAAAACATATTTTCTAGTGCCTCTTTAAATTTAAGAATTTTTTTTTCTAGTGTATTCTTAATCTATTCACATAATATCAAAGCGTCTCTCCAACAAAATGTTTTTTCAAAAATTAAAAAGTAGAAATATTTAGCTAACATTAAATTTTAATAATTCTTTAGATCAATATGCAAATAGTAAAGAATATGATATTAAGACAAAAGATAATTTTGTGTTATATAAAAATTAAGAATATGGTATTAAGACAAAAGATAATTTTGTGCTGTATAAAAGTTAATAATTGATATATATACCTAATTGTCTTTGTACATAATAGATTGGTTCCCAAAAATTGCATGTAAAAGAAATTTGCATAAAAAAATACATTGCATATATGGAAAATAAAGAGATTGGGTTCAAGACCTAAGAAATCAACGAAAATAATTAAATAAATCATATAAAAAATTTAGTAGAAATGTTATATTTTTTTGTGTGCTATCAAATTTTACTTCAAACACATTGAACATACTTAAAAAAAAGTTACATGAACATAAATTTCATTTAAAAAATAAAAAAAACTTGAAAATGATAACACCGATGAAACACTCATTAATTTCTCTACACAAATATATCATCACTTCCATGTTAAAAGAAAAAAGTAAAAATTAAAATAAAGATTTTATTTGATTTAATTTTTTTTTTAATTTAACAACTAACATTCGAAAAGAGAAATTGTAGTCTCCCGGAACTGTACATTTATCAAAAATACGAGCGTTATCTTGTTTGCCTGTAAAACAAAAAAGTACCTAAGATTTTATTCGCTGTCACTTTCTGACAATAAATGCATACATTTATGCATGACTGGAATATCATTACTATTACTAAAACTTACAATGTATAACTTACCATCTATTGATTTTTGGAAAAATTAATAAATATAAATTTAAACAAATTAATAAATAAAATCTAAACAATTTTTTTTTTTTTAACATCAACACCAACAAGAATTTTTTTTTAAAAACCAAATGTCAAAATGCAACCAAAGCACCAATATCAAAAAGGTATTTCCCTTTCAAACCAAAAGGTCAAAAACATTACAATGCAGACAAACAAATTTCCCCATTTGCAGGAATATTGCCGAAAAAGGGATTTTTGTATTTAAAGTAATAGAAAATAAAGACGTGAAACTTTTTATTTTTAGCTTTATAATGTAATCGTAATGAACTCAACCTCAGAAACAAATCTGTAAATAAACCCCTACTTAAAAACATTTACAATCTTCTAAAAATGAAAATAAATTTTATATTACTTACATGAAATTATTTACAATTTTAAAAAAATGTTTAATAATTTAAGACAATCTAAGAATTACTTTGAGAATGTAAGATGATTTTTTTAAAGCCTTCCAGAAAAATTACATTTGTTTCTTCATTCTAATTATCAATACGTCACAGCAGCTCTAATCCCAAAGTATCTTTGAGGGGGGGGGAGCATCATGTTATTTTAAAACAACTCGTGTAGAAAGAGAAATATATATATTTTAAAACTCATATTATTTCAAAATTGTGCAAAAAAAAATTTGTCTTAAAAGAGAATTAGGTTTATATATAAATCCATACTATATATATATGTGCTTTGCTGACAGATAATGAAGCTGATAACAGTAAATAAAATAAATAATATTCTACAATTTAATAAGCTGAGGGCTTTCGGGACGATTCATACTCCCATATTCATAGCTACTAGAATGTTGAGAACAATACAATTATAAATGCAAATTAATGTAAAGTGACCCTAGAGACCATTTTCGAGAAAGAGAAAAGCAGGCCTCTTCTATTGGTTGATGTAGGATCACCTGCTATGCAGCATGCTTTCATGACCTTGCGCTTGGTGTCATTTCTCTCAGAGCAGACAAAACTGGCAGTGTTTGGTTGGAAACTATGGCCAGTGACTCTTTCATGTTCAGCAAAAATTAAATTACCTTCAAACTTAGTTTTAGTCTTATTATAAAGAAATCTATACTGTGCTACTGTGATTGCAATGTTGGTTCTGGTTTCTCCATAATATGATGCTTGGCAATTTCTTTGGGGGCAAGTGATCTTGTAAATAACTTGAGGAGTGACTTCGGGTTTGATCCTATCTTTGGTATTGTTGATGAGTCTATTGGTATTGGGAGGCGAATGAAAAGTGACTTCAAAGTCACAAGAGAGTTTATACCATTACAACACTAGCCAAAATTTTTCCATGGCTATGATTTCATCTATTAACATATACCCTTTTGAAGTAACAATAAGATAATAGAACATATATATTCAAAATAAAGTAGCCTTCCCAACATTCACTTCAAAAACCGACTTTGAAGTGAATTATGGGAAGACTAATTAATTTTATATATAAATGTTTGTATCTTGTTGAATTTCACTTGAAAAGGTCTATTTCTTAATAGATGAAACTATGATCATGAAAGAATTTTAGTAAAATTTTATCTTTTTGAGTAATATTGTAATGTTATATGATATTCTGTTTTATTTATCATTGATAGCATAGCAGTAGTCAGTATTATATATATAAATAAATCATATGATATAATATATTTTTACATAACAGCAATAATATATATAATCATCATCATCATCATCATCATACACATAAAGGCTGTTTTTGGTAAATATTAATTTTTGCCCTTTTCAATGTAAAATAGTTCAAACACATTGAAAAGACAAAAATTATTAGTTGTTGAAAAGAGCTTTTATGTGTATGATGATGATGATGATTATATATATTATTGTTATATAAAGATATTTTATCATATGATTTATTTAAATATATGTAAAAGCAGCACAAAGAATTAAACATATTTCCATTTTTGATGATATATATGTATAAAAGAATTGACTTAATTTTTATTTTTCTAAGTATAAATCAACTTCTCATTAGGCTGAATATCACAAAAATTTTTAAGAAAACATGTAATTAGATTTTTGAAACACTAACTTATAAATAACATATATAAATACGTGGACATGCATAAATATATACATCATCTATTAGTATATATGTAAATATCCATATGTAAACATGGATATATATATAAAATTATTTCATTTTTTATATCGCTATATTCCAGTTTTATTTCAAAATACTATCTCAAATTTCTATCATCATAAATAATAATTTGTATAACATAAATCACTTTAAATGATTAATATTATCTTATTGAAAATTCAAATCATTCAGTTTTGAATTAATGTTATATATAGAGTTCACAAAACAAATTCTTAACAAGCTTTGAGAATACCCTCAACCCCAGACCAGTTTCTGCATCTAGCGTCGTCAGTGAGGTGTTAGGATATTCATTAGATTAAAAATACTAGGACTAGCCCAGCACTTTATCTAATGTATAACTATTGAGAAGAAAATCTGAAACGATCAGACATTCATATGTCTAAAAATCCAGCTATCTAACTCAAATAGCCATATGGGACTGAACTAAGTTCAGATACACCATATATTAATAGCTCTAGCAATATAAAATCGCCAAATCAAGTTATACATTAGATAAAGTGCTGGGCTAGTCCTAGTATTTTTAATCTAATGAATATCCTAACACCTCACTGACGAAGCTAGATGCAGAAACCTGTCTGGGGTTGAGGGTATTCTCAAAGCTTGTTAAGAGTTTGTTTTGCGAACTTTTTATATAACATTTGTAAATACAAGCTTTATTAAAATTAGGTCATATGACATCTGTCTTGATTTTTTTTATCAATTTAGTTTTGAATTAAATATTATTATTTATCTAAAGATATACTATATATGTTGACTCACAGTTGTGTTTTATGAAGACGTATATATTCTTGTATATAAAATTATTTGTAATATATAAATTGAAAATATATATTTTACATATAAAATTGGAATATAAACAAAGATAAAAAATTTAAGATTAGTATGTCTCCGTATCTGTATTTATACTGTGCCTACCGAAGTTTGAGGTGAGTTTCAGTACGTGGTAAAATGTCAGTCCAAAAAAAATTTTTTCTTGTTTGATTTTGAATTGATTTGATGGTTGATAAAAGTGCAAATATGATAATTATTGAGGATGAGTAAAGGTAATTGCAATAACATGTTCACATATTTTAAGTCACTATTGTTTAAAAAGGAAATGTTATATTAAGTCAGTATACAGCTATAAAGATCGTAATCTTATTCAGTTATAGAGCTAATAATAGTAATATATTTTATTCCTTTCAAGAAGTATAATAACTAATCTTTCTTCTTGCAATCTTTCTTATTGCATTCCAAATGTATATAATATAACATTAAATCATCTATGCATCTTATCATTGTTTCCCAATGCTTTAATTACCACTATCTTTTACAGTTTCGATTGCTCCAGCAATCTTCTTTAGAACTTTCTTTTTATACCTTCAAAGTTCTGAAGAAGATTGCTGGGGTAATTGAAACTGTAAAAGAAGGTGGTAATTAAAGCATTGTGAAAAAGTGATAAGGTGCATGGATTGTTTTAATATATTTTATTCTGTTACAAATTACAAAAAAATTCAAGTCAGGTGTCACATGACTTAATTTAATAAGCTTGTATTTACAAATGTTATATATAGAGCTCGCAAAATAAGCTCTTAACAAGCTTTGAGAATATCCCCAACCCCAAACCGGTTTCTGCTACTGGCGTTCTCAGTGAGATGCTAGGATATTCAAGCATTAGATTAAAAATACCAGAGCAATCCCAGCACTTTATCTAATGGCAATTTTATATTGCTAAAGCTATTAATATATGGTGTATCTGAACTTAGTTCAGTCCCAAATGGCTATTTAAGTTAGATAGCTGGATTGGAAGACATATGGATGTCTGAAAATTTAAGATTTTCTACTCAATAGTTATACATTAGATAAAGTGCTGGGCTTGCCCTGATATTTTTAATCTAATGCTTGAATATCCTGGCACCTCACTGATGACACCAGTAGCAGAAACTGGTCTGGGGTTGGGGATATTCTCAAAGCTTGTTAAGAGCCTATTTTGTGAGCTCTACATATAACATTTTTTACAAATTAGAATGATTTGCTTTAATAATATTAAAAGTTCGTTAGTTTAAATATTAAATTTTAATATTAATATTTGATTGTAATAAATCTGACAGTCTCTCATATGCTTTGATAGTTATAGTCTAAAGTTTTAATAACTTAGCTTTAATAAACTGAAGAGTAATTGGATGTGATTTGTCAATTGTTGGAATAAGCATCAAATATGAATTTATTATTTATTTTACATATTGCTATTGTGATTGGATATTGAAAATCTTAACGTTATTTAATAGGATGATTTTATTTTATAATATATTAAGTGGGTGAAAATGGGAAAATAAGTTGGTTTAATTGATTAGGTATTATTGGGTATTTAATCTTATTATAATCAACTTAGTTATTAAAAGTATATTGATATTAAAACAGGCAAAATTCTCCATACAGTAGTGCCACCTTGTGCTAACCAGAGTAATCAATGGATGCCAGAAGGCTTGTGCATAAAATCCCTATCTAGTGCCTACTCATACAATATCCCCAGACTAGTTTCTGGCTTGTGGCCTTCATCAGTGAGGAGCCTACTGTATGGAGAGTTTTGCCTGTTTTAATAAGTTATGAGCAAGCATAAGAAATGGTGATCATGTGATGAAAGTGTATTGACATTAGGGGAATAGCAAGATTGAGTTAGCAGTATTTTTATTTTATTTAGTTGTAATTAGAAATCAATTATTGAGTTTTATATTTTATTAAATATCATCGATATTGTAAATTTGTAGGCATATTAAGATTATTATTTCATCAATCCATGAATTATTTTGTTTAAATATAAAATAAAAATAATGTTTGACTTTTGGTATAAGTTAGTATTATTATAAAGTGTGTTGATTCGTGGGGAATATTAAAGCGTATCTCTATAATTCTCGGTCATTAATTTCATTCTATTTTAAAGGATCTATATTATAGGTATATACTGTTATTTATAAGAGAGTGATATTTAGTTTTATTGCTTTATCTTTGATCTACTGCAAATAATGCTATGTTAGTTTTGAGTAATGTTTTATTTTGTTTTCTATCTGTTCTAAATGTTATTGGGACTTGAAGTTATAACAAAGATAATTATCATTATTTTAAATATTTGAAATACAGGCACTCTTCACATACCTGGAACCTAATTGTAAATATAAGGGATTTGAACTCAGACTTTCAAGTACCCATCAACTATTGACACTATCTCATAACACTGATACACATGACCACACACATGTAGAAAAGATAAATAATCACCAACACACATATTTCATGCTAGGCCAGCACTCATCAGTTGGTCCTGATCATCATCATCAGATTTTCAGTAGTATGGATGGCTGAAGAGTTGGAGTAAATTGAAGCCTGTCCATTAAAGTATGACGATTTGTTATCTTTAATATTAACTGAACACTGATTATATATATGTGTGGGAGATGATAAACCGGACCAACTGATGAGTGCTGGTTCAGCATAAAATACGTATATTGGTGATTATTTATTTTTTCTACACGTGCGGGCATGTGTATCAGTGGTATGAGAGAGTGTAGATAGTTGACGAGTATTTGAAAGTCGGAGTTCAAATCCCCTATATTTATCAATGTTTTATTAAATTAAGTGTTAGATTGCTCTTCACTGATTGATATTCGTTTTAGTTTACATTATTAATTCATTCTGTTACAAATGGTGCTACAATCCACAGGCATTATTAAATTAGGATTGTTTTTCCTTAGTTTATTATTTTTATTCTGTTGCAAATGGTGATCAATAATTAGACTACAAGTCAGGATGCAGCATGGACCACATATTAATTTCATTACAAATGGCGCAACCAATTCAGGACAATTAAAGACCAAAATCAGACAAGTCAGAGTCTCATATGTAGAGAAATATAAAATGATATCTTGTGTACATTAATAATATGAAGAGATATTTTATACGCTTAAAAAAGGAAATGAATTTGGTTATTATTATCATTCTCTCACAGATTTTTATTGATAAACTGGAAGATTGAATGAACAGATATTTTATGTCAAATAATAAAATAATTTTAAAGTATTTTTGAAGAGTAGTAATCAATTTATAGAGCACACAGAAAGCTTATGTAAATAGTCTGAACAGGCATTAACCTGTATTCAATGCGCTTTAAAATTGGCAATAATCAAGCATATTTTGCCGATAGAGGGATCTTCCAAGCCACAACACAAGATAGCGACTTTTATAAAGATAAGAGTGGATGTCTTATCTTTAACCTAAATGTCCATTTATATAGGCGAATCTGAACATTAAGATCATACTATTAACTCGCTGTAAATCGCAAGATTTCGCGTAAGTTAATTTGTAAAGGAAATAGTGAATTTAAACAGTGAATAAAACAATTACTTCATACTTCCAAATCAAGATGCTTCAGATTTGCCTATATAAATGGACATTTAGGTTAAAGATAAGATGGCCACTCTTATCTTTATAAAAGTCGCTATCTTGTGTCGTGGCTTGGAAGATCCCTCTATCGGCAAAATATGCTTGATTATTGCGAATTTTAAAGCGCATTGAATACAGGTTAGTGCCTATTCAGACTATTTAAAGTATTTTTATAATTTGTTTTGATTAAAGAGAGGACATTATTTTTGCTATAATAATAATAATAATCAAAATAAATATGGAAACCAATAAAGTTGAAACATTATCAAAAACTAAAGATGTTATTCAGGGGTTGTTTAGAAAGATGATGGATAAATTTGAAGAAATTAATAATAAATTTGGAGACATGAATAATAAATTTGAGATTCAAAGTAGAGAAAATAAAGAACGAAGAGAAGAATTGAATAATAAGTTTGAGATCCAAAGTAAATAATTAAAAGAAGATAGCATAAAATTAAACGTAGAATCAGGGCAATTCAATTATAAACTGGATTTATTTAAAATTGAGTTAAATGCCATGAATGTGAGAGAAGAATTCAAATACAATTTGGATGTTAAATTAAGAGCATCTGGGGATAAGATCAATTGGATAAGTCACAAGAGCGGTTAGAAGTCAGATTTGAAAATTTAAGTAGTGAAATTAAAACATGTAATGTTGAGTATAAACAGTTGAATAAAATATTAAAACTGAAAAAGCTTATAATGATGACCAAGAAGCTTCAAAATTGGAAGTAAATAATATTAAAATAGAATGGAAAGATATGCAGAATCGTATAAAAATAGAATATAAAGAAGTATATAAAAAACATAAGGCTGATAATGAAATAAAAAAAGTGCAAAAGGTATACAAGTAATCACAGGATGATTTAAAGGACATGCAAGAAGAATTGAACAGTATTGAAAAAGTGAGATCAGAAGAGTTAGATGAATTAAAGACAGATTAGATAATTATCAATTGTCTTCACAGGAATTAGAAAGCTGTAATAAAAAACCGAAACAAATTTACAGTAAGATAGAAGTCAATAGTAAATTTCTACAAGAGATACATTAAATTTTGATGAGTAAGAGATAAGCATAAATAATAAGATATCAATAATGTTAGAGAATATGATGTTGGGGATGAAGAATACCCATTAAATGTACTAATGATCATATAGATAGGACATATAAATGTGAATGTTCAGAAGATAAGCTCATAAGTAAAGTTAATTATGATATATCATATCGCTGTATGGTGAGGAGACTAGTAAACACATGCGTAATTCAGAAAATTAAAGATGAAAGGATGAATAGCACATAACTAGATTTATCCAGCTTAAAGTCTCATTTATTATATTAGTATTATTTATTAATCCGATTAAAAATAGAGGAGACTTAAATCCAATGCTAAAGACTTTGGAAACAACCTTTTTCAATTTTTAATATAAATTTTAGGGTATTTACGTATTAGACCTGCTATGCCTTTTCACATCCACGTTGCTCTGCCGATACCTTGTGATTCTGTCAAATAAATCTTGTGATCTCGTCAAATAACATGAACACTGGAACTTCTGACAAACTTAAGGAATAAATTTGTACACAAAAGTAATAAAAACACATTGCAATACAAAATAAAAATATAGCCACAGGCAAGGAGACAAATAATTGTTTCATCGTGACAATTGAGGATAGAACAGCAGCAACTCTGGTGGAAGTGATCAAACAAAATGTAGAAGAGGATTCAACAATTTATTCAGATTGCCGGAAAGTGTATAAAACTGAGGAATTACAATCTGCCAGATACAAACATTTTCTTGTCAATCATAGATGACGCTTTCATTTACATTCTGGCCAATATCAAAAAACAAAATCAGTCCACCACAGTGATTCCTTATTAATTTTAATCACATTATACTTTAATTTGATTTAATTATATTTATGTGTGTATATATATAATAACTCTAAATATCTATTGAACCATTTACATATATATGGTTCAGATATACTGGCATTAGTACTATTTAAAACAAAACTAAAAAAAGTTAAAATTTAAAGATCGTTCAAATGACACAATTTAATTTCTTTTTTTAGTTAGTATAATTTATTTATTTTTAAATCGTACAATGAAGGTTATTTGCATATGATATTATCTATTTAATTAATTAAAGTTAAGGATTGGAAAGAATGTAGGCACATGCAGATTACTAATCCACATAGAATAAAAGAAAGACATTATGCTACTTAAAGATAGCGGAAATATTTTATAAAAAAGAAACTTTGTAACAAAAAAGAAAAATAAATGTATAAGATTAGTATCTGGTATTCTGATAAAAAAAAATAAAAGATAAAAAGATGTGCAGAAATCTCAAAACTGGATCGAGAGTATAAAAAAAAAGAATACAATTTTGATCAGAGTCTTGTTGTCATGTTTTTTCAGCTGACTATTTCCATTGGGATTGTGAGTAGCTAAATGTTTCTACCCAGGACTACTACACATTTGCTGAATGAAGTCTTTATGTGGGAATAGAAACAGGAGCATTTGTGGGCACCTTACATTATAAAGAGATTAATCCAAGAAGCTTTAGAGTCTAGCCTTAATTCAGACTAAGAATGTAAAAGAAGTCGACAGGGATTAAACTCAAAGGCCACGAGCTCATTCATCTCAAGAAATACATGTAAGCTACTGGTAAGCTATTATTATTCATACCCGATTTGTGACTAAACTAAATGTTTGCAAACTAAATTAGCCATAAATGTTAACTATGAAGCTTCAAATACCGATAGAGACATTCTCTGATTTATTATATATAGACATTTTATCCATGGATTGCTTTCTAGAAGAAATTAAGAAAAGAATTGAAATATGAACTTTTTAAATTAATAATTATTAGATAACGTTATTAATTTTAAGTATTAGATTTTATTATTAAGTTGTAAGAAATGTAGAATTACCTTTGCCTACATGCTTGTTTAAGCCTGGGGAAAATTCATAAAGAAATTTTATATAAAAGATTTAAGTGACGAGAAAACAAAATCCCGATCTTATTTTAGTTATTTATTGCAAAAATACGTGATGTGATGTGGTGGAATTTAGTGGGTTAATAATCCTGGCACTCTTTTAAATAAATAAAAAACCGATTCGGCCAGCAGTATACATTGTAATAAAGTATTAGGTCAAGTTAATCAGGAAATATAGCTACGTTTTTAGAAATGTTAACAAAATATTTTTGTTTTTCATAGCTTGATTAACTAGCACTTTTTAATGTGTAATAAAAGGCTTAAACCAAAATGTAAAATGCTATACTATATAACAAACTCACATAATATTCTACATCTACCAAATCTTATTTCAAATTTATATAAAAATTTTAGTACAAAAAAACACATTTAAATTCTGATAGTGTATACTTTAAAAAAATTCATTATATTCAATGGTTTTGCAATCAAATTGATTATGATTTCTAGAAACACACATCTAAATATTTTAAATATTATTTTCATATGAAACATCTAATGTAAATCTGAATTCTCATTTAAATATTTAAACACATTTTTTTAATTAAAATTCTTGGACCTCATACAAATATATCAACATATCTTTTATATATAAAATGACAATTTATGATCAGTATTAAATTAAGACTACTTGATTTATGTATCTTAGACTGCCAATATAAAAACCTTAAATCTAATCCTCGACCTAATTGTTTTATTATGTCATCATTGTTTTCAGAAAATTAGAATAGTATGTATATAATAAATCCAAAGATAGGAAAAGAAAAATTAAGGAATCCTGATATATTGCTAATTCTAATATTTTGAACAGATTTAGCAGTGACCAATAGAACATACTCTGGAATTTTGATCATTAAATAATGATTTTATTTTTAATAGTTGACTATCATAAATCTGAAATGTTGCACTGAAAGAAAACTCATCTACTGATATTTTATAGTACATTTATTCTGTTTCACATAATGATATACAAGTGATTTGTTCTATATAAATTCTACATTCATTTTAGTTTTTGAATTAAATATTTCCATGGATTGTTGTTATAATAAAGACCAGAAATGAGGAGATAATATCCATGTAAATAGACATAACCTATAACTTTTGATGTTGTCAAAGAATGATCAATTACTACTAATTGACAATTAATTGCAAAGTGTAAACAAGTTCTTTCATTAACCTGTAATAGCTCTTTTGTTGAAGTTTTTTATTGAAGTAGCTCCAGGGATTGTCAATTAGCAGTAATTGATCATTTGTTGGCAATATCAAAGGTTATAGGTTATTTCTATTTATATGGATATTATCTCCTCACTTCTATTCTTTTAGTTTTTACATAGATATTTTTATATATGCATTAATAGATATTGTATATATTTTCTATACATATTTATATGTAAAAGTTATTTATATGTTAAGATATTAAAAAACTGTGTATGTATTATATAGTAGTGTAAAAATATATTATTTATAACTTTCAAAACGGAAGACATGGATAAAATTGGTTTGTTGTATTTTAAGAGATACTCAGTCTCCAGTTTACATATACACATAAAGACAATTCTCATCATGAATCTTACCTGAATTCACCTTCTTTTTTTTCCTGCTCAACAACTTTTTGAACAACAGGCGACATTAGAATTTTATTTATAAATATTCCAATAATAACATAAATATATATACATAATGGCCCCAAATAACCAGATCTTGAGAGAAATAAAAATTAATGATTAAGTGAGCTTAATGTAAACATACACTTTAAATAAAATAGCACATGGCTAAATAATAAACAATAGTAAATACAAAACAACTGCATTTGTAATTATATATACAACATTATTATATCTAATTTTTATCATTTTTTTAAATGGTTCATTCATTATTAACCACTATTAAATCACTATAGCATTTTAATTCCAGAAAAAGAAAAATATTTGGAAAGGAAAGAGAAAAAAACAGTTAAACAAAAATTTGATGATAATACTCCAAATCATGAACTACAAATACATCCATAAATATTGTATGCTGTTTTAAAATCTGTTTATTTGACATCTTGTGATGTGGTCTTTTAACTTCTTTAGCAGCAAACACTGATTTTCCTAATTGTAATTCTCCATTGTATTCTATATTCAGCTATACACTCCTGAATGCAATTAATATTCTACCATTGAGAATACATAAGGTCTGTCTTGGCCATAAAAACATTTAATTTCACTATAAAATACTTGTTAGAAATTCTATGACTTTATTTGTTTACTTTCCACAAACAATTATATTAAACAGTTCATAATCAAAACCAATTAAAGTACTTCTGATAATCATATGAATTATCTAATGAGCCTCCCAATACCAATCATATGAAACAGGCCAAACTCTCCATATAGTAGTGCCACCTTGTGCTAACCAGAGTAATCAATGGATACCAGAAGGCTTCTGCATAAAATCCCCATCTAGTGTCTACTTATCCAATATCCCCAGACTAGTTTCTGGCTTGTGGCCTTCATCAGGGAGAAGCCTTGGATCTGAGAGCACTGCACCTAGATCTTAGGATCCAAAACTATGAGACTTAAATTGAAAACACTATATTTTCAATCCAAGTTCATTAGCTTATATAGTCATATAGGTCTGAACTCAGTTCAGTACCTATACATTTTGGTGTCTTTGGTTCTTTAATAATCATAGCCATCACTATCCTATCAGGCAGAAACTAGTCTGGGGATATTGGATGAGTAGGCACTAGATGGGGATTTTATGCGCAAGCCTTCTGGCATCCATTGATTACTCTGGCTTGCACTGAGTGGCAATACATATAGAGAGTTTTGCCTGTTTTAATAGCAGTTAAGAGCAAGCATAAGAAATAGTGATCACGTGATGTAACAGTCATATGAATTGTATTTACTTACTCATAAAATGTTCAACTTAATATATGGAAGAAGTTTACATATGCTTTCTCCAACATAGTTTAAATGTGTTTTTCTGATAGATATGACTATGATCAACTATGACTAAGATCCAATTTACAATTGATTTCTCCAACAGTTTAAATATTTTTATGGTTGATATGACTATTGTCAACTATCATTAAGATCCTCTTCTACATTGTTGCTAACCGCAATAGATATTAATGTCATGAAAACAACACAACAACAAATAAACAGAAAGAAGACAATATATATATAAAAAGCAATGAAAATTAGAAAAAAGATACAAATCTTCATTACAAAGAAATAAATTCATATATCAGATGACCTTAGTATTTATTTATGTTTTTTATTATCTTAGTTTATTATTTAAATAAGATATATTATTTTAAATGATAATTTTGTTAGAGATTTTATGTTAGAAATGAAGTCTGAAATAGTCAAAGTATTGTTTTAATAAATATTGTTTTGATAATTTGATCGTAAATTTGAAGTGTAGTAATTGAGAATTGAGTTGGAGAGTTCTTCTCAATGTTAGCTGAAGTGAGTTTCGGTTAGCTTTTAGAAAGGGTACAATATATTATATTACATATATATAATGTAGAGATGCCACCTTTATTGTTAAAAGGTTGCCATGTCAACAGTTTGAAATTGGGATTATCTAAGTGTTACAATCCCTATTATCATTAATTAAAAAACTTACATTTTTTTATTTTTATAATTTAGAAATTATGAATTCAGTTTATATACTAAAATGTTTGAATTGTATTAAAAATAAGAAAGATATGTCATATGTTGGGACTATAAAAAATAAATTAGCAACTAGATTAAAACAGCATTTAAATGATAAAAATTTTGCTGCTTTTGATCATATGACTAAGTTTAAACATAAAGATTTTGAAAAAGTCTTTGGAAGGTGTAAAATCATATTATGAAAGAATAATAAAGGAAGGAATTTATATTAGTAAAAGTAAACCTGAATTGAATAGAATTTTAATAGAAAAGAAGGATAGAAAAAGAGAGAGATTTTTTTAATTAAATCATTTTTAGGATATAATTAGATAAAGTATATAAGTATAAAAAATATGATAAGGTTTTGAGATTGTTATAATAGAAAGGGTTTGAGTAAAGAGTATTATATATATATTGGGGGGATTGTTTGGCATATATTTATATTTATTATTATATATTTTTATTTTTCAGTTTCCTTGATAAAGACTATAATATTAAATAGTCGAAACGTTAGTGCATATTTATATATTTTTACAATAACCATATAAAAACAAGATTTAAAAAGAAGTTGGTACATTCAATTATGTATTGAATGTTATGGATTATTTTGAAAAGGAAACTGTGTTGGTGATATTTTTACAATCTAGGGATTGATTTCTATCAGATTTCAACACCTTTTGGAGAGATATAAGCATCAACATATGACCAAAGACATGTGAAAAAGACGTATGATCACCAAGATACACATTTCATGCTGAACCAATCTCTTACATATATCTTTATCATTGTTTAGTATATACAGATAACTAATTACTAAAGTTTAATTGATGTTAAATTTACTGCCCTTACAACTTTGACACAAACCACTTGATGGAAGTATATTAATAATTTTTAAGCCAATAAACATCACATGATCACCACTTCATATGCTTGTTGTGTGTGGCAATATGTATAGTGAGTTTTGCCTGTTTTAATAATTTTTATTAGTCATTCATTAAACTACAGATTATCCATTTAATAAATAATATTTCTGTACTATAATTTTCACTATACCACTCTCACACAAAGTCGAGACTGGTTTCTATCTCCGCTTAACACCTTTTGGAGGGTGTAATCATAAACATATGACCAAAGAAATATAAAAAGATGTACGATCCCCAAGATGCACATTTCATGCTGAACTAGCACCATTAGTTGGCCACAGATTAAAACCTCTTATACAAATCTCTATCATTGATTGGTATATATGTATAAATAGCTAATTACTATAGTTTAGTAGAGTTTGAAAATGGTGTAGTAAAAATTACATCCAGATTTTACCATTTGATTAAATCCACTTTTGAATAAAATAGAAATAATTATAAAAACAATTACTAATAAAATTATTTAATTTGTTTCAGAATAGAATAAGTACAGAAAATAATAATAAAATAGAAAAGAAACAAATAATAAAAAATAATAAAAGCAAAGTAGCAATAAAAATCCATATTTACCTAGAATAGGAAGTGTACGTGTAATATGCAATTATTAGCGGTGATATAACAAGGGCTGCAATTGAATTACTAAACTGTTGACAAAGTTTGTCAATATCTTGGGTGATACGCTGATCTCTAAAAACAAGCAGTCAAAAAATATTTTTCAACGAAATAAGCAAAAAAAAAAAAGGTTAACTACAGTATTACCTATTATACATTAATGTGAACATAATTAAAAATAGCTCTTAACAAGCTTTTCAGAATATCACTATCCCCAGACCGGTTTCATGCTTTTGGCATTCCTCAGTGAGGTGCTAGGATATTCAAGCAGGTTAAGCCCAGCACTTTACCTAATGGTTAACTATTAAGTAGAAAATCTGAATTTTCAGACAACATATATCTTCAAATCCAGCTATCTAACTTAAATAGCCATATGGGACTGAACTAAGTTCAGATACACCATATACTAATAGTTTTAGCAATATAAAATCACCAAACCCTTAAGACCAAAAACAATAATTGCAAGGAAATCAAGTCATATATCACGTGACTTAATTTAATAAACATGTATTACAAATTTTATATAATGAGCGTGCCAATACTCTTAACAATCTTTTCAGAATATCCCCAGACCGGTTTCATGCTTTTGGCATTCCTCAATGAGACGATACGATATCCAAGCATCAGATTTAAAATATCAGGTCAAGCCCAGCATTTTATCAAATGATTAACTATTAAGTAGAAAATCTGAAATTTTCAGACATCTATATGTCTTCAAATCCAACTATCTAACTTAAATAGCCATATAAGACTGAACTAAGTTCAGATACGCCATATATAAATAGCTTTAGCAATATAAAATTGTCAAAGCCTTAAGAGCAAAAACAATAATTGCAAGGAAATCAAATCATATGTCACGTGACTTAATTTAATAAGCTTGCATTAATTTCAGACTTTTTACTAAAGTGCAGGGCTTGACCTGGTATTTTAAATCTAATGCTAGAATATTTTATTGTAAAATCTTTCATCCAACTCACGCTTATTTTTTTAATAATTTAGTGCGGTTACAATTTAATTTTAATGATATTTTTGTATTTTCACTTGATTTTTATTTGTAAATGTCAATCAAACTTAGTCGTACAAACTTCTATATCCCGCTGTGGAATAGAGGGGGGGGGATATTTAATTATTTCATATCTTCATTTCTAAACAGCTTATAAGATTGAGTTTGTCTGTTAAATGAATATATGTTTTTTTTTTAAAATATTTTATCGTAAATTTATACAAAATGTATAAATATTTTTGCAATCTGGGGTGGATCCTGATGTCCGTCAATTTATTGATTTCTTTTTCTTAATCACCATCGCCAAAAGGCTGGCAACCAATTATTATTTTGTTATTTGCACTTTTAAGTGTGTGAATTTTAATTTTTTTTATATGTTAATAAAATAGTATTGATTCAAAAAAGGGGAGAACTGCACGCTTAATTTAATTATAGTTTTAACTTCCGATAAATGACTTTATCTTACATGGGTCATTATTTTATCATATCATTACTATTTGTTAAACCATTTAGGGCTTCACTTTAGTATTTAAATCTAATGATTTTATATTCTTATAATAGTGTTGCTAGCATATGTCAGACATTATTAATGAGCCACATAAGGGCCTTGATCTTGATTCGCCTGTACCTCATTCGGGGGATTCCTGATCATCTTCGTTTGTCATTCTTCTCCTTAAAGTATATATTTACATACTGCTTTGATTTGTCCATATCTCACTCCAGGGATTTAAAGTCTTCCATCTCTTTTAGTGTTCTCGTTCATAACAGGGATATAAGTCTACTCCCTGGAACAAGCAAGGTTAGTGTAGTTGAAGCTCTGTATGGCTTTGCCATAATACAGACCCATAGCAATTTCCTACCTACATTTTTCCTTTCGATACTCCTCAGCTGGAAGCTGGTGTACCACCTTAAAATCGGAGGTTTTCTTGATCAAAGCTACCACACTCTCTCACTGACATAATGCTAGCACCGCAATTTCTTAAAGTTTATTTTTAGCCTGTTTGACAAAATAAACTGTAATGATGTGTGATAATGAAACGTTTTTCTTTTTATAATATTTTTCGTTGGAGTTTTAGATCCAACTTCTCAGAAAACTGCTCTCCCCTTTATTGAAATAAACCATTCCCATATTTATAGAGTTTCGCAATATTCGATTGTTAAATGTCGAAAATGTTTAATAAATAAATGTTTTTAGTATACTTTGATCAGAATGTATCATTATTTAATTGTTATGAATAAAAGCTATGAATAAAAATAAAGTTATGTATCAAATACCAAGGGCATTATATTCAAGTCCTATAATCAGCGAAACTCTATTATTGTCTCTTTACATATGTTTTCTAAATATATAAAACGTCCACCAATCACCCAGATAAATCTGTTTCTGTACCATTAAATAAAATCCGATTTCCAAATATATGTTCAGTATTGTAACGCTGCACTAAATTGATATCTATTAAAATAAAAATAATTGACTCCAGTTTGTAAAATATTTGTAACCAAAATAAAGTTTAAAATGAGTGAAGTTGATTATATATATAAAATCATCTTGAATTTTGTAAAAATAAATATTCATATTTTTAAACTTAATCCAGTTGTTTGAATCTTATTAATATATTTATGTATGTTTTTAACATATCTCGGGTTCACTCAATCTCTCATTTTCATCACCAGTTGAGTTCTCATGCAAAACGTTGTAGCACCAGGCCAATGAATTCATGTAGTATCACAGTAGATGTTGTCCATAGTGTTATAGATTTGGGGGTGGGCAATTAGGTTAGAATTCATGATTGCTCCTGACCTGTCTATCTCGGGCATAATTGAATTCAGGGTACTTTTGCTTAGATTCTAAATCTTCTTGGATGGACATGCATTTTTGACCAGTACACTACTGACCTTTCCTATAATTCATTATTTCTATCAATTTATTTATATATCTCCCTTTATATTACTTTCCATTCTTTATCCATTACCCAATTATTCGTTAAATCAATTGACGTTTTGTAAATATTCATACATGTATTTATATTATATTTTATATAATTTGTTTCATATATTTTCCTTCTATTTATTTCCTTTATATAATTTAATGGTCTTATGTTTTTAATACAATCGATTTTATGTCTAAATTTTAAATAATAAACATATAATACAGATCTATCATCCCTCCTTTCAATAGCACTATGATGTTCTTTTGCCCTTTGTTTTAATCGTTTAGATGTTTGTCCATAATGTGACAGTCAGATGATGTATGTTGATTTAACCCAGTTCGAATACTAGGCGAAAGTACCTCAAGGCCAACCATACGCGAGATATTAAATCAAGAATACTATGACCTCTGCCCTATTCGTCGAGTCTCGAAGCTATTATGAACCGAACAACACTATCTGAGCCACACATAAATTATTTTTCAACCGGCCACAAAGCTTAGCAACAGCGGTAGAGACATGGACGGGAAATCCTAAGGAGCTAAATAGTTAAATGTGTGTAAAAGTACTAAGAAATGTGTTTTGCGTTATGCGTGCCTGGATCATTGAAAAGTAAAATACAGCATTATAATAAAATTAGGAAACTCAAGCTTTTGATAGTTAAATAATATGTTTAATTAATGGCTTTAAAATATGAATAATGATTTAAGGGCCTCCGCTATTCCTCTAAATTAATGAAACAAAATAATTAGACAATAAAAACGGATTAATATGTTTGCGGTCTAAATCTTTTCCCAATTTTAATAAAATTGTCAACTCGATCTTCTCGATAAAGTACAATAAAAAAAGGATCTTTCGCAAAGCATTTCTAATTGCTTTGCGCTAAAAACAGTGTTTAAAAATTATTTAAAACGTATATAGTTAAATCAGATATACGTAAAGCTAATGGCGGACAAAAGAGGCGTTATCAAAGAGATCAAGTTGGCACACAAAAGAAAATGACTCGTATTTAATTAACAAACATAAATAAAACTGGAAAGAGATTTTAAATGAACAAAAATTAACTATTAACTTAACCGCAATGGGATATTAAATATTTACACAGGTTAGTAAGGAAGAATAGCGAAGGGAAAAAGGTTAAATATAGATAGATGATCACACAATATATATATAATTAAGACTCATCTAATAAAAATGGTTACATAGCAAATACATATCAATTCAATGAAGCAATTAAACAAATATATGAACAAAAGGTAGCATAAGAAATAGTTCAATAGAGGAGATACGATTACCGTCCTTTTTCCTTGGTCATGTTCCCTACGGCGTTCGTGGCTTGATCCGACCGTCGAGATGTAGTTGTCCGGACAATGAAAATATGTAGTATGGTTTCACGAAAAGTTCTCCAGACACGGCACAGAGTTCAGATGACTATTGAGTGGATATTAAGGCATTTTGAATGGTATTCCGGAACCTCGGCGATAGGCAAAGCTATTTATTTGCCTAGCCGAGCATAGTAGAATCTATCAAACTTATATGATTTTTAGCTTGAGCAGGTTCAAGCTTCTTCATGATTGGTAGACAACAGTTGTAGACTTTTGGGAATAAAATCACGAACAAAATCTGACAGAGTTCTCCTAAGAGAAATCTGAATGCACCTGGCAATAGCAAAATCTGAATCAATCTTGCAATAGCAAACTCTGAAAGAATCACCTTCACAAGAAAAATCAGAATCAACTGAATCCTTCAAAAGGAAAAATCTGAATCCCTCAAAAGGAAAAATCTGAATAATGTGAATTCTTCAAAAAGAAAAAATCTGAATACTCAATCTTTTGTTCTCCCTTCTATTTATACCCTCTCTGTCAGCTACCTTCTATTGTTTGTATGATCTGAGATCTTGATAAGCCCCCCCATGCTCCTTTGTTTCAAAGCAACACTTTCTAAAAATAACTTTAACTTTTTTACTCTAACTTTCTTACTTCAAAGTTTGAATTCTCTTAATTAAAAAGAAAGAAAGAGAAGGCCATCTTTAATTACACTTGAATGGCTCACTAATTAAAACTATACATTCTTTTAGAAAATGTTGGTGGGCTTATCTCAAAATCAAATCATACTAAATATTTTAACAGAATTTTAACAACAATATATTATTTTTTTTATAGTAGAATAAGCATTTTATTTCAGCAGAATTTTGCATTAACTCATATATATACGCTAGATGTATATATATGTTTGACTAATAGGTTAAGCAATTTTTATTAATAGAATGAAATTTATTTAAAACAAAATATTTAAATGTAATACACATTTAATAAGCATAATTATTTTTAACTCTAATGCAAAACCCTGCTGATATTGGACTATAAACTTAATTTAGGTCTACAATATTAATCAAGTTTATAGGAAGATGTGAAGCATGGATTGGACTTCAGATCCATTGCTTCATTTCCCAATAGTTAGTGAACAAAAAAAAATGTTAAAAAAAAATGCTGTTGCTTCAGGTCAGAGGTAAGAATTTTGTGCCAGGTGAGTTCAAGCCTACTCTTTATTTGCTGTAATATTTAATTTGTTGCTACCTACGGTTTTTCTTTCTTTTACTAAATAACTAACAGTTTATCCATAATTCAATCTTCTGTGTCTTAAATTGGGTCTGTGTTGTATTTAGCCTAACATGGTATGTATCTATTTTTAATTTGCATATTTTCCGGGGTCTGGTGGTACATAAAGTTTTATGTTTGTAGCATTATACTGTCTTTGTAGGCTGAGATTATTTTTCCAAAACAAAACACTTATTCCACACTTCTTTTTTAACAAATGAGGGCCTTTATATATTGGAAAAAACTTTTTTACTTCTCTCTGCACTATACTAGTTGGCCTCAGATCTCTCAGCCACACTTGCTTCCTTTGCCTGAATTGATATTGGCGGTTTCGTTTTGTCTTCCGATGCAGCACTGCCCGTCTTAATCGTTCGCTTGTGATCTTTTGGTTTCCTAGTTGGTCTATTTTCTCCTCTTCCACTAAGATTTTGGTTTTGAATACCTGAAGACATGCTGTGGCATACTGCAAATGTATCGGAGTAGCTCCAGTCAAGTCACTCATTTTATTATTAATGTCTTGTCCCATCTTTTCAGTTTCGTTTACCAAATCCACAGTCTGAAGCGTCATTGTGCTCTTGCTATCCTCTATGATTCGACAATTTTGTTCTCCACTTTGCCTTCTGTGTTTGACTGACAAGTCCAAGTGGTGACTATCTTTACATACTTCTTCATCAATCAGTGATTCAACCTGAATATCACCTTGCTCTTGTTGGTCTTGTCCCTTTCCCTGATTATCATCATCTGGTAATACTTTTGTTCTGGTAGTATGTTGTTGCTGGAGACCCATGTTTTCCTCCAAACGGTTCAGTCTTTGTGATGTCATATTCATGAATTCTTGGAACATGTTCATCATCATTTTGTATCCTTGTCTCATTTCTGTGATGAGATCTTTCACATTGTTTTCTTGGTCACTATGAGTACATATTGACCTATAAACTTCGCCTCTCTTCTGTTCCTCCATTTTTGCCTAATATTGGCTATTTTGTTATAAAACAATTTATTTCTAAAACGTATTTTAATAACAATCTATATAAGTATATTGTATTACGTGTATCTAGGAGCTATATCCTGTATGTGAAGAAAAATTTTAGTTCTTTAAAAAAATAAGTCAGTATTCTAAATTCTTTATGTTTTCAGAAATTAACTTTGCCTACCTCACGAGGTCCCATCTTAAACCTATGCCTATGTGTCTGTTTGTTCATGAAAAAAATATCAAATCCTGCCGTGTCTGTTTTAATATTTATACTACATATATTCTCCTCACTTTATTTATTTATATATTTCACTTAAATATCACTGCTACTTTGTTACTATATCATTAAAAATAATAAACTTACAGCTTGACCTGACTTTCTCCGACACCTGAAACAACTAAAAAATGCATTTACATTAATACAAGTATATATATAAAAAAATATGTGAGCAAAATATACGTAAGTCATGTTTAAAAATTATTTTGGCTCACTACACATACATTTTTATTTTGATCATCTACTATAGTTTGGTTTATTTGATATCCGATATGAGAGATTGCACTTGCCGACAAATTTATTTGAGAAGGGCGCCAGTCGACAAGACAATGGCCATATCAAATATACATATTAATGGATAATGATCCAAGCACACATTTATAAGGGTTTATAAAGTTTCAATGCAATTAAAATTTTACTTTGCGTTTCAGTTCACTTTAAAAAAAATTTAATTTGATTCTGCTGAACGAAAAAAATAATCTCTGCATGAATAAGTAAATGCTATTTTAAATGACACAATATTATTTAAATCTAAGACGTATAACAACTAAGTACGGTAATTTGTCTGACCTGGGATCGAAACCACGCTACCGTTTTGGTCATGACACACAAAAAAACAATTTAAACAGCCAAAGTATGATTAACAAAACAAAATATACACAAAACATTAAAAATAAAAGTAAAATCCCATGATAACTGCCACTCCGAATTATGAACCTGGGATCGAAACCAACTACCATTTTGGTCACAACCCGAAATAGATGAACAATTATCAAGCAATTTTACAGAATCACGCATTGAGATCAAAAACTGTCTAAAAAACATTTATATAAAAATGGGTTTTACCAAACTATAATGAAGTGTATACCATATACACCCATATATATGAATAAGCATATATATGACTACATATAAATATACAAACAGATATACCTATACAAATATTTCTTTTATTATCATGTACATGGATTTATTAGAAAGATGTCATATTGCAAACCGCATACTCCTATTATTTCAGGCTAGTAAACGCTGGTCGCAACTATGACAAGGAAGCAATGATTGCAGACGTAGACCTATTATTTCAGGCTACTCAGCAATCCTAAACTCTAAAGTGTAAGGGGTCTTCACCTCAACGGTTACTCTAAGGGACTTCACCAAACATGGTTACTAAAAAACAAGGGCTTCACCTAACGGTTACTCAAAGGGTCTTCACCTAACGGTTACTCAATAAATGATTCAATAGCATAATCCGAAATGGAGAAAAAAAATCTTAACTAAAGGGTGGCTGACATATATGTTATACAAAAATATATCTTTAATATATATATTTATTAACGAACATACGCATTTACTTTTCTTATAAGATAAAATTAAGTTTGCTAGTATTGAAACAAAACTTAATTTATATATGTTTGCGAGGAAACGTAATTTCAAAATCTTTAAAAAGGAAAGAAAAAAAATTTACATGATTACAATTATTCAATATAAAGAAACGAAACGCAGAGAAAGTGAAAAAAATATTTGCTAACACCATACGTTGACACGTGTTAATTTGAACTTATCAAAAACTTTTTGATCTTCAAAAAAAAATTCTATTAATGGAAAAATGTTATCTCTTAGATCTTCACAAAAATTTATACAAACGGAAAATTTTTTTTTATTATCTATTTGTAATTTTTACTAAAATATTAACACTATCGTATATATGTTATATTTCGAAAAACATTATTATTTCAAAACTTCTCATATTTGAGCAATACTAAAAATAATCTAAAGTACGAAAGCTAATTTAAGGGAGGGCGGGTGGGTATATATTTGACACTTCCGCCTCATCGAAGCTATATACTTTATACGACAAAAAAAATATGGCGACTGGTCATGACAAATCTACTCATTAGGAAAAAAAAATTTGGTTTAACTCTGAAATCTACTTTTATAATCACAAACAAAAACAACTAACGGAGTGTTAACTTTTTAAATATAAAATATTCATTTCATATATATATTAAACTCGGGAAAAAAAATGTTTAGCTTATGACACATTTAACTTTTTAATTAATTCAAAAAAATGACATTTGGCTCACATTAGGAAACAAAACTTGGAATACGGAGAAAAAAAAATTCTTATACGTCTACCTATTCCTATTCTTCCAATAAAAAAATGAAATTCGGCCCACGCTGTTGACAGAATACGGAGAAAAAAATCTACATATATATTATTCATTAATTTAAAACAGAAAAAGAAAAAACATTATACACACATACAAATGTTATACAGGGCATTGCAGGGTATGGAAAATTTCGAATAGCCACACGATGGGCGTCCAGAATTACGGAAAAAAAAAAATCTACTGTGACAGTCAGATGATGTATGTTGATTTAACCCAGTTCGAATACTAGGCGAAAGTACCTCAAGGCCAACCATACGCGAGATATTAAATCAAGAATACTATGACCTCTGCCCTATTCGTCGAGTCTCGAAGCTATTATGAACCGAACAACACTATCTGAGCCACACATAAATTATTTTTCAACCGGCCACAAAGCTTAGCAACAGCGGTAGAGACATGGACGGGAAATCCTAAGGAGCTAAATAGTTAAAATGTGTGTAAAAGTACTAAGAAATGTGTTTTGCGTTATGCGTGCCTGGATCATTGAAAAGTAAAATAAAGCATTATAATAAAATTAGGAAACTCAAGCTTTTGATAGTTAAATAATATGTTTAATTAATGGCTTTAAAATATGAATAATGATTTAAGGGCCTCCGCTATTCCTCTAAATTAATGAAACAAAATAATTAGACAATAAAAACGGATTAATATGTTTGCGGTCTAAATCTTTTCCCAATTTTAATAAAATTGTCAACTCGATCTTCTCGATAAAGTACAATAAAAAAGGATCTTTCGCAAAGCATTTCTAATTGCTTTGCGCTAAAAACAGTGTTTAAAAATTATTTAAAACGTATATAGTTAAATCAGATATACGTAAAGCTAATGGCGGACAAAAGAGGCGTTATCAAAGAGATCAAGTTGGCACACAAAAGAAAATGACTCGTATTTAATTAACAAACATAAATAAAACTGGAAAGAGATTTTAAATGAACAAAAATTAACTATTAACTTAACCGTAATGGGATATTAAATATTTACACAGGTTAGTAAGGAAGAATAGCGAAGGGAAAAAGGTTAAATATAGATAGATGATCACACAATATATATATAATTAAGACTCGTCTAATAAAAATGGTTACATAGCAAATACATATCAATTCAATGAAGCAATTAAACAAATATATGAACAAAAGGTAGCATAAGAAATAGTTCAATAGAGGAGATACGATTACCGTCCTTTTTCCTTGGTCATGTTCCCTACGGTGTTCGTGGCTTGATCCGACCGTCGAGATGTAGTTGTCCGGACAATGAAAATATGTAGTATGGTTTCACGAAAAGTTCTCCAGACACGGCACAGAGTTCAGATGACTATTGAGTGGATATTAAGGCATTTTGAATGGTATTCCGGAACCTCAGCGATAGGCAAAGCTATTTATTTGCCTAGCCGAGCATAGTAGAATCTATCAAACTTATATGATTTTTAGCTTGAGCAGGTTCAAGCTTCTTCATGATTTGTAGACAACAGTTGTAGACTTTTGGGAATAAAATCACGAACAAAATCTGACAGAGTTCTCCTAAGAGAAATCTGAATGCACCTGGCAATAGCAAAATCTGAATCAATCTTGCAATAGCAAACTCTGAAAGAATCACCTTCACAAGGAAAATCAGAATCAACTGAATCCTTCAAAAGGAAAAATCTGAATCCCTCAAAAGGAAAAATCTGAATAATGTGAATTCTTCAAAAAGAAAAATCTGAATACTCAATCTTTTGTTCTCCCTTCTATTTATACCCTCTCTGTCAGCTACCTTCTATTGTTTGTATGATCTGAGATCTTGATAAGCCCCCCCATGCTCCTTTGTTTCAAAGCAACACTTTCTAAAAATAACTTTAACTTTTTTACTCTAACTTTCTTACTTCAAAGTTTGAATTCTCTTAATTAAAAAGAAAGAAAGAGAAGGCCATCTTTAATTACACTTGAATGGCTCACTAATTAAAACTATACATTCTTTTAGAAATGTTGGTGGGCTTATCTCAAAATCAAATCATACTAAATATTTTAACAGAATTTTAACAACAATATATTATTTCTTTTATAGTAGAATAAGCATTTTATTTCAGCAGAATTTTGCATTAACTCATATATATACGCTAGATGTATATATATGTTTGACTAATAGGTTAAGCACTTTTTCTTAATAGAATGAAATTTATTTAAAACAAAATATTTAAATGTAATACACATTTAATAAGCATAATTATTTTTAACTCTAATGCAAAACCCTGCTGATATTGGACTATAAACTTAATTTAGGTCTACAATATTAATCAAGTTTATAGGAAGATGTGAAGCATGGATTGGACTTCAAATCCATTGCTTCAATAAAAAACCATTTTACGTACCCCGCAAGTAATTTTATATACTGTTCCCTTTATATATTTCATATCATCTTTAATTTTATAGTTTCTTATTAATATATCTAGAATTTTACTATTAGACCATCCTATTTTTATATTTTTATCCATATAATTTTTATTTTTAGTTAATATATCATAAATTTTAGGTGTATATGCAATTTTAATCCATTTTATATTATTTAATATTTTATTCCCTCTAATATTATTTTTATTATCATATAATATATTCCTAATATTTCTAAGATTATATCCATTGATAGAATATAATTTAATAAATTGTTCTTTTTGTACTTCAGCAGTTTTTTTTATCTGTATATCTATCATTTTTAATTTTAAAATTCTTAATTACTGCCATCTTTTGCATCCATGCTTGTTGTGAATCCCTATAAATTATTTTCCTTATTTTATCCTCTTTAATAAAATGATTTAATACAATCATATTATTGTTTATCTTTATTTCTATATCTAAATATTTTATTTTATTATCTATTTCTTTTATTGTAAACTTTATATTATTTATATTATTATTAAATTCATTATATATTTTTTTCATAACTCTTTTATTTCCTATTACTAAAATATCATCTACATATCTAAAATACACTTTTATTTCTTTATTTAATATTCTATTCTTGACAATATGTAATTCCATTTCATTTATTATGGACAAACATCTAAACAATTAGAACAAAGGGCAAAAGAACATAATAGTGCTATCGAAAGGAGGGATGATAGATCTGCATTATATGTTCATTATTTAAAATTTGGACATAAAATAGATTGTATTAAAAACATAAGACCATTAAATTATATAAATAAAATAAATAGAAGGAAAATATATGAAACAAATTATATAAAATATAGTATAAATACATATATGAACATTTACAAAAAGTCAATTGATTTAACGAATGATTGGATAATAGATAAAGAATGAAAAGTAATATAAGGGGAAATAAATAAAATGATAAAAATAATGAATTATAGGAAATGTCGGTAGATGTCACTATATACGTAATATACGTGTTAGTATTAGTAGGAGGTATATTGAAAAGGGTAAAAATTTAGAATTACTGAAAAAGGCTTTTATATATATAATTATTATGTTGATGTATTTCTAAGTTGTTATTATAATATAATAAAGATTTATAATATATTTTATTGATTATAAGATAAACAACATAAAGGAGTATTATTCCTTAGAATTAAGTAATATGAACAAAATATAAAAATTTTAATTGTACTTACATGTTATCTATCTTGTCTTGCAAAATATTGAGATCGTAATAAAATAGATCTTGAAAATACCTCTTGTGGACATGTTTGCAAAGTAATCTTCGCCAAGAGATGTAAAGAAGAGAACAAATATATAAGTTTACACTGTGTAACTAAAAACAAAAAAAAATACATTCATGACCTTTTTTTATTACTTTACAAATAATTATTAATAAAATATTCGATTTTAGAATATCAAAATCAAATTACGAAGAACGAACTTCTGATTTTTAGTTTATAGAAAATGTAATATTATTATATATTATTTTTAAAAATATTTTCAGATTTAACCTTATAATCTTCCATATATTTGTTATTGCTATATAGGAGGCTTCTCACTGACGAAGGCCACGAGCCAGAAACTAGTTTGGGGATATTGGATGAATAGACATTATATAGAAATTTTATGCACAAGCCTTCTGGCATCCATTGATTACTCTGGCTTGCACTGAGTAGCACTACTGTATGGAGAGTTTTGCCTGTATTAATTATGTGTTGGATTATTTCCTTTATCTAATATTACAAACCGAATATCTTTAGAAAAATTTTGAACCTTTTTAAACTTTCTAGATATATTCGACTGTTAGTAACACAAAGTTCTGGTATTATTCTCTTCTTTGGATGTTGCTTATCTAATCATTGATAGTACTGGCATGGGAATCAAACCTGGACTTTTAGATTCTTAAATACTGAATTCTAAGGTAATACTCTATCCAACAGAGCAATTAGTTGGTTAGAGTATCACTTTAGAATTCAAGAACATAAAGGTTCAGGTTCAATTGTCATGGTAGTACTGTCCCTAGTCATGTCAGCAATTCCTAAAAAAGGAAGGAGAATAATATCACTCAAAACTTTGTGTTATCTATTAACCTGTGTGAAAATATTAACAGTCAAATGTATTTAGAAAATTCACAATTTTTCTAAGAACATTTTATTTTTAGTATTAGGTGATGGAAATGAATACTAAAATACCATCAGATGAAAATTCCTTAAAATTCTGTTGTTATTTATTGGGTTTCTTTTGTAAAATATAAAAGGGAAATCCTGATAAAATAACAATACAGTGAAGGAAATATGTATGTCATTTTTTCCAAGCTTACCATAAAGCAGTCCATATGGGACAATATTAGAAGAGAAGTCTTGCATTGGTGGTCGAGAGGTCAGCGCGACTGCCTTGCACTTGCAGGCAGTTGCCCGGGTTGCGGGTTCACGTCCCGGCCGATGCTATAACATTTAAAAAAAAAAAAAAAACTATAGAAGAGAAAACAAACTTTAGAACAAATGTGTATTTCTTTGTTTTTGGCAACAATGCCTAATGAAATTTAACCATAATTGAAATATATTCTTTTTCTTTTGTATTAATAAACTTTTTATATTCTATAAATTATTGAATGCAAATGGATGCCAGCATCAGAAATTACATCACACTTTATAGGGATAATTTTCATTCGAAGTAGTGTTTTAAATCAAACGTTTATGTTATAAAGTGATGAATGATGGCTAACCCTGAGAAGGAAAATAAATTTATGAATGCTTTCAGTGCGTTCAAAAATGCAAAAACTGACAAAAAAATTGCACAAACTGCTATGTCTATATGTTTATGTTAAAATACATATACATATTGTAACCGAAGAGTCCATCCAGACCATAAACGGCAAAATTAATGATATAGCACAAGACTGTTATGATATAATCCAGTCGTGGCCAGGATATACCACAGAGACCCATCGCAACATTATATGAAGGTATATTAAATTATCCCAAACCAAATTATGTGACTATTCATTTAATAACCATTCTCACTAATGATGGGGTCTTAAAACTACATTTCAAGTCCTAAAATTGAAATTTTATTTACATGAGACTTTATGGCGACCATGAACAAGATAGTATGATCCATAAAACTACTGAAGATTACTTTTTCAGAATTAAATATATGATCCATCACATCAATAATAATTATCACATGGTCAATAGAGGCTATTTAACAAGAAAGTAATAACTATAATCAGCATCATAATATGATTGGTCGCAACTCAGACACACTCAGGATTTTAATACAGCAATGTTATGTAGGGTATTTGCTTTGCAATAAGGTAAGCAACATGAACTTTTAGGTTCTTTCATCATTAATTTACATTGTCAAATCAAATCAATAGCAATGAGACTTATTGTTATAATCGTAAGTTATAATATTAAAAAATAGGTTCAATTATAATATTGGCTCGCAAATCTATTTATTAATTTTGCCCGCAAAATCACAAACGTCAATAAAAGTAACAAATTCTGTATTATATTCTACAACTAACAAAGCAAAGCTAACACGATGATGGAGGTAAGTGGGATTTTATTAGTCCCTGTACATCACTAATTACCCAAGAACAAGAGCAGTAAAATATTCCCTTAGAACTTCAGTAAACGTTGTATGCATCATCAGTGACAGTATGTGCTCTAATATATGATCTATTTAATATAGTGTATTTTCTGGTTCTAAGTGTGACAAATAGCAATGATACAGTTAGGTTAAATCAAAAATTTAACATTTATAACTCAATCAATACCAATGAATAATACATTAATACAATGATCAAAAAAATAAGTAAATATATAAACAAAACAAATTACCATCACATATACTTGTTTTTATACATGAATAATGTACATGAGTTCCAAAACAAACACAATATAAGATTTTCTCAGCGATGGACTTGATTTCAGCCTTTGTGGGAGAGAGGATGGGTTCATACACCTAGTCAATCCCATCTCCAATATGTCAATAACAACCAATGCGCCTATATCCCAGATTGGCCATGGTGAGATAATTTATCAAAGACAAAATTTAAATCTCAACTCAGCTTGCAATATCATACAAATTGATATGTAATAAATTATAGAAATAATTTATCAAATGCCCTTTTAATAGCTGATAAATGAACATGCGGGATCAATCTAAAATGAGGGAAACAACATTGACATTTTGATGTATGGAGACTCTGCCCAAGCACATTTATACAACAACAGTTAATGGTATTCCTGCAGATGTATTCATCCACGCAAAGAAATAACAAAGCATTAAATGCCCTATGAGTTTTCTGCTCATCATCAGAGCAACCAAAAATATTATGGAATGTTCCGTGGATTAACCACCAGTACAGAAACAAATATAAAGAATATAATAAAATGTCAAGAGATCATTCTGCGGATTAGACCACCAGCACAGAATAATGCCCTATGCAGACATTTTTTTCCAAAATAAAAGACATAAAATCATCCTCATCAATAAAACTGCTAGATTAGGAGACCCATACAGTTGTACAGGCATGAATTAAGATATAAAATGATGTAAGTACTTTAGTATAGGAAATAGCAGGTTATGACCAACTCTGCCAAGAACATGGGTGAAATAATAATAACTAGTAAATGTAATATGAGCATAGACACAAAACCCAGGAAAGATATATGGGATTAAGTCATATGGTGTTGATACAAATTATAGATTCATTAAATAATCATTAGACCTTTATGCAAGTACTGTTCCCTAATAATTGATTCTCCTCAATCCCTATATTATATATTCACACTAGAATAAGTATCGTTAACTTCATACATGTATAAGATAATATGAAATATAGACTAAACTAAAATTACATACTTGTTTAAATAACTACACTAAGTTAAAATACATAATATTTCAAATATATTAAATATTCACCAATAAAATCATTAACATATTTTCTTAATATTCAATATACAACATATAAATTAAATAGTTTTCAATTATAACATATAAAATTTTATAAATATGGTTATATTCCTCTTCGTTCCCACCATAATGATTATTCCGTAATTAATTGATTCACGCGTAGGCTCTCTGAATATATGAGATATTTGTAAATGATGGAACATGTATAAATACGGTAACATGTGAAAATGTATCAATTCCATTTACACAATCTCCTTATGAGTGTTTAAGGCTGATCTTTTTTTTTAATACATTGCCACACAGACATAGAACATCTTTCCACATTAACCAATTTCATTATGTATAATTAGAGTGTCCCTCAAAAGTTAATAAACTTCATTACTTCCATTTAGGCATGACTGCAAAGTTAAAATGTTTTAGTGAGGGTCAAAGACTAAGAATGATTGTGTGAGCACCCATAATTACTATAACAGTGATAAAATAACTGTCAGGTTAGTTATTTTCTTTCAAAAACTATATTATTATTTTTAACGATAAGATCATAACTCACATAGCAAGAATATTATCTCTAACATAGCTCAAAATGAAATATAACCAAATCTTTATCGTTCAGACACTTTAAAATTGTTATAGCACTCTGCTCCATACATATGTGGTATAATTATATAATTTAAAGTCATAAGAGAAAAATATTATATCCAAAGTTGTTAATATAGTCTGTAAGCAATAAAATATATTTCAACGTAGACTGATTTTTAAAATTGTTATTCTCATTGTCGCAGTTGATAAAACCTGTACATTTCAATTCAGACATTTAGAAAGATAATCAGCAGTTAGATTCTCGGTTAGTAGACTCAAACAGACTTGTTTAAATTTAGCTACTCGTATTGTCATTAACACATAATAATGTCGCAAATTTGAATTATATAAAAAAAAAATTAGTTTCATTCCTTTATTTGTCCTTAATTTTAAGGAGTAGCTCTCATATTTATTACATATTTAACAACAGAAACTTTACACACCCTCTTTTATACAAGCTAAAATTAAAAAAAAAAAATCTCTGAACATTCTCTTTTCCCTCTCATAAAATTACATTTCTCCTCATTTACATATTTCTGTTAAAAAAGAAAAAAAAAACATTTATTGTATTCTATTGACTAATTCAAAATAAATTTAATAAATCATTTTTTTTTAAATCAAAACTAATCTTTAGGATTAGTCAAAGAGAAATAAATAATGATTATTATTATTATTTATCTTATTACATTTGACATAATATGCTGCTGGTTTTGCAGGTTAAATACAGTTTGTCTAACTCAGTGATTGGAAAAGAGCAAAACTAATATATGAAAAAAAAATAGTAAGCAAAAAAAATGAAATTACATAATCACATCACTGTAGACAACTTGACTATAGATATCAAGTATACACAAAGTGTTAACTATGACAATCAAGTCAGCTAGAAGATAGAGAAATTTTAAATCAGTTCCACCAAGCCATATATTTTACACCAAAATATAAGGTTACGATATATATTAAACAGGCAAAACTCTCCATACAGTAGTGACACTCAGTGCAAGCCAGAGTAATCAATGGATGCCAGAAGGCTTGTGCATAAAATCCCTATTGGATGAGTAGGCACTAGATAGGGATTTTATGCACAAGCCTTCTGGCATCCATTGATTACTCTGGTTTGCACTGAGTGGCACTACTGTATGGAGAGTTTTGCCTATTTAATAACAGTTATGAGCAAGAATAAGAAACAGTGATCATGTGGTGTTTAGTGGTTACAGTATATAGTTAGAAAAGTTATATAAACATTTGTGTGTTATATATATGTGTGTATGTGAAATACATACACAATTAAAGTTTAAAAATAAGTAGATTAAGGTAAAACTGATTGTATAAAGAGAAAAGAATTAATATTGCTAAAAGATTAATTATAAATCCAGGAAACAATCTTAATTAAATTCTTAAAGAACAAAAGAGATAACAGAATTCCATCAGAAAATAATCTAATTAATTAGTGACAATTAAAAAGAAGAAATTACTAGTAACCGGATGCATCTACAGATAAATAACTTTAAACAATGTCAGCAGGATCTAAGTTATCCAACCAATTAAAACAAGGGTTTTAATTATTAATTAATAGTGAAAGATTGGTCTAGAACAAATCAACAACACTTGCTTGTGGAAGATGCAAGCATGTAGATGTTCTTGCAATAACAATGATGCTAGACATCATGTATTGTCCTTCATAGCTAAATATTATGGAGCGGCTTGCCTCCAAACATGTCAAAGCAAGTGTATGAACTTAAAACAGGTCACATTGGCCTTTATTGTAGTTTGAGAATGCCTTTGGGTATATAAATATATATGCTTTATATAAATTGTAAATACGTAAATATCTGTAATTAAAATGCTTATAATGGTCATATTATTAACTTATTAATTCATGATCCTAAGTTACAGTTATTATTATTACCAAGTAAATTTTATATAAGTCTATGTCTGTTGATAGCATAGGGGTCGCTCTCAGATATAGCACAAATGAAATCCAACAATATCAAGCTTAATGCGGGATCTACTGGCACCGGAGTTCACAACTTTTTTGATCCCCCACAGTCCTTGTCTTTTATGAATTATTCAGTACCCCTTATACATTATAAGAAGAAATTAGTAGTTGGAGAGTGTATCAAACAGTACATCGTGCATATGTACAAGAGGTGCAGATGACTTGGAAGCAAGCCTCGAGGTGGCATCAGTCTGATAATTTCGCTAGTTATTTATCTTAATCAGGCATTTTGAGTTACTGGATCCTGTGGTAAAAAAAAGTCTATGCAATCTCTATGTCTATGTCCAAAAAGAGACTTCAAATGTTGCTGATGTGGCCAACAGACAGTGCCAACATGGAATAGCCTAAAAATGTTTATAACTATTTTTTGGATTATGTTAATAACATAATATATTTATTTACCTGTTATTAAACATATCCTTTGCACAAGCTTCCTATACCCACCTGGAGATATGGGTTCCCCAGATTAGGAAGTCCTGTACTAGCAGGTTGAGTTTTTCTTTATCGTAACATTCCATGTATTTTATTTTATATTTATATATAAAAATACGGTAACTGTTGATCCTTATAAAATAATTTCTATTTGCAAATATTTTTAACACATTTCAAAATATTTCATTTAAAATTTTTGTTTGATGCATTTATAAATTATGTAAATTGAACCATTATTAATAATAATTTATAAACAGTAAATGGAAGTATGAGGGCTTTCCAAATGTAATCCAGTTTCTTTGATCCACACTTTTTCTTCATATCACACCACCAACAAACTTCCATATTTCATCCAACAGTCTCACTTGTGGTCTTTTTCTATGTCTTTTACAATTTCTTGGGATCCAATTTAAAACTTCTACTGTCCATATATTACCATCTTTTTTAGCAATATTTCCAGCTTAGCTCCCTTTTAGTCTCTTATTTTTTTGGATGTCAATGATACTTGTTTGTTCTCTTGCCCAAGTATTATCCATTTGATCATTTTTTGTTACTCCCAATATATATTTCCTCATACTTTGTTGAATGGTCTGAAGTCTCTACATTATTTTTCTTTTAAGTATCCAAATCTCAGGTCCATAAATACGATCTAGTAAAACACCTTTCTTTACAAACACATAGACATATTTCATTTTAACTTCTTCTATCAAAAACATTCATCTCAATTTAATTTTATGATTAATTTTATCCATTATGCTTCCATCTATATTAATAATCCAAACAAGATATTTCTAGTTGTTAACTTTTTTTAATTTGTAATTAACAAATCTGTACTGCGAAAAAATCCATCGAACATTAGTATTTTTAGTATTCATCATTAGACTCACTTTCTTACTTTTATTTGTTATCTTTTGCAACACTTCCTGAAGCTCTAAAACATTGTTTGGAAAACAACATCATCTGCAAAATTTAGATGATTTAAGTAATTTCCATATATTTGTACTCTCTTAGCTTTCCAATTTGATGTACAAAATATTTCTTATAAAACTGCTATAAAAATTATTGAAGATAGGGAATTATCTTCTCGTATGTGTTTATCAATGTTATTCTTCTTGATGTCATCATATAATTTAATTACTATTGTTGCACCTTGATAAATATTCTTCTAAAAATGACAATAGTTAGTCTACATTTTGATGACCCAAAACTTGAATCAATTCAGAAATTATTAACAAATCAAATGCCTTTTGATAATCTATAAATCCAAAGCACAATGACAATTCAAATTCATGGTCCTTTATATATATCTCAATACTTGGATCAACTGTGATAAAACCATTTTTAATCCAGGTTGTTTTGTTAGTATGAATCCAAAGTTCACTGTAAATGAACCATATAAAGATTTTCATCAGAACTGATAGCAGATTGATAGTTCTTTAATTTCTAATATCATATATATGATTTCTTAAATATCAATATTACTACCACATCTTTATCATTTAAAAATTTGATATATAGTTTTGCCAATATTTTTTCTATCTTGGGATATATCATTTCTTGGATTTTCCCCCCTGTTCATAGATTTAATTGCAGGTCTCACATCTTTATTTAAAATCCATGACAAGTTAGATGTAATAGCTAGTGGTTAACTTTGGTTTTCATGTTTATTACTATCTAATTTTTTATAGAACTTTCCCACACATTATATATCATCCCTCTTTTTAATAATAATTTCATCTTGATTTCTTATTACCAAAATAACTTTCTTTCCAATGCCAAGGTATTGATTTATACTTTTGAAAGTTTTATTCTCTTCTATTAACTTTTCTTGCCAATTCATAATTGTATTTTCTAATATTATTAACTATTTTACATATTCTTCTATACAATCAGATATTCTATTCTTCATAATGAATCATTTTAAAATATTGTCATATTCTCTTTTTTGTGTGCTAATTATATTTGTTGCAATTGTTATAGAATATCAGTTATCTTTTTATTAACCTCAGATTTGAACATCTTCAAAGTTTGTCAATATTTTAAAATGACTAGTAAATTCTAATTTAAAATCAATGGAGTATTTCTAAGGTTAAGAATACTGATTATTAGTTTTTGTCCTTAATTTGCATTGACATCTACGTATATCATCAATTGATGATCATTTTCTATGTTGTATCTATTAAGAACATTATATTCTTGAAATACATATTTTCTGTTAGTCAAAATGTAATCCAATTCTGTTGTAACTTTATTAGGATGTTTCCATGTTTATTTTCATTTAGCATTTTTATTAAAGAATTCATAATTACCAATTTTTCTTTTTTTTTCTGAAAATTCCACAAATCTACGTTCTCCCTCATTTTTAGCACCATAGCAAAATTTACATACAGCGCTTTCATCTTTCAATTGTTTTCCAATTCTAGCAATAAAGATTATTGTCCTTACTTTTAAAATATTATTTAATGGGCTCAATTGTATTCTATATATCTATACAAAAATCCTTGATTTTTAATCACAATGAGAATTTGTTAGTATATAAACATGAATTATTTGCATTTAGTATCTTCCTTTAAGCCAAATAAATAATTCTGCCTCTCTGTTTGATATACCATCTACATCAATAAAATTTTCTTTCTACTTTTCTGTTTGATACACCATCTATATCAACAATACTCTCCTTTACTTTTTATTTATAATGAATCCCAACCTACTCTTGCTTCCAATACTTATGTCTCGTCCAATTTTAAAATCAATTATTTTTTTTAGTTAGAAGAACTAACTTTACAAAATCTAATGATGACCTAATTTTATATTAGGCAGTTATTCTGCCAATTGATATAATTTTCCTTCACATAAAAGTGATCTGCAGTTGTAGGTTACAGAAAAGTTTACTACTAAGTGAAAGAAGATCATTCGATTCCTCTTTAAGGCTTACGGAATTTGAACAGGGCAGATTTCTCATGTTCACTCCACAAGTTCTTCTCATTACAGCTGTTATTAGTATGAGATTATCGATATTTTAAAGAAACATGGGCCAGGATGATGAATTTATTGACTTTTCATGTCCAAGTTTGAGACCCAAGACTCAAAAAACACCTTAGTCATTCTACTCAATTACCTAATAATTCTTAACTGATAAAATAATTGTGTTTTAGTAATTTACTTATATTTATTTCAACATTTATCATATCACGATGCTAAACACAAGATCAGAGAATAGCAAGTGATCCTAAGTCCATCAATCGAAGAGAAGCCTGCTTTGCCCTACCCTGAAAATGACAGTTATAACTAATTTGCATTATTTTGCATAAATTTTCCTTCTAACAATGCAGTTTCTAATAAGATAGTAGCTACGAATATGAGAGCAAGAAGTCTCTCGAAAGCGCTCAGCTAAAATAGTATTTTATATTTGCTTTCAATTATATATATTAGCTTCTTTATCTGTGAGTGCAAGACATATATATAGTAGCATGAGTTTATGTTTTTTTTTTACCTGAGTTTAAGACCTAAAGACCTTTTTCTCATTGGCTGATGAAGTTCATAACCGAAATCATGAGTTAAGCTTTTATTGTAATTTATCTCTATTTTATTTCAGTATTAAATCCGTCATTTTTATATAAAAATTCCAACAGTTTTTCATGTCTCTGATTATAATGATTCTACAAGAAATACTTTTTTTCTTTGTCTTTTTTAAAAAAAAAATGTTTTGATTTCATTTTGTCAATAATATTATCCATTATAACTTGCAATATCTACTACATCTTTTAATTTAATTTCAAATATTTTTGTAAAAATAATATACACATTATTATTACCAAAACTGTCTAACACTATACTAGCAAAAAATAAAAATGCAAAACCATAAAACAATACAGTACTAGATTAAATTCAAAATTTTACCAAAATCCTTACACAACCATGGTTTCATCTACTACAAATAGACCTTCTCAAGTGAAAATCAACCTAAAGGAAAACATCTATATATACAAACAAACAAACCTTCTCATAATTCATTTCAAACTCCACCTTCCCTTAATATCAAAAGAAGTCTTCATAAGATTGATAGCCTCAGAATCAAGGAGTTTTATCATCAAAGTCTCCTTTATTCTTCTTTTTAACTCATTCTTTTCATAAAAAATAACCGAAGCATTGTCAAACAATATTCTATGACCTGTATTCAATTCATGAATATATAAAGCTGAGTTAAGATACCTATGTTTAACTCTACTTATATGAACCTTAACCCTTTCATTAAGGCTAAATTTACTCTGGCCTACATAAAATTTACCACAACTACATGGAATTTTATAAACAATACCAGGAATAGACCTACTATCAATAGACTGCTTTGAACCATTAAGTAATGAATTCAAATCAGAACCTTTCCTCCATGCAACCTTCTTTCCACCTAACAAATGACTATTCCTATAAACCAAATTATAAATTGATGCTTTAAATGGTAAAGACATATAATCATCATCCTTACCAACAAAATTCTTATCATCCAAATCACGACTATAAACATTATTATTAAATACCACTTTTTTAATAAAATCATGACTATAACCCAATTCTACATATTCAGCAGCAAATTGACTTTTTTGAATATCAGCATCATTATTAAAATTATTAAGCCTTCTATTCCGACAACAAAAATTCAACAAAGACATTTTTTTATGTATAAAAGGCTGATAACTATCAGGCCTAATCATATTTCTCAAATTTTTAGGTTTTATAAAATGACTACAAAACAAAACATCATTAACCTTCTCAACATTTAAATCTAAAAACTTTAATTTTACAAAATCAAAACCACCCCCTCAATTGTAAACTTAATACTAGAATCAAAACCATTCAATCCACATAAAAACTCTTCTAATTTCTCTTTCTGAATAACAAACAAACAATCATCAACATACCTAACAAATAATTTAATAGAACATGAAAACATATTAATAATACTACACTCCAAATAATCAATATAGACAGCACACATCAATGGAGAAATGACATAACCAATAACCCAACCTTCTCTAATCTTATAAAACACATCATTAGACATAAAATACATTGAATCCTCTAACAGCAAAAGCAAATCATGAAAAACCTTAATCTTATCTGCAGAAAAACATTCTAATTTTTTTAAAATTGAAAGAAAAACATCAATACTTTTTAATCTATTAACCGATTGGTACATATTTTCAATGTCTAAACTACCAAAAACACAATCATCATCCAAAACAAAACCATTTATTTTCTTAAAAGCTTCAAAGGAAGAAGAAACACAAAATTGACCCAGTTTTATATAATCCTTAAAATATCTTATAATAAATTTTGATATTTTATCAACAATTCCTCCTGTAAAATCAAAAATACATCTCAAAGGAAAATTATCTTTATGAGACTTCAAATTAAAGAAAACCTTTGGAGCCACAAAATCACTAGGGTAACAATTTAAATAAGTAGCTCTATCAAAAATCTTTTTATTTTCCATAACTTTCATAATCTTAATTAATTTAGATTTTATTTTTTTACCAGGATCAGAATCTAAAATAGCATATTTTCCATTATTTAATTCTAAAGAAACTTTACTTTTAAAATCAATATTATTTAACAATACAAACCGGCCACCTTTATCTTTTAACCTTTAGTTAAAAAAAGATTGAAAGCCAATGATGTTATATTATTAAAAGAAGATAAAGGTGGCCGGTTTGTATTGTTAAATAATATTGATTTTAAAAGTAAAGTTTCTTTAGAATTAAATAATGGAAAATATGCTATTTTAGATTCTGATCCTGGTAAAAAAATAAAATCTAAATTAATTAAGATTATGAAAGTTATGGAAAATAAAAAGATTTTTGATAGAGCTACTTATTTAAATTGTTACCCTAGTGATTTTGTGGCTCCAAAGGTTTTCTTTAATTTGAAGTCTCATAAAGATAATTTTCCTTTGAGATGTATTTTTGATTTTACAGGAGGAATTGTTGATAAAATATCAAAATTTATTATAAGATATTTTAAGGATTATATAAAACTGGGTCAATTTTGTGTTTCTTCTTCCTTTGAAGCTTTTAAGAAAATAAATGGTTTTGTTTTGGATGATGATTGTGTTTTTGGTAGTTTAGACATTGAAAATATGTACCAATCGGTTAATAGATTAAAAAGTATTGATGTTTTTCTTTCAATTTTAAAAAAATTAGAATGTTTTTCTGCAGATAAGATTAAGGTTTTTCATGATTTGCTTTTGCTGTTAGAGGATTCAATGTATTTTATGTCTAATGATGTGTTTTATAAGATTAGAGAAGGTTGGGTTATTGGTTATGTCATTTCTCCATTGATGTGTGCTGTCTATATTGATTATTTGGAGTGTAGTATTATTAATATGTTTTCATGTTCTATTAAATTATTTGTTAGGTATGTTGATGATTGTTTGTTTGTTATTCAGAAAGAGAAATTAGAAGAGTTTTTATGTGGATTGAATGGTTTTGATTCTAGTATTAAGTTTACAATTGAGGGGGGTGGTTTTGATTTTGTAAAATTAAAGTTTTTAGATTTAAATGTTGAGAAGGTTAATGATGTTTTGTTTTGTAGTCATTTTATAAAACCTAAAAATTTGAGAAATATGATTAGGCCTGATAGTTATCAGCCTTTTATACATAAAAAAATGTCTTTGTTGAATTTTTGTTGTCGGAATAGAAGGCTTAATAATTTTAATAATGATGCTGATATTCAAAGAAGTCAATTTGCTGCTGAATATGTAGAATTGGGTTATAGTCATGATTTTATTAAAAAAGTGGTATTTAATAATAATGTTTATAGTCGTGATTTGGATGATAAGAATTTTGTTGGTAAGGATGATGATTATATGTCTTTACCATTTAAAGCATCAATTTATAATTTGGTTTATAGGAATAGTCATTTGTTAGGTGGAAAGAAGGTTGCATGGAGGAAAGGTTCTGATTTGAATTCATTACTTAATGGTTCAAAGCAGTCTATTGATAGTAGGTCTATTCCTGGTATTGTTTATAAAATTCCATGTAGTTGTGGTAAATTTTATGTAGGCCAGAGTAAATTTAGCCTTAATGAAAGGGTTAAGGTTCATATAAGTAGAGTTAAACATAGGTATCTTAACTCAGCTTTATATATTCATGAATTGAATACAGGTCATAGAATATTGTTTGACAATGCTTCGGTTATTTTTTATGAAAAGAATGAGTTAAAAAGAAGAATAAAGGAGACTTTGATGATAAAACTCCTTGATTCTGAGGCTATCAATCTTATGAAGACTTCTTTTGATATTAAGGGAAGGTGGAGTTTGAAATGAATTATGGGAAGGTTTGTTTGTTTGTATATATAGATGTTTTCCTTTAGGTTGATTTTCACTTGAGAAGGTCTATTTGTAGTAGATGAAACCATGGTTGTGTAAGGATTTTGGTAAAATTTTGAATTTAATCTAGTACTGTATTGTTTTATGGTTTTGCACATTATTATTAAGATGACTAAAAATATAATTCTTAGATCTTTATTTCCGATTACATAATATCATTTGCATGCGGTCCTCAATGGTTTGGTGCATTTGGTAGAGCATCCAACTTGGAATCGGGAAGTCCCAGGATCAATTATGGTACTTTGAGGTCTGGTGTTTAAACTTCTTTGAAAACCCAAGCAAAAAAGCCATATATCATTTTGCCTTGCATAATTTGGCACAGAGCATCTGACTTGGGATCAGGAGGTCCTATGATCAATTCTGGTACTTACAGATCTGGTGCTCGAACTTCCAAGCAATAAAGTCATATATCTTTTTACCCTGCATGATTTGGCATAGTCGATAGAACATGTGATTTGGGATTGGGAGGTGCCAGGATCGATTCTGGTGCCTTCAGATTTCTTTGAGCAATACAGCTACCTATTTTTTTACCCTGAATGGTTTGGCTCAATTAGTAGAGGATCTGACTTGTAATCAGGAGGTCCCAGGATAGATTCTGGTACTTTCAGATCTGTCACTCAAATTTCTTATGAACTCCTGAGCAATAAAGCCATATACTTTTTTATACTGAATGGATTGGCACAGATAGTAGAGCATGTGACTTGGGATCAGGAGGTCCCAGAATCGATTCTGGTGCTTTCACATCTGTCGTCAAATTTGTTACAAACTCCTGAGCAATAGAGCCATATAGCTTTTTGTCCCTGAATGGGTCGACACAGTTGGTAGAGCATCTGACTGGGGATTGGGAGGTCCCCCAATCGATTCTGGTGCTTTCAGATCTGTCACTCAAATTTCTTATGAACTCCCAAGCAATAAAGCCATATACCTTTTTACCCTAAATAGTTTGGCAGTTAGTAGAGCATCCGACTTGGAATCAGAAGGTCCCAGGATAGATTCTGGTATGGTACCTTCAGGTCTGTCACTCAAATTTCTTATGAACTCCTGAGCAATAAAGCCATATACCTTTTTATAGTGAATGTTTTGGCACAGTTGGTAGAGCATCTGACTTGGGATCAGGAGGTCCCAGGATGGATTCTTGTGTTCGCAGTTCTGGCTCTCGAACTTCTTATGAACTCCCAAGCAATAAAGCTATATCCCTTTTTACTCTGCATGTTTTGTCACAGTTCGTAGAGCCTCTGATTTGGGATCAAGAGGTCCCAGGATTGATTCTGGTACTTTCAGATCTGGCGCTCAAACTTCTTATGAACTCCTGAGCAATAAAGCCATATGACTCTGTGTAATTTGATGCAGTTAGTAGAGCGTCCGATTTGAGTTCAGGCGATACCAGGATCGATTCGGGTGCTTGGTCCAGCATTCGAATTTCTTATGAACTCTCGAGCAATAAAGCCATATGCATTTTTATTTTATTTATATAAGTAGAATAAAGAACTATTTATGTATTATTCTTTTTTTTTATTATAGCATTTTCTAATTCATTTATAAATATTAAGGACATTAAGCTACTAAATGTATATTAATACCATTTCCCTATCCTTTATGTATATTCCAATATTCATTAATATATTATTTAAAGAATTAAGTACTATGTATTAATTTAATAAAATATTTTCTTTCCTTAATTTGAATATAATATAGGCTTGCTTCAGCATTTCCAAGAAATGGATGCTTTAGCCAATTTACATACATTGCCATAAAGCTTCTCCACAAACTTTTCGCAGTTAACGATGAGCTATGATTATGGGAACAAAGATTTCCCAAAAGCTCTCAGTTTATTAATTAAGTTTATTAACTACCACAATTTTATAGCTTCATTACATGTGCACAAAGCACAACTATTCAGGGAAGTTTAAAATTTTTATAAAAATAAGATCTAAGCACTGCTTTTGATATGGTCGAAAGCAATATTTAGATATTATTTTTATCAAAATTTTAAACTTTCCTCAGTAGTTTTCCATTACTATTATTAATGTTAAATTTTTTATAGTATTTATTATGTTTTGGTTATGTATAGATTGATTTAATTTTTTTTTTAATATTGTATACTTTATAATCTTAAGTATATGTGAGTATATTTTTTTCTATTTCTATTGCAATCATATACTGATTTCTATTTAATTTTAAACTGCTTAATTTTGGGGGAATAAGTTCTGTATTACGTATACAAAACTCTCCATATTTTATAAATACTATCAATTTACTTAACTCCTTATCTAATTTCTGCATAATGAAGATACTACAATTAAACAGTAATTTTCATAGAAATTTTCCATTAAGAAATTTAATTTCATACAAAATATGAGTTTCCATAAGAAGGATAAAATGATTAATATGCATTTAAATAAATCATGCAGTATAATGCGAAAACAAAATATCGTTATATCATAACAATAATCAAAAGGCATATGGCTTTGGTAATGGAGAGTTCATAAGAAGTTTGAGCATCAGATATGCGAGCGCCAGAATCAATTCTGGGATTTCTTGATCCCAAATCAGATGTTCTACCAAAAAAAGCTTTTTCGGCACCACATTTTTTCCCCCTTATGTTGGAAATTATTTTAAAGCTTCAATTTACATTGCATATATAGCAATATCTATTTTTTTTATATATATCAAATTAACTAAAACCTAACATTAAAAAACAAAAAACAAATATAATATAATGTATAAGACCCCCCTCCTACTTTTCAATCTCTCCCTTTCTCCTTTCTTTTACCCCACCCCCAATTAAGCAACTTACAATTAAGCAACAATGGTACAAATGTATGAAGAGGAAAAAAAACTATATAAATATATACTATATAATTCTCCACTCATTTTTAATTAATCAATTATTAGTTAAAATTAATTGATGTTTTATATATATTTATACAATTATGTCTGTTGTAGTTAATATAATTAGTTCCATATATTTCCCTTCTATTATGTTCTTTATAGTTTAAACATTTCATGTTTTTGCGCAATCTATTTTATGTTCATATTTTAAATAATGAATATATTATGCAAATTTGTTAATTTTATGTATAAATTAAAAAAACTAGTTGTCACTATGTATGCAATGTAAATTGAAGCTTTAAAAGTTTCCAATCACATTGATAAAGGCAAAAAAAATATTTACTAAAAAAAGTTTATTGTGTTATTTTTACAATAAATATGCAATTACTGCTGCTACCAGTTCTTACTTGTGGATCTGAGACTTGGACACTTAATAGAAGAGCAATACAGAAACTTCAGACCACACAAAGAAGTATAGAGAGTTGCATGTTGGGAGTAACAAAGAGATTGAAAACGCAATATATGGGTAATAAATTGTTTTTCTCTTCACCAATAAAAATTGTAATTATACATATGTGATTTTTTCGCATGCGTTAGTGAAGCTGTAATTATATTATAATGTTTAATATGCCTGCTTAGCGCTTTAGAGATGTAGTATTCTAATCTCATACTCATAGCTTTACTGAATGAAGACTGTTGTAATTTATTGTACACATATGCAAATGAGCTTGACTTTTTAATTAGTTAGTTCATTGTTTGGAGAGAGCAAAGCATGCCTCTCTTCTATTAATGGCACTGAGATCATTTGCTATGTAAAAAGCTTCTTTGGCCTTTCTTTTGGCATTACTCTTCTCTGAAATTATTTGGGTAGAACTGAGTTCGAATACATGGCCTGTAGCTGCTTGGTGGTCCCAAAAGATTGATGTTCCTTCATTTTTATTTTTAACCCTGTTGTATGCATACCTGTGTTGGTAAATTCTTGTATTGATGTTAGCCTGAGTCTCACCGTAGTAAGATGCCTGGCAGCCTAATTGAGGGCATGCTATTTTATAGACCACATGAGGGGCTTGATCTTTTTCTATTTTATCTTTGGAATTATTTATTAGTCAGTTAATGTTAGGTGTTCTGAAGCAAAATTTGAAATCATTAGTCAATTTTTTAGTAATTATTGAAGTTACATTAGGTATAAATGGAATAGTTAAGTATTTCATATTGTCTTTAGGCTGTTTATTGTTGAGTTTTCTATAAAATGTTTTTATTCTCTGAAAGCCTATGTTGGTCATTTCCTTTATATATTTATAGATGTTGTTTTTTCTATCCACTATGTATTTACATAAATGGTGATTTCTGAATAGGGAAGCATTCATACTTGCCCATTTATATGTGTTGGGGGTATTAGACTTTGGACTTGGGAAACCTCTTATGTGCAGCGGTTTAATTATCATTTTATAATCTAGGTATGTGTTCTTTCTTTTTATTATCAAGTCTAGATATTTTATTTCTTGTTCCTTGTTTTCATCCATTCTACTGAGGGTTAATCCTGATATGACTTGAAATTCATTTTGTATGTCGATAGTGGTGGAAGGTTTTGCTGTGAAAAAAATGTCATCAACATATCGAGTAGATATGAGAGTTGGTTCTGTTGTGAAGTGTTTCGGAAGAATTTAGCTCTCGTAATGGTTTATGATGATACTAGCAACAATTCCACTCATAAGCAGTCCCATTGGCCAAACATCGTTCATAACATACCATTTGTTTTCAAATTTAGCCAATATGTTGTTATCCAGCCACTTCAAGAATTCTATTATAAAATCAATTCGTTTTGTTGGATAATTTTTCTTATTTAGTTCATTTTTGATGATGACAATGGAAGTTTTTCTGTTAATTGTGCCATAGAGTTCATTGACATTGTATACAGTCATTTTGTGTTCTAAATCTATTTTAGCATTTTTTATTCTTTCCACAAATTCAAATGATGATTTGACAGTGTGGTTTCCATATCCCAGGGAATCTATAAGCCATAGGTTGATCAGAGTTGGGCTGGATATATTGCTAGAAGAGATGATAATAGATGAACAATTGAAATCTTAAACTGAATTCCAAGAGATTGTAAAAGACCCAAAACGAGACCACGTGGGAAATGGATGGATGAAATAAGAAAGTGTGCAGGGGTGATGTGGAAAAAAAAAAGCCAAAGATTGGAGAAGATGGATTGAACTTGGAGAGACCTTCATCCTGCAGTGGATTGATAATGGTTGATGATGATGATGACTGCTTTTATATAATATTTTATTTTATATTACACTATATAATTTATTTAAATACATAAAAAATTAGCATAATGGATTAAATTTCTATTTTTGATTAGTCTAATTAATTTAAATGGATTATTATATATATTTCCATTTCATTCAATAATAGAATAGATTTTGTTAAATTTTTGTATCTTATCCTTCCGCATTCATTTGCTATTTCATAGACACAATTCCAGTTTTCAACAATTTAAGTTGTAGGTTTTGTAAAAGCTAGGATACTTTGCAGTATGTCATGGCTTTGAAAAGCTGTTCTGATATTATACAAATATTTGATTAATCACATTATATATGGATAAACTATGGTACCTGTTTTTCTTCTGATATTTGTTTTTGTTGTTTAAGTTTTTTTAATGATAGCTGATAGATAACCATTTTTGACCAATTTGCTATATATTGGTATTTTTTTTTCCAAGCAAATGACTTTTGAACAAATCTTTTTTTACCTTTACAATAATAGTTTAATACCACTTTTTGTACTTAATCTTAATAAGATGCAAATGCTAAGTATTTTCCTTAATGTGGGTTTTCTGTAAACGATAGTTTTTCTAAGAAAAAACCTTGCACAAGACAATCTAAAAATGTCAATTTTATTTTGTTTGAATTCTATTATAAATTTAATTGAATAGGATATATTAATGTGTGTCAAGAATATTTATAACATTTCTCACCATGTCATAATGCAATAAATACATCATCGACATACAAACTCAGATTTTTTGGTAGAAAAGGAGTAGTTTTTATGGCTGTCATTTCAAGCTCTTCCATGCAAAATTGATGATCAGAGAGGGCAATGATTCAACCATAACCATACCTTGGTTTGGGTGAAAAAAATTTGTGTCAATGAAAGTACATTGCTGTTATACAGAATTTTAAAGTTCCATTACATCATTCTAGTTTATAAGTTATTATAAAGCTTACTAAGATAACAGTTCCATTTTTATGTTCTTGATTAACTCCATTGTACCGTATTTTTGGATACAAGTTTGCATTAGCAATTTAGAATTATAAATTATCAAATTATCCAAAAAAAAACACCTTTTTTTAAATATGATTGTATTTTGTTTAGACAATGTAGGTTATATATATATTTTAAGTTAGAGATTTAAAAAAAGAGATAAAGAGAATAACCAGACCTTACTTTGATTGTACTAAGATAAATTCTTATCATAGATTAATTAGAAGCACTTAAAGTTAAAATCACAGCATTCTTTCACTGTCATCAAAGATGGCCACCGAATGGGAAAAAAATGATGTCGTAAACAAAATTACTTTAAATTTTGTTAAAGTTAAAAGGTGTCAACAGGATGTGCACAGCTGACTAAAATCAGGGAGGGGGTATAAAAAAGAAAATACATCATGCATCAGGGTCTTGGATCTTCATCTTCTAAAGAAAATAGTTTAATATAAAATTAACTTTCTTAAAATTAATTTTCTACGAAGTCATAAAGATTGCGCCAAGCTATTCTCACCAGTGTATTGAATTGTCATAATATATATGAGTAGAGAGAGTTCGTTTGCCGATGCTTTCTTCCTTCCTGAAGTAATGATAATGCCGTGAATGAAGCCCATTGCCTAACGCTGGACCACCTACAAGCTGTAATAAGATTGTACAACGTATCCCATCAAGGATAAAAAAAACCATACATGGTAATTTACACACCATTATAACTAAGCAATTCAACTTACCAATAAGAGACTTTATTTCATAATTTAAGTGATCACTTTTTCTTGAACTATAAGTATAGCAAATGCTGTGTTGCGTCAAAAAAAAGAAGAATCCGAATCTTAGAAAACAGTAGTATTTAATGGCCATTTGAAGTTATTTGTTTTTATATTTTTATTCCTTATTTAGTTTTAAAATAATCATAATTATAATTTAATAAATAATAGGAAGACAACTTGCGTTGTTGACTATTTCTATCAGTGCGTAGTTTTTCCATGTATAACCATGGAGAAACAGCGCCACGTAGTGGGCTAGAATCTTGGTAGTCACTGTTAGCAGACGATACATAAGCTAGATGTGTTTACAGCAATCAGCGCCACCTAGGTTCTTGGTATCTGCTGGTAGCAGACGATGTAAGCTAAATGGGCTTATGCACTGCGACCAGCGCCACCAATCGGGCAGCTTTGCTGCCAGCCAGCTGGTGGAATGTTCCTGTGCATACGCATTGTGAACAGTGCCACCTTTCGGCTGGAATTTGCAATGCTGCATTTGGGGCCCCTACTCTAAGTATTTCTGTGGTTGACCCTGACCAGTGCCTCTGGTGGCCACATGGGTCAAAAGTCACAAGTACCGTTTGTTATTAATAGGATAAAATTATTTAAATTCAACTATTATTACATTACCAAATAAATTGCTAATGCCATATTAAAAAATACAATCCTCCAGGTATAACAAATAATTTTATAATAGCAACTAATAAAGATAGCAGTGTAGGCCAGTGGATTCTTGTATAGAATCCTGGCCCCTTTCAAATAAATTAAAAGCTGATTCTGTCCTCAACTATTGATATATATGTATATTTTAAAAATAATTAGTAAAATGAAATAACTAGAAAAATTCAATTGGAAGGAGCCTGACTGCTAATTGAATTCTTAGAAAGACTGAAATTGATAAAATTCCACCCGGATTAGTACTACAGAAAACAAAAGATCTCAAGGTATAAAAAGACTGAGAGAGAAATAGTGTGCATGTTCTTTTTCCTAATCTTCATTGTTGAGGCGTCAACTAGTTTTTTGCCAGCTAGAAGCAGCAGAAGAATTCAGTAGAGGACATTTTAATTTCCCAGGAACTTGGCTCCTGAAGGTTATCAAGCTGATTTGGATTTATAATAGATTTCCCCGATCTTAATATGATTTAAAATGCCTAATGGCTTATAGGATTATGATAGACTGAAAACCAATGCTAAGGTAAATGTGTGGTTTTGTTTTGCTTAGTCAGCTAATCTATATATTAAGTGGAAGGACTCATATTCCTCAAAACAGTGAAAGGACTTGTATGCAATAGATGTGTTAACTTATTTATATTTACAACTCGCTGTAACTATTTAGCTAATATATTATAACGATCGAAATGAAAAAGCCTTAAACGTATCCACACTACATGGGCGCCATCTTGGCATTTAAACCTAGAAAAATTTATAGAGTCGGCAGATATGCGCTGTTGAGATTCCACTTTATTTAAATATTCAGATCGTTAGCCCAAGTCACTAGCTCAGTGGAGTAGCAGAGATAATAAAATATAAATTTTATATCTTAAATATAAAAGAATAAAAGCCACTGCCAGAAATTAACACATAAAAATATTTATTTACGCACATATAAAATAACATTTAAATTTTGAGGAATAAATTCAACATTTTAGATTTTTCTATTAATCTTTAGTTTTACATTTAAGTAAATTACAACCATGAGTTTAATATTTATTTAGTGAGTCGAGTATGAATAGACTACACAGATCTGCATTTGAAAAGAAAATATTCTTCCCTGATTTAACCATAGGCAACAAATTTCGCAATCAAATCGGCGCCAATCCATCTGATACATTTATGTATTCAATGTAGCATGAAAATACGACAACACAAAATACTATATTGTCAGGAATGTACATCTGATCAGTAAGTAGAATTAGAGAAGACATTGTCTCTCCACCAACAGGAATGTCACATCTGTTGGCGAGTAGAATAATAAACATAAAACTCCATAGGAATGGACTGCGGTCCTTTGCCATCTTACAAACCCATCCATAGGCAAACAGAAGGTATGTGGCGTATATCTATAATCCTGCCCGTAGCGGATCTCATACTACATCTAAAATTACACAAATATATCCAATCCATTGAACCAATTCAACTACGAAATAAATAACCTAAGATTACCCTCCCTTAATATAACTTTACAAAACTATATAGCCATTCATGCCCGACTTAAATTTAACATTTAAATACGTTCGCACAGATTATTTTTAAACAATTTGTTTTATAATGTCGAGTATAGATCGGCTACACAGATTCCACGGTCAAAAACATTCAAATTAAACACAATCGATCAAAATACAAAATCATCGATAACGTCAATTGCAAAAGGGAATACACAAGGCCCCATGGCATTCATCGTAAGATGCCCGCATTAACATTGTTGACCTATATATTCTAATCAAATGTGAAAACTTCAACATAATCAACTGCTAACGAATCTATGCAACGTCTATACCCAACCTAAATTTCATCATTTAAAATTTAAACAATAAATAATTTATACAATAAGAAAAAAAAATGGAAATGATTTTTATCAATCGGAAAACATATAAAATTAAACATTATTAATTTGATTTTAAACTTAAAAAAGTCAGATAGAAGTTCATAAGCTTGAACGAAAGTTCTTAATTATTTTTAAATTTAGAGTTCATGTCAATATAGCTTACGGTAGAAGAGTCCAGGTTTCTGCTTTTAATTTTTAATTCCCGCGACGCCTCCATTGGAAGATAATGTTCTGGAGATGGCAATAGCTGGTTCAAGGTATCACAGTCTTTTCATTTTTTTTTTTTTATACAGAGAGTGTGGTATGTGCGTCCTACCACATCTCTCAAACACAAAATGCTGGAACTGTCAGAAAAAACTGTATTTCCCTTTTTATATTATCCACACGGATTCAATCAACAAAACGTCACTAATCCATCACTTTCGTTAGGGTCCGAGCCAAGGCTTAGTGCTTTCATTGGTCAAGCTAATTTCTCTTTATTTTCTTATCTATCTTTCATCAGATCATTTTAATTATACAAGAGCCCAAGGCTAGCTTGCTTTTCAAACAATTTATAAACAATCATTTCCATTTACAGATTACAAGAATTAATTAATACCTGTTTTTATTTTTAAATCTTGTACTTTTTTTTTATAAAAAAGTACGTTCAAATACTTATTTATTTGTTTTTTTAAAAAAAAATATTTTTAAAGTTTGGCATCTGTGCGAATGTATATACGTTTAACAAACATTTTAATTTTAGCGTTTAGTTTTTTACTTTTATTTGCGAACTTTTAAGTTTTTATTTTAAATTAATGTAACGACATATTTATATATCGTTACAATATATTTGCTCATCATTATAAATTCCTCAAAACAGTGAAGAGATTTGTATGCAATAGATGTGTTAACTTATTTGTATTTATATCTAACATCCATATATTCAATAACATTAATATATTCCTTTTCCATAGTAAATTTTATTTTATTTTATTTTATTTTTTCAACTCTACCATTAATATAACTCTACCATTAATATAAGTTATATTAATGGTAGAGTTGAAAAAATAAAATTTACTATGGAAAAGGAATATATTAATGTTATTGAATATATGGATGTTAGAATTTAAAAAAAAATTGATAGGAATGGTAGTGTTATTATAGAAACATCTGTCTTTAGAAAAAAAACATTTTTTGGATTATCAAATAATTGGTTTTCAGATATTGACAATCATAGTAAAATTAATATTGTTAATAAAATTATTAGGGCAATTAAGTTATGTTCAAATAGTAATTTGTTTGAGAATGAGGTTGATATTATTAGGAATGAATGTTTTATGAATGATTATCCTAGGGGTGTAGTTGAACATTTGTTTTCTAATAAAAATATAAATAAAATAAGGAATAGAATGGGATTAGATAGAAATAAAAATAGAGAAAAGATTATTTATGTTAGTTTTAATATATCTAAAGATTTATTTATTAAAGTTAAGAAATTAGTTAAAATGATTAATAGGAAATATAATGTTTCAATTTGTCCAGTTTATAAAAAGAAAGCAAATTTAAATTTTTTAATTAATAATAATGGGGATTATAATAGGTTAGACATTATGAATTCAGTTTATTTGATAAAGTGTTTGAATTGTTTTAGAAAGAATGTAGAAATGACATATATTGGGACTAGTAAAAATAAATTAAAAACTAGATTAAAACAGCATTTAGGTGATAAAAATTCTGCTATTTACATTCGTAAGAATAAATTTAAGCATGGGGATTTTGAAATAAAACCTTTGGAATGTATTAAGTCATATAATGAAAGGATAATAAAAGAGGGTGTATACATAAATGAAATTAAACCAGAATTAAATATCCGATGTTAATAGAAAAAGATAAAAGAAAATAAAAGGTTTTTAATTAAAAGTTTTTAAATGATATATACAGATTTTAAAAAAGAAATTAGTTGTGTTTAAGTTGTGATTGTAATAGGAAAAGGGAGTGAAATAAGGTAAAAAAAGAAAATTTTGGTTATGAATATATTTTTTTAATTTTTAATTAATTAATTTATTTATTTTTTTTGGAATATGTGATATTTATTGTATATATATTTTATTTTAGTGTGCCTTGAAAAAGACTATAAAAAATAGTCGAAACGTTGGATTTCTTTTTCATGATTATAGTCATAAAAAATCAAGTTTTAAAAAAAAGGAGTTAGTTTGTTTTATTTCTATATTGGATATATATGAACTATTTTGAAAAGAAGAACTGTGTGCTGGATATATTAAATTATTTTATTTTAGCTAATATATATTTGTTCATCATTATAAGCATATGTTAATAAATTGCGTAAAATTATTGAGCCGCTCTGGGTTTTATTTTATCTAACCAAGGGATAATTAACTCCGACATAATTTTGCTATTCTTACTCAGGGATAGTGGGGTAGGACATAGCAACTATTTTTCAAGTTTAGTTATGTTAAGCAGGGTTATAATTGTGCTCGATAAAATTACCTGACATATTCTAATGAGGGAATTATCAAAGTGAACGTAATTTGGTCATCAAATATAAAGAACATAAATTGTATAAAACCTAAGATACCGCTGAATGGTATACCATAAAACAAACTTACAGAATAGATCAATGAATATGAGTTGTCATTATGCTTTGGATTTGTAGATTACAAAAAGACATCCAATATTATATGCATTTCTATGGTGATTAAAGCATTGGGTCATCAAGATATAGACTCAAAATATATCATATTCTGAACATTTTTTATCAAATTACAATTAGATTACATGACGATACTAAGAATACTGACGTTAAGAACATCAAAGTAAATCGTATCTTCAAAATTTTTACAGCCATTTTACAAAATGTATTTTGTCAATTAAAACGTAAAGTTAAAGGAGTAAAAGAAAATGAAAATTATTTAAGTCATCTAAATTTTGTAGATGATATAGTTGTTTTGCAAATAATTCTTCAGAATTTCAGGAAAGATTGCAAAAGTTATCAGATAAAAGTAAGAAATTAGGACTAAACGTAAATGCTGAAAATGCTAAAGTAAGGTTCAATAGATTATCTCAGAATACAGATCACTAATTATGAATTAAAAGAAATTAATAACTAACAATATTTTGGTTTTATTATTAATACAGATGAAAACATAATAGATGACATTAATCATAGAATTAAACTTGGATGGAGAGCTTTTAGTAGAAATAATTTAATGTTAAAAGGAAATATGCCTATGTGTTTGAAACGGAAAGACTTTTAATAGATGTGTTTTATTAATGCTTACTCATAGATATGAGACTTGGATGCTTAATATAAGAGTATTGTAAAGACTTAAGACCACTCAATGAAGTATGAGGAGATGTATATTAGAAGTAACAAAAAAAGACTGAAAATGAAATACATGGTTGAAAGAACCAAATATCATTGACAATATTGAAAAAATTAAGACTGAAATAAAGGTAGCTAAATATATTGCCAGAATAGAAAATAATAAATGGACAGTTGAAATTTTAAGTCGAATCCAAAAAAATTATAAAAGACCTAGAAAGAGACCACATGTGAGATGGATAGTTGAAATAAGATTAGTTTGTGTGTTAAGCCAATAAACATCACATGATCACTATTTCTTATGCTTGCTCTTAACTGTTATTAAAACAGGTAAAACTCTATATATTGCCACTCAGTGCAATCTAGAGTCATCAGTGGATGCCAGAAGGCTTGTGCATAAAATCCCCATCTAGGGCCTACTCATCCAACAACCCCAGACTAGTTTCTGGCTTATGGCCTTCGTCAGTGAGGAGTCTTGGATCTGACTATATAAGCTGATGAGCTTGGATTAAAAATATTATGATGTTTTCAATTTAAGTCTCATAGTTTTGTAGTTAAGTAGAGATAAAAGGTGTCTGCTGGAGGGTTGCATTAGATCCTAAGATCTAGATGCAGTGCTTTCGGATCCAAGGCTCCTCACTGATGAAGGCAGCAAGCCAAAAACTAGTCTGGGGATGTTCGTTGTGTAGGCACTAGATGGGGATTTTATGCACAAGCCTTCTGGCATCAATTGATTACTCTGGCTTGCACTGAATGGCAATACGTATAGAAAGTTTTGCCTGTTTTAATAGTTTGTGTGTTAAAAAAAAAGAGAGACTAAGAATTGGAGAAATTGGATTAAACTTGGAGAAATAATCATGCAATGGATTGAAAATGATGATGACATCCATATTAAATGGATTAAAAATAAAATATTAAAATTAATAATATAAAAACATAATGTTTGTGCATATGTGTGTATAAAAATTATCAAAATATGTTAATATAAATAAATAAAAATTAGTGTAATACAATATTTTACAGTTTTGAAAAAGATTGTTAGAAAATCAAAACCATCAGATATTTAATAAAAAGCATTATGAAAATGTCAAGGCAGAAATGCGTAATTTAGGATTTTAAACCAGCAAGCATCACATGATCACATCTCCAATACTAGCACATAATTGTTTATAAACAAAGCAAAGCAAAACTCCATATTGTAACAGACGGGGTTCGAATACAAGAGATAAGGCAATAGTGCTAATTGAGAGTGTTGATATGGAGCGATTATATGCGAAAAGATATATATGTAAATAGTCATTCGAACCCTGTTACAAGGAGTGCGAAAGTTATGTGTGTATGCATATGTAAATATGGTTGTATGTGCGAGTGTACAATATGCGTATGTATTAACGGTGATGGTTACAATCAATTATATAGAGAGCTGTATAAATTGTGATTGATTATTCGTACATATTTTATCCGTTAAGTTTTTTTTTTAAAGTTTTAATAATATTGTCGGTAACACGTGTTTTCTTTTGTTAATTAATCTCTTGAACATATGAGGACAGAAATAGAAATGAATCAATTGCTGTAGGCAGTTTGGTCAATAACTGGCGTCGAGAAGTCTGAAAACTGGTCAGGTGGGTATTTTTGAAGAACAATGGAAGAACTGGTCAGTGGCGTACGGATACACAGAGAAAATTTTACAAAGTTAAAAGTGAAAAACAAAAGAACTTTTTGTTGTGCTCGAAAGGAGAGATATAGATAGAAAAAAAAAGGAGACGCGGCTTGAACTACAGATTGTGTGGACGTGTAATTTTTTTCTTAAGAAGTCATTAATATTTTCCCACCCAAAATGTCGGGGTAATTCTATAGTGCGAGTTTTGTTAATCGGCCCAGTGGACACTTGTTGTGGAACTCACCTGAAGCGGACTTACGAACTGCGTTATTAAAATAAAGAAATTTTGTTTCATCAAGTGTAATGGTGACGAAAGATCTTTGAAAATTGGACCCTGTCATAAAGCGAGTGAATCACCTACTCCACCTCTGGGATAAGCTATTCGATATACCCTATTGGAACTGTTTGCCATCCGTTATATCTACCGGACCAGTATTCTTGGAGAGTTATAAATGCGGACTTGTCTTTGATTGCGTGAACTAAGGTAAATTGACGTGGCACAAAAATATATGTTCAGTGAATGTGTCTTAATAAAGAAACTAGTGTTACCTCAATATTAATTACTATAATGGGTCTCTTTTAAAATTAAATAAAATAACAACATTAAATAAACAGCTCTGATGTATAATTGCACTATTTTGATGCGTGTATGAATTATATATGTGTGTATCAGAATAAATGGGCTGTGCGCTTGAATATTGATATATTTATATGCGTGTATAAATGGGATTTATTGGTAATGGGTATAGTCGTAAATAGAATAAATTTTATGATAAGATCCTGGTTAGATTAATGGATTTATAACAAATAAACTATCGTACATAATAATAGACATATAAGACTTAGTTAGGTATTGTTTTAGCTTTGTTCTCTAGTTAGACTATCGTCCCCAAACCCTGAGATTGAGCTGGTTCGGTGCGCTACCATAAATAGATATACATACCAGAACCCTTATTTACGTTTTCGATGAGATAATTCTTATCCACGTGTAAGATTGGCGCGTGAGATGGAATCAAACCATGCTCACAAATATCTTCATTCGAAGCTACGGGTTAAAGCCTACAATGGCGGTTTAAAAGATATCGGTGGTGTTATAATGGCGTCCCAACTAACGGGGCTGCGAATGTTAGAGAACGGGCATTTAAAAGGGCATCCTAACGTAACGTAAAAGAGCTCACAAACGAGAGTGGATTTTTTTTTTTAAAAAAAAAAAAAAAAAAAGGGAAAAATAAAAGTGATAGTTTTGTTATAAATCGGAAAGAGTTTGAACACATATTGGAAAGATAGTAGATGGGCATATTTTGCGTGGTGAATGTACGGATAGAAAAGTTCTCGAGTGGTCAAGGGGGAAAATAGCGTTGATGTATGTCCTGTGATATATATATAAAGTCATGGGTTATAAAATAGAGGTTTAAGAATTTATCTAACATTGAGATATTATAAAACAATATCGTTCAATATGATAAGAAGGAGGGACAAAGGTCTATCAGGTGGGTCATGCAGTGGACCACTGGAAGCCGGGGTGACGAACCTGGCACGTTTAACCTTAATAGTGATATATAAAAAAATGAAGCAAAAAAAATAAGCAGAAAGTGGAACAGCAGAAGGCGAGTGAGAAGAAACTAAGCTTGATGCAGAAAATTTTAGATAAATTAGAAAGCATAGAACTCCGATTTCAGAAAATGGACGAGAGGTTCGGAATGAGATTCCAGAAGTTAGAACAGAGACTAGGGAAGGAAAGTGAAAGTACTCAAGGGGAAAAGGAATATGAGGGAAATGAAAGTGAAAGTATGGAAAAGACTGAGAAGTCGAACAATAAAGAAGTAGAAGAGAGTTTAGATGTACGAGAGGGGAGTGTGAAACAGAAGCGGAAGGCCGGTGAGGCAGAACTACTTAATGCGCCAGACCTGAGCGCATATGACCATAGCGTGCTGTTGGAACGAGGAAAGGAAGTCCAAGATCAGCAAAGTGCTAAGGTTGGGATAGAAGGACGATCTGATGGCGATGCAACGTACAGAAAAGGAGGCGACGATAGTTACGGACAGAGATGGAAGTACGAACCAGAAGCGCGGCGTCCACCAGACAAACCAAATTACGATCAAGTAAAGGCCTCATACAATGCTCGGTCACTCAAGCCCTTCGCAAACCCAGAGAGGGATAAAGGATAGAAAAGAGTCGTTTAAGAAGCCGTTCAAATACACAGAAGGTATTTGAAGGCTATTGCACCAGGGGGGTATGTAACAGACGGGGTTCGAATACAAGAGATAAGGCAATAGTGCTAATTGAGAGTGTTGATATGGAGCGATTATATGCGAAAAGATATATATGTAAATAGTCATTCGAACCCTGTTACAAGGAGTGCGAAAGTTATGTGTGTATGCATATGTAAATATAGTTGTATGTGCGAGTGTACAATATGCGTATGTATTAACGGTGATGGTTACAATCAATTATATAGAGAGCTGTATAAATTGTGATTGATTATTCGTACATATTTTATCCGTTAAGTTTTTTTTTTAAAGTTTTAATAATATTGTCGGTAACACGTGTTTTCTTTTGTTAATTAATCTCTTGAACATATGAGGACAGAAATAGAAATGAATCAATTTTGCTGTAGGCAGTTTGGTCAATAACTGGCATCGAGAAGTCTGAAAACTGGTCAGGTGGGTATTTTTGAAGAACAATGGAAGAACTGGTCAGTGGCGTACGGATACACAGAGAAAATTTTACAAAGTTAAAAGTGAAAAACAAAAGAACTTTTTGTTGTGCTCGAAAGGAGAGATATAGATAGAAAAAAAAAGGAGACGCGGCTTGAACTACAGATTGTGTGGACGTGTAATTTTTTTCTTAAGAAGTCATTAATATTTTCCCACCCAAAATGTCGGGGTAATTCTATAGTGCGAGTTTCGTTAATCGGCCCAGTGGACACTTGTTGTGGAACTCACCTGAAGCGGACTTACGAACTGCGTTATTAAAATAAAGAAATTTTGTTTCATCAAGTGTAATGGTGACGAAAGATCTTTGAAAATTGGACCCTGTCATAAAGCGAGTGAATCATCTACTCCACCTCTGGGATAAGCTATTCGATATACCCTATTGAAACTGTTTGCCATCCGTTATATCTACCGGACCAGTATTCTTGGAGAGTTATAAATGCGGACTTGTCTTTGATCGCGTGAACTAAGGTAAATTGACGTGGCACAAAAATATATGTTCAGTGAATGTGTCTTAATAAAGAAACTAGTGTTACCTCAATATTAATTACTATAATGGGTCTCTTTTAAAATTAAATAAAATAACAACATTAAATAAACAGCTCTGATGTATAATTGCACTATTTTGATGCGTGTATGAATTATATATGTGTGTATCAGAATAAATGGGCTGTGCGCTTGAATATTGATATATTTATATGCGTGTATAAATGGGATTTATTGGTAATGGGTATAGTCATAAATAGAATAAATTTTATGATAAGATCCTGGTTAGATTAATGGATTTATAACAAATAAACTATCATACATAATAATAGACATATAAGACTTAGTTAGGTATTGTTTTAGCTTTGTTCTCTAGTTAGACTATCGTCCCCAAACCCTGAGATTGAGCTGGTTCGGTGCGCTATCATAAATAGATATACATACCAGAACCCTTATTTACGTTTTCGATGAGATAATTCTTATCCACGTGTAAGATTGGCGCGTGAGATGGAATCAAACCATGCTCACAAATATCTTCATTCGAAGCTATGGGTTAAAGCCTACAATGGCGGTTAAAAGATATCGGTGGTGTTATAATATAGTAGTGCCACCTGTGCTAAACAGAGTAATCAATGGATGCCAGAAGGCTTGTGCATTAAATCCCTATCTAATGCCTACTCATCCAATATCCCCAGACTAGTTTCTGGCTTGTGGCCTTCGTCAGTGAGGAGCTTTGGATCTGAGAGCACTGCATCTAGATCTTAGGATCTAATGCCACCCTCTAGCAACCACCTTTTATCTCTACTTAACTACAAAACTATGAGCATGAAACTGAAAACACAAGTAGAGATAAAAGGTGGTTGCTAGAGGTGGCATTAGATCCTAAGATCTAGATGCAGTGCTCTCAGATCCAAAGCTCCTCACTGACGAAGGCCACAAGCCAGAAACTAGTCTGGGGATATTGGATGAGTAGGCATTAGATAGGGATTTTATGCGCAAGCCTTCTGGCATCCATTGATTACTCTGTTTAGCACAGGTGGCACTACTATATGGAGTTTTGCTTTCCTTTGTTTAATTTAGGATTTTATTAAAATAAAATTCTAATAACATGATTGAGCAGCAATGTAATACAAAAAGACTAACAAAGAGAGATGCTAACTCATAAACGTAATATACTACTATGGAGAATTGATTGCTAGTATTAAAAACAATACTTGGCTGGTAGATTCTTTTGGAATACAAGGTATAGCATATACTACAGTTATTATTAATTAAAAGAGTAACGTAGAACTTACAATGATGATCTTTTAGCATCCGCTATAATATGAGTTAAATAGTAAACAACTTTTTTCACTTTGAAAAAATAATTTTTCATAAAATATTTAAATTTTACGTAAGTAAGGTTATTGAAGTGAAAGGTAGAATGCCTAGATGACAGCCAATCAGATGTAATGATGACTGTATAGGGAGATCTCAAGTTGCACCACAAGACCGAGATTTTTATAAGAAAAGGGTGGTTCCACCTTTCTCTTTACTTAAATTTCTATATATATAAACCAGTCTGAAAGCATTTCGATTTGAAGAGCATGAAGCTTTAAACATCTTTACATTTAACTCACTGTGTATTATTTATATGTAAGGTTACTAATAATGCTAACACATCTATATAATCATTTGTAATCAAAATTAATAGTGAATGAATGGCACAATAGCCATTCAATTTGAGGCATTTGCTCATCGTCTAAGAATATAATATAGTATATACTTATAAAATGTTTTCTTAATGGTACATGAACTTTTCATTTTTTCTATAATTTAGAATTCTATATAGTGTATTTTGATTAAGTAAAAAACAAAATATTTTAATAATCTAAATATATACAACGATATATGACATAACTCTCCCAAAACTTACATAAAAAAAAGTACAATTGATTAAGTGACACCTAGTGGTGAGAATATTTTTTTAAGTTTTACTTTTAAAGTATGATTTACATATATAATAGTTTTATAAAAATCACATGAAAAGAAATTGGGATTAGGATTGTTAAGATTTTTTTATGTCTAACAAATAATTTTATTGTAGATCATCAGCACAAAACTTTAAGCTAATACGGATTTCTGAAAAATATTTTTCATTTATGTAGTTTTATAAGAATATAAATCTATAACAAAGTATATACAAAATGAGATCAATTTTTTTTTTTTTTCCAAAGGTACCACAGTAAAAGGAATGAACTTTGATGATATATAAGTATTACTTTTCAGAATAAAATTTGTTTGAACTTTTTGATAAAATTTTGAATATATATAAAGAATAAATTTTATACCAAGTAACAATCTAAACAAACTTACCATAGCCTGACCACATATAATAGCAAAAGATCGATAGACTTCAAATTTAAAATTTTCCACATCTTTATTTGTAAGAGTTCTATAAAACTGACTGGGAATTAAACCTACGGAATAGATTACAATTTCCTCTAAAAAGATAAAAGAAAATACAAATAATCATATATATGTATATACGCAGTATTAATTAATGTTTTTTAAATTTTCAAAAAGTACGTACTACACACATATTATTTTGCTTTTTGAACAATATGTTATAAGATCTTGTTTTTATTATAATTGATTATATATTTTCTTTTTTATTTATTAATATTTTAAACCTAACCATAAAATATATATATATACATCAAAATTAAAAAAATATATAGACTTATGAAATACATTTCATAAGAAGATGTAAATACAGTTTTCAGATTGTTTTGTGTATGTGGTGGCTTATTATTATATTAGTAGCATTTTGATGAATCTCACCAATCATTCTCTGGTTAATACGAGTGAATTAGTACCTATTGTTATAATTCATGATGAACTTTAGCTGCTGAGTTCGAGCACTATGAATTTGACCAACTTGTCCGAAATCATGCTCAGCTATGTATTGAAAGTTTAAAACAAAATAATCTTTTCTTTAAGAACGGGTAAACGCTTATGATAAAATTACAATTTTAATAGAAAAAAAAAAAAATATATTTGTAGAATTAAAGTGAAAAAAGATATTCCTAATTTTTTTTTAATCTGATGAATAAAAAAAATAATAATAAGGTTTTATTTATACGATTAATTCAAAAAAAAAATAATTATTTTATAATTAATAATACGCTGATAATAAATTTAAAATAATACTGTTTCAAAAATAATACATTACAAAAAATAAAATAAAAACTGATAAATAAAATAAAATTAATAAAGTAATAAAGAAAAAAAGGAAAAATAAGAATGAAAAAGTAGAAATATATACAGAAAGTTTAAAAGCAACTTGAAATATGGAATAAATAAAATTAGATGAGAGAAAACAAAGAAATAGTAAAATTAAAAAAGAAGTTTTTAATTTAATATATAAAAGAATGTTACAGTTTTAGAAAATAAAAAGAAGACTAGAAGAATAATGTTGGAAATGGATATATGGAAAAAATAGAAGATATACAATTTATAACAATATTTCTTAACAGAAACCATAGTCTTTTCAAAATGATCATAGAAAATCAAAATCAAATTGGAACTGATACAGTTTTCAAGAGGACTATGAAAAAAATATCAACAAATAAAATATTCATTCATCGTACAGAAAAACAAAATACTACTTCAGATGAATTGTGTATTGATTCAAGTTTGAAATGGAACCAAATAAAAGCTTAAAATTATGATTTCAACATATACACTACTCGATACTGTCCATTAGATGTTTAAAAATTGTTTGTTACTGCTGCCTGTACCATATTAATTATCTTAAATAGTCTGCAATATAGGTAATATGATTTTGTTTGTTGGATGTACAACAATGGATCACAAAGATAAGAAAATAGCTTTTAAATTTGGCATATTGCTGAAGTAATACTTTTATTTCTAGAAAAGACTGCATATTATAAAAAAAAACATTCATTGGCATGTGCTTGAATGTAACTTCAAATAATTTTGCTCTTTACGAATAATTAAAAAATAAAGACATAACTTATAAAAAGTGATGCACTTGTTATAATTGATGTCATCATCATCATCAAACATTATCAATCCACTCCAGGATGAAGGTCTCTCCAAGTTCAATCCATCTCCGAACTTCAGCTTCCCTTCTCCACATCATCCCTGCACCCTTTCTTATTTCATCCATCCTTCTCACATGTGGTCTCTTTCTGGATCTTTTACAATCTCTTGGAATCCAGGTTAAGATTTCAATTGTCTATCTATTATCATCTCTTCTAGCAATATGTTCAGCCCAACTCCACTTCAGTCTTTTAATTTTTTCAATGAGGTCATTACACCTATTTGTTCTCCTACCCATATATTGTGTTTTCAATCTCTTCTTGTTACTCCTAAAATGCATCTCTCCATACTTCTTTGAGTGGTCTTAAGTCTCTGTATTGCTCTTCTATTAAGTGTCCAAGTCTCAGATCCATAAGTAAGAACTGATAAAACACACTTATTAAAAATCTTCCTTTTCAAACACATAGGCATATTTCCTTTTAGTATCAAGTTATTTCTACCAAAAGCACTCCAACCAAGTTTAATTCTATGATTAATTTCATCCATTATGTTTCCATATGTATTAATAATCTGACCAAGGTATTTGTAGCTGTTAACTTATTCTAACTCACCATAATCAATCTTTATTTTCATATTTTGAGCAAATCGATTAAACATTACTTTAGTCTTTTTAACATTTATCTTTAGCCCTACTTTCCTACTTTCATCTGATAACTCGTGCAACATTCCCCGCAGCTCTAAAGCATTATTTTCAAAAACAACTACAGCATCTGCAAAATCTAAATGACTTAAATAATCTCCATTTATTTTCACTCCTTTAGCTTCCCATTTTAATCCACAAAGTACTTCTTGCAGCACTGCTGTAAAAAGTTTTGGAGATATGGAGTCACCCTGTCTTACACCCTTCTCAATGTTGACTTTCCTAGTATCATTATGTAATCTAATTGTTACTTTTGCATTTTTATAAATATTCTTCAAAATATGACAATATCCTGGATCTACACCTTGATGATCCAATGCTTTAATCACTGAAGAAATGTTTATAGAATCAAATGCCTTTTCCTAATCTACAAATCCAAAGCATAATCCGCAACTCATATTCATTTCTCCTTTCTATAACTTCTCTCAATACCTGGATATGATCTATTGTACTAAAACCACTTTTAAATCCAGCTTGTTCTCTTGGTTGGTGGAAATCCAATGTTCTCTGTAGACGAGTTGTAATTATCTTGGTAAAAATTTTATATAAAACTGATAAAAGGCTGATAGGTCTGTAATTTCTAATATCTTCTTTATCACCTTTTTTAAATATTAATATTAATACTGCATTCTTCCAATCATCTGGTACATCTTTAACATTTAGACATTTGGTATATAACTTTGCTAAAAAAAAATTCTATTTCTTCACCTGCTTCTTTTAATATATCAATTATAACTCCATCATTACCTGGAGCTTTTCCTTTCTTCATAAATTTAATTGCATGTCTCACTTCTTCATTTAAAATTCTCAGCAATTCGGAAAATGTAATAGATATAAGAGGTACTTGTTCTTTATTACTATACAATTCTTGATAGAAGTCTTTTATCCATTTCATGATGTCATCTCTCTTTTTAGTAATAATTTCATATTTTTTTCCTATTGCAGATATAAATTTCCTACCAATACCAAAATGTTGTTTTGCACTCTTGAGACTTTTATTCTCTTCTACTGCTTTCCTTGCTAATTCACAGTTATACTTTCTTATATCATATTCAATTCTTTTCGGCACCATTTTACAAAATTCGAGGTATTCAATCCTTTTTAATGCATCATTTTTGCATATTTTCATATTCCTACTTTTCTTCATAAATTCTCTAGTCTCAGTATTGCTTCTTCTTTCTATCAGCTATCTTTGTTGCAGTTTTTAAAAGGGTATCAGTTATTGTCTTAATTAATTTCATTCAAATCTGAATCATGTTCAAAATCTACTAATACTTGAAACTGATTTGTAAGTTCTAATTTAAATTCATTAGAATATTTCTGAAGATTAGGAATATCAACTGTAAATATTGTTTTTCTTAATAATTTTTGTCTTTCTAGTTTTACATTAACACGTATCTTACGTCTTACTAATCGATGATCACTTCCTATGTTAAATTCATTCTTTAATATAATATTTACATCAATTATTATATGATGTTCTTAATAATTGATATAAATGTTATTATATTAAGGAACAATGGTGACATTAATCATATTGCAATTTTATCAGAAAAATAAGATAAGATGTAATTTAAGCATTTTTGGACTGAAGTTGAAAAAAAATTGTTAAAATTTTAAACAGAATTATAAAAAATTATTTAACTTAGAACCTCTTAATTTACAAATTAATTAGATAACATCAATAATTATGTGCTTTTAACGCTCGTTAAAGAAGTTATATTTATTAATAATTGGTTTAAAGCTTAACGCTTTCAAAGCTCCATGGCTTCATATTCATAGCTGTGTGAAGCCATGGAGCTTTGAAAGCGCTAAGCTTTAAATAAATTATTAATAAATATAACTTCTTTAATGAGCGTTAAAAGCGCATAACAATTATGCACTTAACGAGCGTTAAAAGCGCATAATTATTGATATTATATAATTTATGAGAAGTTAATAAACAAATTAATTAAAGCTTTTTAAATAAAAAAAACTATTTTATAATAAAAACTTTAAATCTTCAGTTAAATTTTTTATTTTTTAACTTGTTTTTTTTTTTAGATTTGTTTATTATCTGAATAAGAGTTGAAAAATAAACTGAAATTTCACAACTGGATCCACGTCTATTATAAGCAGAAAAAATATGGTAAATATATTGCCTTATAATCTTCGATGATCAAATATTTCAGAAATAGACATACAACAAAACACAATCTGCTACTCTCCAAAACATTCCACAGGATGCAGAAAAGATATATCTAACACCAATTCTTACAACTTCAAACAATAATGACATCATCTCACTCTCACCTCTTACTCATATTTCATTAGTCGCTTAACTATACTGCGGAACGTTTAGTACTCCTGCTGCTCCGAGTGACCAACGTGAAATAATCTAAAATCGCAGTCAATGATGTGAAACACATCAGAAGTTAGAGGTTACTTGGTTTTTTCTTTTCTGCTATATAGTAAATAATGAACACCCTTTTTTCACGTCCTTGCTGGAATCTCTGTTTTCATACAGAATTATGAGGGGTATTTTTAAAAGCATTGGCTTATGTTTGCTAAAGTGTAAAGAGGATCAAATCCAGTAGACTTAATTCATTATCTAATCCATATAGTTCATTATTTGCTCTACCCATCTTTGATTATTTGTGCTGATGTAGACATGAATCAATCTATTCAACTCCTATATGACACATTTACACGAGTTAGATTGAAGATTCCTAGCAGTTTTCACCGTGTGATGAAGTTTTCTTGATTTGTTTCTATGTCAGATACACTAGAATGCTTTAGATACCCCTCAAGAAAAAATTTAGAAAATCATTGCTGGGATAAATATTTCATTCACTTCAAGCTGAAATAGCAGTCCATAGTAATCAATAGTCAATATTTCATTTATTTAAACTACTAAACATCACATGATCACCATTCTTTATGCTTACACAAGCTATTTACACAGAGGTTAAACCCTCCGTACAGTAACACCACTCAGTGCAAGCCAAAGTAATCAATGGATGCAAGAAAGTTTGTGCATAAAATTTCCTATCTAGCGTCTACTTATCCAATATCCCCAGACTAGTTTCTAGCTTGTGGTCTTCATCAGTGAGAAGTCTTGGATCTGAGAGCGCTGCACCTATATCTTAGGATCTAATGCAATCTTTCATCAACCACCTTTTACCTTATTAGCTAATTACAAAGCTTTGCGTCCAAAATGAAAACACAATAAATGTTTTCAATTCAAGCTCATTAGCTTGTCTAGTCATATCGATCTGAACTCAGCTTTAATAAAGTAAAAGGTGGCTGCTAGAGGGTTACATTAGATCCTAAAATCTGGGTGCAGTGCCCTCAGATCCAAGACTCTTCACTGATGAAAACCACAAGTTAGAAACTATAGATATTGGATGAGTAGGCATTAGGTAGGGATCTTATGCACAAATCTTTTTGCATCCATTGATTACTTTGGCTTACACTGAGTGACACTACTGTATGGAGTTTAGCCTCTATGTTTCATTTGTTTATTTATGAATTACTGGATTCCTCAATTACTCACACGATGGTATATATTATAGGTCAATAGAACATGCTATCTAGCAATTGTTTTATTTTCCTGGGTCTGTGGAATTCATAAGGTCAAAGTGTATATACCTAATTTTTTTCATATAGCTAACAAAATTTACAATCCTCCATGCATCTTTCTTCTTTTGAGATTGATACCTTAGCAATTCAATGAAGTTTTTATCAATATTGCAACTTTCACACTTGCATCCTCTGTTGCTAGGCAACAAGTCTTCAATAATGTAATACACTGGATCCTATCTTTATAACACTTGCAGAACTTTTAACATCCTTCACTTATTTATCCACAAGCAGACTTAAAAGTCATTATACGTATAAGTACTGTTAAATGTGTTTTACCAGTTCTTACTTATGGATCTGAGACTTGGACACTTAATAGAAGAGCAATACAGAGACTTCAGACCACTCAAAGAAGTATGGAAAGATGCATGTTTGGAGTAACAAGAAGAGATCGAAAATGCAATATATGGTTAAGAGAACAAACAGATGTTACTGACCTCATTGAAAAAATTAAAAGACTGAAGTGGAGTTGGGCTGGACATATTGCTAGAAGAGATGATAATAGATGGACAACTGAAATCTTAAACTGGATTCCAAGAGATTGTAAAAGACCCAGAAAGAGGCCACATGTGAGATGGATTGATGAAATAAGAAAGTGTGCAGGGGTGATGTGGAAAAGAGAAGCTAAAGATCGGAGGAGACGGATTGAACTTGGAGAGACCTTCATCCTGCAGTGGATTGATAATGTTTGATGATGATGATGACTGTTATGTGGATTAAACTGGATTACAGCTAAAGATGCCCACTATAATGTTCTTCAAGCATGCACTCTATTTACTAGTGTGGTTGAACTCTTACAGAAATAAGCTTCTGTAAATTAACCTGCTAGTCAAATAACTATGATTTAAAAACTCATCTCTTGTAGTCTATAATTACAATGTCTGAAGAACCTAACAAAAACTGCCAGAATTTTATGAAAAGCTATGGTAGATCATCACCAGTCCTTTCAACAGACTGTTAATAAAACAAAAGAATTCCTGGCTTGTTGTCCTTTGGAAGGAAAATAGCATTATACCTAATCTGATTTTGCTATCTGATTGAAGAAAAAAAAGGGTTTATTAAAATTGGGATAAGATAGCATAGTACATTTAACAGAATTTTCTTTTATTTGCTCAAAGTCATGACCGTACTTCGAAGTTCATTTCCATGGAATAATCTTTATTGCATGTGCAAAAGGTAATCACAGAAATGATTTTCAAGCATGAGAAAAAATGAAAATACATGTGTTAGAGTTACTTGATCTAAGTTCAATATAAGTGATATTAATTACACTGAAAACACATGAAATCATACATTTCATTAATCACATGATCACTATCTCTTATACTAGCACCTAATTGTTATTAAACAAGGCAAAACTCTCCATACAGTAGTGCCACACTGTGCCAACCAAAGTAATCAATGGATGCTAGAGCACAAGCCTTCTGGCATACATTGATTACTCTGGTTGGCACAGGGTGGCACTACTATATGGACAGTTTTGAATTGTTTAATAACATTTCATTAATATTATAAGACTATCGATATTTTAAATAGTGTGGTTAAGTATTAAGGTGATATATTTTATACAATTCTTAACCAATAGTATTATTTATTAGGGTTTTTTCCCGCTACGTCATTTAATAACAGCACAAAGTTTGCAACATATTTTTGTGTAAATTTATATTAAAATCAATAATAAGTTTGATCTAACACACACGTACTTATTCATCTTTCTTTATCACACAAATAATAAAGAAATACATGTAAATCAAGAAAACAAAAATTAGTTTGACTGAATTGGAATTTTAATTAAATAAGTGAAAATAAATAGAAATTTATTTTGTAACGTAATCTATTACAGATAAATTATCATTAGGATCATAAAACAAGAAAAGGGTTTGTGATAAACTTTCCAAATACTTATTAAGCATATCAAATTAGAAAAATCATTTTCATTTCAAATTACTTCGGTATAACTGTGCAAATGAGTTAGGCTGGATTTAAAACCTTAATATTTTTTTAAATTTCAGAATATTAGTTTGAATATTATAAAAGAGTAAAAAGTTGTTCATTAAGGCATAAGGGTATTAGTTTCAGCTTTAGATCCTAGTATCACCTGATAAAGTCAAAATCCAGAAATTAGTATCGAGATGGATATTTTATAACACTATATTTATTAGTTTCCAACTGATTATTCAAGCTTGCAGCAGATAGTTCTAAAGTAAGGTAAAGATAATTAACAGTTAAATCAGGTGAAGGTGACTTGCAGTAGGTTTTTTGTCCCCAGTATCTCTAATAATACCAAAAGCTCTTCAACCACCCATACTATTTAGAAATTTGATAAGTGAAACCGAGATGAAATGTGCTATAATAATAATAACAAGCAATTGCACATTGAAGACCTTAAAATATACTGTAAATAATTTAATTATTACAAAAAATTATTTAAAATAAATAAAAAAGTGTTTACTTACCTATGGAGGCAACTATGAGAAGTAAAATATAGAGTAAAACAGTTATTGAAAAGAACTGAGGAAACATTACCTTAAGAAGACGATAAAATCTTCTAAAGAATAAAAGATCAAAACGAAATCTAAAAATAAAAAAAATAATTAAATTAATTAAACAAAATTAAGCTTATAAAGCATCACAATATTTTCTGTTTTTAGAAACAGTAGTTTACTTTATTTAGGGCATTTTAGAGCCATCTTATTGCAAGTTTGAGAAATCAGTGAATCTTAGATGTTCACACCCCAAGGCTGGATTCCAGTTCTTCGCCTTCATCCAAACCTTCTCACCGATAAAAACCAATAGCTAGAAACTGGTTTAGGATGTGGATAAAATGTATCAACATACAATTTACTGACTATTTAGAGTTTCAATAGATATAGCAATATCTTTGTCATAATATGACCCTTTTTTCATATTATTTTCATACAGACCCCCCCCTCCTTCCCTTTAAAATTGTCTAGTAAAATGAAATTAGGTTTCTTTTAAAATAAAAAAGATATACAGACTACATGAGTTGAGTTTTAAGATTTAAAGTGTCAAATAGTTATTTAAAGTTGCTCAGACATTGTAAATATATATATAATTTTATATATTTATTGGAATGATTACTTACAAATATAATAATAATAATATTAATATCTGAATAATATTACTTGTAGATTTAATCAATTATTTAACGAGAAGACTGATGCAGCAGATCATTTTGCACGCATTAAATCGTTATTTTCATAATGGATTTTTACTTTTGCAATTTTAAATAAGAATAAAAAAATTCTCAAGCTTTGCACAAGCATCCATAATTAAGGGATCGAAGTGACCTAAATTCAAAATGGGCATGACAATAATATTGGCACCAACAAGGGGTTTTCTCTATCATCAGACTTTCAAGGGTATGGTTGGCTGAAGAGTTGGACTGCAGAGTGTAAAGTGAAGTCTGTCCATTAAAATTTAAAGACTTACTATCTTAATGTAAACTGAGCACTGATTATATATATGTGTGTGTGTGTGTGAAATGATGACCTGGATCAACTGATGAGTGCTGGTTGAATACGAAATATGTATATTGGAGGTCATATATCTTTTTCACATGTGTCGGTTACAGGATAAAATAGATAGCTGAAGGGAGTTTGAAAGTCATTCAAATCTCCTATATTAATATATATATATATATATCATCAATCATGATCAACCATTATCAATCCACTGCAGGATGGTCTCCCCAAGTTTCAATCCATCTTCTCCGATCTTTAGCTTCTCTTCTCCAATATGTACCCTGCACACTTTCTTACTTCATCCATCCATCTCACATGTGGTCTCTTTCTATATATATGTTTCATTAAATGACTGATTGTTCAATTAATTATTCAAAGTGTTTATTTATCCTGAATTTGAAGGTCATTCCCCACTAGGCTATATAATGCAGGTCCTAATAGCTTTAAACTAAACTACCAATTTCTCTGTTTTTTGAATTACTAAATATTATTTAATTTATTGCCTACTCAAGTAATTCAACTATTGTCTAAGTCATCTTTGTATCAATGCTATGAAAAACCTTTTAAAAATCAATGAAATAAGTTATTTCTCTGTAATAATGTGGAATTCACATTTTTTCTAAATCCAACTTCTTTATCTTCCAAATACCCTGCATCTAAGTCTTTAATCATTTCCCATTGGATAGATTAGCCATTAATAATTTATTTTTAGCCCCTTTATTACCACCCAGAAAATATAAGAGAATTGAGTATTTTTGGTAAAAAAAATTCATTACATTTTTTTTAAAAAAAAATTTTCCATTAAAAATCTACTTAAAGAATATTCCTGATCCTTATATTAAAATTTAATTTTTAAATTATTAAGTATTTTCCATGATTCTCTTTTACTACCTTGTATTTGGCTGTTTATTTTTTGTTAAGATTTTTTAGCATCCTGTGCACTTTGATTTTTATATTCATATTTTCTAAATCTCTATATTTAACATTCAAATACCTTTGTCTATCTTTCCTATTTTCTTAGCTCATTATATCTTCATATTTGCTGCTGCTCTGCAATTATTTTATTATTTATTTCAGTTTCAATGTTTGATTTAATCATTCCTAGCCTTCCCTTCCTTTGATATCACTTAAAAATAACATCCTCTAAAGTCTAATTTAAAATTTCAATACTTCAATTTGCTTATTTTTTATTTTTCTTTGTCTAATATTTTTGATTTTCTTTTTAAGCACTAATACTTATCAATTAGACATCTTCATTTCTAAAAATGAGCTTTGCTGATCTCAGATTCAAATCTAAAATGGTTCCAGAAAAACTACTTATTAAAATCATGTCTATAATTTCTTCCCATCATTCAATCATCATATCCATTGTCAAAAATCTTTCTGCTAAAATTCTATTATATTAAAAATTGTTATAAATACATTCCAAAATTACTTACCACCCTTTTTTTTTTTCGAAGACATATTTGCCTAAGTATTTCCATTATCATTTCCAATTCAAATATAATAGTCTTTTCCAATAATAATAATAATACTGGACGAGTAGACACTAGACAGACATTTTATATAGTCTTTCATCCATTGGTTACTCTGGCTCACACTAAGTGGCAGTATTGTAAGGAGGAATTTTGCCTCTGTTTTAATACTATCTTAATGAGGTTCACCCATTAAGAATTAGTTTTACATTTTTATTATACAATGAAGAAGTAGAAACTTTGATTACATGATGTTAAAAAAAGTTCATTTGAATCTAATTTTAATTTCTTGCCTTTTTTTTTTCTTATTTAGTTGAAATCCTACACCACCGTGTTGGAATTATTTTTTTCCAGATAATGCAACAACTTTTCTAAACTCTTTAAAATCAGTCCAGGTTCATCTAATTGAAGAATATAACATTTGTACTCTTGCATTTCTTTCTGGAATAAACATTTTTTTCACTGTTTACAAATGTTGACATTCCAAGTTCTCAAACATCGATTGATTACTCAACCTTACACAGGGTAACAAAATTGATACAGGGAAATACTTTTCTACTTAAAAGTAACATATTGACAAAGGTTATACGATGCTTTGTTGGCATTCCTAAATGCAATATGTCATCTTACACCTGCAACAATAAAATGTGGCATTTATAATATTTAAATATTTCAATTTGTGAAGCGCCAATAGTTGAAAATTGAAATAAATCAAGATTTCGCATTGTACATTTATGATTTAGACTCAGTGAGTTATTTGTGAAGATTTTAAAGCTTCAAGCTTTCAAACCTAAATGCTTACGACTGGCTTAGATATATAGAAAGAAGAGTAGAGAAAAGAGTGGCCGCTCTTTTCTCATAAAATCTTTGTTGTGTGTTTAGGTTTGGATGTCAATTTTGACAGCTATCCGTGCCATCTGATTGGCTGTCAGTTAAGTATTGTAACGAGCGCTAGAGATTTGCAATATTTAAAAAAATGTGCCTATAATAATTTTTGTATGAAGCCAAAAAATGACTTTACAGTTCTCAGTTGACTTATTCTTATGGAAAAAATCCAATTGTTGGAAGTGATCTTTATATTATTTTCGTATTTGTACTATTACAATTATGTTTTTTTTTGTTCATGCTATAGTCCACTTTCTTTTACGGTAAATCTAAATATGTAACACTAAGTCTTGTATATACTACATCATATTGAACATTTATAAATAAAAATTCCATAAATAATCATATATATCTTTTTTTTACGTGAGTTATTCAATTTTTTGATTAAAGTAAAAATAAATAAAACATTTTATATGTTTAATTATTTGTGCTTCAGGTGGAGAATTCAATCTAATCAGTAATCCATTTGTTGTTTCCTTTAATGCACACAATATTCTTAAAATTTCATCACAAAAACAAAAGTTCAAGGTGAAAACAGAAAAATTGTTGACAAAAAATATATAAACAGGTAAAACTCTCCATACAGTAGTGCCACTCAGTGCAAGCCAGAGTAATCAATGGATGCCAGAAAGCTTGTGCATAAAATCCCTATCTAGTGCCTACTCATCCAACATCCCCAGACTAGTTTCTGGCTTATGGTCTTCGTCAGTGAGGAGCCTTAGATCTGAGAGCATTGCACCTAGATCTTAGGGTCTAATATGACTATATAAGCTAATGAGCTTGTACTGAAAATATTATTGTGTTTTCAATTTCATTCTCATAGTTATGAAATTGAGTGAAGGTGAAGGATGGTTGTGGGAGAGTTGAATTAGATCCTAAGATCTAGGTGTGGTGCTCTCAGATCCAAGGCTCCTCATTGACGAAGGCCATAAACCAGAAACTAGTCTGGGGATGTTGGATGAGTAGGCACTAGATATGGATTTTATGCACAAGCCTTCTGGCATCCATTGATTACTCTGGCTTGCACTAAGTGGCACTACTGTGTGGAGAGTTTTGCCTGTTGAATAACAGTTATGAGCAAGCATAAGAAACAGTGATCATGTGATGTTTAGTGATCAAAAAATATATATCGAATGTGTAAATATATATGTGGCAGATGATTGAAGAAAAGCAATTGTAATATTTAAGAAAAATGATATTAGAAATTACAATAATAATTCTAATATTTTGATAAAGATAATATTAGAAATTACAGACCTATCAGTTCCATACAAATATATTATCATTAAAAATTGTAATTCATGTGCAGCAAACATTGGATTCAAACCAATCAAAGAAATGAACCAAATTTAAGAGGTTTTAACATAGTGGATTATATTCAAGTATTGAGAGAAGTTATAGAAAGGACCAATGAATATGAATTTTTATTATGCTTTGGATTTATAAGATTATGAAAAGGCATTTGATTCTATAAGTATTTCCACAATGATTAAACTTGGACTATCAAAATATAAATGCAGGATAATACCATATTCTGAAAAATATTTATAAAATACAGCAACAATAATTAAATTATATGGTAACAGTAAGAAGATTAACATTGATAAAAATGTCAAAGAGAATAATTCCACATCTCCAAAACTTTTTACAGTAATTTAAATATTTTGTGGATTACCATATCGAAACTAAGAAAATAAAAATATACAGTTATTTAAGTCATCTAAATTTTCAAGATGTTACTATTCTTGCAAATAATACTTCAAATCTTCAGGAAATGTTCCAAGAATGCTTAAATGAAAGTAAAAAAGTAAGTCTTCAGGCAATGTTCAATGGATTTTTTCAGCCCAAAAAAAGAAAAATGATCCTAAGATCTAGATGCAGTGCTCTCAGATCCAAGGCTCCTCACTGATGAAGGCCACAAGCCAGAAACTAGTCTGGGAATATTACATGAGTAGGCACTAGATGGGGATTTTATGCACAAGCCTTCTGGCATCCATTGATTACTGTGAGTTTGCCTGTTTTAATAAGTTATAAGCAAGCATAAAGAAGGGTGATCATGTGATGTTTATTGGCTTAAAATGATAATCATGAATTAGAAGTTAACTTTAAAATGGGAACATAATGAATAATAATGAATCACAGAATTAAACTTGAATAGAATGCTTTCGATAGAAATGACATGATATTGAAAGAAAATATAATTATGTCTTTTATCAACTCTTACTTATGGATTTGAAACTTGGACATTTAATTGAAGAGCAATTCAGAAACTCCAGAATACTCAACAAAATTATGTTGGCAATAACAGGAAGACAAAAAATAAAATATTTAGATGTGATTACAAACAGATATCACAGACATCATTGAAAGAATTGAGAAAGAAATGGAACTAGACAAATATATACCTAAAAGAGATGTTAATAGATGATAACTGAAGTGATCCCAAGAGATCGTAAAAGACCCAGAAAGAGATATGCAATAAATAAAGTAATAATTCCATTTGTTGATGTAATGTGAAAAAGAAAGCCTAGGGATTAGAGATATTGGATTAACCTTGGGGAGACCTTCATTCTGCAATAATATGATAATAACAACTAAACATCACATGATCACTATTGCATCCATTGATTACTCTGGCTTGCACTGAGTGGCGCTACTGTATGGAGAGTTTAACTCTGTGTAAAATGATAATAGTTAAAATGATGAATGAAATATAATATCAAAAATAAATAAGATAATTTTCTATATTATGAAAGTTGTCAATAATAGTTATTACTAGAATAAAAAAGGCAATATTTTCTTGAGTTCTGTAATAAAAATTTATATATTCAGTAAGCTTTCTTTTGCCTTTTATTTTAAGATGAAAATAATCACATTTGCTTTACTGATGGCAATGAATGTAAATATTATTTAAATCAATATAATCTACGAAGCACATATGTTGCAAGTTGCAGAAGCTATACGCCTGAAAACTATTAATCACTCAGTTAAGGCTGAGCGTTTTCAAGGTTCCATGCGTCATAATCATAGCCATATTGAAAACTGTAGTATTGTTTGTATTAGATTTAATATATGCAAATTAAATGCAAATGAGTTAGGTTGTCCACTTTTTAGAAATATCAAAGCAGGTGCCATGTCTGTTTATTGTGTTATTGTTGCCATTGATAAAATATGCCTCTTATTTTTCTTTTACAGTCATTTGTTTCTATACACACAATTTTGGGGTTGGAGGGAGCGAAGTCATGACCAGTCTTTTTTAGATGTTCAAGAAATGTAGAAGTGTTGTCTTTATTCTTCTGTGCTCTTTTATATGCATACATGTGTTGAACAGCTCTGCTGTTAATTGCTGTCTTTGTCTCCCCATAATATATGGCGTGGCATCCTGGCTGAGAGCAGGTCATGCTATAAATGACCTGAGGTGTTTAGGTGAGGTCGATTTCATCCTTTGCATTGTTAATAAATATGTTAGTATTTCAAACGTATAGCTTCGGCAACTTGCATATTGTACGTGCTTCGTAGATTATTAAACCAATATACTAAAACACAGCATATTTCTATGCCTTTCTTATTTTTGTTTATTATTTCAAATATCCTTATAATCTTTGTCAAAAGTTGCAAAATACCAAATATAACATATTTACAGACGTCATTCCATATCTTTAATTTGATAACATATTTACAGTTGTCACCCCATATCCTTAGTTTTATTTATCTGTATTTGAAAAAATAAAATAAAATTAACGAAATAATAGTTGCAGGTATTCTTATATATAAGAAGAAAAATCGAATTTATAACGAGCCTGCCTGTAAATGACTGCTTTTTGGTGATTTGATGATAAGATAAAAACTATATAAAAAAAAATTTGGTAAAAAAAGTCATCAATGAGAATATCAAGCAGCTGGATAATGTGTGATTGGAAAGTTACGATGGGACAGTAAAAGAATGATAAAAGATTATGGATTAGGGATAAAAAATAGTTTTAAAAAAGATATAAATTTTTGTAATGGTAATCATAACCAATATTCTTCTCCTTTACTTTCTTTGCATTTCTCCATATATTCATATATATTGCTTATAATAACTTCTCTCGTTTACACTTTAATGCAAAAAAAATTTTTTAATAAAACTTCTTTATTTTTTTGACAGTTTCGACCGTCCAGCAGTCTTCATCAAAGCATTATTTTTTGCATTAAAGTGTATATGAGAGAAGTTATTATAAGCAATATATATAATAATAACCACATGAGTTAAAAATCATAAGACAAAAAATTACATATGGAAAAATACCATAGACAATAAATAGATTTATATTATATTGCTATGGTTCTGCATTGATTTAAAAACAGTATGAAAAATACATGCGAACTTCCTAAAATTGATATAGATTTGGATTATAATTTAATGGTAATAGAATTGAGATCATCTTTTAAAACTAAAAAATGTGACAAAAAAAAAAACATAAAGAAAAATTCTTATATTTTATTAGATAATACAAGAAACATAAATAGGTTGAATGACAAAATAAAGTTTAATGAAAGTCGGAAGAATTCAAGGAAGATTTTGTTGTCAAAACAGCAAAAATAAGTTTTCGATTAGCAATGACATTATTTATAAAATATAAAATGGAAAGAACAGAGAGAAAATGCTCTATACAGTAGTGCCATCCAGTGCAAGCCACAGTATTCAATGGATGCAAGTAGGTTTCTGCATAAAATCCCTAGCAAATGCTTACTCATCCAATATTCCCAGACTAATTTTTAGCTTGGGGCTTTCATCACTGAGAAGCCTTGAATCTGAAAACACTACATGTAGACCTTAGGCTGTTAGAGATTGCATACAATTATAAGATCTAGGTGCAGCATTCTCACATCCAAGGCTCCTCACTGATGAAAGTCACAAGCTAGAAACTAGTCTGGGAATATTGGATCAGTAGGTACTGGATAGGGATTTTATGCACAAACATTCTTGCATCCATTGATTACTCTGGCTTGCACTGGATGACACTACTATATGGAGAATTTTGTCTCTGTTTTATAATCATATGAAATGGTGATCATGTGATGTTTAGTAATTTAAATAGAAAAAAAAATATGGTGATTGTAAGAGAAGGAAATAGGCATTGAAGGCTTAAAAGTAATTGCAAAAAGATAAAACAGAAAAATATAAGGAAGATTTTCAAGATTTTGCTGTCTTGATAGCAAAAATATGTTTTGATTAGCAATGAGATTATGTATAAAATATAAACAGCAAGAAAAGTCATAGTGATTATAAGAGATGGGAATAGGCAAAGAAGGCTTAAGAGTAATTGGAAAGAGACAAAACAGCAAAATACAGTTAGTTGTTAGAAACTATTGCTGACATATGTCTCTAGAAAGAATGGTAAATATTAGTTTCATTAATCTTGCAAAAGTATTTAATAAGTTGAGTTACTTCATTGTATATTATGAGTAAATAAGCAAATATTTTATCTAGCGCTGTGCTTGCAATTATATTTCATTCCAATATCAGCCTTTCAAGCTAATTGAGCACGCGCCTTTGATAGTGTTAAATAAATGAATACTCTCTTCTTCATTCAAGATATAGCATTTTAAAATATACATGAATATATATATATAAATTCACCACTTCCTTTATGTTGCTGTAATATCTTATATAAATGCAATTCATCCACTCTACTTTGAACACCTTTTAGCAAAACCTTTTGTTGTACACATATACATGCACAATCTTACGTTTTGCCTATCCTGCAGTCTTCTTCAGAACTATTGTTACTTTAATGTTTTAAAAGTAAAAAAAAACATTTTTTTTTAATCAACAGTGGCTCTGAAGATTGCAGGACAATTGAAATATAAGATTGTGTACGCATATATGTACAATAAAAGTTTTTGCTAAAAAGTATTCAAAGTAGAGTGGATGAATTGCATTATATATATATACAATGAAACGATAAACATTTATTAAAAAATTTATATATGTAACAAAATTATTTGTCAGATTTAATCGCCTCATGATAGTAGAGATGTAATAGTAGGTAACAGGTAAGTTGCTAGCAACTAATTAAAAAAAAAATCTAAATTAGTAGGATCATTCTTTTTTCCCCACTTTACAACTGATTTAAGATCTTTTTTCACTTGGTTTACATTCAAATTTAATATCAAGGATATGACTGGCAAATGCATTATATTTATAACACAGTCCTTATTAATATTCCTATGCCAGGTATTAAAGCCAAGTCTCAAAGCTGAAAGCCAGCTATTCTAATGATTAAACAATTATGGGATGAAATAACATTAAGAATAAACTTTAAAAAAACAAGTTAAGAAATATTAAAGCTTTTAAATATTTTTGAAATGGAATAATTTGTGATAGAAGTAATTAATAATTATAAGAATAGTGTTATGAATTGTAGTGATTAATTAAGAAAGATTTTAATAAAAATAGATTATTTTGTGAACCAATGAAACTAAATTTTAAAAAATCTTGATAACGTGACCGATTAGGTGAAGTAAGAAAATATTTGAGACTTTAGACAATGGACTTGGAGAGGAATAAAAGGAATAATTTGCAATGATAAGATCAGCAAATTGAATGTAATGAAAGGAATAAATAAAAGATTACCTAATAAGAAAATTATGTTGGAGTAAAAAAAATATTGTATTGAACAATGCACTTTAAGGTAAGGAAATTGTTTAAGTTAGATTAATAGTATGGACATTTTTTTTAAAAAAGTTATAAATTAAAAAAGTGAGCAATTGTGTTTAATGAGAATATCAAAAGGCAGAAAAGCTTAAAGAATATAGTCAGGTTTTCTTAATAAGATCTTCTGAAAAACTAATGATAATAGTGTAATATTAAACCTCTTCATATATTTTAAATATATTTAGTTCCAACAATATATCTTTTCAAAATAATCACTACTTCTTACATCTTTGAAGCAAAAATAAATATTAATTATAATAACAGTTTCAACTATTCTTCACAGTCTTCTTCAGATCTCATTCCATGCCTCTAGTTTTTAAGTAAAAATATTTATTAATTATAATAAGTTCTGACTGTTCCTCGCAGTTTTCTTCAGATCTCATTCTATGCCTCTACTGGCATAGAATGAGATCTGAAGAAGACTGCAAGGAACAATCAAAACTGTTATTATAATTAATAAATATTTTTGCTTAGAAGGTCCAAGAACTTGTGATTATTTCGAAAAGATATATTGTTTTATATGAAGAAACAAAATTAAGGAAGAGGAAGAAATGTTTACAGAATTATAGATTTAGTTTCCATTAAAAAAGAAACCTTCATTGATTTTAAGACAGAATCTCTATTCAAATGTCTTGAGATTATATTTTTCACTGCATTCTGACAAAGAATTATGTTTCTTTTTTAATTCATATTGTAATTATGGTGATACATATTCACATATATCTTCCTTAATTCCTAAAGTAAAGTTCTATGGGTAAAACTAATATGTGTGGGTGGATGTTTTTTTTTTTTAAAAAAAATTATAATTCTCATACTTTTATAGCACAAAAAACTTTCAGTATTATTTACGATTTTTCTTTCAATGAAAATCAAAATACGAAAAATATTACATTTTCAAATGAAAAAGACCTTTGATCAACATATCATAAAAATTTGAAATACAAATCTGTCCAAAAAATATATTACTGCATTCCATAAACAAAATTCCAGACTTTCCTATATTAATATTTTTTCTAAAACCACATGGCATAAAAATGAAACAGAAATAAACATATTATTGACATATCTTGTATGTCAATATAGCTATTTAAGTTAGATAGTTGGAATAAAAGACATTTTCATGACCAAAAACTTCAGAGTTTCTACTTAAATATTACATATAAAATAAGTGCTGGGTTTTGAGTTATTTTAGATTTAGTGTCAGAAAATTCTAGCTCCTCATTGAGGTGAGCCATAAGCTTGAAACCAATTGGTCTGGGAATAAGAGTATTTCAGATAGAGATTGTAAATATTTTCTCTTACTGCACTTGTCAATTAAGAGCTTGTTTGAGCTATTGGTACAATCTCAGTATTTCATTTGTGTAAATACAAGCTTATAAAAGCAATGTCACAATATATATGACTTGCCTTATTGATAACTATTAATAATTGTATGATTGTATGAGTAAAATAAACAATACTATTTTAACAAAACAATCGTATTAGAAATATTTTTTAAATAATTAAATCTACTAATTTACTAATTTTACTTTTATTTTAAAAAAGTAATATTAATCAATTTTTACAAACAATTAAAAACACAATTTCTTTCTATAAATGATTATTTTAATTAGGTGTCCATAGGAATCTCTCTTTTATAATCAATTCTGAATACAAGCTTTGTTAATAGTTAGTGGAAAATGATGACAAGCTATCTTTAATAATGATCCAGTAAGATTTGTTAATGCTGAATTACAGTCCCAAAAATAAATGTTGAACATAGATTAGTGATAGAGTCCATAAGTAGAGAATATTGGAATGATCGTTAGATACGATGGATTTCGCAAATAAACAATAAGCAGTGATAATCAAAGAATTTTCTGTGATAGTCTTTCTGATTTCTTCTCAGTGTAGTCTCTTTCTTATTTTTAAACTTTATTACCTTCAGCTATTTAAACTGATATGGTCACTTCATAAAACATCAAGCCATCACTAATCCCTTTGCATCACATGATGACCATTCCCTATGCTTCTGTTATAATCTCTTTGCACTTACTACGTTAATGAGACTGTGTACATGAATAATCACATTTCCATCCATTAAATACACTTAAACAATTATGACTCCAATCTTCTATTTTTTTCTTTTCTGGATATAGATATGTAGGCATGTAACAATATCAGTGGTGAGAAAACAATGATTGGAACAGGTTTAAAAAACTGGAAGTTTTCAATTATAAACAAAGCTGAAATAGTAGTTTCAATCAGCAAATGATTGCATATATGTGCAGTTAGGTAAAGTTTATCCCTTTAACAATTTAATTATAAGATTCAGTATTGTAAAGGAAAGGATTATATTGTAGCAGATATTCTCAATAGGAATTCTGTCAAAATAGATACCTGTCATATTAATCTAGATGTAGCCACTAAATATATGGAGTACTCTGCAAAAAGGAGTCTAAAAATAGTGTACCATAAAATTTGATTGAGTTACCATGCCTGTTAGATAGCTCACATTTCAGAGATTAAAACAATAGTAGTATCAGCAAAGAAGTGGTAACAACTATTTCAATTTTTTAAACATATGTTCATTAAATGTATGAACTATTTTTGATAGAAACTCATCTAACCAAACAATGACAAAAGGAAGAAGTTTAATTGAAAACAGTGAACAAAATACGGATTTGAAATCAGATCTCACTAGACTTTTTTAATTCCTGGAATTCCTAGGTGCATCTAAAACAGTGATCTTCAATCCTTGGTCCACGGACCAGCACCAGTCCACAGAAGCTTTCTGCCAGTCCACGCTAGACTGGCAGGAAAGTTTGTAATAACAAAATAATAAGATTTTAAACTTTTAATTAATATAAACATTTTTTATTTATTTTTACATCTCATTTTTACCCAATTTAAAAAAAGAAACAGAACGAAAACAAAATCTAATCAATCATACATAAATTAATTTGTTTTTCTAGTTATCACAGATGTTTATGGGGGAAGGGGGGTAGAATTAAATTTATTATTATTTTTTGAAAAAAATTCAAAATTTAAAAAAAAAGTTTTTTTATTATACAAACTCCATATATATATAATTTCATCTTGTATATTTAACATTAAATACATTTATCATAATCATTGTCATGTAATTACACTAGCTGTGATATTTACCAACATTCAGGTGAATAACATTTTATTATTGCATGTTTTAACAATGAAATAATAAACGTAGCAATTATTGTACTGTTTTGTGTAGCAGTATGACTGTGCGTCTCGAGAAAGTATTCAGCATGTGAAGGTAAACAACACCATTACAATACATAGTAACTAGTGTGTTGCTTTGGTCAGTTATAACAATTATACTCAGCTAAGGCTAAGCAGTTTATATCTTCAAGAAAATTATCTGTAGACTTCTGCTGGTCCATGAAATTTTCTCCTTATTTTTGCCAGTCCGCAGGTGTGAAAAGGTTGAAGACCACTGATCTAAGATGTTTAATAATATTGAAAATATGCTCCAATATTAGACGCAAAAAATTAAAAAAGAGAGTTTGTATTCCTTGTTGAATATTGTTATTGAATTGAAAGACGAAACCTTTTTTGGAAACTTAATATGCTAATAGGAATAGTAAATATAAGAGTTAAGAAAAAGTATTGGCGTACACTCGCTTTGTTATTACAGAATTTTTGCACAATACATGGATTGATAAACACAGACATTTAGGTAAAGAGAAAAATCACTATAAAAAAATATGGATATATCCATACTCAAAAGAATGTCAACTAAAGAGAAATCAAAATATAAAAAAAGTTAACAGTATAAGTGCAAACTTAAACTACTAAACATCACATGATTATCATCTCTTATGCTAGCACATAACTGTTATTTAGCAGGCAAAACTCTCCATATAGTAGTGCCACCTTGTGCTAACCAGAGTAATCTATGGATGCCAGAAGGTTTATGCATAAAATCCCTATCTAGTGCCTACTCATCCAATATCCCCAGACTAGTTTCTGACTTGTGGCCTTCATCAGTGAGGAGCCTTGGATCTGAGAGCACTGTACCTAGATCTTAGGATCTAATGCAAACCTTCAGCAGCCACCTTTTATCTCTACTTAACTACAAACTATGAGAATGAAATTGGAAAACACAATAATATTTTCAGCACCCATTGCTCTGGTTGGCACAGGGTGGCATTACTGAATGGAAAGTTTTGCCTGTTTAATAAGTGCAGCTTGCTGGATAAATCATAGAGTAATATATACCATGGTTAAAATTAGTTATAATGAGGGGATGGGGGGATATTTATTCTTTAACAGCAATTGTTACTCATTACAAACTGAAATAGCTATTACATATTAAAATTATTAATCTGAAGTTCAAATATACCATACATCTGAGGCCCTGAACTCTCTTAAGAAGTGTTGTAAATATGATAAAATTGGTTTGAACTCACTAAAATAAAAACAGTTCATTAGTTCAGTCAATAGTTACTTTATTAGTGGCTTGATTATAATTATAAACATTTATGTAGCTTTTTTCTAATTGGCAGAATATGGATTGAAAGGTAAAATTAATATAAAATAAATATGGTTTTAAATGATGATTAATGGATTAAAATCGCAATATAAAAACAGGTTCATTTGATGTTTGTAGTAATGTAACAAATAGGTCTGAAAATAACATTATAATCTTGTTACATCAATAAATAACACTCATTACCGTATATGGAATATTATAATAAATTTTTCTATTAAAGTAATTTAAAGTTGTAATTATAAATTTATTAAATGCACATTGATTACATAAGTAATATTTATTGAAGCTATAACCTCGATAATATGCGTGTAAAATGCAATAGCGTAAGCTTGTGGTTAAAACACCTGTAGAGGTCCCTACTATCGCATTTTACACGCATATTATCGAGGTTATAGCCTCAGTAATTATTACTTAATAAATTTTTCTATAATTGCATACAAAATTCAGACGACTGTTTTGGGGAAGTCTGAATTATCTATTACAATATTATGGCCAGAATTTTCAGTGTTTTTAAATTATAATATAGCTTTACCATCTTAATAAATCTATGTTTATTTATATATCAGAATAATGGAGAACTTTTAAGATCAGATAATGTAACTTTGTGACTCCATATAGATTTCATATCAACTATACTACAGTAATTTAAAAGTTAGCCAAGACTTCCGTCAGGATCTGCAGCATTTAATGGTTTTAAGATTACAACGAGCTATTTTTAAATTCATCAGATTTTGATATCCCTCTGTAAATATCTTTGTAATCTTGCTGCATATCCTGATGTAAGATTTGGAAACTTTTAAACACTGCAATGAAATTAACCCCTAAAATCTATATGGAGTTATAAAGTGACACTATCTAATCTTAAAATTCTCCATTATTCTAATATATAAATAAAGATAGATTTATCAAAATGGTAAAGCTATATTAATTTCGTTCCTGATAAATTAATTTAACTTCCTGCAGCACCTAAAATATTATACATTGCCTTTCCAATGTAAATGTTTTTATTTTCGCTTATTAAAACAAAACATAATATTTACCTTCCCTGAATTGCAGTAGAAAAAACTTGGCTTCTATGCATAGCCAATATTAATTTATAAATAAGCCTTGTAATTTAAAAGCCGTGAAAATTCTGGCCACATTTTTATACAAATAATTCAAACCACTCCCTATCCCCAAATATTCAAAAGTCATGTTGCCTCAGAATAAATACAATTGAGGCAAATTATGAAAAGCACTAAGGAACATAACATTTCAGTACATCCTTTTAGTGCATTAAAAAATAATAGTTTTAATAATGACTGGAGTTTTTTTCCTGGCATTCAAAGATGCTTTAAGTAACAATGAAAGTTATTCCCAAGTCAGCGTAGTTACATCTTTTCAATGTCCACATAATCTAGCATGAGCCGAGCAAATGAAAACCATTGATTCTCTGGGCAAGACAAATAATTCATTCCTAGAATAATCAATTTTAAACAGCTTGAGTTTCAATTTATTAAAGCTAAATTATTCATATATATTGCTTATAATAACTTCTTTCATATATCCTTTTATGCAAAAAAAAACTTCTTTATTTTTCTGACAGTTTCAACTATCCAGCAGTCTTCATCAGAGCTTTCTGAATCTTCCTCTATTTTTTAAAATAACTCATTAAAAAAAAGCAGAGGATGGTTCAGAAAGCTCTGATGAAGACTGCTGGACAGTTGAAACTGTCAGGTAAATAAAGAAGTTTTATTAAAAAAAAATTTTTTTGAAAGTGTATATGAAAGAAGTTATTATAAGCAATATATATGAACATTTGAGAAATGCAAAGAAAGTAAAGGAGAATAAGAGTACATACTTCTAATAAAGCTAAATTACTTTTAACTACTTTATTTCTTATGATAGTCTAGCTACAGACAAATCCAAGATATTAACCACACATGGAAATAATTCAACGACATATTTTATTGATATGATTAGTATCAATTCAAATCAAAAGTTAAATAATAATAAGTCTACTCCTCAAATTTTTGGTAAGTTTAGTATTGCATACAATCATCACATTTATCTTCTGCAGAGTACTTCAACTTTGTAAAACATAAATCTATTATAATAACATATAATGCAATAATAAGATATTTGAAAATACAATTAAAAACTTTAATATTAAAAAAAATCTATTGAGTATCAAAAGATGAAAATCCAATAATATACAGTCATAAATACCTGAAATGTATGTATATTAAAATTATGTGAAGAGATAAAAATAATATTAAAAAGAAATAAAGTAATAGATAAAATCGAATATTAATTAAATATTTAATCAAAATATTGTAACAGGATCTAATTACAGAAAGAAAAAAGGAAAATCAGATAGTATCAGCTAACTAGTAATTAGAGTTGTAAAGATTGAATTGATAAAATTCTCCACCCGGATTCTTGTGAACTGTATTATTACTCCAGAAAGCAAAAGAGCAAAAAAGTATAAAAAAACTGGTACAGAAGAAGGAGTGCCTTTTTCTTTCATCTTTGTTGTTTGGAGAAGCGGAAGAAATTAGCGAGGGACATTTATTACCCAGGATCTCGATTCCTGAAAGTATCCAAGCTGACTAGGGTTAAAACAGATCACCCCGATTTTATTATGATTTTAAAACACTTTAAAGGCCTGAAGGATTAAAAGACTTTAATCATGTATTGCCTTCTATTTGTTATTTAATTATTGAATACATATTAAGTGAAAGGGACTTATATTCCAAAGTAATGGAGCAGGGATTTATGTAATTGAAAGAAGAGTGAACTCATATAAATATTATATCTTTAAAAATCAATTAACACTTAGACAATCCCAATATCAGTAACAATCAACAATTTCAAACCGTTGTCAAGGCAACCTCCTTTTAACAATAACAACGGTTTGAAACTATTGCTTGTTATTGATATTGCGATTGTCTAAGTGTTGATTGGTTTTTAATGATTACTTATAAACCCATTTAGGCTTGAACGTTATTACACTTAATATTATATCTTGTATATATTGTAACTTGTATTATATAATGTAACTTGTAGTAAAGTGTGTGAAGAAATTGAGCCGCTGTGGATTTTATTTCCTTTGTGTTGTAAAAAAAAATAATTCCTAAAATAATTTATTATTCTTACTCAGGATAATTAAAGATATATACAGGAGTATATACATGACAAAAGTTTCAACTCAACAAAGATTGAATGTTTAAGAAGACTTATTTAAAAATCCCCCTCCTATTATGAAATTAGGATCTGATAAAAATGATGTAAAAAAGGTTTGTCCCACACAATCTACCTAAATTGCCAGGTCTGGAAATTTACTTTTTCATAAATAAATGTTTAATCAATAACATTAATGGTATAAAAAAAAAAAAAGCCGAAATAAAGATAAATATTTTAATTCTTTCTTTTCTGATATAATTGCATTGAATTAGATTAAGATTACAACTAATGCTACATAGAATTTCAAAATAGTCATCAAAATTAACTTATTTACAAAATCCTCAAATGATTAAACAATGGAGTCATTGTTTATATGATTATATGAGCATAGATTATTTATCCATGATAACAATTTATCTAATGTTTAGAAGTGTAATATACTAATTTCTTAATATTTGCATAATATATTCTATACAATTTTAATGCACAAATCAGCGCATAACAGCAGAGCTTCTTCAAATTAAATCACAATTTATTATAAACTTAATATAAATTATAATACATAATAAATAATGCCCGAGCGCTTTCAAGAGAACTTAGCTCTCATAATCATGGGTAACAAAGAGTAAGCGTAAAAAGGTTGCTATGTGTAAATATATGCAGATATATGTAAATTAATTGAACTATGTGCGTAAATCTAATTAACCCATTTCTTAGAAATTTTATAACACGTATCTTTCCTATTCATAGCCTTATCATCCATGGCAATAAAACATGCCTCCTTCACCTTTCTCTTAACATCATTTCTTTCCCTACAAACTATTCTTGGATTTTCAGGTTCACATGAATGACCAGTTAATTTCTGATGCATTGCGAATATTGAGGTGTAAGCTGGGTCTGCTTGGGCCTTTCTGTAAGAATATCTGTGCTGGGACAATCTTGTTGAGAGAGTTGCTTTCGTTTCTCCATAGTATGATGCCATGCAGTTATTTTCTGGGCATGAGATATTATAGACAGCCTGAGAAATGTTGTTGGGTGTTACAATATCTTTTGCATTGTTGATGATTCTATTGGTATTAGGGTGTGTGTGAAAACATAGTTGAAATTCTCTATTAAACACTGAGTAAAGTTTTCTATGGGCGTTTGCAAAGTATGGCAACAATATTCTATTTTTCTGCTGCTTAATTGCATTGTTATTTAATTTACTGTAAAATTGTCTAATTTTCCCATCAATACTATTTTGTTTGAAACCGATATTTAATAAATCGTTTCTATATAAAATCAAATTTGCCCTTTTGTCTGCTTCAAATCTGCAAAGGTGCTCATTCCTATGTAAGAAAGACATCAATCCTATTTAATTGATTTTAAAAGAATTTTTAGAGGTTCTAAGTTTTAAAAATGTATCACTCTTAAATGTACGTCTAATGTATATTAATTTGATAAAGCGATCAATTAAAAAAAACTAACGCTTCCACTATGGACGTATGAATGAATAAACATATCTATAAACAATTAACAGAATATATAATTAGCAAGCCTTGCTTTATATTAATACATGAATGTGAAATAAATATGCATTTAATGACTTTAATTTTGCAAATCTATCAAAAAAATTAGTGTAGTGTGATAGTTTTTATTTATTCCGTTTTATAAATCTATCAACTATTATTGAGAGTAAAAATGAAATTTATAAAAAAAGAAGTTAACCAATACTAATAATTACTCACACTAAACATCACATGATCAGTTTCTTATGCTTGCTCTTAATTGTTATTAAACAGGCGAAACTCTCCATACAGTAGTGCCACTCAGTTCAAGCCAGAGTAATCAGTGGATGCCAGAAGGCTTGTTGGAATCCTAAGATCTAGGTGCAGTGCTCTCAGATCCAAAGCTCCTCACTGATGAAGGCCACAAGCCAGAAACTGATCTGGGGATATTGGATGAGTAGGAACTAGATGGGGATTTTATGCACAAGCGTTCTGGCATCCATTGATTATTCTGGCGTGCACTGAGTGGCACTACTGTATGGAGAGTTTTGCCCATTTAATAATTGCTCACACTGTTATTGGAATTTAATTAGAGAGCATGAAAATAAATGGTACTAAACTTTTGGATTAAAATTTATTATATTCATTTTTTGAATTAAAATTTATTATATTCATTTCTTGGGATAACTAAAATTTTGTTTTACTTGTTAATTAACTATTTTTAGTTTTATTCAGTGTCCTAGAATATTGTATATTAGGTATGTAAAGAATATGTCATAAGAAAAGATATATCTTTATTATTATTTACTAATCAACATTTCTGCTAGGCACAAACCTTTGAAAATTTCTCTTGTATAATGAGGTATTAAGTGATGCTTGTTGGAGGAGAGAGTTAAATTAATATGAATTCAAGAGCATAAGTTAGGGAAATTCTGCATCAGAAAATATTGATAGTCTTAAATTTGTATAAGTCTGTTTAATAATGTCTAAAGAAGTCCTCAGTACCTTGATTTATTTTCATACAATTGCTAACACAAACATATAAAACTTAAAACAGGCAAAACTCTTCATACAGTAGTGCCACTCAGAGCCAACCAGAGTAATTAATGAATGTCAGAAGCCTTGTGCATAAAATCCCCATCAAGTGCCTACTCATACAATATCCCCAGTCTAGTTTCTGGCTTGTGGCCTTCGTCATTGAGGAGCTTTGGATCTGAGAGCACTGCACCTAGATCTTAGGATCTAATGCAACTCTCCAGCAGCCACCTTTTATCTCTATTTAACTACAAAGCTATGAGAATAAAATTGAAAACAATATTTTCAATCTAAGCTCAATAGCTTATATAGGCATATGGGTCTGAACTCAGTTCAATACCCATACCTTTTGGTGCCTTTCATAAAAAATGGTGATCATGTGATGTTTAGTGGTTTAACATATAAAACTTGCAATTTAATATTACTCATTCCACCAGTATTACTGCAATTCATCCAATTGTTGTTTATGATTTTGGTATTTACTACAAGTCAAAAATCAATATTCCAGTGACTAATGTACATTATTATTATTGTTTGATTTGATATTAGATATAAGCATATGCAGCATTTATTTATGTTTTGCTTTAGAAATAATATATCAATTAGATTATTTTTATACAAAGCAAATATTAAGTTTCATATAAATATATTAAATAATCTCAATATTACCACATATTCTTTTAAATTCATATAAATAGATATCTTTATTATAAGAAAAATATTTATATATATATTAAATACATTTTGAATTAAAAGTGTCAAATTAACTCAACCCACATCTCTGACATCATCCACTTTAGATAAATATAATAATGACTATTATTAATCATTTACTAAACTAGAGATTATCTCTAGCACGAATATAAACTTCCAATCTCAATTAAGGATTAATATATCTGATTTTTTTAAAATTTGAACACACAAACACATGGAGTTATTCATATTTCTTTTTCCTATGTGTAATAACTTTATAAATATATTAATTAACCTCAATATTACCACATATTCTTTTAAATTCATATAAAGATACAATAAAAGTTTCATATATTATAAGGCATAATAAAAAAATGTGATTGAAAGATGCTGAAGTTATCATTTTATGAATTTAATACATTAATAATTATTAACATTTATAATTAATCATTTTCTCTTACTTACTGTCTTCAGTCACTAGCACAAGGCTAATGTGGTATCATTTTTTCTGTACTAATTATGATCATGTGATGTTTTGGTGTATCCATATTTCCAACTTTTAATTGCATATACAATAATTCTGACTCCAACTTTGCATTATAGCTTTTTACTTGACTTTGTTTTAGTTGGGTTGTTTTTTTAACTGGGATTAAAATGGCCATATTCTTTATTTTCAAATAGCTGTTAATGATCAAGTGGAATAAGATAAAATTCCACCTACATTAAGTTTTAAAATTAAAGTATAAGATATATGAAGTCTGAAACATCAAAAAAGTTATATAGAAAAAAATAAAAGCATTTAAAACATGACTGAAAAGAATATAAAATGGATTAGCAGAAAATTAATTGTGCAGCTTTGAATTTAAATTCAAGCAAGCAAACAAATAATGGCATGAGTATGCCTTTATAAGTAAAAAAATACATATTATGCAATTTATATTTAAAGAGGGAAAAATTAGTGGGAAAATAGCAAAAGAAAAAAAAAGTTAACTGATAGCTTAAAAAGATAGGCAAAACTATCTAATGGAAGTAGTACAATTTTCTTCTTCCTCTTTTTCTTATGTATTGATTTCTCTATTTACATATACCATTTTCAACCTTTTTATACTGATGATGACTGCAGGTCAGCCGAAACTGTAAGAATAAAGTTTAGCACAGAGTGGCACTACTATATGGAGAATTTTTGCCTGTTTAATAAAGTTTTGATATAAAAAATAGTATTGTTAAGTGTATAAGAAGTTTGGAAATGGAACGATATGCAGAAATATCTACATACAAAAATCGGTAAACATGAAGTGACCAGGTCACGACAAAATTCGAATTTTTGTTTCAACTTTTTCTCACCAGAGTGTTTCTTGTCCATTGTGAAGTTTAGTGGTTTAAAAATAAGCGAAATATAAAAAAGTAAAGCACTAGAAAGATATCTGAACAAAATATTGAATATAAAGTGGATTATCTGTAAATGTAATTGTAAGTTTCCAATTAAATAAAAAGTTATTTAATAAAAATTATTGCACAGAATGAAACACATATCGCTTAACTTACTTCAAAAGATAAAAATCAGAGAGAATAGCAAAAGAAAAACAGAAGTATATTGACAACTTAAAGACCTGGACAGATCTAAGACTTAACAAAATAATTGTTGTGTTTATGTGTGAATTATCCATAAACACAGATTCATTAGTTAATGACTAAGAACTTAAATATTTGCTAATCTCGATCTCTCAGTCGGAGAAGGCCCTTTAAAAAAATGTCTATCCTCTGACAAGCAATTCTCCGGGATAATAAACGTGCTTTCAGGAATATAATTTGCAACAAAAGATATCTTTCTAATAAATAAATGCATCCACATTTTTAAACAAAAACATTATTCACTATAATATATAGGGAAAACATAAATTTCTTGAATCCTTTTACTGATTAATATTTATTCCATTTAAACTCACTCAAAATTTTAATGAAATTAATGCTTTGGTAGTTTTATCGTTGTATTACAACAACTACTAGTAAAATTGTAAATCTTATGAATTTGTGAGTTATAAAAAAAAATCTTACTTAGTAGAATTCATAGCGGAGTATTAAAATAAAAAATCCACTTCAGTGAATGTTTTACACCATGTGGAACGCCCCTAACGGGAAAAAACGTTATTTGTCAACTGTAGATTCAACTCGAGAGGTATCGCAGCTTCCATGCAAGCAAGTAGCTGGTTGCAGACGGTTGTGGGTTCGCGTCCCGGCCGATGCTATGACATATGAAAAAAAAAAACCCTGCAAACAATGATTCTTGTTAAAATGCTAGTATAAGTAACTTCACTTATATCTGAAATACCTAAGGAAGAAAAAAAAGTCAAACAATAACAAAATTATAAATCAGAATTTTATTTTCTATATTGAAATGCAGGAGAAATTAAATATTTACTAGCGAATAATCTTCTGGATTTTTTTTTTGTGTGTGTGTGAAGATTAACGATTCACTCAAATAATGGTGTATAATCTTTACATACACGTTAATCGAATGGTTTACTGCTCAGGAGTTCGAGCATCTAAAGTGACAGTTGGTTCGTAAAACGCTTAGTGCTCCTTACGGCCATTTCCCAATCGTATAGGATATTTACGCTGACAATTTTACTTTGGAATGCTGAAGTGATTAAATGAGCGGCAAATAAATATTTTTTTTTCATTATTAAATAATGGTTAATAATTATTATTAAATATTTGGAAAGTGTATAAAAAAAAAGGGGGTACTCGTGAATTTAATCGGTTTAGAACGGAAGGAAGTAGTATTTTATTAAAATATACACTTTCAGGGGCATACATAACAGTCTCAAACAAAATGGCTTAAAACGAGCGGTGATATTTAACGTTTGGGGAAGTATGGAGATTGTTTAATATATCTATAAAGATATTACACATGGCAAAGAGAAAGGTGAATAACTCCATGAGTGTGTTTGTTTAAAATTAAAAAATCAGATATATTAATCTTTAACTGAGGTTTAAAGTTTATATCTGTGCTAGAGGTAATCTCTAGTTGAGAAAATGATTAGTAATAATCATTGTATTTATCTGAGGTGGATGGTGTCAAAGTTGTGAGTTTGATTGTTGTATTTTGTAAAATACCAACATTGACAATGGTAAATAAAAATGTAACAATTTAATATTTGCAGTGTTGTTGTTTCTTATGAGTTATTTTAAACAATGACAATTTTATATTTCCACTTTATTTGTTAATTTTTTTTGCCATTAACTAAAGTTATTTACCGATAAATACCCACATGTACCTTTTTTTTTTTACTTAAGAATTTATTTATTTTTAAAAATTCAGCTAGCGAATATTTCCTGTATTTTTTATTTTTTTTTTTAAAAAAAAAAAACAATTTTATAAAACTTCACTTTATTTGCTAATATTTTATGACTATTAAAAGTAAATAGGTTTTTTTTTTTTTGATAAATGCTTAGAATTTATGTTTTTTAAAAAGTTTATTATTATTGCTTGAGAGAAAACTCGATCAAGGAAGAATATAAGATAATACTTTTAATTGCCGTACTGTATTTTTTTTTGCAATTTTTGAAAAGGAAAATTATTTATTTATTACAATAGCTGTATTTGAAAAAAATATATGGATAAGGTATGAATATAATAAATATTTATTAATAACGATTAATTTCCAACTGGATTGCCTACTGTTTTTGGTTGTTTTTTTTAAGATTAGCAAATATATTCTCTTTACAAATTTTCCTGCCTCTGTATACCAGGGTTGGATCGCTAAAACTACAAATGATATTTCTTCAATGTTCAAGATCTGTATGACATTTTATGGATTGCTGAAGGCATGATAGGACATTTTTTAGATGTTTAAAAAAATTACATATGACATTTTGGATATTTAAGAGGCGCATGCAATATTTTTTGAATGTTTAAGACTTTTTTTAAAAAATAGTATTGCATTATATTTATATATAATGCTATTTATTAGCACATTTTGTTAGCTACTAAATATATAAGTGAATTGTTGAAGTATATTAAAAGTAGGTTTAAATTATATTTTGAGAATTGACAATGGCGTTCTTACATTGTAGCTTTTTGAGATTACAATTCATCTATTGTTACTTTAACATTTTATTTATGTTCTCATGCATACGACTACATTATATATTTTTATCTACATAGTAGTAATTAATTATTATCACTGGTATAAGATGTAATTAGCATAGTCAATAATAATAATTAATATTAAACAGGCAAAACTCTCCATACAGTAGTGCCACCCTATGCCAACCAGAGTAATCAATGGATGCCAGAAGACTTGTGCATAAAATCCCCATCTAGTGCCTACTCATCCAATATTCCCAGACTAGTTTCTGGCTTGTGGCCTTCGTTAGTGAGGAGCCTTGGATCTGAGAGCATTCTGGTTGGCACAGGGTGGCATTACTGTATGGAGGGTTTTGCCTGTTTAATAACAGTTATGTGCTAGCCATAAGAGATGTGATCATGTGATGTTTGGTAGTTTAATAATTAATATTATTGGAAACAATTGTGAAATAAATTAATAATAATATTTAATAATTGCATAATTTACCCAAATTTCAGAATATTAGTTTTAACATTTTATCAGCAATAAAATGAATATTCAAGCAGAATTCAAGGATGGATTTATATTTTGGAGAATTTAAATGGTAGTCAATATAATTAATTCATCATCATCATCAACCATTATCAATCCACTGCATGATGAAGGTCTCTCCAAGTTCAATCCATCTTTTCCGATCTTTAGCTTCTCTTCTCCACATCATCCCTGCACACTTTCTTATTTCATCCATCCATCTCACATGTGGTCTCTTTCTGGGTTTTTTATAATATCTTGGAATCTAGTTTAAATTTTGAATTGTCCATCTATTATCATCTCTTCTAGCAATATGTCCAGTCCAACTCCACTTCAGTCTTTTAATTTTTTCAATGAGATCAGTAACACCTGTTTGTTCTCTTACCCATACATTGCATTTTCGATCTCTTCTTGTTACTCCCAACATGCATCTCTCCATACTTCTTTGAGTGATTTGAAGCCTCTGTATTGCTCTTCTATTAAGTGTCCAAGTCTCAGATCCATAAGTAAGAACTGGCAAAACACATTTATTAAAAACCTTCCTTTTCAAACACATAGGCACATTTCCTTTTAGTATCAAGTTATTTTTACCAAAAGCACTCCAATCAAGTTTAATTCTATGATTAATTTCATCCATTATGTTTCCATCTGTATTAATAATCTGACCAAGGTATTTGTAATGGTTAACTTCTAATTCATCATAATCAATCTTTATTTTTATAATTTGAGAAATTCTGTTAAACATTACTTTAGCCTTTTTAACATTTATCTTTAGTCCTACTTTCATCTGATAACTCCTGCAACATTTCCTGTAACTCTAAAGCATTATTTGCAAAAACAACTACATCATCTGCAAAATCTAAATGACTTAAAAAATCTCCATTTACTTTCACTCCTTTAGCTTCCCATTTTAATCCACAAAATACTTCTTGCAGCACTGCTGTTAAAAGTTTTGGAGATATGTTGACTTTCCTACTATCATTATGTAATCTAATTGTTGCTGTTGCATTTTTATAAATATTCTTTAAAATATGACAATATCCTGGGTCTATACCTTGATGATCCAATGCTTTAATCACTGAATAAATGTTTATAGAATCAAATGCCTTTTCATAATCTACAAATCCTAAGCATAATGGCAACTCATATTCATTTGTCCTTTCTATAACTTCTCTCAATACCTGGATATGATCTACTGTACTAAAACCACTTTTAAATCCAGCTTGTTCTCTTGGTTGGTGGAAGTCCAGTGTTCTCTGTAGACGAGTTGTAATTATCTTAGTAAAAAATTTGTATAAAACTGATAAAAGACTGATAGGTCTATAATTTCTAATATCTTCTTTATCATCTTTTTTAAATATTAATATTAATACTGCATTCTTCCAATCATCTGGTACATCTTTATCATTTAGACATTTGGAATATAACTTTGCTAGAAAAATTTCTATTTCTTCACCTGCTTCCTTTAATATATCAATTATAATTCCATCATTACCTGGAGCCTTCCCTTTCTTCGTAAATTTACTTGCATGTCTCACTTCCTCATTCAAAATTCTGGGCAATTCAGAAGATATAATAGGTATAGGAGGTACTTGTTCTTTATTATTATATAATTCTTGATAGAAGTTTTCTACACATTTCATGATGTCATCTCTCTTTTTGCAGATATAAATTTCCTACCAATACCAAAATGTTTTACACTCTTTAGACTTTTATTCTCTTCTACAGCTTTCCTTGCTAGTTCACAATTATACTTTCTTATATCATTTTCAACTCTTTTCCGCACCATTTTACAAAATTCGAGATATTCAATCCTTTTTAATGCATCATTTTTGTATATCTTCATATTCCTTCTTTTCTTCATAAATTTCCTATTAATTTCATTCAAATCTGAATCATGTTCAAAATCTACTAATACTTGAAACCGATTTGTAAGGTTCTAATTTAAATTCATTAGAATGTTTCTGAAGATTAGGAATATCAACTGTAAATATTGTTTTTCTTAATAATTTTTGTCTCTAGTTTTGCATTAACATGTATCTTACATCTTACTAATCGATGATCACTTCCTGTGTTAAATTTATTAAGAACATTACAGTCTTGAAATATGTATTTTCTGTTAGTCAAAATATAATCCAATTCTTCTGTACCTTCATTTGGATGCTTCCATGTCCATTTCCTTTTAACCTTTTTCTCAAAAAAAAATTCATAATATAAAGTTTTTCTTTTTCTGCAAACTCCACAAGTCTAACCAAAATTACCTACAGCATTTTCGTCTTTCATTTGTTTATCAATTCTAGCATTGAAGTCTCCCAATTTTAAAATGTTTACTCTGATCAAAAGCCTTTTGTACATCCATATAAAAATCTTCTACTACTTCATCACTATAAGAACTTGTTGGGACATAAACCTGAATTATCTGCATTTGGTATCTGCTATTAAGTTGTAAAACTAGTCTTGCCACCCTGTCCGATATACCATCAATCACCACAATGTTATTCTTCCATTTTTTATTTATAATGAATCCTATTCCGTTTGTATTTCCAATATTTGTGCCTTTATAGTAGAGTACATTTCCACTTTTTAAATCAATTGTTTCTTCACCTTTTCTTCTAACTTCACAAAGTCCAATAATGTCCCATTAAATATAAGATAGTTCTTCTTCTAACTCTTGCAATCTTCATTCACTTGAAAGTGATCTGCAGTTGTAAGTACCTAAATAAAAAGTCGTCATCAAATGGCAGTCTGAGTCCGCAATCAGGGGATTCTTAGCACTCTCCGCCTTCAGCCACCAACCGCTGCCTTGGTTGGTGACTTCACAGCCTCCTGGGAATAAGGACGATGATTTATTTTTGTCTGTCATTATTGTATATATTGAAAAAATATTCATAAACTCGGAGGTAAAAAGCCAATAAACTCACCACGCTGGCTAATGCGTGTTTGTGAGCAGCCCATCCATGTTCGTATACTATATGAATAATCACATAGTAATAACAGCTGCAACGACAAGAACGTATGGAGTGGACATTAGGAATTTGCCCTGCTCGGGTCCTTTAAGACCTCCAAGAGGAATCAAAGGGTCTCCTTTCAGTTAATAGCAAACTCCTTTCTGCAACCATATAATTAATTAATATTTATTATACGAGTCGTAAGTGTACATGGAAGACGACTAGGAAAAGGATTTTAAAAATTAGTTATTTTATGAAACCATCTTCATTCATTTAAAATAGTCAATTATTACTATTATTTTTAATGAAAATTTTTCATGAGATAATAGAAAATTAAATAAAATTAACCCTGTAATAATATATGCTATGACCCGAGATATTGCCTTATTCTGAAAAATATTTATGAAAATGCAACAGCAACAATTAGATTACATGATACTAAAAAGATTAACATTGAGAAGGATATACACAAGGGTGACTCCATATCTCCAAAACTTTTCGCAGCAGTTTTGGTAGAAGTATTTTGTGGATTAAAATGGAATGGTAACGAAATAAAAGTAAATGGAAATTATTTAAGTCATCTAGATTTTGTAGATAATGTAATTGTTTTTGAAAATAATGCTTTAGAGTTTTGGGAAATGTTGCAAAAGTTATCAAATGAAAGTAAAAAAGTAGGATTAAAGATAAAACGTTAAAAAGACTAAAGTAATAATATTTAATGGATTTTCTCAAAATAAAATATTGATAATAATGACTTAAAAGAAGTTAACAACTACAAATATCTTGGTCAGATTATTATTACTGATGAAAACATAATAGATCATATTAATCATAGAATTAAATTTGTTTCAAACGCTTTTGGTAAAAATATTAAAAGGAAATATGCCTATGTATTTGAAAAGGAAGATTTATAATAAATGTGGGTTCCCAGTTTTTACATACAGATCTGAAATTTAGACACTTAGCGGGAGAGCAATACAGAGACTTCAGATCACTCAACAAAATATGGAGTGATGTGCATTAGAAATAAGAAGAGATTGAAAACAAAATGTAAGTATTACTGACATCATGAAGAGTTAAGAAACAATTGGAATTAGACTAGACATATTGTAGAAGCAGCGATAATAGATGGATGGTTGAAATCTTAAACCAGATTTCAAGAGACAAAGATCTAGAAAGAGACCACATGTGAAATGGATGAATGAAAATAGAATGAGTGCTGGCATGATATGAGAAGAGAGATTGGAGATGGATTGATCTTGGAGACCATCCTGAAGTAGATTGATAATGGTCGAAAATGATGATATTACTAATTTCAACAGGACGTAAATAATTTTTACTGCAGCTTAAATATGTAACTTGTAGGATTATGATCTTATCACAGAACATTCTCATTTTAATATGTTACTCAGAATTGTACGCAGACTCGTAAGGACTCGTAAACTTGCAAATACAATTTTACCTCTCAGTTTTCAATGCCAATCCATTCAATCTGATTCTTGTATCAGATTGAATGGATTGGCATTAATAAATGAAAGATAAAATTGTATTTGCAAGTTTATAAAATGATTTGCTATGAGTTTGCTTATAAATAATTCCAAGTAACATATTAGAATGTTCTATAATATGATACTATGATATTTATATTTAGAAATAAAAAAAATATCATACACAATAAAACTATGAAAATAGCTAAAATGTAAAATAGCTGTGATATAGTTCTATATTTCTTATACATCTAAATGATGAAGTATTAAAACCAGAAGTTGAGTAGTATTAAATAAATCTAGGAAATTTTATAGCCATCGATTAAACTATATAAAAAAACATTATTCCTCAAGTGGTAGAATAACTTCAAGAGCTAAAGATCTCTGGATTGAAATTCAATCCATCATTTTTGTTTTTCAAATATCGTGTTCTTCCAAACAACTAAACTTTTTTTTAGCACATCAATTCTAAAAGACAAATATTTATATATGAGTATAAAGAATAATTCACTTAAGATTTTGGCCATAACAAAATATAATCAAATTGATCGCGTACTTTGAAAATCACAGATATACAGTACATTTAAGGGTTTGGCTACTTTATTTACAATTATAATGCTCATTTATCTTAATCACTATAAATTTATTATGACATTTATTATATCTTTATATTTAATAAAAATAGTAGTTGAAAAAGTTAAGCCATCATAAATATCTGTAGAAACTTTATAAAAAAAAGGTCAATTTTAAAGATAAGTGCATCTTTGCAAGTCATACTTCTTATTCTCATTCAATGGCCAGTTTTCCTATAATCACTACATAATTAATAATATCACAATCTTAATTCTTTCATAAAATGAACAATTATTACTGTACGTAATCTAAAATATTTTTCCGCTTCAATTTAATCTCTTTCCTTTTCTCCAACTTTTTATAAATATTTTTCAAAAAATTGTATTCATTTAGTAAGATACAACATGAACGTTTTGTCTATTGCCAATATTTCATTATAAAACTTCATAATTATATTGCAAATAGAAAATTACATTTTTTTAAAATCTGGCATTACAATCTAACTGAAGTACGAAACAAATTAGATAATTTAATAAATCTAAATGTTAAATTTATTTATGAAGTTCTATTGAAAAGACTAACTAAAGCATAAAATTACCAACTTCTTTTTGACCGTAATACTTACTGCACTTAATTCTAAATGTATATTCTCATGAATTTCCATCTTCAGTTAATTATCTGGTTAAAAAAATTTTCTAACTTATCAGTAATAGATAAAAATCTTCATTACAACAAAAAACTATACCTAATTTTCAAACCTAAATTTCTTTACTGAGGCTTCAAATTTTTCTTTCGGCTATGAATTGTAAACATTATTGGCATCTTTCTATGACTTAGACACAGAATGGATAGAACATCTTTTCATGATCTCGGATTTAATATTATCTCCACAATAGATTAAAATGTCATAATGGCTTTATAAATCAATAATTTATTATTTTCTCATTGCAAATATTGTTAGATAGATTGATATGTGGATAGATAAGTGAATAGTTGAACACATATGTTTATTTAACATAGCTTATATTAGTAAAGAATTAATACTTGCTTAAAATTTTTTTCTTTAAAAAATAAACTTCCGAGAATGAAATGAATAAAAAATGTGAAGAGATTATATTAATGAAAAGAACTACAGGAAAGAAGAGCTGCTAGAAAGGTGGGGAAGGACCATGAAATTGGAACTAAAAAAAGATTAACATATAAAGATATTAAAAGTTAGTTTAAGGAATCCTGACTAATGTATTAAGTATTATTTTGAAAAGACAATAATTATTTGAAAGTACACAATCTGATTTACACACTCATGGGCAATATTCATATTAAAAATGTATTTTTTTATACAAATGATATGCAGTTTTTGAATTTTCTATGTATATAGTTTATTATAATAGCAGTAGCATTTTGATCGGATCTTCTCACTTGCGTAATATGCTTAGCTCAATAACAGTTAATGTTGTTAGAGAAATGAGGTAATAGAAAACAATACTTTTTTTTTACAAACGCCTTTATCAGTACCAACTACAAATGAGCTATCCTATTACTTAATGAAAGATGAGATTCAACACGAATGTTAATGCTACGATACTTAGAAGCAACCACATAAACAAGAAAATTAAAAAATTGTATACATGTGTAAGAAAATTTAAGGATGATTGGTCTAATTAAGGGTCAAATAAAAGAAAATCAGAATTTGGTTTCTTTTTAATTAAACTATATAGAAATTATAATAAAAAAGAATTTAAATGTTATCATGCTCTCAAAGAATGCAATGAATTTTGGAAGGCATTACTTATCCAAAAAGCCATATGATTTTAAAATTCTTCCTAATCCACCCAATTTCATAATATATGAATTTTTTCTACAGTACAGGCTTACTTATACCTGCACTCCAATATGTAATATATGGGGTGTTTGAACTCAGACTCACACGGCTCAACTATCCACGCTATCTTATACTGCTAACACACCTGATCACACACGTCAAATATAAATAATTACCAATATACATATTTCGTGCTAAACCAGCACTCGTCAATTGGTTCAGATTATCATCACACATATACAATCAATGCTCAGCTTATATTATGATAGCCAATCTTCATACTTTAATGGACGTGCTTCAATCCACTCCAACCACAACTCTTCAACCATCCATTTCATTGAAAATCTGATGATGGAATGCTCAAAGCCCACATTGGTGCCAACCTTATCATCCTATCTACGTTGACCAGAATTCACTCTGACCCCTCATGTACAGAACATAATCCATTTACATATATATATGATGGATGGGCAGATCTTACAGCACTATTTTAATATATGAATTTTTTTTACAGTACAGGCTTTTCCATATCTGCACTCCAATATGTAATATATAGTGACTTTGTATTTGGCAAAAACATTAAAACACACAGTTTGAATTCTCTGATAAAATATTTTACAAATTATGATAATTACTTGGAAATAAAAGTATTAATTCTATTAGCTAAATCTATTGAAAATATGTGTGTTTGTATATATGTATATTAAAGATTTTCACAGGTTACAGATATAAATGAAATGTTATCCGGATACTTATATAAATATATACCTGACCGAAATAGTACCTGGATAACATTTCATTTATGTATATTATGATGCTGTGATCACGATAACATTTATCACTGGAAATAATTTGGCAATACCTGTCATCAATTTTTAAGGATTTTTTTCCAATAACAATACTTACTCATGAGAAACTGTCTATTGTATTCTGGTCCAAGATAAAAATAACTTTTACTGAAAGGTGACAATTTTAAAATAATGTTTTATAAACAGAGCAAAACTCTCCATACAGTATTGCCACCTGTGCTAAACAGAGTAATCAATAGATGCCAGAAGGCTTGTACATAAAATCCCTATCTAATGCCTACTCATCCAATATCCCCAGATTAGTTTCTGGCTTGTGGCCTTCGTCAGTGAGGAGCTTTGGATCTGAGAGCACTGCATCTAGATCTTAGGATCTAATGCAACCCTCTAGCAACCACCTTTTATCTCTACTTAACTACAAAACTATGAGAATGAAATTGAAAACACAAAAAATATTTTCAATCTAAGCTCAATAGCTTATATAGTCAAATCGGTCTGAACTCAGTTCAGCACCCATACATTTTGGTGTCTTTGGCTCTTTTACACCCATACCCCCCCCTCTCTTTTTGGGGGGGGTTGTTTTAACCCCTTTTCACACCCTCACACCCCTTTTCCTATACTAACATTTTTTGTTTATAAAAACAACACAACCCTCCCCTCAGTATTGCCCCCTCTCAAAACAAATAAATCAAAGGTGTGGGAGGTGTGTCCATAATCCCCTTCCTATCCTCTCCTCCCCCCTCCCCCCTTTTTTTTTTTTGTTTTTTGTTTTTGTTTATTAGGGGGTTGGGATTTCTGCAGCCCACTCTATCTTTCTCTTTATAACTAACCCCACCTCCCCCCTTCTAAAAAAAAAAAAAAAAAATATGACTATATAAGAGTTCAGACCCATATGACTATATAAGCTATTGAGCTTAGATTGAAAATATTTTTTGTGTTTTCAATTTCATTCTCATAGTTTTGTAGTTAAGTAGAGATAAAAGGTGGTTGCTAGAGGGTTGCATTAGATCCTAAGATCGAGATGCAGTGCTCTCAGATCCAAAGCTCCTCACTGATGAAGGCCACAAGCCAGAAACTAGTCTGGGGATATTGGATGAGTAGGCATTAGATAGGGATTTTATGCACAAGCCTTCTGGCATCCATTGATTACTCTGTTTAGCACAGGTGGCAATACTGTACGGAGAGTTTTGCTCTGTTTATCAACAATTAATGTGATAGTATAGGAAATGTTATCATGTGATGAATAATGTTTTATCTTATCAAAAATATTTTCCATATCAATATACATATCTATATTTTCATTACAATGAAAACTTATTGGGACAGAATCTTGTATCATCTGCACTTGATATATTTCATTAAACTAAGCAACTAATTTTGAGATTCTAACTAATATACCATCAATGCCATAATGATGTTCTTCATTAGATGAATCCCAATCTATTTGTTACATTATCATAAAGTACATATATATTCAGTTGTCTTTTTACTATTTCTTCTAACTTCAAATTTTCTCATTTAATATTAGTTCTTCAAATTCATGTAATCTTTCTTTATTTGAAAGAGATCTACAGTTTGGTAGCTAAATAAAAGATCATCACAGAATGACAGTCTACATCCCCGCATTAATAATAATAATGATTAATTAACAATAATTATCAGACAATTAGATTATAAAGAAAATAATTTCCATTTATCTTTCATTCAATCACCTTTTATTGCATATATAATTTTTAAAATCCAAATACTTTCTTATTTCAACAAAAGTATCACAGACAATAAGAATATGCATGCATAAAAATGAACGCAATTCTAAAATGTTCAGAATAAAAATGAATCAATAAATTTCATTATAATAATTCTTTTAATATTTATTTAATGAGATATATAAACTTTATCCCTTTTCTACAATTTTATTTTTTCATTTTACATTCAAAACTAATCTTTATGTAAACATTAAAAACTAAACTAATCAATAAATAATCAAAAATACCCCAAATTCACAACTCAGACTAACCAAGAAAATAAACTCTAAAGCACAACCAATGGTTTCATTGCTACAAGCAGACTTTTCAAGTGTAAGGAACTATAAATCTTACCTCATCTAAATAATAGATATTCCTTTTATATTCATAAATAAATTTGTAAAACTAAATAAAATTTTCTTTCAAAAAACTGTTCAAAATATATATTTGTAAATTCAAAACTAAATTCCGATTCTTAAACAACTTTCTATTCTTCTTAAAATTAATAATACAACTCCTAGGAAAAACGTTAAATTCCTTATTCTCCTAATATCATTCAATGAAAAATTATTAAAAACTAAATCCCACAAAATACACATCTAAATGAACAAAAAACAATAAAACATACACAATATTACAAAACAAACATATATATAAATAAATGAATACAAACATATACTATTCCAACAACATTAATGCAACATATAAATAAATACAAATATATAAAAAATAAACCAATAACCTACACGTTATATTAGCCACACTACCTTAAATGTAAAAAATCTTGTCAAAATACAAACATTAAAAACAAAGTTAAACTAGTCAATAAATAATCAAAATTACTCAAAATTCACAACTCAACCAAACTAGTCAAAAAAATAAACTTTAAAGCATTTCACTGCTACAAACGAACTTTTAAAGTGTAAGAAACTACAAAATAACATATTTAAATTAAACATTACCCATAATTCCACTTATATCCCATAAACCCTTAATATTAAAAGAAACCATTGGTTGTGCTTTAAAGTTTATTTTTTAACTAGACGGGTTGAGTTGTGAATTTGGGGCAATTTTGATTATTCAATCTTAAATACTTCTTCAATCACGTATTTTAAATTTCATTACTTATTACAGAGTATTGCTTCTTCAATTTTGTTTCATACTTATTTTTTAACACTGAGTAAATTGTTCATTCATTTCATTTCCGATAATATTTTATGATCATTATATCATCACACATACTGTGGGATATTGCTAAATTTGTACAATGATTTTTCCCTTTAACTTAAATAATATAATTTTTCATAAAGAAAATAATAATAAATTATAAATTTTTAGTCAAGGAATAGATATTTCTTTTTTTAAAAAAAAAAGAAAACTAATAAACAAAATTCATCATAGAGTATGAAAATCCTTTAATCCTTTCACTAAAATTAATACACAATTTTTTCAGATGAAAGTTTTTTAAGCTAGTCATTCAACTGGATGGTCAAATATTAAAATAAATAAAAAATGTAATCTGTTTAAACTAAATGTTTCTTATAGATGTAAGGATTCAAATTCCTCTACTCACATATATAAAAAATATTCAGTTTTAGCAAGCTCTATCTACCTTAGAATTACATATTGCTTGGGAAGTAGATTACATCTTAATATAAGTTGAGCCCATTCCTCCTATTGGTACATATGGATAAGTAATGGTCTGATAATGTAAGAAGTTAGATTGATATAATGTCTACATGGATATGACTACAATATCAAATCCAATAAGGGATTTGTGCTTTCAATCGTCTCAATGAAATGGGCAATTGAAGGGTGCCCACTAAAATTTGATGAATTGCTCTCTTAATATAATCTGAGCACTAATTATAATATATATGTGTGTGTGTGTGGAAGTTATGATCTGGCCCAATTGATGAGTGCTGGTTCTACAAAAAATGTCTATTGAGAATCATGTATTTTGTTTTTCATGTATGTGGTCATGTGTATCGGTTGCTTGAGATGGAGTGGAAGATGAATAGACTGTAAAATTCTGAGTTTAAATTCCTCTACTTACTTAAAATAAAAAAGTATATAAGTAAGAACATAGGATTTAACAAGAAAATGAAAACAGAAAAAGTTATTACAATTGAGGAAAATTATGTATAGTCAATAGAACACAATTGTTTAAAAATGTACAAAATATAAATGCTAGAACTTTAACCCAACAAAATGTAGAGAAATTTATATACTTTCACGAATAATTTGTTTTAGAAAGCTTTCTTTTTTACTTAATTAATTTTAGGAAAATCTTTCTAAATGGACATTTTAGTATATCTCAAATGTAGTATTATTTTTTATTGTTTAATATTACAAATGTAGTATTATTTTTTATCACTTTATTAAAAAAAATTTCTTTCCAACAATTGTTTCATAAATATATGTTTATGTAATTATTAAAAAAAAACTAACTTTTTTATTCTTTAGTGAAGACAACAAAACTTTGAAGCATATAAAATTTCAGTATATAGAGTTATCATCTACTGAGCATAAAACAAACACAAGAACACATGAAAAACTCTGTTGACTTTTTCACTTTTCTTTATGGAGAAATGTTGACTTGCAAAAGATGCTTAAGACTATGTAAGTAATAGAGATGTTATTTTATTCGGGTGGTGATAGATCAATTAATGGAGTTGGGATTGCTGTTGGAAAGAGAATTTGGAATAGTGTGGCAAAGGTTGATGGTATTGACAATAGTCTGCTGATGATGAGAATAAATGCAACTCCTAGGGACTTGATGATCATACAAGTTTATATGATGACTACTAGTCATGTTGATATTGAAATGTGAGAAATTATCCAATAGGGGGGAGGGGCGTGGATGTATATTGCCATTGGCTATAACCTTGATAATATGCATGTAAAATGCGATAGTTGGGACCTCTACAGGTGTTTTAACCACAAGCTTACGCTATGGAAGAAAAGCTTGTGGTTAAAACACCTGTAGAGGTCCCTACTATCGCATTTTACACGCATATTGAGGTTGTGCGTGTAAAATGCGATAGTAGGGACCTCTACAGGTGTTTAACCACAAGCTTACACTATGGAAGAAAGCCTTGTGATTAAAACACCTGTAGAGGTCCCTACTATCGCATTTTACACGCATATTATCGAGGTTATAGCCTCAGTAAATATTACTTACGTAATTAATGTGCGTTTAATAAATTTATAATTGCCATTGGGTGATTGGAATGCTCTTGTAGAGGAAAGGTAAGAAAAGAAAAATTGTTGGAAATTATGATATTGAAAAAAAAGAAATGAAAGAGATATCTGGCCTGTGCAATTTTGTAATGAGAATGGGTTTGTGATTACAAATACTTGTTTTAAAAATCATATAAGAAGATTGCATACATGGAAAGCTCCAGGTGATGGAAAACATTATCAAATTGATTATATATTAATTCAGGATATATACCAGAATGCTATTAAAGCTTTGCCTACATTGTTTGGTGCTTATGTAAATTCAGTTCATAATTTGGTTATGGCTAAATTAAAGTTGAGTTTAAAAAGAATTAAAAGGAAACTATATGTAAGATGGGGTTTAGATAAATTGAGAGAAATGGAAAAAGGAAAATTTGGTTTAATATATGAAAATGCAATAAAAAGGATTATTAAAAATGAAGAATATATTAATAGCCCTGATAAGTGTTACTGTAGAATTAAGGAAGGATTCTTAAAAACAGCAAAAAATGAAATAGGGGTTATTCAGATATGGAAAGCTAAACGATTTTGGTATGTTGGAAAAGATGGAAGTATGAAGCAGATGGAAAAATGTAAATACTGAGGAAGGATAAAGTGCATATAGAAAAATTAATAATGAGCTAAAAAGGGGAATAGATTTAGCAAAAGAAAAATGGCTGGAGCAAGAATTTAAAGAGATAGAAAATGTTTCAACAAGTGAAAAAAAAAAATCTGGTACTTGATAGAATAAGAAATGTCACTTGGGAGAAAAAGTCATATATAGCCAATGAGCTTGCAGATAAGAATGGAAAGAGATTAAACGATAGCAATAATATATTAAAAAGTTGAAAATATCTTCAATGACTATTTAGAAAAGATGATAATTTAATCAATTATGAATTTGAAAATGAAGAACATATTGAAGTAGATGATAAAAAGTATGGACAGATTGTCAATTGAAGTAATAAAGTCAATTACACAAATAAAGAATGGTGAGAAATAGGAGAATTTACTATGAATGAAATAGTTGGGCTTTGCAACTTGGTATATAATAGTAAAGTCTGACTGGAAGATTTTTTAAATGTGAAGTGTAAAGGACAATAAGTTTGTTATCTCATGCTTCTAAAGTTTTATTGAGAATTTTAACTCAAAGAATTTATGAGAAGGTAGAGCATTATGGTGGGGAAGAACAGTTTGGTTTTCAAAGAGAAAAGTATAAGAGATGCTATTGGTGTTGTTAGAACAATTGCAAAGATATATTGAAAATGATAAATGAATTGGTATATGTTTTGTGAATTTGGAAAAAACATTTGATAAGAATAATTTGGAATAAACATGTGATCATTTAAAAAAATAATGGAGTATTTTGGAAAGAGAGAAGATTGATTTGGGATATGTATACTGGACAAAGGATAAAAATTAAATTGGGAGATGAGACTGAAGAAGTGAATATAGAGGAGTTAACGCAAGGATGTCACCTGTTCTTTTTAATATTTATTTAGAAAACATGCTAGATAATTATTTATACTGTGAAGTAGCAAATGTTGGAGGTGGAATAATAAAATGTAAGATTTTCAGATGATATGGCTCTTATAGCTAAGGATGAAAAGTGTTTTCAGAATATGTTGAATAAATTGGAAGAATCTATGGAATGAAGATTGTTGAGAAGACTAAGTGTTTATGGATAGGGAGGAATGCAAATTGAAATCTATGATAGAATAGTTCAACAGGTAAAGGAATTTAAATATTTGGTAGTTGGTTGAGTGAAGATGGAAGAAATGAAAATGAAGTTAAAAGATTTTAAAATAGCATTGGCAAAGGAGGCATTTATTAAAATGTAAAGAAAATATTTTGTGGAACTTTCAAGAGAGAATTAAGAAAAAGATTAATTAAATGCTATGTATGGAGTGTACTATTATATGATTGAAAAATATGGACAATGAGTAATAAAATTAGGAACAGATTGGAAGTCTTTGAGATGTGGACGTGAAGAATAGAAAAAAAAAGTTGGACAAATAAAGTAACGTTTTGAAAAGTCTAAATAAATAAAAAAAAGATTGAGAAAATCAGAAAGAGAAACTGGATTAGATATATATTAAGAAAAAATTGTAATTTAATGAAAAATGTTTTGAAGGAAATGGTGAATGGAAGTAAGAAGGGACAGAAAAGAGTGATATTATTGGATAAGAGATGGAAAGAGTTACATGGAATTGAAGAGCTGGGCAATGAAGAGAAAGGAATGGAAAAAATGGATGAATTGATGCTGTGACTACTCTCTAGACCTATCTATGGGACAGAATACTGTTGATGATGACCATTATAAATAAATAAAAAATAATCAATTGTATTTATATAACTAATTTAAACAAAAATTGAAACAACTGAAATACAGGCTTATTACATATCTGTATCAATATATGTAATACATAGGGTATATGAGCACAGACTTTCACATGATCCATCACTCTATCTCATAACACTTATACACTTGAACACACATATGTTAAAGAGATAAATAATCACAAATATGCACAATTCATGCTAAAACAGCAATCATCAGTTGGTCCAGATTATCATCTTTACACATATATGCACTAAGTGCTCAGATATATATTAAGATAGCCAATCTTCATACTTTAATGGACAGGCTTTAATCCACTCCACACTGTAACTGTCATCAGATTTTCAATTGGAGGACGGTTGAAGAGTTGGAGTGTGGAGTGGATTGAAACCTGTTCATTAAAGTATTCTGAAAATAGTTTTTATTATATTTCTATAAAGTTACAGTACAGACTTCAGAAAAATTTGTCTAAGTTCTGCACTTTAATTCTACTATGAATGCCTTAATGTTATTCATTCTAAATATGTTTAAACTATTGAGTCGCAATATCATATTTATACTATAAAACGCATACACACAGTATATAAAAGAATTAATCATTGTATTGCATTTATTTATATACATATGCAGTTCCTTCTTTTGCATAAGTCCTTTCTATAACATTTTGAGCCCATTGCAGAATTTTTTTTTATTATAATTGTCAAGTATTATTTATAAAAATTAACAAATTTATCTATTTGTATTTAGTACTATTTTTTTTAAAAAAATAAAATCCTCCCCACCCTAGTAATGATAAGATATATATGTTTAAATTATTTTATATCATATTTCACAGTGAGATTTGAAAATAGCACTTCAAAGGTCAATACAATGCTGGGAGAAAGATTTAATAATAGGAAATAAAAATATTAACACAGAGGGCACAAAAGTTTGTGCATAAAATCCTTAAAATTTTACGATAATGATTTCGGAAGAAATGCTTAACAAAGTCTCAGTTAATACAACAGGCATAAAAACTTCTAACATTTCGTCAATCGTTTATGGATTAACATCTCTGCATGTACGGTAAAGTTTCTAACTTCGTCTAAGGAGAAGTCATTTAACATCACATCTCATATTATTTTTAATACCAATTCCATTCTATTTGTTTGTCTTTTTCTAAGAATTATTTAGTACAATAAACATACTAGGTTATAAAAAACATTCAATGAATATTAAATGAAATATAACGTTATTCTGTATTATTATTTATAAACCTCTAATAATTCTGATAAATCGTGATTTTTTCTCAGACATATATTTATCATTGCACTGACTTTAATTTCAGCAAAAATTGTTTGTTTTTTTCCCCTACAGTCTAACATATTTTAAGGCTACCTATTGTAATAAATTGCTCTTTAAATATACGCTGTATTTACCAACTATTTTTAATATGTATTGCAGTACTGTATTTAGTTTCTAAACGCATGAGTTAGTTTAGGATTAGATACTTTTTTAGTTAAAAGTATGTCGTAAAATATTTGACATAAATATATCTTTTAACTATCACTTAATTATAAAATTATTTTTTGTAGAAAGTTAGATATAAACATATATATTTATATTTCTCATAGCACGAAAGAAAAATAATATTTTAAAAATAATTTATGAATATAATATTTTCGTTGCTATTTAACGACAATTCATTAAAGATGGCGATAAGTAGAAGTGGTAATATTTTAGTTCTTTATTTATTTCTCAAAAATAATTATGACACTAACATATAACATGCATTTCAGTCTTTTTTTTTTTTTACTTCTAAAAATATTTGTTATATGAGAGAGAGGACTAAATAGGATTTACATCAATTAGATTTAATCGTTTGGATAATGATTAATATTATAGGGAATTTAGCATCAACAATTCTATTATTACTAAATCCTATTAATATATTGACCGAAATTAATTAATCTTTTACCTTAACATAATTTTTTATAATATATGGTAGTATTAATTCAACGAATTACTTTTTATATAGTATCTACGGTACCGTATCTACTCCGTATGCCTATATTTCATATTAAGTAAAATGAAATTGTAACAGGCAAAACTCTTAAAATGAAATTGGATATATATAATTTGAATAAAAACATATAAAATTTGACATATTTTTTATTCTTGAAGAAAAAATATATTGCGTATGATAGTAAATGGAATTGGAGAATTAGTAAAAAATTATCGTTTTTACGTTATACAATTTAAATGAACTTTTAAAATATGAAGTTGGTAGAAATTATTGCTGTGAAATATATTGTAGACTAGTTTTACGCTAATCGATGACAGAATAAAATCCTATGTGTTTTTAAAATTAACCTGGAAATTTGGATATGGCATTAGCCGAGCTTATAATAAATCGATCGTAAACTTGAGTAATACCAAATCCAAATTTCCAGATTAATTTAAAAAACACTTTGGATTATATTCTGTCATCTATAGCCTAAAAGTAGTATTTGGTTTTAATATTGCATTATCGGTTAATGTCCAGTTATTACTCAAGTTTACAGTAAATATCAATAGGATAGAGTTAATAGATGTTGCTGCTTTGAATCTTATGTTGTTTCTCATTATTATTTGTCCTTTTTACAGAGAATATTATTGCAAAGCAGAAATAACTACCTCTCATTGATTTATATATCGTCAAAATGTAAGCTTAGTTTTTAAATTATGCAGTGAATTTTGTCTCGTTTTTTAATTTATGTGTAGACTGAATGTTCTGCAGTCACCATTAATATATTCAAAGGATGAAGAATGAGTCGATTTTTAACATCCTTTGAGCATTAAGTGAAATATTAGTTTTTTAATAATTGTAATAAATATTTAAAAGATAGATTGGTATTATTTTGTCTTTTCATTTGGCTTTACATAACTCAGTGGGAAGTAGTGACTTCAGCTTTGCAATTACAGATATTTGAAAGTTATGATTATTTATTACAGATAATATTATAACTGATTTTCTAAACTTACTTAATTATTCATCTTCATTCTAACAATAATAATTTTAATCAATTTGTATTTTCTCATTGTTTAACTTCCTTACCAGCTTAGTTTTATTCATATATTGTTTTTATAGCACTATTTAATTATAGGATTTTATTATCATGTTATTTTTTTATTTTATAATAATCTTCTGAAGTTAATGTTAATAAATATCTTTTATTTAAACTAGACTTAAATGTTTTATTTTATTGCATTTTACTTTTTGAATAATAGATTTGTCTTTTTTTAATTTGTTTCCAATTGAATACAGTATTATAATAAAAAAAACAATAGAATGCACTTTATTTTTTACACATTTTATAAAATTTGTCTTTTACGAGAAAGTGCAACTTCCTTGATTACATCAATCTTGCTAGTAATTTCATATAACCACTAAACATCACATGATCACCATTTCTTATGCTTGCTCACAGGCAAAACTCTCCATGCAGTAGTGCCACTCAGCGCAAGCCAGAGTTATATTGGATGAGTAGGCACTAGATAGGGATTTTATGACAAGCCTTCTGGCATCCATTGATTACTCTGGCTTGCACTGAGTGGCATTACTGTATGGAGAGTTTTGCCTGTTTTAATCTCATACGTAAACAATTTTAAAAAGATTATTATCATGTTTAAGTGTAAGATTACTAATATCCAGTTGAACAGTAAATAGTATCAAATAAGTGGTATGAGTATCATCGATAGAACCAAAATCTACAAACTTATGAATTTATCCGCAACTTTTAATTTTTTTAATTAAGAAATGAATCAATTATGAAAGATTTAAAATCGTTTTGTTTTGTTTTTTCCTGCATCGCAAAGTTTTTCTTGAGATGTCTGGTTATTGTCGAAATCAAATAGTTTTACATTAAGCCAATAAACATTACATGATCACCATTTCTTATGCTTGCTTGTAACTGTTATTAAAACAGGCAAAAACTCACTATACGTATTGCCACACAGCAAGCTAGAGTAATCAATGGATGCCAGAAGGCTTGGGCATAAAATCCCTATCTGGTGCCTACACATCCAATATCTCCAGATTTGTTTCTGGCTTGTGGCCTCATCAATGAGTCTGAGAGCAGACTAGTTTCTGGCTTGTGGCCTTTCTCAGTGAGGAATCTTGGATCTAAGTGCACTGCACCTAGGTGCAGTGCTCTCAGTTCCAAAGCTCCTCACTGACAAAGGCCACAAGCCAGAAACTAGTCTGGGAATATTGGATGAGTAGGCACCAGATGGGGATTTTATGCACAAGCCTTCTGGCATCCATTGATTACTCTAGCTTGCTGTGTGGCAATACGCATAGTGAGTTTTTGCCTGTTTTAATAGTTTTATATTAGCAGTAGTGTTATAAAGCTTTTCATTTCTTTATTCTTCCTTGTATGATTTGTAGTATATAAATAATTATATTATTCACTAATATCTCAAAAAGATTATCATATCTGAATGAATCTTATATAATTTCGGCTTTCAAAATGTTCTGGAGTAAAAGACATAGTTTGCTCAGATTTTTAGTTTCAATAATATATATTTGTTAATTATTAAAGAATACTTTATAGCTATTTGTTTTAATCAAAAAAATATGCTTTAAAATATATACAAAAAAAAATTATTTTGAATTGAAATTTCTCATTGCAAATCAACTTTTGACCAGAAATTATTTGAGTGTGATAGTAAGAGTGGCCAACTTGAGCTAAGGATTCAAGGATCACGTTCTATCTTAGAAAAAAAACTGAATTTGATTAATTGATTGGAATTGTATACTTAGGGCTCAAATGTCACTTTACCTCTTGTGCAACTGTCCTTATTGCCTTTTGAGATTGACAGACTTAAAAGCTAATCTTGGATCAGTTCTCATTTGTGTGTTTTAAAAAAATAAATCTATTTGGTTATTGATTAGAACTGTTTTAAACTTTCACTTGGGTACGCAAAAATATTATGATTTCCTGTGTAATTAACTTTTTTTTTTTCTATTTTCTTAACGTAATTTGTTTAACAATTTAATTGCAGAACATCCTGTGCAGTTTGGCATAGTTGTCCGACTTGGGATCGGGAAGTCCCAAGATTGACCTGGCATCCAAACTTTTTATGATCTCCTGAGCAATAAAGCCATATGTGTTTTTTTTACCCAGCACATTTTGGCATAGTTGGTAGATCTTCATCTTGATATTGGGAGGTCTCAGGATCATTTCTGCTGCTCCGTCTTTTTAAGAACTTTGCAATAAAGGCATTAGCATTTTTTTTTTTAAATTTCAGGATCATATATTTTAATAAGCCCCAATATTATTAGATATAGGAAATATAGGTCATTTGATGTTTTTAGAACAAAATTTGTTTGAACTTCTATCTAAGAACCTTTAGCTTTCAGTCTGCTATTCATCTGTTCTGTGTTTCTTCTTATGTGCTACATTTAGAGTGATGACGGAGTGACAGACTTGAAAACTGGAAATTTCTACATTAAATCAATCTCGTGCTTGGGAAGCATAGAACTTTCCTGACAACTATTTACTTAATTTTTTATTTCTTTTTTGTTGTTGGTATTAATTATTTTTAATATTAATTGCTTGACAGAAATTGTCCTAACACACTCATATCTAAATTATATAGCAATTTGCACAATAATAAATATGAATTAGTTACCGTAAATCACAGTACCGCTATGAATATGAGGCAAAAGGCCTCGAAAGCGCTTAGCGTGTAATAATTTCTGTGTATCTTTATAGCTTCTCATTCAAGTGTGTCATACGCTTTGTTAATTTTGTAAAATAAAATGATCAAAATGATAACCATTATTTTAAGCAGCAAACGATTCAAGAATATGACTTCAAAGAAATCATCTACTGGATATTAAATAAACTCATGTGAGTTCATTGGTATTGCATCATATTTAAAAACCTAAGATGCTGAGGAACTCTCACTACAATTCTGTTACTAATTAAATATATTTTAGATATGCATAGTCATAAGCTTTTGTTTGGTTTCTTACATTAATTTGAAGCCCATGTGCATTGGTTTTCAAGAACATTTAAGACATATTTGAAGGCTATTATTTAATAAAGACATCAACATTTATTGCCAACCTATATAGATGTATTTTTTACCATGCAGAAGCAAAGCTGCTACTAGATAAAAAATGAGAATAGATTTAATTATATAAAAAATAGAAAGAGGGAGCTACTAAATATAAAGAATTTATAAGTTTTTATATGAGAGATGCAAAAAGTAAAATGAAAATGCTTGGTAGGTTGCAAGTTTATGGATAGTAAAAGAATAGCCAAAATAGTGTTAATTGGGTTATGAATAAAGGACAGGTAACAAGATGGGTGAGAAAGATAATGCGGTATGCAAAAGATATGGATAAAGAATTTATATCAGTATACTTGTATAAAAGGTGGGATGATTGTGTTAGGAGGATTGTTGAGTGTTACAGTGGTAAGGAATGGGATAAAAGAATAGATGCATTAATAAAGAATGGGAAGTTGGAGAGATGGAGAATTAGTATGGAGGGTAAGAAGAGTTTAAATATATATAGAAGTAAACGGAACATTGGGTGAGAGTTAATTTATGATAATAGTAAGGAAAGTATTTTATTGTTTAAGGCTCGAACGGGATTTTTAGCAACAAGAGAATATACATGTAAATGGAAAAGTATGAGTGATTTAGTGTGCAAATTGTGTAAGGAAGGTATAGAAAATATTAGACATCTGTTGATTGAATGTAAATGCTTGAAAGCAGAAAGGGTACAAATAATGAAGTTATGGGAGAATAAATATGAGCAAAGTGATTATACAGAAAGTGAGTTATTGGTTTTTATGCTGGGTTTGGGAAAAGATAAGGGGGATTAGATATAAAGATCATAGAATTGACAAAGATTATGTTGTGGAAATGGGATAGAGCAGATTATGGGAAAGCTTAGGGTGGGAAATGAAAGGGGAAGGTAAAGTGGCTAACAGGTTTTTTTGGGCATAGTTGCTGAGAGATTCCTGACTCCATTTAAGAAGTCACAGTACATCATCACATCACCTTAAAAGTAAAATGAAAATGTTGGTAGATTGCAATTTATGGATAATAAAAGAATAGCCAAAATAGTATTTAATTGGGTTATGAGTAAAGGGCAAGCAACAAGATGGATGAGAAAGGTAATGCAGTATGCAAAATATTTGGATAAAGAATTTATATCAGTATATTTGTACAAAAATGGGATGATTGTGTTAGGAGGATTATTGAGTGTTATAGATGGAGAACTAATATGGAGAGTAAAAAGAGTTTAAATATATATAGAAGTAAACAGAATATTAGATGCGAGTTAATAAATGATAATAGTAAGGAAAGTAGTTTATTGGTTAAGGCTCGAACGGGATCTTTAGCAACAAGAGAATATACATGTAAATGGAAAAATATGGGTGATTTAGTCTGTAAATTGTGTAAGGAAGGAATAGAAAATATTAGGCATCTGTTAATTGAATGTAAATGCTTGAAAATAGAAAGAGTACATATAATGAAGTTATGGAAGAATAAATATGAAAAAAGTGATTATACAGAAAGTGGATTATTGGTTTTTATATTGGGTTTGGGAAAAGATAAGGGGGATTTAAATATGAAGGCCATGGAGTTGACAAACATTATGTTGTGGAAATGGGATGGAGCAGATTATGGGAAAACTTAAAGTGGAGAATGGAAAATAACGTGGCTAACAGGTTTCTCTGGGCATAATTGCTGAGATATTCTTGATTTTGTTTAAGGAGAAGCCACAGTACATCACATCACATATCAGTATATTTGTACAAAAGATGGGATGATTGTGTTAGGAGGATTGTTGAGTGTTATAATGGTAAGGAATGCGATAAAAGAATAGATTTTTTTTAATAAAGAATTGGAAGTTAGAGAGATGGAGAACTGGTATGGAGAGTAAAAAGAGTTTACATATATAGAAATAAACAGAATATTAGGTGCGAGTTAATATATGATAATAGTAAGGAAAGTAGTTTATTGTTTAAGGTTCGAACGGGATCTTTAGCAACGAGAGAATATACATGTAAATGGAAAAATATGTGTGATTTAGTCTGCAAATTATGTAAGGAAGGAATAGAAAATATTAGGTATCTGTTAATTGAATGTAAATGCTTGAAAACAGAAAGGGTACATATAATGAAGTTATGGAAGAATAAATATGAAAAAAGTGATTATACAGAAAGTGGATTCTTGGTTTTTATGCTGTGTTTGAGAAAAAATAAGGGGATTTAGATATAAAGGCCATAGAGTTGACAAAGATTATGTTGTGGAAATGGGATGAAGCAGAATATGGGAAAACTTAGATTGAGGAATGGAAAATAAAGTGGCTAACAGGTTTCTCTGGACATAATTGCTGAGAGATTCTTGACTTTGTTTAAGGAGAAGCTACAGTACATCACATTAAAAGTTTGAATAGATAGCAGTTAAGATTTGAAAATATAAATAGAAGGTGGATATAATATATATAAAAAATAATCTGGACCAACTGATGATTTCTGGTTTAGCATGAAATACGTATATTGGTGATTAACTATCTTTTCAACATATATGTGTTCAGGTGTATCAGTGATATGAGATAGAATGGTGAGTGGTGGGTCATGCGAAAGTCTGCTCATATACCCTATATATTACATATATTCATACAGGTAAACAATACGCTTGTATTTCAGTTATTACATAATAGAGATGTCTGCCCATCCCTTGTGTATGTATTAAATGGATTATGTCCTGTACATGAGGGGTCAGATTGACTTTAGGTCAACATGAGTGTGACAAAAATCTCGGCCTCATGGTGGCCTTTGAGCATTCCATCTTCAGATTTTCAATTGGATGGACGGTTGAAGAGTTGGAGTGCGGAGTAGATTGAAGCCTATCTATTAAGGTATGAAGATTGGCTATCTTAATATATATATCTGAGCACTTATTGCATATATGTGTAGAGAAGATAATCTGGACCAACTGATGATTGCTGGTTTAGCATGAAATTCGTGTATTGGTGATTATTTATCTTTTTAACATATGTGTTCAGGTGTATCAGTGATATAAGATAGAGTGGTGAGTGGTGGGTCATGTGAAAGTCTGTGCTCATATGCCCTATATATTAAATATAAGTTAAAGAAAGTTATACATATTAAATGTTAATATAATGAATAATAATGTAAAATATAAAAATATGTAATGTTAGAGTTAAATATTTAAAAAAAGTAATAATAATAAAATAATGAAAAATTAATGAAATAAATATATATATATAAATGATTATAGGAAGTATTGATTGATAAATATAGAATATAAAAAAAGATAAAATGTATATTATATATATAAAAAGATAATAATTATATAGAGAGATATATAAATAATGATTATAAGAATATATATAATGTAAAATTATATATTCATATGAATTTGTGTTCGTGTGTTTGTTATAGTTCTGAAGAAGATTGCTGGGGCAATCGAAACCGTCAATAGTGGATTGTAAAAAACATTGTAAAAGTAATAAAAAATGTAAATGATGTTAATATTATATGGATTTGGCAATGCAATAAGAAAGATAAAGTTATAATACTTCATAAATTAATTGATAATTGTCAGTGGTAGAGCGAGTTTCTAATGGATTCGTAATAATTTTCAAATTGTGAGGATAGTAATTATGATAACTTTCATTAACCTCTAGATAAAGCCAAGTTGTGAAGATAGCCGAAGTATGATTTTAAGAATAGCAATATGTCATCTTAATCAGCCTCTGACAGTTTTAGTTAATATATTACTAATAATTATTAAGTACAACAAAATTCATTATCAACTAATCACTTTTCTATGAGGTATCTCTTTGTGGTATTCATCCGCTACATTAATAAGTCAATAAAAGTATTCATTATTGCCATTTAATCAGCAAATTCATAGCGCTTATTATGGACTTTCTGAGTATTAACATTATAATCCTTTTTTAGAACAATATATAGTCACACATTCCTAGCAGTATCTAGAAGGGATTCAGAGGTATATTTGTTCTGCTCTATCACTGAACGTCTCACCCGCATGTATCAAGGTACATGCTCATATTTCCTGCAGTATTACCGATTGTCAAAGCCAGTAAATTATTGATTGGTCATTCATTTTGAAAACTGTCGTTACTAATATTTATAACTCCAAAGTATTTTGCAAGTTACAATATTTTTCTTGTTATGCTGTTTTATATATTTGGATAATTTCATTTCATTTGCAGCATTTTTTTTTCTAGTCAATACGATTTCACTGTCAAGTAATGTATATATTTTTAGTTTCTAAAGCTTTTAAAATAAATAATAATTATTAATTTAATTTTGTATTTGTTTCTTTTAATAGCTTTATCGGATTTATCCTTTGAGGAGCTACATAATCTCAAAGAAAAAGTAGGAAGCAAAGTGTAAGTTAAATTTTAACATTAAAATTAATAAAACGAAATATCCAAGCTATATGTATGTATGTTTATATTGAACTGTAAATATAACATTTTTACTTTTGCTTTTTCTATTAAATGATTTATAATGAAAAGCAATGTATTTTTGTTGAATATTTATTTCATTTAAAAAAATGTCATATTCAGTTCTATTAATTGATGTTTATAAGCAAACATATTTGATACAAAATTTTGCCTATATCAGACTGATTTCTGGAGAATTGCATATATTTTTGATCAAGTCTAGTAAAAATACTAATTTATAATCTTAGAATTTATTTTGATTCATTATAAGTTGTTTGGAAAAGTTGCTATATGTGTGTGTATATATATGTATGTGTATAGGTGCATGTATGTATGGTAAATTTATTATCTGAAGTCTTACTAAGCAAGCAGAATACTACGATCAATAACATTTGGTCGTAAACAGAATATTATGATCCATAATATTTGATCATTATTAGTAGTATTTCAGCATTTAAAATGCATGTGTTATGTGATTGGATGAGGAATAAGAGATACATGGAAATGAGCGATGCATATTTTTTTCCTGTGAATATTTGAACAAAATTCTGAAGCATTTGCATTGACAAAGATGTTTTTAATTATAGTTGATATTTTATTCTGTAATTTATAGAACGTTTTTAGAAGTGTAATAGAATATTATTTAGTATAGAAGATTTTCAGAAATTATTTGTGATTGTTTGACAAGCTTTGCAGAATATCCCCAACCCCAGACCTGTTTCTACTACTGACTTCCTCAGTGAGGTGCTAGGATATTTAAGCATTAGATTAAAAATACCAGGACAAGTGCAGCACTTTATCTAATGAATAGTTCTCCATTGGCCCGTCCTGATATTTTTAATCTAATGCTTGAATATTCTAGCACCTCACTGAGGAAGCCAGTAGCGGAAACCGGTCTGGGATTGAAGGATATTCTGCAAAGCTTGTTAAGAGCTTATTTGCGAGCTATATATAAAACATTTGTAATACAAGCTTATTAAATTAGGTCATGTGACACATGACTTGATTTCTTTGTAATTTGATTGACAAATTGTAATTCGTTTAAAAATATGTGGATCATTTGTTCGTTAGCTATTTTGCAATATTTCTTCAGCAGAATTTTTTTTTTTTTCTGAAATAATTCAACATGTATGGCTAATTATAGCACTTCAATGCATTCTGTTGTCTCCATATCTTGCTGATGGAAACTATTGACATTGCGTCTTTTTATAATGTCTGTGAAATAATCCTTATAACATAAGTAGGAAGTATGTCTTCTCCAAAATCATACTTAATTTTACTATAAAGCACTGTTTTGGGAAGTTTAAAATATTTTAAATAAATATTGTGTAACTCTATAAAAAGCATTTCCATTCAGTAGATTATCTCCTAAATAATAGAGTTATTTTGGCTTCTACCAATGAAGAGTTTCTAAATTTATGTCATTCGTTTTTTTTCTGTTGTTGAGTTATAATGAAGCAGTAGGTTCATAATTCTATGTTAAATGATGATCAGTTATTTTTAAAAGGTTAATTTTAAAAACGAGAAACAAAAAATAAATAAATAAAACCAAATAAAGACATTAAAAATCCACTCTATTTTGAAGCCTATTCAGAAAATCAAGAATATATTGGATTCTTCTATTTTCCAAGATAGTCTCCAAAAATGTATATATATATTTTAATACTGCTTCAGCAAATGATAATGTTAATATCAAATTCTATCAACTGCGATGGCTGTCTGTGGTGATAATTAGTTGTTGTTTTTCTTGCTGATCAATTAAAATTATCACCTTAAAAATTTGTTGCTTTTGGTAGGTTTTGAAAAATTTTGTAAAATGTGATTACATGCACACACTTAAAAACATAAAATAGTGATTGACTGTTTGTGTTCGTGTCATCCACATATTCTCCTAACTGTGATTGATATAAATTGTACCTTAAAATGAGATGAAGTTGCCTATTTTATTTCCTCTGAATAAATTATTACAATCAAAGCTAGATTCTTTTTCTACCAATAATTTTAGACTACTTAGAAAGTGTCATTTGAGTGAATTTTAGGTACATTGCTTCGAAAATATTTTTAATCTACTAGCAATATTCTATATAATAGATAATTATTTAGATTTTCTACACCTAAATATATTTATTCTTACTAGATAGTAACTATGTTTACCTTATCAAGTTTTGGACTCGTATATATTAAAATTTAAACTTATTAAGAAAGTATTGTTTTATGAATAGTAGAGTCATATCTGTAAGGAAGTTTCCTAAACTTGAATTTATATGTAGCATCTATTTCTGCAGCTTTTTGTATATTATGAATTCAAACAGGTTTTTTTTTTAATTAAATGATATAATAGCATTTGAGGACATATACCTGTATGCATCTCTCTCTATATATACATATATGTGTGTGTGTCTATACACATATTTGTTTTTTTATTATGTTAATTGTTTTATTTTATGCAATTTATACTTTCTATTGGTAATCAAATTTATTATTAATATATAATATTCGAATATGAACATACATTGAAGTACATTTTTTATTACTATGTGGAAATTTTCTTAATTTTTATACTAAATAAAATATTTAAAATTCAAAAAATTATTTTATACAAATAAATACTCTCATTAAAGACACGACTCTGGTGGTTTCAGAGTCGATAGAATTAGAATGTTATATTGACCATATCCAAATTAATATTGTTTCAAAAAATAAAGAAGCAGGTTTTTTTATTAATAATAAGGGACACCTTAACCATACACATTTATTTCACTAATCAACTCATGATTACAATTACTAACTATAATAATCATATTTATAAAACAGATAACATTGTCTTAAATGTAATATACGATGTATAAATAAAGTAAAGTGTAGTGCATATATCATATAATATTCAATTGACCAAACACTTTATTACTTTTACAATGCTTTATTATCCACCCTTTTCTTCAGTTAACAGTTTCGATTGTCCCAGCAATCTTCTTCATAATGTTTCTGAAGAAGATTGCTGGGGCAATCGAAACTATAAACTGCAGGAAAGGGTGGATAATAAAGCATTGTAAAAGTAGTAAAGTGTTTGGTCAATTGAATATTATATGATATACATTTGGCAATGCAATAGGAAACGGTGGTTATTATACTTTTTGTAGTGCATATATTTAGTTTATAAACTACAATTTTGATGTAATAGGTAATTATTTTGTCAAATTATTTCATTTCTAATTCATTTGTTAAATCATTCAATTTTAGATTTAATGCTTATAATTCTTGAAAATATGTCTCTGGTGTTATAAAGCAAAAACACTTTTTTTATGTTTAAATTTGTATCATTAAATCCTTGGAGATTTAATATATAAATTATATCACTGATTGATTTGCTCCAATCAGTCAATTTGAATAATAGAGCATATTCTACAATTACATATATATAATATAATAATCAATCTAAATAAAACTGAAACAAGCAACCAATTATATATAACAACATTGTGGACAAATAATTTTTTATGTTGGATATTTGATCATTATGTACATATATAATATATATATTTGTTATATACTGAAAGTTGACGATGTGTGAAGCAAAAGTTATTTCAACATAATATATATTTTATTATGACATTTGTATTTCAACCAAATTAAAGATCACAAATTTTTAATTTAAAGAAGAAAAAAGCAATAATATTATAATAAGGAATTATATTAAAAGGAAATTAAGAAAAAAAAAAATTACAGTAACTTTTACAAGCTAGATATATATATAAATTTATAAATAAATATTTAAAAATACAGTATTTAAAAGCTTACAAAAAATATATGTATAACCATCGCTTAGGAGCGCTTTCAACTAACTTGTAGCTTTGTCAACTATCACGTTAAAATGTCAGCTTTCCCATAATTCTATGATGTCAACTTTCCCATAATTCTGTGATCTTAATGTTTGCTGCTTGCCTATTAACCAAATGTTGCTTGTATTTACATATCAACATCGCCTCTTTAATTTTCCTTTTATTATTATTTCTTTCAGTTTCCAGTATTTTTACGTTGTTATAATTAAAATCAAAACCATATATACATGATTTATTATGGTCATAAAAGACAGAAGCTGATAAATTATCATTATTTTTAAAATTTTGTTTTGTATTTTGAACCCTTTTAAATAACAATAAGTGTTCCTTTGTTCTTTTTTCCAATGTGCACCTCGATTCACCTATATATCCACAGCCACATCCACATGTCCATTTGTAAATGATAAAATTTTTATTTGTAAATAAAGTTTTATCCTTTGCATTGTTTATTAATTTATTTAATGTAGGTGGTGCATAAAATGCAATATCACATATTTCTTTATAAATTTTTTTAATGAAACTTGCTTGTTGATTTGAAATATATGGTATTGATATCCACAATTTTTTATCAGAAGAATTAACACTATTATTATTTTTATATTTATAAGTAAAATTTTTAATAGTATAATAAACAGAATGATAATTGTATCCAATGTTTAACAATTCATTATAATAAGTTTCAATATTTTTAGTTTTATCTGATGCATATTTACAAAGGTTATCATTTCTAAATAAAAAGGATTTCAAACCTGCCATTTTATGTGACATTGGTACTTTTGATTCATATGGAATATATCCTCTTTTTGCTATTGGTTTAAGAGTCATATAGTAATCCAGTTTATCCTTGTTTCTGGTTATCTTGAGATCTAAAAATTGTATATATAGGTGAATCGAGATGCACATTGGAAAAAAGAACAAAGGAACACTTATTGTTATTTAAAAGGGTTCAAAATACAAAACAAAATTTTAAAAATAATGATAATTTATCAGCTTCTGTCTTTTATGACCATAATAAATCATGTATATATGATTTTGATTTTAATTATAACAACGTAAAAATATTGGAAACTGAAAGAAATAATAATAAAAGGAAAATTAAAGAGGCGATGTTGATATGTAAATACAAGCAACATTTGGTTAATAGGCAAGCAGCAAACATTAAGATCACAGAATTATGGGAAAGTTGACATCATAGAATTATGGGAAAGCTGACATTTTAAACGTGATAGTTGACAAAGCTACAAGTTAGTTGAAAGTGCTCCTAAGCGACGGTTATACATATATATTTTTATAAATTTGCGTATATTATTTTGAAGAAATACAGACATCGATTTATAATATTATATATATATGTGCATGTATATGTGTATTTATTTGTATAGTAAAATCAATTGATAATTGTATATATTTTTATTTTTACATAAATCAATTTATATATTACTGAAAATGTTAAATTAATTATCTCTTCACATTTAATATAATTATAATTCCAAATGATATTCATTATGATATAAGATAGATAATTTAAATACAATTTATCCATACCGCTTCAAACACTTTTTAGCAAAACTCTTTATTTGTACATACACCTACGTTTCGACTGACCTGTGGTCTTCTTCAGAGCTATGATATAATAAACAAAATAAAATAAAAAACATAACTATATAATAACACCATAAAAAATTTAAACAATAAAAAACTAAAAACAACATAAAATATATATGAAAATACTTAATTGTAAATTATTAGAGAAAATATAGTTAGTAATAAATTTGGCTGAACGTTTTCGAGGAACCGTTTATTACTAACTATATTTTTTCTCTAATAATTTACAATTAAGTATTTTCATTTTTACAAATAAGGAGAAATTAAAACCACATTTATTATATAAAATATATATATATTAAAAAAACTGAAATAAATAATCAAGCCCAAATAAAACAATATAAAATGAAATATACAGCATCAATAGAAACGTAGGTGTATGTATATGTACAAATAAAGAGTTTTGCTAAAAAGTGTTTGAAGCGGTATGGATAAATTATTATTTATAGGATATTACGGCAAAAATAAAGAAAAGTGTGATTTTGGTAGTAGATAATTTACATGCATTTTATTGGATTTGTTTCCATGAAAGTGATGATCTATTATTAGAAATATTAGTTATATTTGTTTTATTATTTATTTTGTTTTTGTGATTTTTTTTTTTTTTGATTCTTTATATTTCATTTCAGTTTTTTTTTTACAAGTATATATATTGTTTAATTTTGCAGATTTAATGAAGCTTTGTTTGAATCCAGAAAAAATACAGGCAGCAAGAAACAATTTAAAAGAAGTAATAAAAATAGGTATATTATTGTAGGAATTTATTTTTAATTATATGTTTAAATATTTGTATTAAACTTTTATTATTGCTATTTAAAATTCAATTATTATTATTTTTTTGTTTGTTTGTTTAAAAAATTATTTAGACCACTGGAAATGTCATCAAAAATACATGTTCCGAAAATTCGGCAAGTCGTACCTTACAAGAAAAAGGTATTTTTTTAAATTCATACTAAATATATTATACGTAAATGCAATTGTATATATTTATGCACTAATATGAAAAAGTTTATTATTTTATGATTAACACATCCATCTATCATATTCACAATGTGCAATTTAAATCTGAATGATACAAAACTTAAAAAGATTTTCATGTTCCAAAAAAAAAAAGTTAACCATCTCAAAGCTAACAAAGTCATCTATCTGATTATTGGTTAATAAATGAATTATGTACTTATTATTAGCTAGTGAATAAAACGAATAATAAAATACTAAAATTCTCATCTTTCTGCTGTTGACAAGTCTGATGAATAATATCTTTTTGATTGTCAAGAACTATTTTAAACCCACTTTATTCATTTCTTTCATAAGACATCCTTTTTTTAATCACTTGTTCTAAAAATATTTAGCTTTTTTCAAAGAAGGATTGTTTCGATAAGGATTCGTCTCCATAAAAAACCCACCATTTAAATGCCAAATGATTTTAGTTATTTTTCATTGAGAGAGATGTTGATTTTTCGATTAATGATTTTGTCTTAATTATATTTTACATTAGTGATATCAAGCCTGCCAGAAATTCTTTAATGCTATTGGTTAAGCACTTTTTTTTAGATTTGTGATATTTTTATCCGAATTTTCAAATCACTTATTATAAAGTTATGTATTTATGGTTTTACATTAAAACTCGCATCTCTCTCAATGTTTTTAAATAATTAGCTTGGAATATAATACTGAATTGAACTTCATATTTAATCGTAAAATATAGGTACAAATTATTTACCTGTTGAAAATTCATATATAGTAAAATATTTTAGAAAAGGGGATGAGTAAGAAGGAATAGCTATTTCTTTTTAATAAGCAAGATTTAATAAACTACAAAATATCATGGGCAAAATCTAAAAAAAAAGTTTTTTTAGTTGTGAAAATTAAAGCTACAATCATTATATTTGTTATAGTCGTGTGTATTTTGGAGATAAGGTGGAATAATATCACAGTAGTTTAGAGAAATTGAAGTAAAATAGAAAGAGTGGTATAAATTTGCTTGATTTTATAAACAGTACTACAACTGAACTAAAACATCAGGCCGATTACCAGATCAAGAATTTTTTGTGCAGCACACTGACTATACACATTGTAACATCTCATCCAACTAGCATTTATTTCTTCATCGTGTTATACTCAACTTAATACATATTGTACGATTGTTTTACCAAGGTATGAAGTGTTGATTCTTGCCCCCATTTAAAAAATTGTAAATTATACGCTCAGCTCTTAATAGGATTATATCAACTCTTCACATACATATACTTCCTCCCTCCTACTAATATTAGATATCTGCATTGTATTCACTATTTTTACAATCAGCAAATTGACTCTCATAATAACAATATATCTTAAATAATCACAATCTTCTTACGCCTTTTAAGCAAAAAACATTATTTTAATTACAGTTTCGACTGTTCCTCGCAGTCTTCTTCAGATCACATTCTATTTCTCTTCTCTCATAATAATAGCTAAATACTGTTTTACTGCCTAATATTATATGACCACCTGGGTTGACTATGAATAATTCATCTGCAAGAAGTATTATACATCTACTTTTGTTTCTTTAGTAATAAGAAGAACGAAATGAAATTGGTTTCCTGAAATTTGCTAATATTCATTTAGTATTACTCAGAATTCAAAATTTGATGCAAATTTGATCAATTTTAAATAATTAATGAATGGAAATTATATTATTTATTATAGGTGACATTTTCATTTGTACAACGCAAGATATTCCGTACTTATTTTCCTATTTTTTTTGTTGAAATAAATACAACTTTTGAAATAAGAGTTACCTTTTCATCTTCGATGAAACATTGATGATACTATTGAATCATGAATATGATTCTATGCACAGTTTTACTGATATATAGACTTCCTATCTGATCTAGTATCTATAAATGCAGCATAAGAAAATGTATTATATGGATAGTTTGGTATATTATATCATTCATGTCCATCCTTTGTTGATTGAAAAAGAGAGTCTTCTAAATATAGAACCTAGTCATCAAGTTAATCACAGCTAAACATTCATTTTAGAAAAGTTTTTCCATAGCTCACTAACAAGAATCCGTTAGGTTTGATGTGTCCTCACATTTAGTCATTAATGTAATTAACAGTGAAGAAGTTCAACTATTTCACAAAAGTTAGTACGGTTGCCGCTCATTCGTTTGAAATTAAAATTCTTTGTTTTCATTTTAAAATTACAGAAAACCAAATGGGTTATATATGTACCAATACCATCATTCTCTGCAGTTCGATTTCCTTTTTAATACAATGTATGGCACATTAAAATCGGCCAAAGTTTCGATTTTTTATTAATATTTCTAATAATAAATCCATTTATTTCTTTTTTTCTGTTCGATTTATTAAATTGTATGGAATAAATCTTTTTACGGCAAAATGTAATTGCAAAATGGATTCAACATGCTTCAAATATTTTGCAATTTCAATGCCTTCATCCTGAAAATAAATGTTAAGTTGTATATTATATATAAGTATTAATTTTAAATTTTTTTATTATTTGATTATTATTATTTTAGATTTTTCTTTATACTAACATGTCTATAGTATATAAATTATATTTGTAAATTAGACGATTATGTACAATGTAATTTTGGGGCTCTGATCCAAGTTTGAGGCAAACTTATTTTATAAGCGTAATGACCCTCAAAAAGTTTAATAATTTATTAGCATGTCTGTATTTGTATTAGTGTGTAGTAGCATGTCTGTTTGTATAACAAGTAATGATTTTAACTGCGTCATAAAATTAGGTTATTATAGAGCAGTGCAATATAAATTTTAAGACTGATTATCAGATGCACAGAAAGGTTGCAGTTGATGAAACAATCTCAAAATTTACTGGGCATAGTACCATGTGACAATATAAACTCTTAGAACCAAGAAAGAGGTTTCAAGTGATGGGTATGTTGTGATAGCCACAATGATTCTATATACCACATGGAATTGTATGCAGGCAAGAATCAAATCCAGATTCTTGCCTATATCTTGGTACCCATGCTGTGGAGTCAGTAGTTTTGCCATATCTTGCATCACATTAGTTTCAAGTCTACAGCTAACAATTGAGCTATATGCAAATAAATTATATCTTTGCGGGACAATAAATATAACAAGATAGCATCACTGGTACGCACAAAAAATATAAAATGAAGAGAGAAGACTCATTTTATCATTGCTACAGACAGTGACCTACAATTTCTAATTTTGGACAGACGAAGCTACTTGCTACAATTACAAATGCATATCCCCCTTCTGGAAATGATTTATTTTGTACCTTTTATTAGGAAGAATCTTTTTTTTCTTATAGATGCCTTGAGATTTGTTAACTTTTGGGATACAAAAAAATATGATGAATTCTATGGTTCTTGTTTTGTAAGTTTTGAAGCTTTGGATTATCTCGGGTAAGAAGTAAAATATATGGTTTGAATGAGAATTTTGTGAGGAATACCAAGAAATTATCAATGAAGATGTAATTTTAAAATTAGTTAATAATAAATTAGAAATTATGAACAAACAATAAAGTAATAATTTTTGGTACTAGTCTATTAGCCACTGCACGCCGCTTGATGGCTCTGTTGCTAGTCAAAAACCAATAGACATAATGTTACCAGGCTGATTTACAATTCTGTTATTATTTATTCAAAAATAAATAAATATAATGCTTTCACCTGTTTGTTTGTTTTTTTGATAGGGATTTATATTTATTTTTCTTAAAAACATTTTTTTTAAAAAAAAACTGCATTTACTTTTTTTTTGGAAAACGTTTGTTTCTAAATTACATTTTTTAATTACATTAGACATGTCAGTGCGTAGCACTGGAATGGGCATGGAGGTGGACCGCTGTTTTTGCCGATCCAAAGGATCTCCCAAAACATGCACTACTCTGATCGAACAAAAAAAATTATAAATATTAGAAACATTCCCAACGACATTTTGAAAACTATTTTTAAAAAATTTATGAAACATTATTTAATAAAAAGTAATGATTCCATTTTAAAATTACCGTCTGATCAAACCAAGTTTATGCTTTTAAAAACAATGACAAACCATAGCCATTTTAGTAGTCTCATAGCTGTTCTTGCGCAAAATATGCTTTTCGCATGATTTCTGTAAAATGCTGCTGGGACGTACACTTTTGCAATTCGTTTCACTTTGAAAAGATGTGTATGGAAGCGTGGTGACAGGTTTACAATTATTACTATCTAAAACTAGTCAGGTCGTGTAAAAAATCATTACTTCGAATGCACATGAAAACACTTATGGCCACTTGAATTCTACACACCCTCACTTGCTATTTGCACAGTGGTGCGAAGCACAAAAGAGGGCTGTAATATTTGTGTGCAATGCCATCTAGGCCTGCTTAACTTGTTAATATGAACAGAACTGTTCTATAGGCCGTGTAAACGGCATATTTCTGTGCTTGTGCATGGAATCATCAAGTGTCGTGCGGCGGTTAATCAACTAGTTTATCGGATATTGAAATTTTTTTTCCCTTACCTTTTTAATGGTAATCACTACTTTTCTTATCCTTATTTTTTCTTTAGTTTTTATAGTTTCTATCAATGTAAAGCTTTTTCCTCTAACATTATTAAAACTGAAGTTATTGTGAAAGTTGGTCTCAAATCAATTTTTTAAAAATTCATTATAGCACTAAACATCAGAAAACAATTAGATTACTGTTTTGTGCATCTGATAATACTTGCTTCAAACTGAATTGCTACAAATGAAGTTTGCAGATTTTAAGTGTCAAAGAAGAAAACTTTTGTAAAAAATATTAATAACCTCAAGGAAAAACTATTAACTTTTTATTTTACCAAAACAAAATTTTACACTAGTTTTCGGCAAAAGATTCTTACCCCTCCCCTAATGCTACAACTATCATCCATTTGATGGTACAACCCTTTTTATAAAATTAATCTTAACATTATTTTTTTTGCAGTGTTTTTCTAATGCTTTTATTTTTGAATTATTACGATTGCATTTTATTTTTTATGAAAAGCACATCAATACTTATCTGACCAATTCAAATTAATATGGGATTTATCTTCTGATATCTAGATTTTGCATGCCAACCCATTATTTGAAGTCTTACTATATTAATTTTGGATTGGTTACTTAAATTATATTGTAATCATTTTTCTCTTTTGGGCAAAAATTTTTACAATATATGATTTTTGAAGCTAACTTGATTATTTAATTTGTCCATAATTTAAATTTACTGGTTTCAAGCCATTAAAATCATAAATAATACTGTTAGAAATCATTTAATTTTCTAGATATAAGCAGTATTGGAAACCTCCATTCAAATTTTAATAATTAAACTATTTAAAATTTTTAATATTTAAAAATTCAATTTTGTTTCATTTATTTCTTTCATACCGTGAAAGTCATTGTGTAGATTAAATAATGAATTTTCTCGGAAATAAGCCTATAAATGTTGTTCATATTTATGCAAATTGTTTATATGTAATATATAAATATATACTCTTCATGCAATTCAACATGGAAATTTGTTTCATTCAGATATTAATGGTATAGTATGCAGATCTGTATGTGGGAGCCAGTAGAGATCTGCAAGTCATCAAAATTGCTAGCCAATCAGATGTCTGTTTTATAGTATGTAAAAGATAAATAACACTTGGGGAAGTCATCCACTAGTTAACTTCGGAATGCAGGAAAAACTCAATGTTATAGCATATGAAAGTTCCAGGCTTGAAAATGCTTCACAGAGGCAAGGGTCATCAATCTATATACAATAGATTTGTTTATACTTCATAATGGAAGAACATTTAAATGTGATTGTCTACAAAACTTTTTGAGAATACCAAAAATTCATCAAAAAGAGACTTATCATCTACATAAATGTGTTTGTTCATTGAGAAATAGCAGAGTCACTAGTTGCGGAGAAAATTGATTGAAAAGTAATAGTGACGATATAGATCCTGACATAAAATGATTGAAATTGTCGATTTTGATTTATTGATAGGCTTTTCCACAACTCCATTAATTATAAGTATCACCAAACTGAGGAAAGAGCAACTGCTAGCTGAAAGAAATAGCAGATTCAAACTTGAGTTGTCTGTTATTAACTTATTACACTGGTATCTTCAAAAAAACATTACTTTTCCATCAGCTGTTTTCATGTGTCAGTTGTGATATTTAGTCATTTCTGGCAACAATTATCAGTATATAGCAGAGAATTGGTAAATTGTGTTACTGCCTTTTCTAAATGTATGTATCTTTGCATTTATTTTCCAGACAAATAATGCACAGCTACAAATACATAATTTTAACGTCTTCCAGAGTTCTATATATGTTATGATGTCTTATTTATTGATCTTATATATCATTAGCGGCACTTACAAGTACTTTGTAGTGTTATGCAATTATGGTAAACATTCAATGTTCACGCTGTAACATTCCGCATTCCCTTAAGGAATGAGGATGAACACATCTAACTATAGTCGGACCTAGGGTCTTTATGTAGGATGCCATGAATGATACGATTAAAATCTAATCCATGATTGCATCTATTTCAAATATGATGATTTAATCATTCAATACAGATACCACTTAGACTATTTCATCTAATCTTCACCTCTCTTTACTATTCCATTATGCTCAGTATTTGAACTCAGGGTTAATTTTACACTTAACTCTCTTCAGTGGCCAATTGATATCCTGTAGCAAAAATAATATTTTATATAAATTTGATAGATTTTCAAAAATTCCTTCCAATCAAGTTATCATGATGTTAAATCAGGATGATATGTATATGTGGGTATATGTATTCAATTTTATTTTATTATGAAAATAAAATAAATAATTTAAATAAATCAGAGACCTCCTTAAATTTAAAATAAATTTAACAATCTTTATTAATTGAAAACAATTTAAATTTATCTTTATATAACAAAATTTTTAATTACAAGTGTTTAAATGCATTTCTACTATATTAGGATATACATTTTAAAATTATTCCTTCCCATATCCCATAGTAGATTTGTATCATATCACAAATAATATTTAATAGATTGCAAAAATAAATAACATTTTATAATTCCAAGGATTATGAGAACACTAGCTAACTAAATTTAAATTAAAAAAAAATATTAGTATAAATGAAGACTTGTAATATCGAATCCTTTTGAGAGAATTCCATTTTTATAAAATCTCCCATCTATGTATGATCCCTATCATTGACAGAAAAGACCTTTCGTCCAAGGATATTGGTCATTTATACCGAATAATAAACAAATATTAATAAATTAATTAACTTAATAAACAAGAATTCTGTCATGTCATAAGTGAATGAATTTAATATGAAGAATAATAAAATCTTACCTTCATATTACTTTAAATTAATAGCCTGGTCAAGTCACTGCATAAAGAAGACCTAAATTTTATTAAATAAAATAAAAAATTTAACCCAATGATCTTTTCCCATTATTCGCCTAATGATTTTTTAAAATTGATTATTCCAAAGTAAGCAAGTTTTAATGGCAAAGGAAATAAAATTAAATATTTATAGATGCTGATACACAAAAATAATATATATTTAAAGTTTAGGGTATTGTTCTGTTCATTTTCCAAAATTTTATGTAGCAATGTTAATTAGGAGCAAATTTCTTTTATTTCCGGTCATCCAGTCATTGACGAGGCAATCAGTATACTCCATTGTTTCATAAATAATTTACTCGCATGACGGTGACATCCATTTCTTTAAATTATCTCACTGTAAACAGAAGTTGGATATTGAATTATATAGATGATATATATATTTTAGTATTAAAGTAGGAATGAAAAATTACACTGCTTTAGGTTTAGGTTAGAATAATAGCATTTGATCCTATGGCAAAATGTGTTTTTTCACGATGCATTTTTTATAACTTAAAATAAATTTATTTAGATATAAATATGTTTGATGATTTTTTGTTTTCCTTGGAATTCAAGTTTAAAACGATATTGGTAAAAATTTCTCTAATTATTATATTACAGTTAATTTCGCTTTTGTATTTGATTATTGTTGAATGCATAATTAATAATTGCGTTAAGTTATAATTTTATTTCCTTTGCGTTTAGGTAATAAGATACGACTTGATCTTAGGTTATCTATGTTTTGAGTCTTGATTAGTGATATTAGTTAACTTAATAATTGTTTTATATGCATATATGAATGGTTGAAATCTAATTATTTTAATATTTGATTTTATTTAAATAACTATTTATTTGACTTGACTTCTATTATTAAAATTTTATAATCTAATGTTTAAGTTGTATATTTGTGAATGTGGGTATTTTAACATAAAAGGATAATGTATTTATTGTTTACTAATTAAAATTATATTTTTAAGTTTATGATTTGATATTGCACATAAATAAGTGAGCTTAATACGATTGTAAATTTACCCTTACAACGCATACTGCCAAATACCATTTAAGGATTTTTATCACTTCTTATCACATCATATCAGACTGCTATGAATTCTTATCAACATTTAGCTAATGAATGAAATTAAATGTTATTAAGTTGCCTGTTCTATACATACACAGAGGCAAAACTCTATACAGTAGCGCCACTCAGAGTAATCAGTGGATGGCTTGCACTGAGTAGCACTACTGTATTGGAGAATTCTGTCTCTGTGTAACAGCTTGTGTAATATAAAGAACTGTGATCATGTGATGTTTAGTGTTCTATATATACTGTAGTTTTTTTTTCCATTTGTATCATTTCCTTTATGGAATTAAGATCTGTTTATGTACTTGACATTGAATATATGTTTTAATATTTTTTTATATGTTTAATGTATTTTTACTATTTAGATAATTAGAGATCCTCGTTTTGAAGATCTTTGTGGAGATTACGATGACAAAATTTTTAGAAAATCATATTCTTTTTTGGTAGATATTCAAGCTAATGAAATAAAAGTAAGAGATTATTTGTTATTTAAAGGACATATTTATTATGTTGATGTATATTTATTTGGTAGTTGTGGAGGAACCGTACTATCGCTGGTAGACGGCACTGTGCCACCATCAACAACCGGCCGAAGCTTGCAAGTGATAAATTTCTATACGAAATTGGCCAAAATTCCCCCCCAAAAAATGCCCGAAGCAATACAATCAGATTTAAAAGCAACGGTTATATAAACTAAAAAGAATATTACACAAGAGAATCTATTTCTCTAATTATTTATTCACTGGTTTGAAATTATGGCTTATCATCAAAAATAAGTCAAACGTAAAATCTACCCCCTCCCCCAATGAAGAATTTCTATCAAAAATAACTGAAATAGACAAATTAAATCAAACAAAAACTTCTAAAATACAAATAAAAAAAAAACAACCCCAGAAAACACTATGCATCAAGAATTCGATGAAAAATAATTAAAATGCAAATACAGAATTTGTTGTATTACCAGTGTAAAATTATAACGAAATATGGCAACCACTGAGTAACTTTTCTAAAATGTACTAAATTTTATCAATATTTAAAAAATAGAAGACTATTTGCAAATATGCTTGTGCATTATTTAACTAACAGATATAATATAACTCACAACACAGATTAATACATAGTAAGCAATTAAATATAATTATATTAAGTTTAAAAGAGAAAGTTGAAAAATTACCAACTTTTGTTTCGGATTCGGTTCAGCGCCATTTGCACAATGATGAGTTGATCATCACGATGTCCTGCCTTTTTTACAACTCTTCTTTAATTAAAATTATAAAATTTAGCTTTCTATTGGTAAATTTCTTAACACTTTTATCAAAGGTGATCCCCAGCAGATTAAAAAAATAATTTAACAGAAGACATCTACAAACCCTAGCAGAGTTATTTAAAGAAAGTTACACGCACACATATAATATCCCAATGCAATTTAAAATAATAAATGATTGTTCAGCATTTTGCCAAAGAGAAAATATTTTCTTTAAAATATACTTTAGTACCATATTCTGTGTACACTGGTAATTATATATAAGATGCATATTTCATTACGTTTTATTTATAAGAAAGTTGCAAATTGAAATGATATTATAGCCCTCTCTTACATTAAAAAAAATATAGATGCAAACAATTATTTAAAGAAGGTACTTCCACAAAATATAACATCCAATGCAATTCAAAATAATAAATGATTTTTCAGCATTTTGCCAAAGAGTAAATATTTTCTTAAAAATATACTTTAGTACTATATTCTGTGCATAATAAATATATATATAAGATGCATATTTAATTATGTTTTATTTAAACAAAGTTACAAATGCATCTATATTTTTTAATGTGAGAGGTCTAATTACCAATATAAAATCCACCCCTCCCCCCAAAATAGCTTTAATTGAAAAATTAAGTCGATGGCGTAGATTTTCAAAAAATATACTAAATACTTAAAAAAGAAAAGACTTTCAACATCAAATTATTTAGCTTTAAAGCAATTAATTGTTCTCTAGCTTTCAAATTATGGCATATCTAAATTCATTAATAATATTTAATAATTTAAAAGCAATACACAAAAAATAATTACCGATGTTTTCCTTCATTTATAGTAGGCACTTGGATTTTTCCAGTTTTTTTTGATTCAAGAAATTGTTTTTCATGTGAAAATCACATCACATTTCATTTTGAAAATACAAAGTGTGACGTGCCATAGAAAAAGATTATTTGCAGCATAAAAATCCATTAGTTATCCCCCAAAATAAAATGAATTAAAAATCCTTCAGCTTTTACAATTTTTCTTTAAAATTATAAAATTTAGCTTTCTATTGTTAAACTTCTTAACTTAGCTCAACAAAAGTGATTCCCAAGTGAATGAAAAATGGCACTGCAAAGAAAACATTTACTTTAACTCTAAACAAAATTTATTTACCAATTAACGTACTCGCAAAAGCTAGAAACTGGTTAATAGTATCCTAAACATTTCATCATATATGTATGCTATATGAGATTCTTAGGAAAATACTGAATTAAATCCATACACATATACCAATTAAATATAATCGCACCATAATATATTAAATCACAGTTTGTACTTTCAAAATGAAATATGACGTAATAGACATTTTACATGAAAAATATAATTTCCAAAGCCAACAAATTTAATCAAAATGTAACTGAACTAGACTTTTGAAATACTTGCTTAGTTTTACTGTGACGTGTTAATTATTTTGTACTGCTAGAAATACAAATTGTTGGGATTATTTTTATTTTTTGACAGGGTTAATATGGATTATTTTTCTGATGCAGAAGAATACAACGTTAAATATGCACAACTTTCAGGCAACATTTCAAAATCCCGCGCTGAAATTTAAGTAGCATCTTTTCCGTAATATTCATTTTTTTTACTTAAAATGATGAAAGTTTGGGATCTCCCAAAGACAGAACTTGAAGCAGTGGAGTTCCTCCAAAGTAAAAGTGTTCTCCCTTCTTAAAGAGTGTGTGTATAGGCCCCAAATGAAACTTTATGTTAGTGCAAGGGCACAATGGAAGTGCAACATTAAGGTATGTCAATGTCGCATAGCACTTCGGAAACGAACCTGGTTTGAAGGCTGCAAATTGTCATTTGTCACAGCCATCCGAATCATTTATTATTGGAGTAAAAACCAATTGACTATGCAATCGGGGAAAAATGATTTGGATTTGGACAGGAAGACTGTCGTTGCATGGAAGCAATATTTGAGAGAAGCATGTAAAGAAAATCTGCGATCTCGCCCATCCTGCAAAATTGGAGGCCCAGGAAAAATTGTAGAGGTCGACGAAACTCTATTCACTAAACGCAAAAATCAACAGGGAAGAATTCTTCCACATCAGTGGTTATTTGATGGTTTATGTAGAGAAACGAAAGAGTGTTTCATTGTTGCTATTCCAGATCGAACAGCGTCTGTTCTTCTAGATGCCATTAAACAACATGTAGTACCAGGATCCACCATATATACTGGCTGCTGGAAGGCCTACAAAAGTGGTGTATTGAATGCTGCAGGTTACCAACACTTCCAAGTGAATCATTCTTACAATTTTGTTGATCCTGCTACTGGGGCCCATACCCAAAATATAAAAAGACGTTGGGGGCTTTTAAAATGTCGTAATAAATGAGAGAGGGGGATCGCTCGACATTATCTGGATTCATACTTAGGCGAATTCATATGGCGATGATTGCATCATGGTGAAGATCTATTCGCTGCAATATTGCAAGCGATTAATATACCATCAGTCTAAATTTTACAATTTCTAAATTATAATCTGGTAATTTCTGCCATCTTTGCTGTAACCACCGTTACTTAATCTTCTCTTATTATTTAAGTGTGTTAAAATCTGTTCCAAAATGCTTCAAAATTCTGCCATCTATACTGTATTTTTTTAAACCAAATAACCACCGTTTTTCAATCTTCTGTTACTATTTAAAATATGAACTCTAAATCAAAATAACGTTCTTTTTATGGATTTTTATGCTGAACACATTCAAGTGCCTATTACAAATGCCTGGAAGGACTTTGGTGATTATTTTTTGTGTATTGCTTTTTTACGTTGGTTACTATTTTTTGTGTATTGCTTTTCAATTATTTAAATATTATTGATCAATTTAGATATGCCATAATTTGAAAGCCAGAGAACAATTAATTGCTTTAAAGCTAAATAATTTGATATTGAAAGTCTTTTCTTTTTTAAGTATTTAGTATATTTTTTGAAAATCTACGCCATCGACTTAATTTGTCAATTTAAGCTACTTTGGGGGGAGGGGTAGATTTTACGTTGGTAATTATTTTTTGTGTATTGCTTTTTAATTATTTAAATATTATTGATGAAATTTAGATATGCCATAATTTCAAAGCCAGAGAATAATTAATTGCTTTTGAATGTGATCGTAGATGCATATTTACAAATGTTGAAAGATAAATAATTTGATGTTTTTGCATTTCCCGCTCTCTCTCCGCCATATTTCTTACTTTGTGGATTTTCACCGTTTCTGTTTTTTTTAATTTGAATTTTATAGGGTTTTCTTTGTTTTTTTTTTTTGTAATTTGTATTTTCGATGGATTCGTTGGATTTATATTGCCTCGGGCATTTTTGGGGGGAATTTCGGCCAATTTCGTATAGAAATTTATCACTTGCAAGCTTCGGGCCGGCGATAGTATGGTCCCTCCATAACTACCATTTATTCTGTTTATTACATGTATTATATGCAAATCAAACAAAAATTGTGAAAATAGGAAGTAAAGATTGAATGGGTGATTAATAACAAGGTGTCCCTGTTGGCTGGAATCTTTAAATATTTATAAAATTAATTTAATTGTGGCGATAAATTGGAGTTGCCTACTAAACAACTCAAAAAAAAAAATTGTCATAGTAATAAATTTGGAAATGAAAAAATGCTTGAGTACAGATTTATGTAAAGACTGCATGTGGATGGTTAATAAAGAAAATACAAATTGCTGTAAGCTTTGAATATGAAAAATGGAAACTAATTTTAGCCATTAAATTAGGAATATCAATTTATTGAGAAAATAAGATATTATTTGCTAAAGAAATTTAGTTTACTATTTTTGCTGAAGAAAATAATTGCAAATTCTTTAAATTCTATTATGCTTTATAAAGGAAAGAAAGATAGGTGAAAGAATCTTAGAGAATGTTCGAAAATGATATATAGGATAGTTGCTTACTATCAATTAATGATATAAATGAGAAATTCATAGGAATCCAAGTGACTGACAATTTTGGTTTTAACTAATGAATAAAGAATAGAATTAATTGAATTATTCATTTAATATGTCTGTATTTATAAAAATACATCCATGTATAAGAAGCTATGGGTGTCTTGTCTAACTGGTGACTTCTAAATTAATAAAAATATATACTAGGAGTCATTAACTTATTATTTTCTTATATTTGCAAATGGTACGTTTCCAAATGTAAAATTATGAATTATAGTTTCTAAATGCATTTTAGAATTTTTTTAGGTATAAAAATGTTACAATTAATATAAAAAAATATATACAAGAAATTTACATAATTAGATATTAGTAATGACTGGAAGGTTGCTATTCTTCCTCATGTGCCTTACTATTACTTTCAGACAGCCAATAGCTGTTAAAACAGTGGTCTGAGGAGAACAGAAAGTTTTTTAAACATAAAGATATGTTATATTATGGATCCAAATAGCTTAATTATAAAAATACAAATTATAAAAAGACATTGATTGAATCACAACTAGAAATTTTTGATGTACGAATAAGTTCACCGAAAACTATACAGATATCTTTTGAATTCATGGAAAAAATATAGATCCTATTTATGCAGGAATATTCTGTTTTAATATTCTAAGAAAAAGGCAGACATTAACGTTTTGACATGTTTTGGTAAGATTTTCGGACTCCATAATTAGTTGTGAAGAGAAAGATACTTGCGAATTGTATTAACTTTTATATTAGTGGGATTTTTTTTCATCATTAAATTAGCAATAAAATGAGTTAACAGATTGGTAAGATGTTTGTATAAGCCTATTTTTATAGATATATCAAAAACAATTTTAATATCTAAGACACGGTGATGTTTTTCTTAGGACTAAATTTCCAAAATATTTTAAGTAATTAATCTCACATTGCTGAAGTTGAATATTTTAGAGTATCTGCAGCCATTTGCCAATAAAGTTATTTAGATAATTGTCAGACAACAACTTGTTCTACATGTTAAGTAGCACTAAAATAAAGTAAATTTAGTAAGAGGAATTGACCAGAACTTTAAATGGTTTTTTACTTTTGAAAAAGTTGCATATGTATTATAAATGCAACAATTTAATAATTTAAACAGGCAAAACTCTCCATACGGTAGTGTTACTCAGTGATCATGTAATGTTTAGTAATTTAATAATCAGATCATATTCATATTAGGGTTGAGAAGTAGGGTGAGGAATAATTAATATTGTCCACTTTTATATAATAATCCAGGACTCAAAAGATCTGAATATTTAATAGCTCAAAATTTTTATTGTTTTTAATTTTACTGCGCCATAAAATACATAATTATGTTTTCATCCATCCTAAATCTGATGCTTTGTTTTACATATAAATTCTTTTGTCAGTGAGTTAAAGATAACGGCAAGTAGCATATACAATACATTAAATTTCATTTTTGACCAAGTTGCCTCAAAATCTTAGAATGTTTGAAAGTTATTTAAGTAATGTCAAAGAAATAAAAGATGTTTCACTCTTAGCATGTTGAAACCGCTTGAGGGTGTACTTTCTATGTAAATGCACAGAAATACGCCGTTTAGGCAGCCGCGCTGCTATATAACGTTCTATTTCAATGCTGAAGCATAGAAATAGTCCATTTTTGGCTGCGGTGCCTATTTCTATGCTAAAGCACAGAAACATGCAGCTGCTGCCACCGCTTACGGTCATCTTTGTGTTACACAGTTTATGTGAACAATCTCATTTGAAAGTTCGCTACAGTATGCTGTGAGGGTTTCTGGAATTGGGACTGTCAAAACTCTTCAAATCTGCATGACAAAGTCATTCTCTTCCAACTCCAATGAAGAAGAATTTTGGAAACGTTGCTCTGCTACCCTAGTCAAGGGGGACTGTTCAAGCAGTTGTCCAATACGCTAAGAGAAAAATACCAAATAGGTATTTAAGAGAAAAATATCAAATAAAAATAATATTTGGGGGTGTATATGCAATCCAAAGTCTACTAAGCAGAAACTAATTTGTAAATTTGACTGGGCTATCATTTGATATCCATTGCCTTACAATAAATGGCTGTAAAATAATAGAGAGCTATCATTTGATATCCATTGCTCTGCAATAAATGGTTGTAAAATAATAGAATGTGAATTGATGCAGATGTTAAATGTAAGCCAGGAGAATTGTGATATTTTGTTTAGTATACATTCATGATAAAATATAAATCACATCAGTATTTTTCATTTGGATTTTAAAACTGTATATTTTGCTTTTAAATTTATCCATCAACAAATAATTTTTGAAATTTTTTTCTTTTAAATAGGATCTCTCTAAGCGGCTTCGACAAGAAACAGATTCTGAGAAAAGAAAAAATATAAAAAATTTAATTCAGAAATTGGTAAGCCTGATGTCTTCTTTATTCTTTTTTTCTTTTTAAAAAAATATATATAGCTTTAAGTATTATTCATTAAAGTAAAACTTTTTTTTTTTTTTGTAGAAAAGTAGAATCCAGTCTTCAAAGCAAAAAACAACACATGATGACATTCAAAGAGAGAAAAAACAACAAGCAAGAGAGCTTTTAAAGAAAGGAATAAAACCATTCTATATTAAGAAAGGTAATTTAGCAATTACATATTCTTACTAGAAGTCAATTTTAAAATGAAATAGGAAAAATTCTTTAAAATCATTTGTATTTAAATCCCTTGTTATTTGAATTCTAAGTGATTCAAAAGTCCTTAACGGATTAGAACAAGTGTCTTCTATGTGTACAACACCTGGAATTCAAATCTTGTTAGAGATTTTTTTCTGATAGCTAAGTTTTTTCCGAGCAAGCTTGTAATTTACTAACTATAATTAATTGGAAGATTGAAAAACTAGATAAACTTTCAACGCTAATACTGAAAGCTTTGAGTATCTACAAGAATCAGTCCATGCTTGTTATTTGTCTGAAGGTTTGTAATGATGGTCCAACATATCACATCTTAGTCTATGCTTATTTTTATGCCCCTATGAGATTATGTAGCAAAAATTATTGTGTTCAGAAAAATTATTGGGTGAAAATAAGCGAGAAGAGGGAATCTTCAAAATGATGGTTGATTATAATCATCATAACATTTTTGTGATTTTAAAGATTAACTTTAATTCATCTAATATAATCATTAAGTCAGAATAATATGAAATGTATTTACATGACTGATAAATAAAATGAACATTAAGCAAAGTTTCAAAATTCTTAACTTATTTTTAATTTTGCATAAATTAGTAAATATAAATGCTTACGACTGGCTTAGATATATAGAAAGAAGAGTTGAGAGAAGGGCTGCCCTTTTCTTGTAAAATCTTTGTTGTGTGTTTAGGTTTGATGTCATTTAAGACGGCTATCCTTGCCATCTGATTGGCTGTCAGTTATGTATTGAAACGAGTGCTAGAGATTTGCAGTATCTCGATTTATTTCACTTTTCAACTATCGGCGCTTCGCAAATTAAAATATTATTTAAATATAAATATTGAAAAATGGATTATCTAGCTAAAATAATATTTTTTTCTAATAATTCAACTTACTTTTATTCAAAAATATAGCGTAATTATAAGTCAACGTTTTTATTTATTTACATATTTTAAATATTTTTATGGATAAAAAATGATTGCTTACTTTTTTGTAATGGGAAACGCTATAAAAATAATTACAAACTATTTTGACTCGAAGTAGCGAGTACTTGAATTTGAATCCCTGTTAAAAAATCATGAGAAAATATATTTATTTACAATTAATTTGAAGATTGATTCTTTAGAATATTACTTAATCCAGAAACCCAAATCTTATTGATAAATAAATTATAAATTTAATGATAAAATTTTTAATAATTCAAATGTTATTCTATAAAAATTCTTTAATAAGTCACTTTTTTTTTGACATCAAAGTATTTTTTTAAATTGTCAAATTTAAATGCGTAAAGATTTCCAAATTTTTCTATTTTGACCACAATTAGTTTTTATTAGTTAATTTACATTTAACTGTGTTTAATCACACACTTTTTTATGGACGCATGTTTATGCTTTGTCAAAATTTTTGAAGAAAGTTAAAAAAAATCTTAATTTTCCACGTTGACTGATTTTATTATTGATTTTGTTCAGTAAGTTAAATTTTACGTTGATGGTTATATTGTTTTAAAATGATTCATTCCTGGATGTTATTACGATAGTTTAAATCAAGCAATTTAAAGAAAAAAGTTTTTTTTTTTTTTTATATCTACTTTTTGTCCTGAAAGTCTGCCATGTAAAGCAAAACTCAATAATTTTTCTGATTTTGATTGTTTATTATAATCTTATGCAGATCTCAGACTATCATTCACCTACTTTGTAGCGGAGTCAGCACAATATCTTGAGTATCCTTCATTGCTTTCTACGGTCTTGAAAATCATTGCCATATTATTTTTTTATGGCTGGATCATTTCTCAAACTGTCTCTTATTGCATGTATCACTGATAAATTTTTCCCGTGGATAGTTTTTTTTTCATTTAAAATCACATACTTATATTATTACTATATTATAGTAATATATATATTCTCACACACATATTGTAAGCCAATAAACATCACATGATCACCATGATGAGTAGGCACTAGGTGGGGATTTTATGCACAAGCCTTCTGGCATCCATTGATTACTCTGGCTTGCACTGACTGGCTATACTGTATGGAGAGTTTTGCCTGTTTAATAACAGCTATAAGCAAGCATAAGAAATGGTGATCATGTGATGTTTATTGGCTTAAAACCAATCCTGCCTAATAGGATCGAGGTGACTATTAAAGAACCCAAGACACCAAAATGTATAGGTACTGAACTGAGTTCAGACCTATATGACTATATAAGTTAATGAACTTGGATTGAAAATATTGCTGTGGGTTCAATTTAAGACTCATAGTTTTGTAGTTAAGTAGAAATAAAAGGTGGCTGGTGGAGGGTTGCATTTGATCCTAAAATCTAGGTCAGTGCTCTCAGATCCAAGGATCCTCACTGATGAAGGCCTCAAGCCAGAAACTAGTCTGGGGATATGGATGAATAGGCACTAGATGGGGATTTTATGCACAAACCTTCTGGCATCCATTGATTACTCTGGCTTGCACTGAATGGCAATACATATAGAGAGTTTTGCCTGTTTTAAAACATATATTGTAATTAATTTGCTCATTTTTGAATAAAGTTTCAGGAATTCTTATTATGCATAATAAATGAGAATACATAGTCAGTAATCTTATAATTTTTTCAAAAATATTTTTATAATTTTGTTGATAATAAATGTCATATATCTTTTGATTTACAATTTTACTTAAGAATGTACAAAAAAAGAGCTTATTATCACAAAATGTTTTTTTAATCTGTATTTTTTACACATAGATAACTGTTGGGATATTAAAATTAATAGTTTTTTGGTACGATTGTTTTCCCACATTCGTTGTTTATTCTCTCTGTCTTCTTGAAAAATAATGGATTGAGAGTTGACTGTATAAATTTATATATTGATGATGAGATAGTTAATTTAAGAATCCCTTTGTTGCCCACTCTTTTTACTTGCCTTATAACAATTCATTCACTGTAAAAATAAATAGCCTATTAAACAAATTCAAAAATTGTTGAATCCACAAAAATAATTTATGTTAAAAATCACAATAGGAAAGTTATAATATAAAATTGTTATGTGGCCATGGTATGTCTTAGCTATATCTCCAAGTTTAATCCATCTTCTCCAATCTTTAGCTTCTCTTCTCCACATCACACCTGCACACTTTCTTATTTCATCCATTCATCTCACATGTGGTCTCTTTCTGGATCTTTTACAATCTCTTGGAATCCAGTTTAAAATTTCAATTGTTCATCTATTATCATCTCTTCTAGCAATATGTCCAGCCCAACTCCACTTCAATCTTTTAATTTTTTTAATGAGGTCAGAAACACCTGTTTGTTCTCTTACCGATACATTGCGTTTTCGATCTCTTCTTGTTTCTCCCAACATACATCTCTCCATACTTCTTTGAGTGGTCTGAAGTCTTTGTATTGCTATTCTATTAAGTGTCCAAGTCTCAGATCCATAAGTAAGAACTGGTAAAACACATTTGTTAAAAACCTTTCTTTTCAAACACATAGGCATATTTCCTTTTAGTATCAAGTTATTTCTACCAAAAGCACTCCAACCAAGTTTAATTCTATGATTAATTTCTTCCATTATGTTTCCATGTGTATTAATAATCTGACTAAGATATTTGTAACTGTTAACTTCTTCTAATTCATCATAATCAATCTTTATTTTCATATTTTGAGCAAATCGATTAAACATTACTTTAGTCTTTTTAACATTTATCTTTAGTCCTACTTTCATCTGATAATTCCTGCAACATATCCTGCAGTTCTGAAGCATTATTTGCAAAAACAACTACATCATCTGCAAAATCTAAATGACTTAAATAATCTCCATTTACTTTCACTCCTTTAGTTTCCCATTTTAATCCACAAAATATTTCTTGCAGCACTGCTGTAAAAAGTTTTGGAGATATGGAGTCACCTTGTCTTACACCTTTCTCAATGTTGACTTTCCCAGTATCATTATGTAATCTAATTGTTGCTGTTGCATTTTTATAAATATTCTTTAAAATATGACAATATCCTGGATCTATACCTTGATGATCCAATGCTTTAATCACTGAAGAAATGTTTATAGAATCAAATGCCTTTTCATAGTCTACAAATCCTAAGCATAATGGCAACTCATATTCATTTGTCCTTTCTATAAATTCTCTCAACACCTGGATATGATCTATTGTACTAAAACCACTTTTAAATCCAGCTTGTTCTCTTGGTTGGTGGAAATCCAATGTTTTCTGTAGACGAGTTGTAATTATCTTGGTAAAATTTTTTATATAAAACTGATAAAAGGCTGATAGGTCTGTAATTTCTAATATCTTCTTTATCACCTTTTTAAAATATTAATATTATTACTGCATTCTTCCAATCATCCGGTACATCTTTATCATTTAGACATTTGGTATATAACTTTGTTAAAAAAATTTCTATTTCTTCACCTGCTTCTTTTAATATATCAATTATAATTCCATCATTACCTGGAGCCTTTCCTTTCTTCATACACTTAATTATGTGTCTCACTTCTTCATTTAAAATTCTGGGCAATTCGGAAGATGTAATAGATATAGGAGGTACTTGTTCTTTATTACTATATAATTCTTGATAAAAATCTACCAATTTCATGATGTCATCTCTCTTTTTAGTAATAATTCCATCTTTTTTTCTTATTGCAGATATCAATTTCCTACCAATACCAAAATGTTGTTTTACATTCTTAAGACTTTTATTTTCTTCTACAGCTTTCCTTGCTAGTTCACTGTTATACTTTCTTATATCATTTTCAACTCTTTTCCGCACCATTTTACAAAATTCGAGATATTCAATTCTTTTTAATGCATCATTTTTGTATATCTTCATATTCCTTCTTTTCTTCATAAATTCTCTAGTCTCAGTAGAAATTTTTATTAGTCAATTGCTGCTTTTTTCTACCAGCTATCTTTGTTGCAGTTTTTAAAAGTGTATCAGTTATTTTCATATTAATTTCATTCAAATCTGAATCATGTTCAAAATCTACTAATACTTGAAACCGATTTGTAAGTTCTAATTTAAATTCATTAGAATGTTTCTGAAGATTAGGAATATCAACTGTAAATATTGTTTTTCTTAATAATTTTTGTCTCTGTAGTTTCACATTAACACGTATCTTACACCTTACTAATCAATGATCACTTCCTGTGTTAAATTTATTAAGAACATTACAATCTTAAAAATATGTATTTCCTGTTAGTCAAAATATAATCCAATTCTGCTGTACCTTCATTTGGATGCTTCCATGTCCATTTCCTTTTAATATTTTTCTCAAAAAAAGAATTCATAATATAAAGTTTTTCTTTTTCTGCAAACTCCACAAGTCTATGTCCTCTCTCATTTCTATTACCATAACCAAAATTACCTACAGAACTTTCATCTTTCATTTGTGTACCAATTCTAGAATTAAAGTCTCCCATAACAATTTTAAAATGTTGTTTACTCTGATCAAAAGCCTTTTGTACATCCATATAAAAATCTTCTACTACTTCATCACTATGAGAACCTGTTGGGGCATAAACCTGAATTATCTGCATTTGGTATCTGCTATTAAGTTGTATAACTAATCTTGCCACTCGGTCCGATACACCATCAATCTCCACAATATTATTTTTCCACTTTTTATTTATAATGAATCCTACTCCACTTGTATTTCCAATATTTGTGTCTTTATAATAGAGTATATGTCCACTTTTTTAATCAATTGTCTCTTCACCTTTTCTTCTAACTTCACAAAGTCCAATAATGTCCCATTTAATGTAAGAGAGTTCTTCTTCTAATTCTTGCAATCTTCCTTCACTTGAATGTGATCTGCAGTTGTAAATACCTAAATAAAGAGTCATCGTCAAATGATAGCCTGGGTCTGCATTCAGGGGATTCTTAGCACCCTCCGCCTTCGGTCACCAACCACTGCCTTGGTTGGTGACTTTACAGCCTCCTGGGAATAAGGGCCATGCTTTATTTTTGTCTGTCATAATTGTATATATGTATTGTAAAAATATTTATCATTTACACAAACATTCATTCTGCCTTATCAGGCACTGAGAAGAAAGACCATGGTGTTTCTTGATCTTAAACTCAGAGGTAAAAAGCCAATAAACTCACCACGCTGGCTAATGCGTGTTGGTGAGCAGCCCATCCATGATCGTATACTATATGAATAATCACATAGTAATAACAGCTGCAACGACAAGAACGTATGGAGTGGACATTAGGAATTTGCCCTGCTCAGTTCCTTTCAGTTAATAGCAAACTCCTTTCTGCAGCCAAAATACATATAAAGCTAGAAAAAATAATTATAAACAGTTGTGTGTTAAAGATAAGAAAAATAAGTATAATAAATTTAATATAAAATAAGTAAGATTAAAACTTATCAAATCAGTAAATAAAAGAATTAGTTTTACTAAAAGATTAATTATAACCTGAGGAAACAATTTTAATTAAATTCTTTAAAATATCAATTGTTAAGCATCTATTTTAACTTCAACCAATTTTTTGCAGATACACCACCATCTAGTGTTCTATAATGGAAGTAAAATAACAATATGTTATCTCATAAATGCATAAATATATTATGTTTCAATTTTTTTTAATGAAAATAGAATTGAAAATTTAGATCAGGATTGTTGTCCAAATATTTAAAAATGATAATTATATAATTAGTTATAATATGATATTTAATCACCCAAATGACAAATGAAATACGTGATTATATTTAGTTAATCAAACAAGTTTTTTTTTTTTTTACTTCATTCATCTTAGAATTGATCAAAGAATCTTAAGTTTTTGCGTCTGCTACTTTTTCACTGCTTCAAACTGCACAGGTTTTCAAATACAATTTACGAATTTTTTAATACATATATCAGGAGCATTTGTAAATATTGTGATAGGTTCGGTAAAACTAAGTATATCTATCTTATTTTAACTTTCTATAGACAACTATTAAGAGACATTAATGAGTTTATTATTTCATATTCATTCCATAGTTGAAACTTTGTTTCGTTTTACACATTTATATTATGTTATATATTATTAGAAACATTCTTTTCAGGATATATGATAATAATGTACATTTAGTTTGTTTGATAAAACATATTTCAAATTAAATAATGAATTTTTATTGTTATATTACCATTATCAGTTTTGGACATTGACATCACTCACTCCCTTTCCAGTAACTGTTTATTGCTATCTACTTCGAAATAGAAGTATACTTAAATTATCTATATGTATTTAGCCAAGGATTGTTCTTTTTGTTATGTATCTAGTTTATATTCATTTAAAATTCTTAATTTTTATGATTATATCAGAAATACCACTCAGCTTGAACCATTAATTGTATCTTTCCAACACAAAAATTTTCATATTTCTCCATATCATTTATTATATTTTAGAATAATTCATCTTTCACAATCAAAAGATCAAAAAGATGAGAATAATTAAAAAAATTTTTTATAATATTCAGTCTATTAGATTCACTTCAAGCCATTTTATTTTTTTTATTTGTCCAAATAAATAAAATTATACATCTCTTTTAATCCCCCTCCCCCCAATTAATTATTATATCGTTAGGGTACGTAATTTTGCTAATTATTGCTTTAGTTTTTCTAAAATTTATTGTCAATTCTTTTTTTAATCTGTCATAATGTAGTTTGAAAATTTCAGATTGTAAGCCATCAATTACTGATTCAATAATAATATCATGTGCAAATTTAAATTTACTTAGATAATCTTGATTTATCTTGAGAAGTGAGGTAGCTGTAAACCTTTAAAAACTTCTAAAGTTTCTGGAAATAATTTTGGACAAGCTGATTCTCCTTGTGTAAATCTCATCTTATTTGGATTGGTATATATATTTACGTCTCAGTATAATTCTATTCTCTGATCATTAAATCACAGCCAATATAAAATAGAATTTAAAAACACTAAGTTCGTATTTATTACTTCTTAGAATTGTTTCAGGTATTAAATACTCTTCGTTTTATGTGTTATCTTTGTAGAGTTTTGAATCTTCCATATAAAATTTTAATCAAAAAAGTAATAAATTTGTAATTTCTTAATTTTTTATTTATTGAGAATGTTGTTGTTTTTTTTAACTGCTTTGTAAACCAAAATGTTATTATTTTTATTAATTCATTATCTGCAGCTTTAGCCATGTCAGTTATTAATCATTTTCCTCCGGCACTTTGTCATTAGTGTATTTTTTTTTATCTACCAAAGTTATCGAGATAAATATTCTTCCCGCATAAAGAAAAAATAAATTGTTAACACTTTGGAAATTCAATCTTATTTTTCACTTTTTCATTGAATTTTTACCATTTTAATATTTTATAAAAATTGTTGATGTTTGTTAAACTTTTTTTTTCCTCCAGAATTTAAACTTATCATTTTTACCATACTGTAACTGAATTCATTACCCAAATCTTTTAAATTCATCAATCTATTGTAAAATAAATAATCAAATGGCTTTATTACTTCAGAGTTCATAGGAAGTTCAAGCATTCGTAGAACTTTCTAGAACTGGAATTAATCTGAGGACCTTAAGCTCTTCATCTAACATTTTACCACTGCAAAGCAAAAATAATCGAATGGCTTTATATGCTAAAAGTGCCGAACTGGAATCTATTTGAAGCCTATGCTCCAGAATCGGGCATTCGGCTATTGCCCTAAATCATGTAAGGCGGATCTGTTGCGATCCTAATTTTAAGCTTTTCCTAAAATGCAAGTATTTGTTTGCTAAGACTGGCCCAATGCAGATGAGAATTATCCTTTAAGAATTGTATTATAATATGAAAATGACTTTTAACAAATCTGCAAATCACTATTAGTATTAATTCTGTTAAGAATTTTGTTATAATAAAGAAATCATATTGTTATCTGTTTGAAGAATTAAACAATATTCAGGCACCAAAGTGACAGATTAATTCAGTTGACAAAACGTTTTTTTTTTTAACTATTCTTAGCTGGGAGACTTGTTGGAATCTTCAAAAATCTTAAGCAATGTAATTGCCTTGTTAGATAAACAAATTGTTACCTTCTGTAAATTCAATCTATATGTTTCCTTTTAGTATATATATTTTTTAAACCTTACATATTCGTTCAAAATTTATTAACAAGATGGATTTTTCGATTTTTGGAATTAATATTTTAAAATGAGAATTATTGCCATTAATTTTTTTTAAATATTCTCATAAAATTCTTTTATTTTTTCAAGTGAATCGGTGAAATTTGTATCATTCATTTATATAATTTTTAATTTAAATTTAACTGAAATAACCTATCAGATATGCAATATATATTCGATAATTCTTTTTTCTTTAATTTATGAATGATAAATACACTATTACTTTGTTTTTATCATTGTTTGTTTTTTTATAATACAATTTATGATATACTTTTCCATTATTTTTTCTTTTCCATCAAACCTTAGCTTGACCAATTTTATCCCACTTAATATTTTCTCATTGATTTTTTAATTCTCTTAAACTTGACTCATTGGAGAAAGTATGGTATTAATAAGCTATTAGATATATCTCGATTTACATCTATATGATATACCCCCATTTGAAAATATGTTAACGTTTTCATAAGGCCTTCACAAATCTCATAGATTCAACAGTAAAAACCTTATTAATCTATCCCCAAGATCTCAGTGAACAAAATAAACTGTATTAATTAAAAAGTAAACTATTGCACTGTTAATAATGTAACAGCAGAGAACATATATCAAATATAATATTTTATAGTATGATATATTATAATGATAATAAAATTTTCCAGACGTATACAACAGACAATAGTTGTATTCATATTGAACCACCCAAAATCATGCGCTGAGTACAAAATTGTAACCAAAACAAAGAAATTGCATTATAGCAATGTAACTGTATAGTACATTACATTTTAGTTGTTATAAAATGCTTTCATATAGACCAGGTGTGTCCAATGTGCCGATAGTGCGAGCTTAAATAAAATTTTATATAGAAAACATTTTATCTTTAAAAACTAAAATTTCAAAAAAAAATTTTGAAAAGCAACCATTGAAATTTAGGATTTTTTTATTTGAATGTGAAATCCAATTTAAAACTAAAATTTTAAAAACTATAAACTTGTTAAAAACAGTCAACTAATACAAAATTGAAGAAAACAATCGCTAAATTTATTGTTTTGTCACGTCTATTTTGGTTACAGCAATACAAAAAAAAAACCTTTTATTTTTGAATTATCATTTAAGTAGACAGATTAGTTTAGACATTTTGATATAATTTTTGGAAGGAGAGTTTTTATTCATCATGTATAAAGAAAAATGTTTATGTTTATTGTGTAATTTTACAGTAGCTTTACCGAAAAGAGGTAATCTAAACAGACATTTTATTACTATTCATTCAAGTTTTGATCAAAACTTTCCTTTAAAATCTATAATAAGAAAATCTGATATACAAAACATTAAAAAGATCTTTAAATTCACAGCAATCTTCATTCAAAAAAAGTTGTTGTAAATCAACAATGACAAGGTGGCATCACTCCACGTGTTACGAATTTTTATAAAGCACAAAAAGCCTTTTACAGATGGTGAGATATTCAAAGAAGCTTTTTTGGTTGCAGCTGATAGCTTATTTCACAATTTTAAAAATAAAATGGAGATTGTTGATGTTATCCAAGAAATGCAACTTTCCAGATAAACTGTAACAAGACGAGATGAAACCATGGCGATGGATTTAAGATCACAACTTAAATTGGATTTTGAAAATTGTTCATGGTTTTCATTTCAATTTGATGTGTTAATTGACAGTTGCGATATGTCCCAGATAAGTATATTTGTACATTTAAGTATTTCCTGATTTGGCTATAAAGGAAGAATTTCTCAAAATCCTATCTTTAAAAGAGCGAATCAGAGAGAGGACATCTACACTATTTTTAAAGTTTTCATAATATCTGAAAATCTTCCTGTTAAGAAGCTCGTTTCCATTACTACAGATGGTGCTCCTTCTATGATTGGTTGTGAAAATGGATTTTTAGCATTTGCTAAGAGAGATATTGATTTTGCTAATTTCACTTCTTACCATTACATAATTCATCAACGATCATTATGCGGTAAAATGTTGAACCTTGATGATGTTATGAATACAACTATTAAAATAATCAATTCGATTGGGGTGAAAGCACTGCAAGGAAGATTGTTTCAATCATTTTTAGATAGCATTGATGCAGATTATGGTGACTTAGTTCTCCATAATTCAGATGGTTGAGCAAAGTTAATGTTTTAGAAAAATTCCGCAAGCTGTTGCCACATATAAAAGATTTTCTGGATGAAAAAAGACCCTTGTGTTGTTTTGCTTCACAACAAGGTGTGGCTGCAAAAGCTAGCATTTTTAAAGGATCTAACAACTAAATTAAATGAATTAAATCTAGATTTGGAAGGACAAACAAAACAATAACCAACATGATTAGCTCCATCGATAGATTTAAAATGAAACTGGAAATGTGGATTTCTCAAATTAATAAAAAAGATTTGAAACATTTCGCAAATTTAAGAGAAGAAATTGGATCAAACATAGAAACATGATTACCAAAAATTTGGAAATATTTTGCAAAACATTCTTCTGCAATTTCAATGACGATTTCAAGACTTTGAAAATCTTCGACCAATCACTTCATATTTCACGTCACCATTCTCTAAAATAAATGTAGAAAATCAAGCTGTACTAATCACAGAAGTATTTAATATGGACATAGGTAGCTTGGAAATGCAATTAATTGAACTACAAAATGGCATTAGATTGAAATCGCATGATCAATTTGATATATGGAAGTATATTACCATTGAAAATTATCCGCTATCGAAAGATGTTTATCTTAGAGTTCGTTCATGTTTTGTATGCACATATTTATGTGCATCATCATTTTCTCATATGAATTATATAAAATCTAAATATCGTATTCGTATGTCTAAAAATCATCTTAATGACTGTTTATGCTTGGCTGTTTCTAATTATGAACCAAATTACTCAAAAATAGCTAATAATGTTCAATGTCAATCATCACATTAAATAAATTTGTTTAAAATTTTAACTATATTTGTTTATTTCATTTATAAATTGATTCATTTTGCTTTTTTCCCCCATTTAGTCAATCACCATTTATTTGGAAAATAAAAAGTAGCTCTTAGGTTCTAAAAGGTTGGGCACACATGATATAGACAATATATATGATAAATGTCTGCTTATTATTGATATGTCGGTTGTTATAGCACATCTTTGTTAAAATACTTGTGTCTACAAAAATTAGATATTGAATTATGAGTTGAAAATTAAGATTTTGCAACAAACTTGCTAATGAGAAAAAAGCTGAAAATACACTTCGTTTCAGTATCTCATTTAATTTTTTGGTAATTTACTGCTCTTAATTTTGTTACTTCATGTTTTTCGTCATAAAGAATACTTTATGTTTAATGTGGTTTTGTACATAAATTAATAATTTAACCCTTAAAAATATATTCTTTGTAATTATTTTAAATGCTAGTGATGTAAGTAATAATATAATTTTAAGCAGAAGCACTTCAGTTTCTTAGATCGTAATCATTAGCAATTGAACTTAAAATTGATTTATAAGAATTGAAATTTTTCTTTCTCCATGATGCCCTTCTTTACATAGAGACAAAACTCTCCATACAATAGCATCACCCAGTGCAAGCCAGAGTAATCAATGGTGATCATGTGATGTTTAGTTGTTTCTTTACATAACTTTTTTATGTATGATAAATTAAATTTAAAATTCCAAATTTTTTTATAATCAACGAAAGCTGAAGCTGTATTAAACTGATTATTTGTCGTATTTTTCAAACAATTATAGAAAAGCTGGTGTACATTTAATCTTTTTTCTAAAGAATATTGTAACTTAGCTATGTATCATTTTTGCATTTATATATATATAATATGGCTTTTTCATTTTTTAGATATATAAATACAAGGTGTGACAATTTAATTCCTGGAGTGCACCTTCATAAAATATACATGTGGAAGTGTATACTAGTGGCTATTGTCGCCTTCAGAGTAATCCCCTTGTGCATCTGTACACTGATTAAAATGGTGTTCCCATTTCTGGAAGCACACCTGGAAATCATTTCAAGGAATACCTTCTTTTGGATATCAGTTACAGTAGAAAACCTTCATTCTTTCAGCACAGTTTTTAATTTTGGAAATAACCCAAAATTACATGGAACTAAGGTGAAGGGGAATGATCAAGCATGTCAAACTGGCGGGCCACATGCGGCCCTCGAAAGGATTTTTCATGGCCCGCGACTAAGATGCTATGCAATAAAATGAAAACAGAACGATATGTTGCAAACAATAAATTAATTTTTAAAAAAAAGCTCTTATATTTAATTACATGAACTAAAATATATACAGTAATTGTTGTCTACATACATAGCTAATTTATAATTCTTGGTTACACGCATAGCTAAATATTTTTGATGACATGCCTTTATGGTGATGAAGCATTTGAGATATGTGAATACTAAAGCTGGCAACGTTAATAATGTGCTGCTGTGCTTCCGAGAACATAAATACATAAAATTCAGAAATCAGCTATTCGCGCCACCAACGTAGCAATCCTATCTGCAGATGTTGGGTTTTTCTTAGAATTGTAACAAAAGGCAGTTGCGCTAGTTTCTTTGTCCTGATTGGTGTGTTAAAAATTTGTGGGTTGTTTCCTTTTATAACTCATTCAAAAAATATAAGTAAACTGCTATATCCGAGAGTTTCTACCTTTCTGAAACTAGTCAGACAGCATAAGAAATAATGAGCATGCATTTGACATTTTGTTGTATAATATTTTAATTATAATCAAACATGAGAAACAATAATATTTTACATATAAGTTAGTAACGATTACAATTCAGTTTGCAAAACGCTAAAAGTTCTACAATTTTACCAGTCTATGTTCGGCCTTGGGGAACTTTAGTGGCTTCAACCATTTCTAATCTACGGCCTTATGCACAGCTTTCTTCTTTGTCACATCTCTATCTTAATTGCTCCATGCTGGGAAGTCTGGACTGAGAGAGAGAGAGAAAACATAATCCATACCTTTTATAGCTACCTCCATTTATCGAGCATAATTCCAGGAGCGAGAATCGATAGCAGCGCTCTCTTTACATTTAATTACTAGAGTAGTGTTAAATTCTTACTGAGGCATATTTAGCATAAACGTAGTTGCAATTTTTTAATTTTTAAAATTTAAATCTAAAGCCCTATTTTTATTACAGAAAATGCCACTTCCAACGCTAAATAAAAAACAAAAGATTGATGACGAGGGAAGAAAATTTCAAGAAAGGTGGGAACTGAATTATTTTTGTGTGGAAGTGAACAATAAGATTACGTGCTTAATTTGCAAAGAAACGATTAGTGTTGCTAAAGAATACAATATTAAGTGACATTATAGCACTAATCACGAAAAACAATTTTCGTGCTTTGAAGCTAAAATAAGAGAAGAAAAATTAAAAACAATGAAGAATTCATTAAGTAGCCAGCAAGGAGTGCTTACAAAATTTATGAAAAGTAATGAATCAGTAACAAGAGCTAGTTATGAAATAAGCTATTTATTAGCAAAACATTCAAAATCATTCACCGATGGTTCTTTAATCAAGGAATGTATGATAAAAGCTGCCAAATTTGTCTGTCCAGAAAAAGTACAGGCATTTCGAGACATCTCATTATCAAGAAATACGGTGGCAGATAGAATTACTGAAATGGCAGATGACATCACTTTGCAACTACAGGAAATATCTACCAAAATCCAGTTCTTTTCAATTGCGATTGATGAAAGCATGGATATAAGAGATGTTGCACAAGTTGCTGTTTTTTTTTCGTGGTTGTGATAATAACATGAGGGTCACTGAAGAATTGTTGGAATTCATCCCTCTTCACGGAACAACAACTGGTGAAGATATTTTTGAAGCCGTATGGAGCATTTTAGAAAATCTTAACTTGCCTCTTGACAAGCTTGTTTCTGTTACAACTGATGGCGCTAAATCGATGACAGGTGAAACTAAAGGTTTTGTGTCATGACTGGCAAGGAAATTACAAGATGAATATCCAGATAAACCGAAAATCAAAGCTTTTCATTGCCTCATTCACCAACAAGTTCTCTGTTTAAAATTATTAAAAATGGACCAAGTACTTAAAACAGTTACAAAGATAGTCAACTTTATTCGATCAAGAGCACTTAACCATCGCCAATTTACTTCGTTCCTTAAAGATTTAGAATCCGAATTCGAAGATCTTCCTTATTACACAGAAGTTCGTTGGTTGTCCTGCCACAATGTCTTAAAGAGCTTCTATCTGCTTTTGGAGGAAATAATATTATTTTTTGAAATGAAAGATGAAAACAACGAAAATATATCAATTATAAAAGATCCATTGTGGGTACAAGACCTAGCATTTTTAACAGATATTACAGGCCATCTGAATAATCTTAATATTACATTGCAAGGCAAAGATCAATTGATAACGAATATGTACGATGCAGTTGCAAGCTTTGTACAAAAACTGAATTTGTTTAAAAATCATTTGCAAAAGAACGTTTTGATGTATTTTCCTACGTGTGAGCAGTTAAAAGCACAAAATCAAAGTTGCTCGTTTTCACAATACTCTGCAAAAATTGAAAAAATAAAAGACGAATTCGATAAACGTTTTGATGATTTCAAGGAGTTAGAAGAAATTTTTTCTCTTTTCACAGGACCATTTGCCTTTGAAGTTGAAAAAGCTCTGACTTCGATACAACTGGAATTAATTGATTTCCAGAATGATTCGATTTTAAAAAACAAATATCAAGAAGTAGGAACTCCCAAAATATATTCCTATTTAGGTGAAAGATACCCAGAAATTAAAAAATTTGCTGCACAAATTTTATGCTTTTTTGGAAGTACATACTTATGTGAGCAATTATTTTCATGCATGAAATTAAATAAAACAGCTTACAGATCAAGATTAACTGATAAACATCTATCTGCCATAATGAAAATTGCTTGTTCTCAGTTTTTGAATCCAGATATTGAAAAACTAGTAGGAGGAAAACGCTGGCAAGTTTCCAGTAAAAACAATAAATTGTAGTTTTATAAATATGTAATCAAATAAAATAAATGTTTAAATAAAAGCAATACTATATCAATTGTATATTATTGAACTGAATGCACTAAACTACATAATATGTTTTAATTACCCTACCTATATTCCTGCATTCTCACTTCAAAATACAATTTTAAGAAAATTTGTGTGATATGACCTGCGAGAATCTTACCAGTAGCATAAAATGGCCCATTGTTTGAATGAGTTTGACACGCCTGGGCATGATGGTCTAGTTGTGTGATTGATTTTTTGCCAAAAAGTTTCATAATGAGGGCACTATTACCCATATTTACGGCAAGGCATACTTGAGGATATTTATTATCTTTTCAGTAGCTAATTAACAACTAGATGTATTAACTTAATTTAAACACGTCAGCTTAAACATGTTCAAATGTAAATGTTCAATATTCATCTGATTTCTATACAATTAGATCATGGATCACAACACATGACCATTCCGGGAATTCAATTGTCACACCTTGTATATTATTGAATATTTTTTTAATAAATTTAAATTGTTTATTTAGAAATGACATAGATTATTGTTAGATTTATTATTAAATTTATGTTATATATGTATATAGAAATTGTCTTATCATATTCTATATATATATATGGTTTCTTGAGAAAACAGATCATTATTTTGAAGTTTGTTACTTTCATATTGCATAGTTTTTCATTATAATATGCATCATAATGAAAACTATTGTAATGGAAAAGCTACTTAGTTATGAAAATGTCAAATTGCAAAATATTAAACATTTTCTTCAAAAACTTACAAACATAGGATATGAAAGAAGACCAATTCTATATATATAAAATTTTATTAATAAATCTTAAAACACGAATAAAAATAACAAAAAATGGATATCTATGCCATTTTAAAATAACCATATAAATTTATTAAAAAAACTATTTAATGATATATACATTTTATTTTATGTCTCTTCAAATGTAATCAAATTAATTAGTATTTTCAAAAATGTTATACCTTAAAGGCAAAAAAAAAAAGGTCATGCATGGGTAATTCAAGAAAAAATAAATAAATGCCTGCTAATCTATAAACCTTGTATAATGAGCATTCCAATAGGTCTTAACAAGCTTTTCAGAACATCCCTATCCTCGTACCGGTTTCTAGCTCTGGCTTTCATCAGTGATGTGTTAGGATTATTCAAGCATTAGATTTAAAATACCAGGTCAAGCCCAGCACTTTCTCTAATGTTTAATTATTAAGTAGAAAATATGAAATTTTCAAACGTTCTGAAAAGTTTGTTAAGAACTATTGGCACATTCATTATATAACATTTGTAATACAAGCTTATTAAATTAAGTCATGTGATATACGACTGGTTTTTTTGCAGTCTATAAACATAAAAAAAATACAAATGAACATTCTAATATCACTTCAATTTTTTTTTTTTTGATGATTTTTGTAACATTAAATTCTGATCATGCAAAAATGGTACATAAAGTTACTATAGAAAGAGAAAAATTAATGAAACGATTCTTATAAATCGATTTAAAGATTTTATAGTAAGTAGATAATTTGCAATCTACTAAAGTTCCTGTAATATCATGATATGTACGACAAGTTCAGTTAATAATTACAATCTAGATCATCTAAAGTACCTCCGTGAAATTTTATGATTATTTATTTGTACAGATATCATAATTTAAAATAATTACATATATTTTTCTTTAATCTTCAATATTGTTTAATTTTTCTTTTCTTACAAAATTTTTTTTTTTTTTTTAGCTGATGAAAAGAAACTTCAGTTAGCTCACAAATATATGGAATTAAAGAAGCATAAAAAAATAGACAAAGAATTAAAGAAGAAAAGACAGAAAAATACTCAAATAGAAATACCTACACGACACTTTCGACAGAAATAATTTAATATAATTTCTGTATCATGTACATAAATGTATTATATTTAAATAAATGTTTGTTAAAATTCAATTTAAATTAAATGTTATATATGTATCTAAATAATTCAGATCCCATGAAACAAACAGGCTGATAGCCAGCACACAGCCATAAAATTATCTAGCAGTATATGAGTACTAGCTGGAGAGATAAAATAAGGTAGAATATTTTTAAACCTCTTCACTCAACAGTTGTTTAATCTAATGAATAATGTTTTCTTAATTGATTCTCTTCACAGAGATCTTTGCCTCTATACTGAGCTATTTAAAAACTTTTATCTATGATGGAATATTATAGTGGAATGAAAGTGTAGTACTGAGTGTGTGTGTGAATTACCATATATATAACTATATCTAATTGAATTAAGTAATGGCGAATAATTAGTGATAGGATGACAATTATACACAACCAGTCACTTTGATATTATAAATATTAAAAAAAAACATTTCTATTAAGACATCATCTATTATCTAGATATGGTAGCTAAACTTTAAGCTTGTGCATTCATCAATAGTTATTACAGACCAACTGTGGAAAACAAAGCATTGTATAGAGAGTAAACATCAAAAATAGAGTTACAATTGGATTTTTAGTAACAAATATTAATTTAATTACAGATTAATTGTTTTTATTATTCTTAGAAGAGCCATCTATTGCAAGGTTATGCAATCAAGAGTCATTAGATGGTATTATGCTATAGAATCCCAATATCCGGACTTGCTGGTGTTCTACATTTTCTAACTAGAACTAATGCATTTGCAACCATTTTTTAGTCCTTTATACTATTCAAAGTAATATTGTGAAATTTAATTTAAAAAAAACCCATATGGTTTCAAACCCAAGCTTACTCATTTTCATAGCCAAATAGATCTGACACTTGAGACGTCAATGTTATAATTATTATAGGTCCCTTCTATCCTTTAGTTAAACAGATTAATTCCAACATCACACATGATCTTTCATATACTTCCAAAACAATTGTTGATAATAGTCTTCTTGTGAAAGGGATAGAAGAGTCTAGTCACAAAAATATTGTAATCTAATGTCAGTTCTATATAGCTGTGCAAATGAGTTCATTTGAGTTTGAAACCTTAGGATTTTTAAAATTTCCGTTTAATTTAAGTAATGTGAAGGTGGTAATTAGACCGATTTTTACATTAGTTCTAACTTTGAATTTTAGTCTTCACTGATGAAAATAAGTTTTCTTATTTGAGAAAATATTTAAGATGTTATATTTACAGTTTTCATATATATAAAATAGTAATGTCTGATGTACAAGTCTTTACAAGAGTTTCATTTGTGAAAATATTGAATGTCTGATTTATGATTGATATAATATATGACAGTAATTTATTTTTGGTTTAAAATGATTCATACAGATACAGTTAATAAATAGGAAGATTTCAGATGGTAATGCTTGTTTCTAATTGGTATATTGCTTAATTTCAATATAACAGATTTATAAAATGCATGAAAAAATGTCATTCATATTTATAGCTAAATGTCTATGAAAAATTTCTAATTATTATCTATAATTCTGCATGGGAGAGTGGTGTTTATTTGTGAAAGTATTTAGATTGTTATATTTCCAGTTTTACCTATTTAAAGTATTAATGTCTGTTCTATGATCTTTATATAATATAGGATAAACTAAAAGCAGATTCATTTTTGGCTTAAAATGATTGAGTTACTATTAGAAGTTGGTTTAATTTCAATTAGTAATATCTGTTTCTAGTTGATTACATCATTTGTTGATAATCTATTTACCCTAAAGTGCCACTCATCTTTATAAAGTTGAATCTTGTGTTAAGATTTGTAGAGATCTCTCTTGTAATAAAATTAAGCACACAAGGCACATATACTAAGGTCATAGCGTTATATAACTATTACGTGCTGACATCGCGCTTAATAAGAATTAATATTTACTAAAGTGCCTGATAGTTGGATACTCCTCAAGCCATTGAAATTGAATTACTAAAACTATATTAAAAATTTATTTGACTATAATACTACTATATAAAAACATATAATAAAAAATTATATTTAAACATTAATAATTATCTTTTGAAACCAACACTCAAATATTTTATTCGTAGCTTGAAGTTTTTAACTTTTACGCATTTCTGAATTTTTTTCAGTTAAATTATTTCTATATGAATTAATATATTTCATCATTGACTTTTTGCTCATACAACTGTTTTTAAACGCAAACATTTTACTTTTTTTACGAAACCATAATTTATTTTCCACTCTTGAAATAGTCAAGTTTTTTGTTTTGAGATTTTGGGGGCTTTTAAAAGTTTATTTGTGTAAATAAAACATTTAAAGTTTTATTTAATTTTAACTTTTTTTGAAATTTAATTTAACAACGTAAAGAGATTTATCTACAAATTAGAAGTTTTAATCTATATTAAAATTGTGATATAACTAGAAAAACGAAACTCTCACTGAAACGATCGACTCACATTGCATAGAACTGACCAAATGCTATCATGACGATATATGTTGGTGTTGAACAGTTTGTTTTGAACTCTACTTCTAGTTATACAATTCACAACTATCATTACAGTAGTGCCCCTGGTTAATTCAGAGAAGAATTTGCATAAAAATAAAGCAACTGAAATTAATACTACTTCTAACACACCAACATATAAATAACAATTACCAATCCTATGAGAAAACTTTAATCAAGTTTTTGTAAGTCAGTCATCATTCAAACATGGATTACATCCACAATTGATGTGTGAATGACAAGGACTTTCAAAAATTTGATTAAAATTTACCATAGGATTGATACATTTGGCCATTAATTATTCATATCCTTTTACGATATATATTCTTAATGTGATGCTTTTTCAATGTGGGTAGAATATACAATTGTAAGGAGCATTAGAAGCAAAAAACCAGTCATGTTAAGATATTTTTTCATACAAGGACTTCTAAATTTTAGTCTTCAATAATGGTGGTATTTTTATATATGAAAATTTGAAATAGTGGAAGTAAGAAACTTTCTCCCTAGCACCTAAAATCTAAGAGACTTGTCAAAAAGTCATTTAACCATGGAAGGAAACATCTTATAAACATTCCAAAAGATGTTTACTTGATGTTTTTTTCAACATTCTGTCATCAACAGCCCTAAAAAAATTTCTTACAGAATTACTGCTGGGCTAAAAATTTCAACACAAGTTGGCTTTCGTTGTTCCAAACTTAGATAGCAATAAAAGTAAAATCCAATATAAAGCCCATACTCAATAGAAAAATGGGTCTGGCTAAAATATTTTAGAAAACGATGGTAAATGACAATATCGTGAAAGTGGTATCAAACAAGCAAATCGTCTATGAAAAAATATGTTTAATATCTTGAAAATATTCACTGAAATTTACTAAATAAAAATTCGGGAGAACAATGAACCGCAAAAAGAAACCCTAGTTGAAAAATCAGAGTGGAATAAAAATATCTATTGAACAGATGATTTAATGAATATGGAGGGAACAAAAAATTTACCATTTCCATAAATGATAAGACAAAAAGAAACTGAAAATGATATGCATATCTGAAAAATTGTGAGGGCAATTCCACAAGATTCTTTGAAGTGGGGGGATGGTTTTAGTGATATTTTGGTGATAGAGAAATGCTATTTTGAAATGTATAAATTTAGATACCAATTATGGAGATGTATGCATATACTGAAATGGATTCGTCTTGTGACATAATGTAATGCATGTTTTTATCTTAAACTTAAAAAAAGTTAATGATCACACAAAATCTAGATATGAGTGCTATGAGCCAGACCTTGGCAGTCAAAGGAATACCCAGATAATAAAACTATCTTTTCTGCCTTAAACATTCAAAACAACTATTTAAAATAAAATCTGAAAATTAAGTAATACTTTTGTATTTTGAAATGCACAAATTATTTAAAATTAAATAAAAAAAAGTCTCTCTTACAAATACTTTAATTTCTGATTTTGATAAAAAAATGTAAAACTCTCGTCTAAAATAAGGATGTTTTTAATATACATGTATTTAAAAATTCTAATATTTTTGCTTAAAGGAATTATTTAGAATTGATAAATATAAACTAAAATAACAATGGTAATTTAGTTATTATCTTGTTTTATTAATCAAGAAAGAAAAGGCTTATTGTTAATCCTTTTTCTACCTTCCATTGTGTCTACAAGTAATAAGTTCAATTTAATTGATATATTGTAAGTCAGGTTCAAATGAAAACCAATTGCTGTTAATATTTTAAGTATGGGAAAGGTGAAATGAGATGGCTTCTCCATGATTTCATAGGTCAAGATGTTATGTCGTAGACTGCTTAATTATTTGAAGTTTGGAAATTACAACTAAAATGAATTGAAGATTGTCAGAATTTATCTTGTATATTTGCTAAGAAGGACATACTGTACTCGTAATATAAATGAAAAATAGCATAATCTTCAAATTTTAGTACTATTTTTTTTATATCAGCCATACTTAACATGCAGTCCCTGCCCAAGCTTTTACGTCCAGCTCAAAACTAAGTTTTTAAAATTTTGAGATGTGCGGCACTTACCCACTCTTCCATCAGAAACGACAACAACAGCATGTTTTATGTAGCACACGTCAATATGTGACAAATTTGTTTCTTATAAATTCAAGTGCGATTATGATAACAAACTTGTGACTTTTGAAATATTTTATATCAAACTATGATTTAAATATGTCAGGAATATTTTCAAAATATAATAAAAATAATGTTTAAAGACAATTGAGAAGAAAAATATTTTGTTACGCAAAATACTCAGTTCCAACTTGTTTGGTTTGTCACAAAAGTATTATATTAAAAAAAGATGACATTGTTCATAATTATACCATGATACACAAAGTACTTAAGGATTCTTTTTTGTGGGCTTTAATAAGATGTGAAAATGAACTGGTTATAGCAATGTTCTTTTACATATCTCAATGCAATGGCTAGGAAGGAAAAGTTGTGGATCGATCTTTTTCTTTACTGCAAAAAACATTTTTATAATAAAACAATAACATTTAACTTGAAAAATTATAGATGGTGGTATCTTTTAGCCTTTCTGTGCAACATCACAGAAAAACTTGATGAGCTCAATAATTGTTAACGGCTAAAAATAAAATAATTTCACATATGGGGAATGAAGATGATAAAAATGATAATAGTAGTAATATATTGTGTTTAATAACATTAATTACATAACATATTAAATAATTCTATAAAAGATTAAACACTGAGTAATAATTAAACTTTATTCAAGACCAAGTCTCATAACATTGACTACATACATTTTGTTAAACAAAAAATATATTTCTACTATTATTAACTTATTGTAGAACTGACTAAATATATATATATATACAGACTGCCATTTGCGTGTGCGCGCGTATATACACGTCACTTGAGAAATAAAAATGTAAACTGCCTAAAGGTTGAGAGAAAAATTAATTTATGCACATAATTCAAGATTATTAAATATCTATTTAGTAATATGTGAAATAATAACGAAGTACAGTACATTGTAAAAGAAAAATGCTTTTGATATGCAACAATTTTAAATAGCATTGTTTCAAAATATATTTTTAAAGCATTTCAAACATTTAATCTGTCTTTTAAATAGAAGTTTTAATTAAACAACGTGTCCATTGAATGGTGGATTTTTGAAAAAAATATTAAAATTAATAACAGTTTAGAAGTTATAATTAAAAATATAGAAGTCGGCAATTAATTTTCCTTCGTCATACACCAACAAAATATAAATAAAGAGAACATTTTTCTTTTCTCTATGTTTTTTTTCACTTATTTAGATATAAAAACATGATATAATGTTCATAAAATTTGTATCTATGTTTTGAAGAGATTAAAGATGTATTTTCCAAAAAACTTTTTATAATGACGCAAAAGTCATATTTCCTCTAACTGGTAATGTTATATGAAAACGTTGTTTGGACATCAAAGAGGTATTAATCGGTCTCAAACAAGCAACTAGGCATTCTTAGTAGTATTCTAATTCCCAAAGTGTATCCATCTGATTTCATATCGTTTTGCAAGGCAGCACAGTCTACTGTTGAAGTCAAATTTCAGTGATCCATACAGATAAAAGAAGCAACCACTAAAAAGTGTTTTCATCCATATTTGGATAGCCGTGTTTTGCTGACCATTTTAAAGGTATTTTTTACTACTTCAGTTATAACATTCAATATGATGATTTTATTTAGAAATCTATCTATCATGTGTTGCTAAATAACCAAAAGCCACACCAGTCAATGTCTGGAAAATGCAGTCGGATCCAGAAATTAGTGCTGAAGTTTGAAAAATCAGCATCTGTAATGCTGTGAAAGAAATGGATAGTGCCATATAAAGACCTTCAGATATTAATATCTCATATGGCATCACCAGTGCTACTGTATTTAATCTCTCTAACATCACCAGTGTTTAAGGAGATCATCATCAGAAAAACTAAGAATGGCAACAGTAAAATATTAAAAGAATAGTACCCTGAAAAAAAACATGGTTTGTGACTATCAGTATTTAACGTAAGTTTTTATCATTATCCATACTACAAGGCCTTGAATTTAAACTTAACTTATACATAAAATATATTTTGTTACTATATATTTTGTATATGTGTGGGTAGTTGCAAGTATATACGCAACAGTTTATTTATTCATTATTAATTAATGGTTATATATATTTTTTTATTAATTCCTTTAGTTTGTGTTGGTAACTCAATCCGAATATAAGTTTTTCACACCCATATGCTAATTAATATCCACAACCCTGAGAAATCATGCAATCCACTGGGGCCATGCTGCGATGGTGGTAATAATCAATGATGATCATTTCAAAAATTTCCAAGAGTGAACTTTTTTTTTTAAAAGGTTTGGTGTTTTTTTTTTAATAGAAACTGAAAAACAAAATACTTTTGGAAGAACTTGTACTTATTACCATCACATTAAGCATCAGGGTGGCACTACTGTATGGAGAGTTTTGCATCATCATATTGGCTAATATTATATAAATGAATCATTTTTATTTGGATGTTATTAACTATTCAACTTTCATATTTATTTGAACCAAGATCTAAGATATTTATGGCACACATCTGAAAGATCTCATTATACATATTGAATATATCTTCTATTATATATGGTATCCAGGTTCAAACCTGTACTGTGGAAACTATATATATTTTGTTAAACAAAAAATACTTCCACCATTAACTTTACTCTTTATATATGTGTGTATGTGTGTGTTTGAACACATACCATGAGCCATCTGTAAAACAAAATGGCATTGACATTTTTTCACTAAGTTATAAGCCAATAAACATCACATGACCACCACCTCTTATGCTTGTGTAAAACTCACTATACGTATTGCCACACATAGCAAGCTAGAGTAATCAATGGATGCCAGAAGGCTTGTACATAAAATCCCCATCTAGTGCCTACTCATCCAATATCCCCAGACTAGTTTCTGGCTTGTGGCCTTCATCAGTGAGGAGCTTTGACCTTTTGGCATCCATCGATTACTCTAGCTTGCTGTGTGTGGCAATACGTATGGTGAATTTTGCCTGTTTTAATAACAGTTATACACAAGCATGAGGTGATGGTCATGTGATGTTTATTGGCTTAAAACCAATCCTGCCTAATAGGATAGTGGTGGCTATGGTTATTAAAGAACCAAAAACACCAAAATGTATGGGTAGTGGACTGAGTTCAGACCCATATGACTACATAAGGTAGTGGGTTTGGATTAAAAATATTAAGGTGTTTTCAATTTAAAACTCATAGTTTTATAGTTAAATTGAGATAAAAGGTGGCTGCTGGAGGGTTGCATTAGATCCTAAGATCTAGGTGTGGTGCTCTCAGATCCAAGGCTCCTCACTGACGGCCAGAAACTAGTCTGGGGATATTGGATGAGTAGGCACTAGATGGGGATTTTATGCACAAGCCTTCTGGCATCCATTGATTACTCTAGCTTGCTGTGTGTGGCGATATGTGTAGTGAGTTTTGCCTGTTTTTCACTAAGTTATATGATCATTTCAAATCATTCAGCCAATTTCAAGATTTAAGAAATAAGATTTGTCAGTTACTTGTAAAAAATCCCTGGCAATTAGAAACAGCAATTATTACATAATTATGATCTAATTATGCAAAGCTATTTGACACACTCATCGAGCTCAAAAATGATATTAATCTGGCAATTGTGTTTTTAAAAAGAAAAAGTATGCCAAATTTTTGAAATTGGTGCCTAAAAATGCAAGATTGTACAAAAATGTTCCCAAGTACTGCAACCTGTCTTTGTAAATCATTCTATTTTAAAATGAAAAATGTATTAAGAGTAGCATATAGCAATTATAAGTTATCAAAACTTGAAACTTAAAAAATCATTAATTTTTAAATAATCTTTCAACATATTTAGATTTTTTTATATATATTGTCTTATCACGAGATGTAATATATAATAATGTGATCCAGTTCAGAGATAGAAACATATGTATGTGTCCCCCCCCCACCCAAAAAAAAAAGTTGGGGATGACTGTTTTTACATACATTATTTTTAAAATAAAGTAGAAATTCATATAACACTAAGGTATATACTGTTTTCTTGAAGGTTTGTGATGATGGTGTTCTAGTTGTATTTTTATATTGGAATATTTCCATCATCTAATATGCGTATTGAATGTCTTTAGAAAAATTTAACTTTATTTAAATATTCCAAGTACATTCAACTGTTACTAATAGCACATCGAACAGGTTAGTATATGCTCATTTTGAGAGGTATTAATCTCCCCTCTTCTTCAGGTGTTGCTGGCCTGACCAGTGACAGTACTAGCATGGGATTCAAACCTAGACCCTTACATTCTTGAGTATTGAATTTTAAGGTAACACTCTAACCAACTGAGCTATCCTGCCAAAGGCAACAGTCAGTAGAAATTTCATATACTTATCTATGAGGTTTCCATCTGATTTCTTCACTTTTTCCTAAGAGCAAAGTTGATTAGTCGTTTCCATACATACACAAGGATGGCTTATGGGATTTTTTGCCATTGTCATGTGAGCAGTATCTTTAAACTTTTTTTTGTACCTTTTCTCTATCCAATATTTTTGTATTTTACCAATTGAACATATGGTCTGCTACTTTAGACAATCTATTTTCTCTCTTCGAATCATCACTTTATGTTCTTGCAAGCACTTTTCAATGGGACTACTTGTCTCACAAATATATGTTCTTCCACATACACATAGTATTTCATAGATGCAGGTTTTTTTCTCTGCATTTCAAGTTTAGGCTTTGTAGATGTTAGAATTCCTCATAGTGTGGTATGGCTCTGGAAAGCTGTTCTGATGTTATACTGATTGCAGATTTTCCTTAAGTTGTCTGTTAATTGTCTTTTCTCTTGATGGTTTTTTTTCTTGTCTATTTAACGTTTTCTTAATAACAGCTGATGGATAATCATTTTTCATAAGAGTTTGTTCTATATAGATTTTTTCTTTTTCCAAATTGCTGGTTTCTGAACCAACTTCTTTTGCTCTGTTCCATAGTGATAGTATAACTTCGTTTTGTGTTTCTGGTATGACTGGATGTATAAGCTAAGTATTTTACTGTATGTGTAGGTTTTCGGTAAACTGTAGTTTTGATTTTGCCATGAGGGAGTCTTGTCACAAGAACATCTAAGAATGCCAATTTTTGTTCTTGTTCTGATTCTATTGTGAATTTAATTGAAGGAGATAATGTTGTTGATGTGTTTCCAGAAAGTTTGTATCAGTGCTTCACCATGTTGCCATACAATCAATGTATCATCCACATAGTGAAGCCAAACTTTAGGTGGATATGGAGTAATTTTTATGGCTGTGGATTCAAGTTCTTCCATGTAAATATTACTAATCAGGGGAGACAGTGGTAATCTCATAGCCATTCCTTGATTTTGTTGGAAGAATTCTGTGTTATATTGAAATTAGATTGTTTTTATATAGTTTGATTATACTATCAATAGGAAGAGCTGTTCTAGTTTGTAAATTATTATCACCATTAAATCTTTGCCTTACAATAGACAATGTTTCTTCACATGGGATTGGGAGATATGAGTCTAAAATTGAAAACACAATATTTTCAATCCAAGCTCAGCAGCTTATCATGCCTAATAGGATAGTGGTAGCTATGTTATTAAAGAATCAAAGACACCAAAATGTATGGGTACTGAACTGAGTTCAGATCTACACAACAATACAAGCTGTTGAGTTTAACTTGAAAACATTGTATTTTCAGTTTGGATTCAAAGTTTATAGTTAGTTAAAAAAGTAAAAGGTGGCTGCTGGAAGATTGCATTAGATCTTAAGATCTACGTGCAGGGCTCTCAGATCCAAGGCTCCTCACTGATGAAAGCCACAAGCTAGAAATTGTCTGGAGATATTGGATGAGTAGGCACTAGATAGGGATTTTATGCACAAACCTGGCGCTACTGTATGGAGAGTTTGAGTAAGCAATAGAAAGACTAGGTAGAGGGATAGAGATACCGTTAATAGGTGGCAAAGGAGTATATACTTTGTCGGGTCTTTTTTTTGCGGATATCTTTTTGTGTGCAGAAAGAAGAGTAGATATGGAAATTATGTTGAGGACATGTGCAAAGGTAGGTAAAGAGATGGGGATTACATTTAATGAAGAAAAATCAAATATAATGATGGTTAATACTGGGGAAAGAGATGTAGAATTTTCATTGGGGGATATAAGTTAAGTGTGGTGGAAAGATATAGGTATTTGGGAATTATCTTAAGTAATAGGAAAATTGCTTGGATGAATGGGAAAAAAATTGGTAAATGAAGCAAAGAAAAGAAAGGGTTTGGTAAAGAAACTAACAGTGTTTTCATATAATAAATATGATGTAGCTAGAATTGTATGGGAGTTGCAGTAGCAGGGTTAACATATGGTAATGATGGATTATGTAATTAGTAAAGAGATTTTAGATTATTTAGAGAAAGTACAAAGGGAAGTAGGAAGACATGCATTAGATGCAGAGGTGTGGACAGCAAAGGAGGCAATTCAAGGAGAAATGGGATGGTCAAGTTTTTATATGAGAGATGCAAAAAGTAAAATGAAAATGTTTGGTAGGTTGCAGTTTATGGACAGTAAAAGAATAGCCAAAATAGTGTTTAATTGGGTTATGAGTAAAGGGCAGGTAAAAAGATGGGTGAGAAAGGTAATGTGGTATGCAAAAGATTTGGATCAAGAATTTATATCAGTATACTTGTATAAAAAATGGAATGATTGTGTTAAGAGGATTGTTGAGTGTTATAGTGGTAAGGAATGGGATAAAAGAATTGATGCATTAATAAAAAATAGAGAGTTGGAGAACTAGTATAGAGGGTAAGAAGAGTTTAAATATATATAGAAGTAAACAGAACATTGGATGCAAGTTAATTTATGATAATAGTAAAGAAAGTAGTTTATTAAGGCTCGAATGGGATCTTTAGCAACAAAATACATGTAAATGAAAAAATATGGGTGATTTAGTGTGCAAATTGTGTGAGGAAGGTATAGAAAATATTAGGCATCTGTTGATTGAATGTAAATGTGTGAAAGCAGAAAGGGTACAGATAATGAAGTTATGGGAGAATAAATATGAACAAAGTGATTATACAGAAAGTGGGTTATTGGTTTTTATGCTGGGTTTGAGAAAAGGGGGATTTAGATATAAAGGCCATAGAGTTGACAAAGATTATGTTGTGGAAATGGGATAGAGCAGATTATGGGAAAGCTTAGAATGGGAAATGGAAGGGGAAGGTAAAGTGGCTAACAGGTTTCTATGGGCATAGTTGCGGAGAGATTCCTGACTCCATTTAAGGAGAAGTCACAGTACATCACATCACTTCACCTCTGAGAATATCTTTATAGTATTAGAAGGGAAAATAACAAAAGAAAGGAAAAGTTGATTGATAACTTAAAAAGGTGGCCAGAACTATTGTGTGAAATCTACACATAAAAACAAGTAGTATATAAAAAAATAAAGCCCTTGAGAATAATGACTGAAAAAAATATTGAATATAATATCAAAAAATCTAATTGTGAGCTTTCAATTTGAGACAAATAAAGATATACTATAAATTATTGCACGGAGGGAACTGACCGTAGGAATGTTCAAAATATATATCGCTTAGCTTACTTTTAAAGATAAAAATCAAAGTAAAAACAGCAAAAGAAAAACAAAAGTGAATTGATAACTTATAAGACTTGACAGATCTAAGAATTGAGAAAATAATTCATTATTCAATGAGTAAGAACTTAAGTATTTGCTGATCTCTCAATCGGAAAAGGCAATTAAAAAAAAGTATATTCTGTGAGAAGCAATTCTCCGGGTTAATAAAGGAATGTTTTGATAGTTTTTTTTTTTTCCATATGTCATAGCATCGGCCGGGACGCGAACCCACACCCGTCTGCAACCAACTACTCGGCTAACAACGCTTGACTACGTTTTGATAGTTTTAGCATTGAATTATAACAATGACAAGCAAATTTGTAAATCTTATAAATTTGTGAGTTGTATATATATAAAAAAAAAATTTCCATTGAGAATTCATAGAAAAACATTACAATAAAAATCCATTTCAGAGAATACTATATAGCACTGGTGCGCAACATTTTTACACTTAAGGCTCCCATATTCAAATTGAAATTTTACGAGACCCATTATAAATTATCATCCTATAATAAACATATAAGAATAGTAATAATATAAGTTCATTTTATCACGTACAAATATATATATCTTTATATTACATTTCACTACATTCGATTTGATATAAGATTTTTGAAAAAGCAGCATATTAACAAAAAAAAAAAGGTATAATACTTGATTCTTAGATCTTTTGTGATTTGTAGCAATTACAATTTTTTTGGCGTGTTTTAGAAAACGGGTACATTCAAGAACGTAGCACCACGTATCAACATTAGGAGGATACTAGCAAGAACAAAACTCTGAGAAACGAGAGCAATATAAGCTAAGTGCCGACATGATGTACAGTTTATACAAAGCGGACTGGAATATAAAGAGGGAATTATTTAAATACTAAAGTGGTCAGACACACAGTAATGAGTTGAAGAGTTTTCATGTATTTTTTAATAGTGTTTAGGTTTTTTCAATTAAAAATTCATTATCCAACATGAGAACTTCCAAAATTTTCACGAACCCAAAGGTTTTCCTGCGATCCCTTGAAGTGTCGCGACTCACAAGTTGCGAACCGTTGCTGGCAGTATTTTAAACGATCCCTAACAGTAACAAAAAGAATCCGTACTATTTGTCAAACTATAGATTTAAAAAAAAAAAAAAACCCGCAAACAATGATCCTGGTTAAAATCAGTGTATTTAATATAATTTGTATCTGAAATACCTAAGGAGAAAAAAAATCAAATAATTAAATTACAATCAGAATTTTATTTTCTGTGCACGAGAAATTAAGTATTTACTAGCGAATAAACTTCTGGATTTTTTTTTTTTTATGTGAAGATTAATGACGGATAATCTTTATATATTGGTAGATTAATCGAATGGTTTATTGCTCAAGAGTTTATAAGAAATTCGAGCACCAGAAGCGACAAAGTTGGATAGGAAAACACTTTGTTATCCGCACTACAATTCTCCATTGTATTAAACCGCGCAGGATATTTACGCCTATGTTAGTTTTATTTGGAGAACTGAAATGGTATAAATAAACGGCAAATAAAAATATTTTTTCATTGATGTATTTTAAATAATTCGTTGATTAAATATTTGGAAGGTATAAAGAAAAATGTTTTTCAGAAAAATTAAAATAAACCAATCAGATTACGAGCCAATTTGAAGAGCGGAACTTATTTTAACGTGCTGATCGATGTAAGTTGAAAGGTACTTGAATTAAGATTTTGTTTTCATACTTTGACGCCATGTCCACAACTACAACTTCCAGTAGTAGAAGTCGTCGAGTTATACAAACTGAAGATTTATCAAATGTTGAATTTGAAACAAGTGAAGATGTTGAAGTTACTCCAACATTTGATTCTATGGGATTGCGAGAAGATTTACTAAGAGGAATATATGCTTATGGTATCTTAATTATATTTAGATATTACTGTATAGTTTTGTCTTATTTACTATTATAAATTTGTTGTTGTATATCCTTTTATAAATATATTTGTTTTTTTTTTTAAGTGAACGGGATTTTTTATTTATTGTAGAGCTTTGTTAAATAACGTTTATTATTATTATTTTTAGTCATTAGTACGTATATGTAAATACAGATAAGCTAATTATGCTGTGACAACAAGTGTGTTTATAGATTGTTTTATGGTATCACTTCAGTAATTTATTATAAAATGAAAGTATTTATAATATCATTTGAAATTAATTTTGTTATATACATATGTTATTTGAATGATTATTGGTAGCAAATCCAATAAGTTGCGAGTACTTACACATATAAAAATAAATTCATTAATATAGCACAGTACCTATATCGTAAATAAAAAAAATCAAAATAGCGTAAAATTTTAAAACAATATAGATAAAATAATAAATAAACGAACATGCAGAGACTTTCCATATGTCATTTCAATAAGTTCAATACTATTCAGTGCCAGATTAAACAAGACAAATGCCTAAGGCCCGTAATTAGGAGGGGTCCGGTTTCAGTAAAAAAAAAAATTCGATTTTAATACTGAATGGTTTGCCTTTAATCTAATTTATTATTAATGATATTTATAAATTTACTTAGATTTATTGATTCTCTTTTTCCTTAGGTGAAGTTATTAATATTACAGATTAAAATCTTGGTGTTCAGTTTTTTAAATTGAATAAATTATATTTATGTCAAAATCTATTAACTTGAGAAATTTAAAAATATTAATTTTATTTTATATTAAGTATTTTTTAATTATTTTTTTCTTTTAAAAACAATTTCCTTATTTGGAAAACCACAACTGGGTCCCCCCTAAAGTTTTCTCTTACCAATAATTAATATTATCAAAAAGTGACAAAAAAAAACCCTTAATTTATCTGTAAAAATTAAAACAGGCAAAACTCTCCCCTAAAGTTTTCTCTTACCAATAATTAATATTAGGAAAAAGTGACAAAAAAAACCCTAATTTATCTGTAAAAATTAAAACAGGCAAAACTCTCATACAGTAGTGCCACTCAGTGCCAGCCAGAGTAATCAATGGATGCCAGAGGGCTTGTACAATAAAATCCCCATCTAGTGCCTACTCATCCAATAACCCCAGACTAGTTTCTGGCTTGTGGCCTTCGTCAATGAGGAGCCTTGGATCTGAGAGCACTGTACCTAGAATCTTAGGATTCATTATTCTGCCTGGCACTGAGTGGCACTACTGTATGGAGTGTTTTGCCTATTTTAATAACAGTTATGAGCAAGCATAAGAAATGATCATGTGAATCTGTAAAAATGTGAGTAGCAAATTATATAATACCATCGTGCACGTGTTTTACCACAAATTTCCTTTCTATTTTATTTTTTTATCATTTCAAAAAAGAAAAGCAGAAAAAAGAGAAAGCAAAGTTAAAGCAGCAAGATAAATTGTTTAAGTATTTTAAAGACATACCAATAAATGAAGAGAAAAAAGTTGAAGATCTGGATCTGTGTATAATAGAAGAGAAACTAGAAAAAGAAGAAAACAGAAATGAAGATGAATAACAAAATGAATTGTTAAAAGTATTATGTGAAAAAAATAATGAACATCAACAACATCTATCAATAAAGAAAAAGAAGTTGAAGAATATCTAGATCAGCTTATGACAGAAAGGAAAGAAGACAACAAAAGTGAATATAAACAATAATGTTTAAAAAAATGTTAAATTGTGATAGATGTATGTGTAAAACCCATTTTCATCCATTGTGCAAGATTTCATAATTAAAAATAAACTGCTGTCAAACGTGTTTAGTAAATACATCTAAAGTAAATTTTTACTAGATCGTTAAACATAGACATATTTTATTGTACAAAAGAAAATGGTGAAACAAATGAAGGAGAATGGTTGATTTACAGTAATAACAATAAACTAATTATTATATATATGAACTTTTTTCTTTCATTAAGACAATTTTTATTGAAGGCTATGGAGATTGGAAAAATATGAAAGTAACAGTTGAACAACATGAACGTTGGAGCACAAGAACTCCATAGCAGCGTTCATAGCAAGAAGTTCTATACACTGTTCGTATTGATACAGACATTGAAACTTTTTTTTCAGAACAAAGAATATTGGAGGTATTTCAAAGAGTGATTACAACTATAAAATTTTTAGGGAAACATCCACTTGCATTTCATGACGAAAATGAATGTTTAGCATTATCTACCAGATCTAGTGGAAATTATATTGGGCGTTGGAATTTCTAGCTAAATTTGATGAATTTTTAGTATCTACTATATAAAAATATTGTTCAAAAGGAAATGTAAATTATTTAACATCAAAATTCGTGATTTAAAACTGATGTTAAGAAATGAAAGTACTATGCCATAATTGTTGATTCCATATCTAATATGATGCATATTGATCAACTTATTATTATATTGCGCTACTTGTTAGATATTGTTCAATGTATAGAATGTTTATTTGGCTTATCTATATTCGTATACTGGTACATCATTGGAATCCAGAATTTTAATTTTGTTTGATATAAATATTAAAGTTAGTGGAGGTCAAAGTTACAATAATGCAGCAAACAAATCTGGTCAGTATAAACGTCTGCAAGCCAGAATTAAACAGCTTAATGAAACAGCACATTATATGCCTTACGCAGTAATTTAATTGGAAATATCGCTGCTCAATATTGTCTGTAACTTAAATTATATTTTAATTTAGCAGAAAGAATTTATGTATTTCTTCCTGCATCACCTAGCTGTCGGAACTAAATTTTTTAAAAATGAGATACATTTTACTGTTAAGAGAAGCTGTTATACTAGGTGTCAGATGCAATAAGAGCAATCCGAATTGGATATAGTGAAATAAAAACATTGCATCTTCTTTTCCTAATATGAAATATTGTTTAAAATTTACTTACCCATGCCTGTTAGTAATGCAACAGGGGATAGATCTTTCTCTGTTTTAAACTATTGAACAACTAGATTTCAAAGTTATTGATAAATTTTTTGAAATGAAAATCCGAAAATGATAAATTTTTAAAGGCTGATTGATGACTATAATTATATATATTTTTGTATATACCACAAACTTATTTATTAGACAGTTATTATATTGTATTAGTATTTGTATTCTCTATTATTAATAAAAAATTTAAGTGACATTATTTAAGATTTTTTTAGAAACAACTTACATAAACGGGGTTCCAATTTAAATTTTGTCTAAAGCCCGCTAGAGGTTTAATCCGTGCTGGGATAGCATCTTTATCATATATTATAGACTTCTGCAGCAAAATGGTTAAATTGTGAACCAGTAGTCCAGAATTATATTCGATTTGTTTCATATTAATTTTATGTTGATTGTATGAAATATCCATATTTGTCTATAGACAAATAGTATCTTAGTTTAGTTACTGTTTAACACAAGGTATTATTCAATTGAGCAAATTTTTTTTATTTTGCTCAACTGTGAAGCTGTGTAGGAATCTTCTGAATTTGCTACTACACTATTTTAAACTTCATTTTTCAATGATGGTAGATATGAACATTGTGTGATTCAGTAAAGATATCTGCTAGTCATTTAGTGAGTGTAATATTTTTTCTTATAATGAAAATTAAAGAGTTTATAATATTATTGCTTAAGATCTTCGTAAAGAAATATAAATAATTAATTTGTAAGTCATAGTAAATGGTTTTTTTTAAAAATGATTAATTGAAATTAAATTGAAAGGTTGCAAACCTTTCACGCTTATTATAATACTTGTCTGACAGCCAATCAGATGTTATGATGGCTTTCTGAATAATGATCAAACAGCCATCATAACATCTGATTGGCTGTCAGACAAGTATTATAATAAGCGCGAAAGGTTTGCAGCCTTTCAATTTAATTTCAACTAACTATCTGCACTTTATATAAAATAAAAATGATTAATATTTTACAAATATAATAATATGGATATAGTGCAGCATTTCATTTTCAGATTCATATTCTAGACCAATCTGGATTGAATATAATAGGAAAAAAATGTCACAGGAAAAATGTTATCTTCTTACTCATATTTATTTTTTATATAAATTCCATTGCATTCCATACACTTTAGATTATTATTTGTTGATATTTTAATTAATATAGAATCTACTATCACGTGGACATATGAAAGGACATTGGATTAGAAAAATGAAAATAATGAATGATAACAGATTTTCCCAAAATACTTTATCATGAATTTTAGTAACCTAATTTTTTTGGGAGACACAGATGAAATTTTTATTCTACAGATCATTTCAAAAATAGTTTAAAGAAATGCCATAATGATTGTTTTCATTAGTTAGGTAAGGCTGAAGATAGAATGTAATGGAGCATTGCAATTAGGTAACATTAGATAGTTTGCTTTAGAACAAGTTAAGATATTCAAGATATCAGGTAAACTAAAAGGTTAATATGATTATTAGTAATAGTAGAGAAAATGTATATGTATAAAGTTTTGTAAAATAAAAAGTTTTAAAATAGGATAAAAAGTTAAAGAAATTGATAATAGAGGGAGTTATATCAAAAGAGTATATGAAAAAGAGGCCAAGGATTTTGGAAAAAAAAGTCAGTTATAAATTTAAAAAGAAAGTTACACAAAAGGTGAATAAAATAAATAGGTAAATTATAAAAGAGAATAAAGATAGGAATAAAAATGATTAATAAAAGAATAAGTATAGATAAATAATAAAATGGAAGGAAAGGAGTTAGACTTATAGGTATTAAAAGTAAAATAAAAAGGTGATAAAAATAGAGAGTAATGTAGAATGATAGATGGGGAAAAAAGGTAAAAAATAAAAGGAAAGTAGAAATAGTAAAGAAATAATGAGAAAATAATAATAAGGGAAGTAAAGTAAAAGTATAGGGTTAAAAATAAAATATGAATAATAATGTAAAATATATATTTTTATATGTATAGAGAATAATGGTTATATGTTTAAATGTTGTAGCTCTGGTGAAAACTGCAGGACAGTCAAAACTGTTACAAATTAAAGGAATTATATAAAAAGTTTGCATTAGAGTGTATATGTGGAGATTTATAAAAAGTAATACATATGACCATATTAGTTTATATAGTCGTCACAAAAGTCATTTTTAATTTCTTTTTCCTATCCAGAATTAGAATGATGTTGATAGTATTTACATACATTGATATATGTTATAATAAAATACCTATGCCTTTTTTAAAAAATGTTATTTTGTTTATGTTATATAAACACAAACATACTGACTATATCAATTAGTTAAATATCAATCAATCAATAGTATTCTGTCCCATGGCTAGGTCCAGAGAGCAGTCACATGACTAATTCATTTATTTCTCCACTCTGTTCTCTTCGTTGCCCAATTCCATGTAATTCTTCTATTCAGAAATATTTTTCCATCCTTTCTTGTTTCCACTCATCATTCCCTCCAAAACAGCCTTCATAAAACTATACTTTCTTCTTAATATATGTCCAATCCAGTTTCTAATTTTTCCTCAGTCAATTTCTTTTTTCATTTACTTTTTTCAAAACTTAAGTCACATATTATTTTATTCATCTAAGTGATTTTTCCATCCTTCTCCACGATCACATTTAGCATTCAATCTGTTCCTAATTTTATTTTTCTGTGTCCATATTTCACAATCATACAATAGTATACTCCACACCTTTAATCTTTTTCTTAATTGTCTCATCAAAAGTTCACAAAATATTTTCTTATCCTTAAATAAATGTCTCCTTTACCAATGCTATTCTTCTCGTCACTTCATTTTCACGTCTTCCATCCTCACTCAATCAACTACCCAAATATCTAAATCCCTTTATGTACTGAACTTTATTATTATGGATTTCAACTTTCAGTCTTTTTGCACTCCTCCCTATACATAAACTCTTAGTCTTCTCAGTTTTAGTCTTCATTCCATAATTTTATATATCCTTCCTCCAATTTACTCAACATATTCTGAAGACACTGTTCATCCTCGCTATAAGAGCCATATCATCTGCAAATCTTATACATTTTATTATTCTACCTCCAATATTTGCTTTTCCACAGTCTAAATAATTATTTAATATGTCTTCTAAATAAATATTAAAAAAAGCAGGTGACATACTGTATTTTTGCCAACTCCCTTTTCTATATTTACTTCATCAGTACCATTATTCTCCATTCTAATTCCTATTCTTTGACCAGAATACATATTCCAAATAAATCTTCTCTCTTCCAAAATGCTCCTTTTTTTAAGAGAAGTTTATTCCCAATTACTGTAATCAAATGCTTTTTCCAAATCCACAAAATATATACCAATTCCTTTATCTTTTTCAATATATCTCCCTGCAATTGTTTTAGCAACACTAATAGCATCTCATGTACTTTTCCTCTCAGAAAACCAAGCTGTTCTCCAATATAATTTACTTTTTCATAAATTTTTTAAGTTAAAATCCTCAATAAATATTAGAAGCATGAGATAACAAACTTATTGTCCTGTACTTTTCACATTTAACAGATTTCTTCTTTTTAGCAATTGGAATCATTATAGTCCTCAAAAAATCTTCAGGCCAAACTCCGCTGTTATATATCCAAATTGTGAAGTCCAGCTATTTCCTTCATAGTAAATGCTCCTATTTCTTTTAAAAGTTTTATAGGCATTGTGTTAAATCCAACAGCTTTACCATTCTTATTTTCAAATCCATATCCATCTATTTAATATATCATTGCTATCAGTTTTTCTCTTTTCATTCTTATTTGCAATTTCACTTCCTAACTATTTTTTTCCCTCTAAGTCTATCAAATACCAGATCATATTTTTTCACCTGTTAAAGCATTTTTATCTCTACATTCTTGTTCCAACCATTTTTCTTTTGCTAAATCTGTTTCTCTTCCTAACTCATTATTAATTTTTGTATATGCACTTTGCCCTTCCTCAGTATTGACATTCTACCATCTTTCCCATACTTCCAGCTTTTACAGTACCCTTTCCATTATCTAAGATCATTTAGCTTTCTTTAATCAGATAGTGCCTATTTCATTTTATGCTGTTTTTAATAATCCTATACTCAACACTTACCAGAACCATTAATATATTTCTCATCTTTATCAATTTTTTATTATTATATTTTTAAATATTAAGCTAAATTTTCCTTTCTACATTTCTCTCAGTGTATCTAAGTTCTATCTTACATATCTTTTCCCTTTTTTTAATTCTTTTTAAACTCAACTTTAATTTAACCAAATTATGATCGTAGTTTATATTGTCACCAAGCAAAGCATACAAACCCTTAATAACATTCTTATATCTATCCAGAATCAATATATAATCAATTTGATAATATTTTCTATCACATGTAGTTTTCAATAAATACAATCTTTTTATATGATTTTTTAAAACAAATATTTGCAATCACAAACCCATTCTTATAAAATTGTACAAGTCAGCTACTTCCTTCATTTCTTTTTCCAATGCCATAATTGCCAACAATTTTTTCTTCCTTACCTTTCTCCACAACAGCACTTCAGTCACCCAATAGCAATATATATTCATTTTTCATCTCGTGCATAATTTCCTCTATCTTTTTATATATTCTCATCAATTTCAATATCATTGTGACTGGTAATTAGCATATAAACTTGTACGAGCACAAAATCCCTAGGACTTGTAATAATTCTCATCATCATTAGGCTATTGTCAATACAATCTACTGTTGCCATGCTTTTTCAAATTTTTTTTCCAACAGCAACACCAACTCCATTAACTGGTCTTGTCACAACCAGAATAAAATAATTTAACATCTCCATCTTACTTCCTCACATTCCTCCCATCTCATTTCACTTAATATTATATCATCGATATTATTTATACACATTTCCCTTTTCAAATTTTCCAATTTCCTAATTCTTCTCAATGATCTAACATTCCTTGTATCAACTGTCACTATTTCTTTTATCAATGAATGAACTTTATGAGGATTTTGCAGGTTTACGACCTGATTAGCTTCATGTCTACTCCTTCCGGGCAATACACCAAAGCTATTTTTAGCTAAGGTCTTAACGCCCATTCATAATTAAACAAGGGAATTTTAAGGCAAAATATTTCCCATTGTTTTATTTGCTATCAATAATCTTTCTAACAGGCATAATATGCTAGTCAAATCTCATATGATCATTCATTTACATCTGCCTCACCATTGTCACCTATAGTTGATCTTCATCCGCTGACATAGGAATTGTGTTATGTTATAGAATTAAACAGCCATTGTCTCCTTTCAATGTTTTTTCATTGTCAGTGACTATCTGTACCCTTGGACTACTCTGAATGGCATAGGACCCGTGTCCTGAAATCCAATCTGGTAGTTAAATACTCTGTATATTCACTAATTATAAAATGGTGTTATGATAGTAATGTCCATCAGAAACTATTATTTTAGTATTTTCAAAATAAATCTTCAAAAATTTATTACTTTATAATAGTATTATCACATGATTTGAAGAGCAAATTTGCTTTGGATTGTATGCTGACTGAACATAAAAGGTTGTCACGAAGAAGAAAATATTGTTTAATTCAACTAAGTTTATTTACATTAATGTTAATTCACCTACTCAATAATCCAAATGGAAGTCAATCTCCGATAATGCGCTATTTCTTAAATATTATAAATCTCTGTGCATACTCCCGCCGATAAAAATTTAAAAAACTTAAGTGATTCACTTAAGTTTTTTTTAATTCTTATCGGTGGGAGGCTGCTCAGAGATTTATAATATTTAAGAAGTAGCTCATTATCGGAGATTGACTTCCATTTGAATAATTTCAAAGTTTTCAGCGCTTTATAATAATAGGTCTACTCAATAATCATATATTGTTATATCTCTTTCAGTTAAGATATTTTGTAGTTAACATTTTTTGTGATAAAGTTAATTAAAAAATGATATGAAATTGAAAAATCAGGTATTTCAAAAAGTACAAAGAGGATATAAAAATCTAGATTTTTATATAAATAAATCTGACATTGAGGTTTTTCCTTTTGATATCATTAATGAACTTAATGTAGATGAATTTCCCTTGATCCAGACCCAAATGTTATTTGTGAAAGGTAGAAAAGCTATACAATTAGAAATCTGACTTTGCTGTTTTTTCTTTTGACATCAATAGTGAATTTAACGTAGATAAATGTCATTTATGAAGGATAGAAAAGCTATGCAATTTAGAATCCATTCTAATATTGAAAAATTAGACTACAAAATGCATTCTTTATTGAAAAATCTTTTTATCAAATCGGTTCAACAACTAATTTTATTATATACACCAATTGTTGGTGGCAGTTCAAAGAATACACATTGAGTTTTGTCATTGTAACTCATTTTATTTTTATTGAGTTATTAATGAGTCTGTTCAATGATAATGGGCATCTGAAACCAATGTGAACATCTTTGTTTAGAATTGATTTCAATTTTTGAGTGCATATTGGGGATGAATGGCATGTCGATCCTTGGTTTAATGTTCGGAGTTCTATTGTATTTGGGTCTATAGTTGAATTTCTTAATATATCTATCAACCATGATAGCAGAGTTTAATTATACATATACAGTAAAAAGCCTAATATCAAAACTGAGATAGATTTTCTTGTACCTACACACTCTTTAAGAGAATTCCATGTTTCATTAATATAATAATTTTGAATAGTGAGGATTTTGATGTTTAATAACTACGGAAATTTTAGCATGGATAGTAAGTGCTTCTAAAAAAAACTTCAAATTTATTAAGAATATGATTGGGATAGGTCATATTTTTAAATGCAATTATTTTTTTTTAATTTTGAAGTATAAGTGCTCAGATTTCTTTTGCTTTTTGGATGGAATATAGTCTTGATAAGATTGTTTTAATCATGGTTATATCTAAGTTTATTTTTAGTGATTTTTCTGCCTGGTGGTCATTCTATAAATTTTGCAGCATTGATATCAGTATCAGAAACTTTGAGCCAACATTTATTCCTGTCAATACATCTATTAAAATCACAAAGAACAATTTGATTGTTTTGAAGTAGTATTGGTATAATAATGTTATTCAGCAGGGAGTTAATCCTCCTTTATAATTCTGAATGTAACCTGAGCAGTATTAAAATGAGCACAGTTACCATTTAATATAAGTTGTAATATTTTTCATTAATACACATATATAGGAATTCTTAGACTAGAAAATACAAAATTGCGAATCCTACATTATGCGTTTTCTGCCCCCCCCCCCTCCAAAAAAAAAAAAGGCTTTTGCCTATCAGTCAAACTTTCTAGATTTATTTCATCAAGAGTAGCTATTTGAATTTTAAATTTTGAAAGCTTAGCTACACATGGTATCTTCATTTTAGATCTTGAAGGAGTTCATTTCAAATAAAATTGGCACATTCTATACACTTATATTTAAGAAAAAAATAGAATTAATATATATAACTTTATTATTCTTTTTACTTATCTCCATTAATGTTACTGAATTTTTATTATTGCTTATGCTTTAATGGTTTGATATGCAGCCATAACAATTAGCTATTTTTAGAATATACTCTCCATACAAGCCAGAGTAATCAATGGATGCCCGAAGGCTTGTACGTAAAATCCCTATCTAGTGCCTGTCGTCCAATATCTCCAGACTAGTTTCTAGCTTGTGACCTTCATCAGTGAAGAGCCTTGGATCTGAGAGCACTGTACCTAGATCGTAGGATCTAATGCAACCCTCCAGGAGTCACCTTTTATCTCTACTTAACTACAAACTATCAGTCTAAAATTGAAAACACAATATTTTCACTCCAAGCTCATTAGCTTATATAGCTATATAGGTCTGAACTCAGTTCAGTACCTATACATTTTGGTGTCTTTGATTCTTTGAAAACTATAGTCATCACTATCCCATTAGGCAGGATTGGTATTAAACCTCTAAACATCACATGATCACATTTCTTATGCTTGCTCATAACTTATTAAAACGGGCAAAACTCTCCATACAGTAGTGCCACTCAGTACAAGCAAGATTAATCACTGGATGCCAGAAGGCTTGTGCATAAAATCCCTATCTAGTGCTTACTCATCCAATATCCTCAGACTAGTTTCTAGCTTTGTTTTATAGTTAAGTAGAGATAAAAGGTGGCTGCTGGAGGGTTGCATTAGATCTTAAGATCTAGGTGCAGTGCTCTCAGATCCAAGGCTCCTCACTGATGAAAACCACAAGGTAGAAACTAGTCTGGGGATATTGGAGGAGTAGGCATTAGATAGGGATTTTATGCACAAGCCTTCTGGCATCCATTGATTACTCTTGCTTACACTGAGTGGCACTATAGTATGGAGAGTTTTGCCTGTTTTAATAACAGTTATGAGCAAGCATAATAAATGGTGATCATGTGATGTTTAATGGTTTAATCTCTTCCCCTTCTATTATAGGCTGGGGGATTTCTGAATAGGGTGACTTAAACATATATTTTTGCTAAGTTAAAACTATCAGCAAATTCTTTAGCAGTAACTCTCATTATTGACTGCATTGCCTCATGCAATGATCACAACGAGAAATTGCCAATCTCCTACTTCAGTCTCTATCACTGCGTTCCCAGCTTAATTAAAAGCTTGTGATTAAAAAAAATGTCTATGATTAGATAGTTGTGTGTGGAACTAAAGGGTAGAAATATGATTGTATAGATACAATTTCATTATCATAAGTAGTAAAGGGAAATGATTGTTGGCATCAAAAGCTCTGATTACCAGGCCTTTTTTTTTTTTACTGGCTTAAGTGACTGAAGACAGTTAGGTGGAAGAGTATAGGGAGAATACAGAAAGGATTCTTAGTATCCGAATAGCACCTAATTTTTGATGAACCAATATTTTATTGAACTGGGCAGTGTATTGGCAATTAATTCTTAGATTATTCCACTATATGCCATCAAGAGACCAATCATTAACTTGTCACTATAATAGTTCTTGAAAGAGTGTAGTATATATTGTACGAGTATAAATCGATCGTAGATGATTGTGTAGGATAACTTTGAATAAAAAACAGTAATACTTCATCACATCATTCTATTTTTGTGATGGGCTATAAGATTTTTTCTTTCTGTTGTTGCTTGTAAATCTATATTGTTGTTTGTTTAATAACTGTAGTAGTAGATTAAAATTTTTATTAATTTATGGTTCTTAAAGAAAATATAGCACCCAGTTTTAAATAAATGGTAATATAGTACCCATTTCCATAATTTAGGTGTGTTAAGCAATCCTTTCCTACCATATGCGCGTTTTTGTGACAAGCTTCAAAGTTTGTTAGAAATATAATTATCTCTTCAATAATTTTAGTAATATTTAATTCTAGGTTTTGAAAAACCATCTGCTATTCAACAGAGAGCTATTAAGCCTATTGTCAAAGGCCGAGATGTTATTGCCCAGTAAGTGATTTTTTTTTTTACTTGAATGTAAAATGCTTTTGTTTTGCTTATAAATTCTTATTACAATTTCAGAGCTCAGTCTGGTACTGGAAAAACAGCGACATTTTCGATTGCTATTTTGCAATCTCTTGATATACAAATCCGCGAAACTCAGGCTCTCGTTTTATCTCCAACTAGAGAGTTAGCTGTTCAAATTCAAAAGGTAAGATTTTTAATATACTTATTGAAAAATTGATTTCTTGTTGTTTTTAATTATTAGTATGTAGAAGTTAAAATTGCTAGAAAAAACATCTAGCAATTTTTGTACCATTTATTTTCCAATTTTTATGAAAGCCAAAATAAATGCTTTTTATTCATTGATTTTTGTAATTGTATAAAAAAAGCCAATTTCATTACTTTTCCCCTAAAAAATGCACAATAAATTTTGTCACCATGCTGAAATTTTCATTTAACTTGTAGATCAGTACATATGGCGGAAGCCCCCCCCCCTCCATCCTCTATTTTATTTATATACATTTTAGACAATATATTTCTCTTGGGGGGGGGGGGGTATATATATGCAATATAAATTTTCTGTTGGTCATTTTTTCTGTTTATATGTTTGTTTACATTAAAATGTAATTTACATATGAATATAGTCAATATGGCGCTTCATTAGTAATATAAATTTAAACGCAAAAGTTCATTGCATAGCAGAAAGTCGTAAAAATGATTGGTAACTTAAAACTGTTAGGAAAGACGATATAAAAATTTGCAGTTTATGATCATTTTAGATATTTTTGGATGAATTGAAAGTAGTGTTTGTATTTGAAAAATGATATAATCCAATTAAATCCATTGATAATATTTATATGATGACAAAAACTATCAACTTCTGAAATCAACTCGTGACTTGTTGTCATGATCTTTGCTTTCTTTATATGTAGTTGTAATTTCATCCTTTTCACTCTGTTTTTTTATCTTTTTTAATAAAAATCTTTGATTTATTTTCATCTGTATATCGGAATTTCATCAGCATATTACTAACATTGTTGATGTTTAATCAGTCGATTCCCAATCTAAGTTTGTTTTTGTGCCGTCTGATTTTGTTTATTACATATTAGATACACTAATTGAAAAAAATAAATTTTATGTAGTCCTGTCATTAAATTTCTAATAAAATGAATTGTTCCAGTGAACCCAATTTCTTAGAAATTTTTATAATTTAACATAATCATCCAAATTAAAGAATATTAGAACAAAAAACATATAAACTTTCGGATCGTTGATCTTTTCTATTAAAAAAAAAATAATAATAAATAGATTTTCTTTAGTATGTGTTTTTTTTTTGTTTTTTAAATCGTGAAATTTGTTCTGGAAAATTAAACAAAAAAAAAAAAAAACATGTTGTTTATGTTATTATTCACAACCTTTACTGTTGAAAAGCTGAAAATTTCAATATTAATTTTTGTCGCAAATATAAATCCGTAGTTTTAGAAATTTCTTATCTGTAGTCGTGATCTAAAAAAAAAACAGATAATGATGGTGTTTATAATTTTTTCTTTTTTTAACCGTGACTGCTCAGATATTTTGTTTAATTGCTCAGTTTCATAAATAGCAAATATATGCTCTTGAGACTAATTAATATAAACAAAACTAAAACTCATCAATTGTATTTACCATGTAAAATAGTTCTTTTTAGAATTGTCATCTTTTATTGAATGTAAAAACTAAAATAAAGTTTTAAGTTTCTTAACGATAATTGATCATCGTCCAACAATTAGTATTTGAAAATAATTATAACTTGCAGGCTAAATTTACTGCATTGATTAAACGGCTATTAAGATATGTTATAAACTAATTCTGGAAAGTTGCTGAGAAAAGCATGAAAAGACATCTAAAAGTATTGATTAGACCATCAAACATCACATGATCACCATTCTGTATGCGTACCCAAGCTGTTATCACAGAGGCTAAACTCTCCATATAGAGTGCCACTCACTGCAAGCCAGAGTCAAGGGATGCAGAAAGGTTTGTGCATAAAATCCCTTAGTGCCTACTCATCCAATATCCCCAGATCAGTTTCTAGCTTATGGCTTTCATCAGTGAGGAGCCTTGGATCTGAGAGTACTGCACCTAGACTTTAGGATCTAATGCAACCCTCCAGCAGCCACCTTTAATTTTTTTTAACTATAAAACTTTGATTCCAAAATGAAACATAGTAATGTTTTTAATTCAAGCTCATTTGCTTGTATAGTGATCTGAATTCAGTTCAGCATCTATACATTTTGGTGTTTTTGGTTCTTTAATATTCATATTAATCCTATTGGGCAGGATCGGTATTAAACCACTAAGTATCACATGATCTCCATTCCCTATGCTTACACAAGCTGTTATCATAGAGGCAAAGCTCTATACAGTAATGCCTCTCATTGCAAGCCAGAGTAATCAGTGGATGCAGAAAGGTTTGTGCATAAAATCCCTATCTAGTGCCTACTCATCCAATATCCCCAGATTGATGAAAGCCGCAAGTTATAAACTAATCTGCATATTGAGTAGGCACTAGATAGAGATTTTATGCACAAACCTTTCTGCATCCATTGATTACTCTTGCTTTCACTGAGTGATGCTACTGTATGGAAAGTTTTGCCTGTGATAACAGCTTGTGTAAGGATGGGGAATGGTGATCAAGTGATATTTAATGGTTTAATACCAATCCTGCCCAATACAAATGAATGAGCTTGAATTGAAAACATCATTAGGACTCAAAGCTTTATAATTAACAAAAAAAATAAAAAGTGATTTCTGGAGGATTGCATTAGATTCTGAAGTCGTGCAGGGCTCTCAGATTCAAAGCTCCTCATTGATGAAAGTTACAAGCTAGAAACTAGTCAGGGGATATTGGTTGAGTAGTCCTTTGATAAGGCTTTTATGCACAAATCTTTCTGCATCCATTGATTACTCTGGCTTGCACTGGAAGTTGTGAAAGTAGTTTTAGATTACTTAGAAAAGATACAAAGAGTAGTAGGAAGCCATGCATTAGATGCAGATGTATGGACAGCAAAGGAGGCAATTCAAGGAGAAATTGCATAGTCATGTTTTTATGTGAGAAATGCAAAAAAGGAAAATGTTCAGTTTATTGCAATTTAAGTAAAGTAAGGGAATAGCTAAAAAGACCAGCGGCAAAATGGGGGAGAAAAGTAGTATGATATGCAGAAGATTTGGATAAAGATTATGTTAGTATACTTGTACAAAAAGTGGGTTGATTGTGTTAGAATTGTTGAAGGTTATACTGATAAGGAATGGGATAGAAGAATAGATGCATTTATATAAAATAGGGAGTTGGGGAGATGGAGAACTAGTATGGAGAGTAAAAAAGTTTAAATGTACATAGAAGTAAAACGGATTATTGGGTTGAGTTAATTTATGGTTAATAAGGAAAGTAGTTTACTATTTAAGGCTCGAACGGGATCATTAGCAACAAAGGAATATACACTTAAATGGAGAAATATGGGTGAGATTTAGTCTGCAAGTTACGTAAGGAAGGCATTGAAAATATTCGGAGTCTGCTAATTGAATGTAAATGCTTACAAACAGAAAGAATACAAGTAATGAAGTTGTGGAAGAGTAAATATAAACAAAGTGATTATACAGAAAGTGGGTTCTTGGTTTTTATGTTGGGTTTGGAAAAAGATAAGGGTGATTTAGATATAAAAACCATAGAGCGGACAAAGATGATGTTGTGGAAATGGAATGGAGTAATATAGAGAAAGAATATAAAACTTAAAAGTTAGGAATCAAATGGAAAGATAAGGTGGCTAACAAGCTTTTCTGGGCATTGCGGCTGAGAGATTCCTGACTTCAATAAAGATGCCATAGCACATAACATGCCCTTTGTGAACATTGATTAGAACAGTGACACTGAAGGAAAATAGGAAAAAAATTTGTAGTGATAGTGAAGAGTTGAGTATAACAATAAAAAAAAAACAAATGACTGACATCTTACATTTCACTTGATATTTATTTATTTATTTTTATTACATTCAATTCCATCACACATTATCAAAACATAAGTTCAAAGACAGATGAAAAAAATAATTGATCCTCAAGGTATGCATTTCGTGTTGAACCAGCACTCATCAGTTGGCCCAGATCACAATGTCTTACACATATCATTATGTAGATAGCAAACTGCTATAGTTTAATTGACAGGTTTCAAAGTTTGGGTTTTTTTCTAGAAATAATCTCTATATGAAGTTGAATTGTAACATGCTATAAGGATTGCTTGACAAAAATAAATGTTGCTGATGTATCTACGGTGTGAGAAGTTGGGCTGATGGTTGGTTGTAATAGGATTGCAAACGTAATGTAACTCATTGGAAGCTTCAGTTACATATAATCTGAGTTATTTACTTATTATTTACATAAAAATGTATCTATAAATAATCAGATTCCGTCTTGTTTGTTTCTGTTTAACATTCCCAGGTGTTAAAATATGGTGATCATGTAATGATTATTTGGTTCATTTCCAGTTGATTTGTAATTTATGTATTCATTTTAGAAAACTTTTGAATTTTAGTTTTATTTTTCATCAAAAGTTAGAACATCATAAAAAGTATCATTGACACGAATGATTTGTAGCTTTTGATTTTAAAACTAGTATTTTTACTGTCAGTCGTTTTAAAATCAACTTCATTGTGGTTTTTGATGCAATTTCACAAAACAAATGACTTTTTTTCCACTTTAATTATAATTAGTCATTATTAATAATTGATAATTTGCCAGTTATAACATTAATTATTTCTTTTTTCTTTTAAAGTTTAAAAGTATAATAGATTAATAAATAATTCTAAGGGAGTAATAAGTAAAGAGGATAAAAGCAGTGTTGTGTATTCTATTAGATGCCCACAGATAGATTGTAGTGTAATATATATTGGGGAAACTAAGACAAATATTAAATATCACCTTCAACAACATAAATATACATATATTAGAGCAAGGGAAGATGATACAGTTTATTCGGCTTTTTATGTTCACCAAAATAGTACAGGCCATATATGTAGTCCAGAGGATTTTGCAATATTAATACACGAAACACACGATAAAAGACGCAAGATTAAAGAATCATATACAAAATTCATCTTGTGCTATGAATGCAAAATTAACCAGTTTTCCGATTAGTTGTTCCTGGCTAATGCAATGAAATTTTGAATTTATCGCTTAGGAGAAAATAGGAGTTTTTTTGCTGCCTTGATAAGGACTCGTAGGAGTTGAAAGCGCTTTGCAATAGTTATTTTATTTATATTAATGATTCTCTGTTTTAGCAATTGACTAATTGTTATATTGTATTTTTTTCGATAAAGAAAAGAAAGCAACATATTCAAAACTTTTATTTAAAAATGTTTTAAAAGTTTTTGTTTTTTTTATTTATTTATTATTTTAATTTCAAAAGATATAATTTATAGACATATAATAAAAAAAATACATATTTTTTACTAAATATATTGAAAAATTAAATTTGAGTGTCTATTTTCAGATGCACTAAAAACTTACTTTTAGAGGGCATTATTTGGGGGGGAGTCAACAGTTTAACATAAGTAATGTCTCTATACTCAACCAATTACAAACTATATATTTAGCAGTGCTTATAAAATTATTATAGAGCGTAATGATAAAGAATTAATAATCACAAACGTAAAAATAATTATTTTTTAAATCGGAAACTTTTACTAAATAATGTTTGGAATTAATTGGTTGCATACTTCTATTTTTATTTATACAGTTATTTTTTTCTCTCTCTATTATATGTCATGGTTTTATATCAAAACTTGAATTCTCTTAGGTTATTCTTGCTTTGGGAGATTATATGAATGTCCAATGTCATGCCTGTATTGGTGGTACAAATTTGGGTGAAGACATTCGCAAACTTGATTATGGGCAGCATGTGGTATCCGGGACACCTGGAAGAGTTTTTGGTATGTATTAGAAAATAAGTGAAAATCTATTTCTGATGTTTTTTTGTTTTGTAATTTTGAGATTTGTTATGTAGATATGATTCGGAGAAGAAATCTAAGGACCAGATCAATTAAAATGCTGGTTTTAGATGAAGCTGATGAGATGCTAAATAAAGGTAATTATTTTGTTTCAAATTATTAGCTCTATTTTGATGTTTATATAAAATTAAAGCATAAATGAAAAAGTGATAGCTATTTAAAAATATTAATTTGAATTATTTCACTAGATCTACTTTTACTAAATTTTTTACTTTATTAATTTTAATCCTTAAATATACTTAAAGATTTGCAGTATTTTTTTATGTATTGATAAGTAAAAAAATTTAGATTCGGCACTTTCATGTAAAAAAAAAAGAAAAATTGAATTTGGTACATTCGTAAATCGTTAAAAATAATTTTATCTGCTAGACATAAAACCTTCAGTAAACTTATCAAACATCTGATTTTTAATTTGTACAGAACTTCTTGTTTTTTATCTTAATGAATATTACAAGTGAAAGAAATTTACCTTTAAAGAATTTGTTTCTAAAAAGTACTACTTTTTATTATTTTAATGTTCTTCACTTTTTCAAAGTTCAAAACATTTTAATTATAAAAAAAAAAAAAGAAATTGCAGAGTACCGAAGTCAGTGTGTATATATTGTAACGGAACGAACTTTTCCTGGTATGTAAATAGGTTGGTGAGGTCATCACAATGAATAACGGAGTATATCTTTGTTTTTTGTACCTATACATACCACACGCAATGATTTCATTGCTATTAGAGGAAAGATTAAGACCCAAACTAAATATTAACTATATACCTAATCTCATCCATGTCATATTTCATTTTCGTTATCCTGAGTTTTGAACCCATGGAGACTCTGCATGATTATCTAATTCAGGTTATATTAGTATCACTTGAAATATAGATAGGTCAAATGTGTGTATGTGTTTAATAATAAGTGTGGATGTGAAATTATATGTAAATAAATAAAATATTCACAAATATGTGAGTAGATATAAATTGAAAGTTGACTACAGAAAAACGTAGCAAGAATTTTAATTTAACATTTGAATAAATTTAATAATCATATTTATAGTGATTAATATTTTTTTTAACAAAGAAAGTTTAAAACAAAATCATAGAATATTTGATTAGACGTTTATGGTTATTCTTTGTTTTAAATTGGTTCCAAATATTATCCCAAATCCTGATCCCATAAAGAATAGCCACTCAATGTCCCTATTAACATAAATAAAATTTGTACTATGTGTTGGATTACTATAAACATCTTTACTTCCTAAAATTTTTACTTGAAACTCTTAATCCATTTATTTTGACTAACTTGGTAGCTTAGATTCCTATCTATCATCGTGGTGATTTGGGATTCCCTTGTTTTGTCCAATATTCATGTTATAGATGAGAAAGACCATTTATGACAGAGATAGTTAATCAAATATATTGAAAACATTTATTAATATGAACAAACAAAGAAAAATATATTGGTTGCAAGTATATAAATGTTTGGACTAAATACTTAGGTAAGACTTATCTTTCCCTTTTGAATGATGATCGGTTAGTATGCAATCAAGCACTTATAAATTATTATTTTATTTGGCTTATGTTAAAGGTAAAAATATTTCTTCATTATATTACATATCGACATTGATATTACCCCTTTTTATCCCTATATTAAAGTAAAAAAATTATTACATCAAATATACAAATAAATAAAGTGAGTGACTTCAAACTTTAACTTAGTTTTGAAGCTCATAAGGAAAAGTGTCCTAGTGAATCATTCCAGTAATTCATCTTAATCCATTTCCAAGTATAAATGGTGACCAGGTAAATTATCTTTGATAGTCTTGGCATTTCTGCTTTGAAGCGGAGAGTTATAGGATCCATTATTTACGAATCGACATGATGTTCCATAGTGCAGGTGTGAAGTGATAGGTCAATTCCATCCCGATCCTGATAAGTTATAACTCCATGGACGTGTTTCTTTCCCTGATATTGCTTTTGCACTTAGCAATGCATATTTGATTTTATCATTATTTATATTTTGCTTTAATGATTTGGTTTGAGTGAAATAATGTCAATATTTCTTATATTATTGTATATCCTTGAATCTATATGATGCGATCTATAACTGAGAATTACTGATATTTTGGTAGTTCGAATACTTAGAATTTACTTGCGAAGATTTTAGTTTCGAATTCCTTATTCTGTTAACTTTAATTCTCTACGTTCATTCTCGCTTTTTCGGATATTCAAATATTTATTTTTTTATAGTATGTCCACTCAAAATTGATTGATGTTTTTCTTTAAATTTTATATTTAAATCTTTTACATATAAAAATTTGTAGTTTCCTTAGCAGATAAGAAATTTATCTCCTTTGAGAAGAACCTTATTGTTCAACTAAAAGCGAGTTTTGATCATCATTTCAATCCATTGTTGATGTCATTTTTAGTGAATATTAATCGAAGTAATTTGTTAATAACAATAAAAATTTTATTTGATTTTTTTTTTTACTTTAATATTAGTTTTTGTTTCTTGATTACATTCATTTTATCCGATCTTGTTTACCATGCATTGTTATATTGTGTTTGAGTCATAACACATTTGTCAGTGATAATTGTTAAAGGTTAGTTATCGGGTCTGTCTGATAATTTAATTTAAATATTTATTTATAATATAATTAAGATGAGATTTAAAATGTGTGTTGTAATTAATGTTGTCAATTTTATTGCTGTAATATTTACTAATTTAATAATTAATAAATAATGCTAGTAGCATAGGTTTTGGATTTGGATTGGGTCACATGATGTGTAATAGGTATTGGAAGGTTGTTAGAATACCCGTAACAATATGTTTTCTTAATCAATCAGTAAATTATAATTAAATGAAAACCTTCCCAAGATTCCATTTTTAAAATTTATTATGCGACAAGAACGAAAATCGATTGAGTGATGATTATATTAAATTAAGTTTTATAATAACAAGTTGTCTATTATTTCGATTTAACTATAATTTATCGATTGATTAAGAGTTTATAATGGTGATGTAATTCACTGGAAAATGATTATAACAAATGAAATATATATAGATGGAGGCAACTTAATCATAAAATTAATAACAAAAAAAGGATCATTCTATTTGTAAAAGTTATAAGTAAAGTTATCATTCTGCAAGATTGTAAGTGGCATATAGTTTCTAATAAGGAAATTTTAGTTAATTTTGAAAATTGAACGTATAATAATTATTAAAGGTAATTAATATTAAAAAATATATACTTCATGATTTGAGATGCGATTGATTCCAAAAAATATTAGAATTTAATGCCAGTAAAACCGGGATCCATTGGTTTTCAGGAGGAGAATAAAAATAATACATAAAGAAAAACTATTAAAAATTAAAGATACAATCCATATCACTTTTTTTTTTCATCGATAATAGTCTATATATATTTAAATAATAAACTTATTTATGCCTTTATTAGCTTAACAGTTTTGATTAGTTTTATAAAATATATAATATTCAATCTTTAACATCATGGAAACTTAAATTTACTGTGAAAATTGTTTCTTTAATCAAACGTAATATTTACTAAGGCAATGTGGTTAAGACCTGTAGAGGTCCCTACCTTTGCATTTTTAACCGCACATGCTTTTGGTTTATTGCCTTAGTAAATATTACTTACGTAATCAATGTGCGTTAAATAAATTTATAATTTAACCAAACATGTAAATTATTCAATGTACCACATGTATTAAAGCGACAAATTAATAAAATAATATTACAATAATTTTTGGATCACTTACTGTAATAATATGTAGGTTTATTACTATATACATTTAGAGTAAAAAAAGTTTTAATTTATTAATGGCAGTTGTCTGATATTTATTATTACGAGACACTACTGTATAAATATTTTTATAGCAAAAATACATACATATTTATTTATTAGGGGCAGGGGATACAGCTAATATAAAATATTTCAGTACACTGAATACTTTTTATTTACTTTTGAACTATTTGGGGGAAGGAGGGGTAATTTAAACATAGATTCACAAATTTATATTTAATCCATTCGTAATTAAATCGTGCATCATTTCAAAGAAGAAAATTTTTTTTAATTAAAGCTATTTGTATGAATAACATTATTAGTAGTAGCGTTAAAATAGAAATGGGACAAAACTAGAAATCCTTAAGAATGCTTATTATGAATATGAATTTGCATATTTTAGAATTTAAATCCATATAGAGAAGACACTATGTATGAATATAAATTATCTGCCCTAAGTTGTAATGAAACTTTTTTTTTTTGTATAAGTCCTGCTAATTGATTATTTTTTTCATTTGTTTTGTTATTTATAATTTTAAAATAGTAAAAATATTAAATAAATTTTGGATTTATTTTATATCATAACTTTTTTTTTTTCTTCAGGTTTTAAAGAACAGATTTATGATGTATATAGATATCTTCCACCTGCAACACAGGTTATTTTACTATCAGCTACGTTGCCTCATGAGATTTTGGAAATGACCAGTAAATTTATGACCGATCCTATACGTATTCTTGTTAAACGGTAATAAATAATTAAATTTGCCCTTTTTTATTATTTAATTATTGTTTTTATTTTTTTTTAAAAAAAAAAATCTTATACTCAAAACAAAACTGCTGCTTGTGCAAGTTTCCTTAATTATTAATTATAAAATGAAAGTTTCTTAATCGAAAATTAATAAATCTTAATACTTATTTTGAATTCGGAAATATTAGAAAAAAAAACTGGACGGATTAAATTTTGTATATTTTGAATAATGGCGGGAAAAAAGATACAGCTAATTTAAGAAATATTTAATTACGGAGTGTTTTTTGTTTACTGCTAAAATATTATGTGTAGTTGAGGGGTGGGGGGAGAAAGGACTAATTTAAATATAATGTGTAAATAGTTATATGTTAGATCGTTTACGTTTGTCATTAGTTTTTCTTGTTTAATTTGTAAATTACTATGTAAATTTTTTTTTTATTCAACAAAAAATAATGTAATGGATTATAATAATAGTGATTGAAAACAAAGGAATATAAAAGATGTTTTGGTTCTCTTAAATTTCAATAGATATATTTTTACTTTGAAATATGCAACATATTGTGGTTTATGTTTGTGGTAAAAATGAACTGTTCATTAATAAAACATAATTAATGATAACTTTCTGAACAAATTTACATATTTAATCCATCATGCGAACATGCTATCGTCAATCTTATGCATGTTTAAACATAAAGACCATCTATAATTGCGCCTTTGATAAACTGCATGCTACGATCAGATTCAATGGAATGTTAGCGTTCTTTATGTCTGGTTCAAAAAATAAGGAATTTTTTTAAAAATGTTCTTGTACAGAAAAAGTTCACTATGTTCTGAGACATGTATGATTTTATTTAGGACAACTCCGTTAATAACACATGCATTGTGGGAAATAAATGTGTTTATTTGTGATTAAAGACTGATTGAAACTTGCAGTTGCTATTGAAATTCTAGACCTTAGCAATATTAGATCTCGTACAGTGTCTGCAAAAATACTGAAAACATTACTTTTTAAACTAAATTGGAAAGTAATTATCATTGGAGATGTAATGTAATGGTTAGTATTGATGTTAGCCAAAATTGTCTGAGTTAACTTATAACCGCAGTGAGTATATAGTTGATGATTTAATAATATTGGATGTATAGAGCTGTACACGTTATTGTAGGTGGATATGTTTTGATTTGGATGTAAAACAAAATTATTATGTTGAATTCATTAATAAAATAATTATCAATTAAAAATTATTATGAACGATTTTAAAAAAAAGAAAAAGTAATCCTGGAAAGTTTTTCATTGAATGTTGATTATTAAAAGATTTTAAGCCATTTAAAGGGAACAACATTAAAGCAGAAAAAGAAGCCCGTGGATGGGTACAATACAAATTAGTGCCTCTTACTAAAATAAGCCAGTTAGAAGAAACTTATTGTATGAATGATTGCAGTAAAATTTATTATTTTTTGATATCAGTCATTCAATCATTTTTTCGCTAATATGAATTTATTTATAGATTATTTATAAATTTGAGCAAAAATATGAAATTGTGAAAATTGTATAATCATTTTCTAAATACGAAAATTAAAATAACATTGTTTTGTAGTTTAAAGAGAAAAAAATTTTTTTTTGTAATTCGTAGATTTAAATTCGGCTTTAAAAAAAAAAATTAAATAATAGTTGACAAATTATGCAAGAGATTGCTAAAATAAAATTAAAATATATATCTTATTACTTTGAATTTAAGTCACACTTTTGATTCAAATTGTAAAATCGGATGCATCTTAAATTCAAAGTAAACATTTTAGCATCTTATTTCTGCCGTCTTTTCATATTTCCCAATGATCATGTCTTTACCTTGTACTTTACGTATGTGCATAGTATTATGATCATTGATAGCAATTTATTTGTGATTCCCTGTTCTCATTTTTCTGAGTTAATCCAGTTGTTGTTTGGTAGCAGATATGAAGAATGGCGTCATATCTGACCATATTTTAATTTTGAGTTTTTTATTATCCATACTAATTCAAAGCCAATTTGTCACTCTCCAACAATTGTGTCTTTGCTTTATGCTCTACACATAATATTATGATCGTTGATAGCAGCTGTCTATAGAATCATGTAGTATCTGGACGTATTAGCCAAACAGTCTATATATAATGCTGAATTCAAAAGAAAAGTTACATTAGTTCCTATCTTTTAATGTCTTGGCAGCCATATTGTATTTTGGGAAACTTTGATTTAAATATATATTTTTTATGATTACTTCACTTTGCATTACGCAAAAGTCAAGTGGTGTATGTTATCAGAAAAGTAATATGCTAAGGAACGTAATAAAACTAAAAAAATATAGACATTATATATTAAAAATAGTAAAAAAAATAAAATTTCTATATTTTTAATAAGCTCATTAAATTCCTTACAAAATTTCCAATAAAATGGTATACCACATGATTTACCTAAGATAATCCATCATTCCAAAATATCAAAAAATAAAGGCATTGATATTTTTCATTTTTTCTAGAAATCCCATAGCTATTCCTTCCTTGTTAGGTATCTGTATAATCAATGAAAAGAAAGTGATAGAGAAGAACAAATCTAAAATAATCCTTTAGGTTGTAAATGGCTTGGATACAATACACGTGAAGCTAAATAGAAAAACAAAAGTTTAGATTTAGTGCAATGTAGAATAATAATAATGCTATTTTTATAGTCCATCTTACTTTTCACCTAATGAAAAAGATTTTACTGTTAGGTCGCATTTATCTAAAATATAAAATCAAGTAATTACTACAGAATTATTGTTTAAAAGTAATTAAATGTTGATGTAAAATTATCCTTTAGAACTATTCATGACTCTTCATCTGAGTCAAAGCAACAATGCAGGAAGATATTGTAGGAACTGGTGTATTAGTTAACACTCTGGAATAACACTAAGTGAGTTGAAGTTGAAGAAGTACATTACCTATTTTAATTTCTGTTGAAAAGCAATCTTTCTTGGTTTGGGTCTAATCATCTCTCTTCTATAGTCAAAAAATTTGCATGCCTTTTTTTTATGCAAGCAACACAGAACTTTCTTTTTGAATATTATGAAACTACTAAGAGCATAGCTTGAGTGGTTAGATATCAGAAGTTGTATTTTTTACCTATGAAAAACTATATGGCTGACATGATCATTATGACCATCTGCACAGATCCACAATTTGAACCCAGTTCATAATAGCTATCTACTGCAGAGCCATCATGTGAAATCTCTTTACTGGTTTTGAGCAATCATTTCATGTTATCGTAATTGTAATATTTAACGTTCAACTATGTGTTAGTTTAAATATTTGTGTTAATATAAATACACGTAAACTATAAGATATATAAATACTATTTCTATATTAAGTGTTATCAACTATCACCTCTCTATGTATCTGATATTTTCCGCTAAAGTTTGTATCGCAATGGTCATGTTTATAGATAACCGTGCTCACATATAAATATATATAATTGGGCTAAATTTTATTGCAATTTTTACTTATAATATTTGGCTTTTTTTTTCCATTATCGTCAAAATTTAGACAAAATATATGAAAAGAATATCACAAATGACTTTTTTCTTACATTTTTCTATAAAATAATAACTGGGAAAAAATATTTATGAATGATTGAAAATCTTATAATTATGTTTTCCGTAAAAAAATCTAATTCACTAGGAAAAAAAAATTGTGCGGTAAAGACAATCTCTACATTTATGAGCAAAAATGACTTGTTAATTTTTTTTTTAGACCAAATCACTAGCAAAAATTATGAAAGAAGCTTAGTTTGTCAGTCCCATAAGGAGAAATCACGATCATTGCTTGAATCGGTCGAATTATCCATTATTCTCCACTGTAAATTTTTCTATAATTATTAAACAATAAGAATAATAAAACTGGAAAAACAAAAGTGCTATTTGGAAAAATTATCATAAAATCTTTGTTTTTTTATTGTAGAGAAATGAAAATTATATTGTTTCAAAGGAAAATGGACGCTGAATCGAACGAAGCAAAGCGCACATGCATAATGTGCATAGTTTTTATGTTTTTGTAAGTTAAAGCTGACAATTGCTATTTTGACGATACAAGCCCATTACTTGCACGCGCATAAACAAAATTGTCTTAATTATATCAACATTTCCAAAGCAATATATTGTCCATCTTTCTAATAGCTTAAATCACTTCTTCATATGACTAAAATAAAACAAGTTCAAATTAATCATTTGTGATATAAATGCGTGTTGAAATTAATCTGGTCAAGTATTCACTTATTCCTCTTTTTTTTTTTTTTGCTATTCATGATTTTCTCTCATAGATCACCAAAATACATATCATAAGCAGAATTTAGATACAGAATGACATTTCTATGCAATTATCTGCAGTAAAAGAATGTAATAATTTAGGGGAAACCATCAAATGATTTGCATTCAAAGTATAAGCCTTCAGAGAACTTACCTATATCTAGCCATGATCCCTATATTTATTTAATATCAAATAGTTTTTTTTTCCTGATGATTAATATTTTAAGGAAGCAAAATGAAAGTAAATTTTTAACAAGTAAATCCTATTCTTGGAATGCACAAATATAGTTTTGTTTCTATTATTACAAGATATATCCTGAAAAAATTGTATTTTTTAAGTAATTCAGTGAGTAAACATGAAATTAGGTGTAATGAGGAAATCTCTGCAAATTAAAAGTAGATATTTTTAATGATTAGGATGAATAGTGATAGATAATTTATATATTGTTTTGTACACAGCAAAGGGGTATGAAATAAAATTATCTTTCTTTATTTTTTATAATTTTGCCATTAGCAATTTTATTTTTAAATTTAGAAATACGAACTTGTAAATTTGATAATTCCTTATCAAAATTGTTTTTTTTTTTTTTTTAATTTTTGAAAAAACTGATGGTTTTCAATATTTTCAGGATTTTCAATTTATAAATTTAAAATTAGTTTATTTTTAGTTCATTATAGTTGACATTAAAAATTTATTTTCTGGTATAACAATGGAAAGTTTATTTCATGTGGATGAATATTTGTTAAGTTTTTATTTGCTATATGTTTTTTTGAATTGCTATAATTTTAATTTTAGACTACATTTGATGATTTACCTTTTTTTTTTTCCATTTTATTAGCTATATTACATACAAATTTATATCTCCTGCCAATGATAATCAATGTTTTGTTCATAATTATATCTTCTAATATCACATTTTTAAATTTAGAGTAGTCTCATGTTATATTATAATTATAGCAAATATACTTCTATAACTGTACAAATATTTATTAATGTTATATTTTTAAATGACATGCAATATCTATATTTCATTCTTTTTTGTTGTTATTTATTATTTCTAGTTTTACTTTAAGTTGTAACTTCAGTTATACACATTCAAAAAAAAATGTACTAAATCAAAATAAATCGCATCAAAATCTGTAAATTTAATGCATTTGAGCCATATGAGTAACCATTTTTCCCTTTTCTAATGCCATGTTGAAAAGTATTATATACTTGCAGTTTTATAAACAATACATATTCTATTCTAATTAAAGTTTATCAACAAAATGCGATGTTCACAAGGTGCTTGGAACATAATATAGCAGATATTATGGCTACACTATATAAAAAGTATTGAAGTTTAAAGAAACCATATGCACTGAAATACTTAAATATAAGAGCGGTAATAGTAAATTGTCAAATATATTAAAATGTAATATAATGAGCGTGCTAATAGCTTTAAGCAAGCTTTTCTGATTATTTTTGTAGTACAAACTTAATAAGTTAAGTCATGTGATGTATGACTTGATGTTTTTAATATTAAAATGTATATAAACTTATGTATTTTTCATCACTTTCACTGTAACAAAGCCATTTTGAAATCATGCCTGCATGAAATAGTAAAACGTTTTTATTATATTATTTAATTATTTAATCATGATTACGCTAAATTTTAATGAATACAGATGTGAACAATAAGGAACTCTTCTAATTAATAAAAATTATTGTGTTTTTTTTTTTGTTTTGCTTACTTTAACTTTTAATTTTTCCAAGTCGCCAACTTGAATTTTAAAAAAAAATTATAACAAATATAATTTATAATATTTCTTCTGTTTGAATGCAATAAATATAAAAATATGTACATTGTTAGAAAGAGCAAATATGAAAGAATGTAATAAAGCTGATAAAATAGTCATTAGTTCAAAAAAAAATTAAGGGAAAAAAAGATTTTTAATACTTTTAAAAATTAACACAGGCAAAACTCTCCTTACAGTAATGCCACTCAGTGCCAACCAGAGTAATCAATGGATGCCAGAAGACTTGTGTATAAAATCCCCATCTAGTGCCTACTCATCCAATATCCCCAGACTAGTTTCTGGCTTGTAACCTTCGTCAGTGAGGAACTTTGGATCTGAGAGCATTGCACCTAGATCTTAGGATCTAATGCAACCCTCCAGCAGCCACCTTTTATCTCTACTTAACTACAAAACTATGAGAATAAAATTGAAAACACCTTAATATTTTCAATCTAAGCTCAATAGCTTATATAGTCATATTGGGTCTGAACCCAGTTCAGTACCCATACATTTTGGGGTCTTTGGCTCTTTAACAACCATAGCCACCACTATCCTACTAGGCAGGATTGATGTTAAATCACTAAACATCACATGATCACTATTTCTTATGCTAGGACATTTCTGTTATTAACACAGGCAAAACTCTCCATACAGTAGTGCCAACCAGAGTAATTAGGAAGACTAATAGGCAAACAGTCTATTAAAATATTTCTCATGATTTTGTTAATGTTTTATATTAACATTGAATAGTGTTTTACCGCTAGAAGTCATGATTTATGAGAAGTTTTATTACTTAGAAAATGTTGATCTGAGATTTTTTTTTTTCTGCAAGAGATTTTTCTGATAGTATAATCTTTTGGAGGAATCCATGGTTACAGAACCAAGCTATCTTTATGGAGCTTCCACATAGGAAACGAAGAAACTAAACGTAGTGGGAAAATTATTGCTGTTTCGTGCTACTCACATAATAAATTTGCTAATGGCATTATTGCTTATGAGTTCATAAGAAGTTTGAGCGCTAGCATCGATCCTGGGACTTCTCGATCCCAAGTCAGATACTAATAACTGTGCCAAACCGCTCAGGGCTCAGTGAGGTGTAGTAATGGGTTTCTATTACACAGATCTAAGTGAAAAAAGTGATAGTAACCTGAGTTTGAATAAATCTCTTAAAAATTTACGTGTGTAGTATTTATTTTTCAATTATCTGATAGTTTTGACTGTCTAGAAATCTTTAAAAGCTGTAAAATATAATTGTTGTTAAAACAGGCAAAACTCACTATACGTATTGCCACACCCAGCAAGCTAGAGTAATCAATGGATGCCAGAAGGCTTGTGCATAAAATCCCCATCTAGTGCCTACTCATCCAATATCCCCAGACCAGTTTCTGTCTTGTGGCCTTCGTCAGTGAGGAGCCTTGGATCTGAGAGTACTGCACCTAGATCTTAGCCATCTTTTATCTAGGTGCAGTGCTCTCAGATCCAAGGCTCCTCACTGACGAAAAGCACAAGCCAGAAACTGGTCTGGGGATATTGGATGAGTAGGCACTAGATGGGGATTTTATGCACAAGCCTTCTGGCATCCTTTGATTATTCTAGCTTGCTGTGTGTGACAATACATATAGTGAGTTTTGCCTGTTTTAACAACAGTTATACACAAGCATAAGAAGTGGTGGTCATGTGATGTTTATTAGCTTAAAATACAATTGTATTACATTATATATAAAAGGATATAAAGCATCATGAAAAGTATAAAGAAATGGATGTTTTTGGAAATTATTTCATGTAAGTTATGTAAAAGGAATGAAAGAGTATCAAACATCTTCGAAAGATAATCTGAGTTGGTTTTTTCAATTTGAAATTACCCTTTTTTTATTCCGAAGACACTAATGAATATGGTTATTGGCCCATGAAAAATTTAAGAAATACTCCAAATGAAGACTTATTATATTTTTAAATAATCTAAATGTGTGTTTTGCATAAATTTCTTATTAATCAATTTTTTATAATTATATTTGTATAATAACTATGATCATTGCAGACCATTAATTCCCTTTTTATAGACTTTTTTTTTTTGTTTGATTAGATAAAATTTTTATTCACTTTATTTTTTGATCTTGAAATGTGACAGAAAGCGGATGCTAAAGAAACATCTAAAATTACCTACTTTTGGCATTTTTATGATGAGAAAATCTTTCATGAATTGAATATCATGTTTGTAATAAATATACGCTATTCTGATGAAATTTGTTTGTGCACTTGTTGATCGATTGGTTTTGCTCCTTCTTTAAATCCTTTTTTTTTTTTAAATTGTTGTGTTTTTCAGTGATGAGTTGACGTTAGAAGGCATCAAGCAGTTTTTTGTTGCTGTGGAAAGAGAAGAATGGAAATTTGATACATTGTGTGATCTTTACGACACGTTAACCATTACACAAGCTGTTATATTTTGCAATACCAAACGCAAGGTTGACTGGCTTACGGATAAAATGAGAGAAGCAAATTTTACAGTCTCATCTATGCATGGTGATATGCCTCAGAAGGAGAGAGATGCTATTATGAAAGAATTTAGATCTGGTCAAAGGTATGTGAAATTATTCTGTTTTTGTTAAAAAATTATTATATTTTAACGTAAAATTTATCCCGGCATAACATATTTTAAATTTGTTTCGTTATTGCACTGCATAATTTATTACTTGTTTAAGATAATGAGAAAATATGGATTAGAATAAATTCGAGTGTTTTATGCAAGGTCACACTATGCTAGCAAGCGCCAATTAGAAGTAGTTTCAAAATACACGCCGCCGTAATAATTTATTATAATTAAATAAATAAATGACCTTTTTTTACATGCACAGTTTTGAAAACTGATTAAAATATAAGCAGAATATTACGCTTACTTATAAGAATACTGTAGTTAAAAAATTGATAAAATATTTATTTATAAATGAATAAATAATGTACTTTTTTTTTTGTCAATTACAAAATATCTGACTTATGTCTTATTTTTCGATTCCTTGAATAAATATTTAACTGATGCCCAACTCATATTATTATTTTTCTTTCATGGGCGTCAGTATTTAACAATTTGTTGCTAATAAGCATATTTAAATTTTCAGGATGACTCGAAAGTGATTTTGCTTAATTAATGCCATGGCAACAACATAATTTTTATATATAGAAAATATATAATATGCAGATTTATACTTAAGACTTGTGTTCCCACAAAATATGTAGTTGATTTTTATAGAATATTTTTGATCTAATTAAATTCCATTTTTAAAATGTTATGGGAGATTTTAATATTTGAATTGGAAATTATAAACACGAAATTGCCGTAGTCATATTTAATTACGGAGATAGAAATGTGAGAGAATATCGATTTGACAAAAAATAAAGTTGCAGAAAAATTGTATATTATGAAATCCTTGTTTTAGAAAAATGCTAGGAGGAAATTAACATGAAAGCATTTAAATTGAAGGTACTTTAAGATTGGATTATATTTTGTCTTACGTAAAATATATTTCAATTATTTATTTGGAAGATTGATATCAATGCAAATCCAAAAGACAAAAGCTGTTAAGAAAAACAGTATTAGCAACTGATATCTTTAACCATCAAAAACCAATTAAAAGTACAACGTGAAAATTGTTTTGAAATTGCCTCAGATTTTAATGAGATCAATTAAAAAATAATTTTAGAACTAAACTGCACTACATATACCTGGTAAAAAAAAGAAGAAAGATTTCCCTAATAAATTTTTAGCTGAGACATGACATTGCATGAAAAAAAGAAGGGTATTAACATATTTAAAAATGGTCTTTCGTTAAGAATTGAATATCTGGAATTGTACAAAATAATACTGAAAGGAGTTGATGATATTATAAGGAAATAAATTGAAATAGCAAAGAAAAATATAGAAGAGAACAAGTTTATATGATAATGTGATATCATAATTAATAAAGGGGGTTGCACCATGAAATTTGTGAAACAATTTTACAAAGAGTTATATAATAATAAACAAGCATACCAAATAGTCCAACAGTTTAAAAATTTCAAATATTTTGAATAAAAAAAAAAACAGGGCAAGGAATTCAATCTATGAAGAATGGACAAACTGGTAGAATTATTTAGATATTTTCAAAAGAAGACCATGAAGAAATTGTTGACTAAACTATGTCAGGGGTGCTTAATTGGTCAATTGAAATCTATGTTAACTATGACATCTGTTTTAATACAACTGCCTTTATTTCTACATTAGATTGTAACAAATATGGTATATAAAATGATACCTTGATTTTGTATTTAGTGAGTCAGTATTTTCACATATAAATATTCTTAAAATTAAGAATGTTTTAAGTGATGAAGATCTTGGTTAAAGATTAAAGTTAATCATTTACTTTTATAATCCCGATTTTAAAAAAAAAAGCTACATCAGCGCAATATCAAAAATTTCATTAATAATTATATATTTTTTATTTCATTTCTCTTTCATTATAAATATTCATATTTACAAACATTTAAATCAGATTTTAATATTGTATTTTTTTCACCAGTTTTTGAGTAGATTATCTACTAAAAAAAAAAAAAAAATTTGTTTATGAAAAGGTTGAGTATGTCTTCTGTATACCAAATATCTAAATAATAAAAGTATTATAAGATGATTGGAAGAATGCAATAATATATATTTTAAAAGAATTGTGTGAAGAAGTCGGGAAATTGTTGACAAAGCTATAGATTAAATATTTAAATAATAAAAATAGACCAGTTGATTGGAAGAATGCAGTAGTGATGTTGGTATTTAAGAAAAGCAAAAAAGAAGATCTTAAAAATTATAGACTTATCAATCTTATATTAGTTTTATTCATTAGAAGAACAAGATGGATTTAAAAATGGTTATGCCATAGTAGCGTGCATAAATATTAAAAGAAGTAATAAAAAAAATCGATGACTAAGTTACCATTATTATTTTGGATTTGTAGATTATGAAAAGGCATTTGATTCTATTTCAGTAGTGTTTAAAGGTTTAGAGTATTAAGAGATTAGACCCATATTATCTATCGTAATGCAGTAGCAGTGATTAGACTACATGCAGTTCAATAATTCCAAATTTTTTACTACAGCTTTATATCAATTTTATTGTAAATTAAAATGGAAGATGAATGAAATAAAAATAAATGAAGATTTCGTATGTAATCTACATTTTGTAGATGATAGTGTTTTCACAAATAATTATTCAGTTCTTCAACAAATATTTATATTTTTTTCTCATGTGTCATAGCATCAGCTGGAAAGCGAACCCGCCATCCCGGGACAACCGCTTGTAAAGTAGCCGTCGCTGATCTCTCGACCACCAATGCTTGACAAGTTCTTCAACAAATATTGCAAGAGCTGTTAAATTAAAGAAAGAAAGTAAGATTACAGATAAATGCTAAAAAGACCTAAATAATGTTCAGTGAATTTTCCAAATAAATAAAAGTTCATAGTAATGAAATGGGAATTAACAACAGTAAATACTTTGGTTGAATTATTAGATGAAAACATAGTAACTGAAGGTAATCAGAGAATTAAATTTAAATAGAGCTCTTTCGGAAGAAGTAGCTTAATATTAAAAGGAAATATATAGATTTTGAACTTATGCTTTTTTTTTAGGTGAGTTCAAGAGTTTAGTGAAGAAAAAATTGATTTGCAGAAGTGGGGAAATAGATATCATAGTTGAAGAACTTATTTCTTGAGCTGTTTAAGACTAAATTTTAAAAAGGAATATACTAGTAGAATGTGTGGTCTTTTGTAGTGAAAATTAGTTTTAAAATAAGGTTGAATATTTTACAATTAAATGCTAAATATGCTTTCTCAAGCTTTGTGCACTTTTTCAAGGCAGAATGACGTATTAATTATGAAAAAAAGAAATTGTCGAGAGTGATTCCCCCCCCCCACACACACACCCTATTTTAAGAATTTAAATAAATTCTACAGTATAATAAAATATCTATATAACAGCAATAATTATATATACGTAAATAAAAATAATACAGAAAATCTTTTTTCGTCAAATATTTATTTTTGCCTTTTTCAATGTGATAGAATTATTTTAAAGCTTGAATAATTGGCTAATGAATACTGAATGGAAAATGATCTATTATACATTTAAATAGATTTTTTTTTCTTCTTCCTTGTATCCTTGTATTATTGTTATAATTGGTTCCAGATTATTTTATATATAAAAAAGATAGATGTCGCTATGTATGCAATGTAAATTAAAGCTTTAAAATAGTCCCATCACATTGAAAAGGGCAAAATAAAAAATATTTGCTGAAAGAAGCTTTTCTGTAGTATTTTTATTATATATATACAATTATTGCTGTTGTATGAAGATATTTTATATTGTGTAATTTATTTAAATATAGGAAAAACTCTTGTAATGGATTAAATTTCTTTTCATTTTTGATAATTTTAAGAATTATAAGGTAATAAGAGGGCATCTTTTTTTCTCTCATAAAAATTCTATAATGTATATATATATGCAAGAAATATTAGTATAGTTTATGTCCTGCATAATTTGATTCAGAACTGAGCAGTTTTTCATACATGTAGTATGAATATCATCTACTTGAAACTTAAAATTTTTTTATTATGGAGCTTAATCGTAAAATGGGTTTGCAACTACAGGGGTCTTCAAAAGAAATGTAACCGTATGGACTGTTTATTTTTTCAAAAGAAATTGCACTAAGCATACTTCATGTTATATTTGTAAAATCACAAAAATTGAAGTGATTTTTAAAGTTAGACCTAAAAGGTCGCACTTTTATATAATTAATAGGAATCTTAGGATTTTGTATAGCAAATTGGTTCAAGTTGAGGAATTTCCCATTGGTGAATAGAATTATCTACTACAGGGTTACTAAAGAATCTGAAATAACTGTAAAATTAAAATAGTAAAACAGTTGCTTAAACTTTTTTGTGTTTCTCAAACTTAATTATAGTCAGGCGGTGGGGCTTGCATTTGATTTTTATGAATCAGATTTCAAAATAATAGGCGTAATCTTGCGTTTTTAAAAATCATTACGTAATGATCGTAGTTTTAGAAAATATATTTTTGAACATCCTTTCAATTGTGCTGCTATTATTGTAACAGCATTTAACCATTTTCTTATATTTTAGAGGATGGGGAGGGTGGTAAGCTTCGCATAAAAAATGGTATACTTCAAAATAGGTGTATGGATGTTTGATGCAGCCATGATGTATTTGTAAATGTGTTGACAAATACGTAGGCATTTAATTTAAAGGCGCATTTTTACTTTACATTAAAAAGGATATTAGAGCTTGACGGTCCTTCGTTAAGAGTGAATAATTATTATGTACGGTCTCTATTCTATGTAAATTTATTTAGAACTGAAGTTTTTCATTGTTTGTCTATAATTTTTTAAAATATAAAATGTACTTGCTTTGAAATTTGCAATTTATTTATAGTTTTAACTCATATACAAATCATATTCTCTTCACCCTCTGGGTGTGTGTGCTTTTTTTAGTGAGAGATTACCATATGCTTATTACATTCTTTAATTTATTTGTTTTTAGAGTTAAGAGCCAAAAGACGGCATTCTTATACCATCGGTAAAAATTCTAATATCTTTATTTGTTTAGGAATCTTCTCCAATTGCAACATGGTAAAAAATATTAATTTATAAGTGGTCTCTACTCTATGTAAATTGGTTTAGAACAGAAATTTCTTCTGTACTTAGAGAGAATGCATTTAAAATATCTGATGTATATAATTTGGAACTTACATCTTACTATTTTGCAAATCCTTTTTATAAGTGCTAAGGGATATTACATTGTAATGAAGATTACCTACTAAAGATCCAATAATTTATATGTAATCAAGACTACTCTCAAATTACAAGACTGTTAGTAATTTTTATTCTTTTATTTACTTCTAGCCGTGTTTTAATTACAACAGATGTTTGGGCAAGAGGCATTGATGTTCAGCAAGTATCCTTGGTGATAAATTATGATTTACCAAACAATCGAGAATTATATATCCATAGGTAAGAGAATGCTTTAATTGTTCCTTTTTCATTCTAATTTTTAATTTGAATGTTTTTGTATATTAATTTATGTATTTCAAATTTATGTATATTTGTATGCATAATGCAGTGCAAAAGGGCACTCAACTTTAAATTATAAAGAAGAAAGAAACCAATTTGTTTCTATATACAAACAAAAATATGCAAATTTGAATTACAATTACAAATGAAAGGAGGGAAGGGGGGAGGGAAGTTTATAAATATTGATGTTATAAAAAATAAATAAAGTGCTCTCTGAAATACAATTTGATCCATGCCATACAGTTAGTGCACTCAGTGCCAACTAGATCCTAAGATCTAGGTGCAGTGCTCTCAGATCCAAAGCTCCTCACTGACGAAGGCCACAAGCCAGAAACTGGTCTGGCGATATTGGATGAGTAGGCATTAGATAGGGATTTTATGCACAAGCATTCTGGCATCCATTGATTACCCTGGTTGGCACTAAGTGACACTACTGTATTGAAGCAATGGATCTGAAGTCCGATCCATGCTTCACAGCCATCTATAAACTTAGTTAGTATTATAGACCTGAATTAAGTTTATAGTCCAATATCAGCAGGGTTTTGCATTAAAGCTAAAATTAATTACGTTTATATAATTTGTATTTGCATTTAACTATTTCATTTTAAATAAATTCCATTTCAAGATTAAATTTCTGTTAATAAAAATTACTTGTCAAACCTATTAGTCAAACATATATATACGTCAAGCGTATATATATGAGTTAATGCAAAATTCTGCTGAAATAAAATGCTTATTTTACTATAAAAAAATAAGAAGATATTTTTTTGTTAAAATATGCGTATGATTTATTTTGAGATAAGCCCGCCAACATTTTTTAAAACAATGTATGTTTGTAATTAGTGAGCCCATTCAAGTCAAATTAAAGTTGGCCTTCTCTTTCTTTTTTTAATTAATAAAATTCAAAGTTTAAAGAAAGAAATTTAGAGTAAAAAAGTAAAAGTTATTTTTAGAAAATGTTACCTTGAAACAAAGGAGCGTGTGGGTAGGCTTATCAAGATCTAAGATATACAAACAATAGAAGGTAGCTGACAAAGAGGGTATAAATAAAAGTGAGAACAAAAGACTTGGTTATTCAGAGTTTTCTTGCTGGCATTCAGATTTCTCTTTGGAGAACTCTTTCAGATTTTGCTTGTGGAGATTTTATTCCAAAAAGTTAGACAACTGTCGTCTTCAAAATCATGGAGAGGTTTGAACATGCTCAAGCTAAAAGTCATATGAATTTGATGGATTCTACTATGCTTGGCTAGGCAAATAAATAGCTTTGCCTATCGCCAGGTTCCTAAATACCATCAAAATGCCATAGTATCCACCCAATATAATCTGAACTCTGTGCCATGTCTGTAGGACTTTTCGTAAAAGCATGCTACTTATTTCCACTTTCCTTGTCTGGACAAATACCTATGGATGGACGGATCAAGCCACGAACGCCGTAGGAAACATGACCAAGGAACCAGGACGGTAATCATATCTCTCCTCCATTGAACTATTTACTTTCTACCCTTTTGTTCATACCTTTCTTAATTGAATTATATTATGAATTGTTTTATTTAATGATATTTGTAATGTAACCATTTTTATTAGACTAGTCTTAAATATATATATGTGTGATCATCTATCTATATTTAACCTTTTTTCCTTCGCTATTCTTTGTTATTAACATATGTAAATATTTCGTATTCCATTGCGGTGTAAGTCAAAAGTTAAGTTTTCATTTAAATCTCTTTCCAATTTTCATTTATATTTGTAAAATTCAATACGAGTAAGTTTCCTTTTGTTTGCCAACTTGATCTCCGCGATAAAGCTTCTTTTGTCCGCCATTAGCTTATTACGTATATCTGATTTAGCTATATATGTCTTAAATAATTTTTAAACTGTCTGTTTTTAGCACAAAGCAATTAGACAATGCTTTGCGAAAGATTATTATTATTGTACTTTATCGAGGAGATTCGAGTTGACAATTTTATTAGAATTGGGAAGAAAAGATTTAGACTGCAAAAATATTATATTGTTTAATCTGTTTTTATTGTCTAATTACTTTTTCATTAATGTAGGGGAATAGCGGAGGCCATTAAAAACATTCTTAATATTTTAAAGTCATTAATTAAACATATTATTTAACTATAAAAAGCTTGAATTTCCTAATTTTATTATAATGCTTTATTTTACTTTTCCAATGATCCAGGCACGCAAAACACATTTTTCATAGTACTTTTATGCACATTTAACTATTTAGCTCCGTAGGTGTTTCCGTCCATGTCTCTACCGCTGAGGCTAAGCTTGGCCGGTTGAAAAATAATTTATGTATGGCTCAGATAATGTTGTTGGTTCGTAATTAGCCTCGAGAATAGGCAAATAGGGCAGAGGTAATAGTATTCTTGATTTAATATCTCGCGTATGGGTGGCCTCGAGGTACTTTCGCTTAGTATTCGAACTGGGTTAAACCAACATACATCATCTGACTGTCACAGTATGAACTTAGACTCTTACGCTGAATTCTAAGAGATCATAAAAGATATAGCAATAGGCCACTTTCCAGATTGCTGGATGAGATAAGGCTTTCTGGTTTGAGGAAGAGAAGTTGTGGATTAGAGAAATTGGTTTAAACTTGAAACCGTCATTCTGTGCTGTTTGAAAATGATGTTGATGTACTTAGGTTTGATTTGCTCTTGTTTTCTAGTTCAACCTTTACGAATAATGGTTGTATATTCATGTAAATTTATTTCATAATATGATGCAAAATTTTATCCATTTTTATATATTGTACTTCACCATATGTAATGTGTAGAAAGATCGTCTTTACATAATGGAAAGTTATTTGTTGAAGCATATAAGAAAATACTCTCATGAACTGTAAGCCAGACCCATCCTTGAAATGTCGTCATAATTAATATTGTATTTTAGCCTATCTCTTGAGATAATATCTGTTTGAATAATGTTTATATATATATATAAATTTTTAAGCTAATTCACTGCATTTGAGTTTGTTAAATTTTTTATTATGTATCGTTATTGATAGTTCTGTTTTACGAAACCTAAGTTATCAAAATCTATTAATTGCATTCTGGCTAATCCAATGCTAAATTTCAACTTGCAGGCAGCTTCTTTTATTTGTTACCATCACCATGATGAATTACTTTAGTGTGAGTTAATATTTTTTTAAATTAATATTTTATATACATTTATACTTATCTAAAATAATAAAATTCAGTAAATACATTAGTTTACGTATATAAATTTGAGTGGAAAAGAAAAAAGTTGAATGAATAGCCAGATTTTATTGGCGTTATTTTTTAGAGAATTCGTTAAATGTACATTTTATTAATTGAAGAATGTTCAATCTGTCAGAAAACAATGAAAATACTCAAAATGATTTGAAAATTCCATAGTTATTTTTCATCACCACAAGAGTAACAGCATGGACTAAATTTACAGGGCACAACACGATTATATAGTAATAGATGCGGCACTAATATATACATTTTAAAATTATTAATTTTTAACAATATTCTGTTAAAATCATGCCAACGAATTTTAAAAAATTTTTCGTTGTTAAAAATTAATTTGCTTTTTAGTTTTATTCTTAGTTAATAATAAATTGTATGCTTGATCCCAGAAGATTCGGAGATCAAGAATGCTGCATTAATAGTATTAGATCTGTTCTTGATTATTTAATGGTATAATGGTTTATATAGCCTTTTAATCAGAATGGTTTTTTTTTTTTAAAAAAAAACAATTTGGATAATTATGAAAAAAAAAGTCTAAAGATTGAAGATTTTAAGATTTGGATTTAGAAGAGGATGGAAAAAATAAGCCCTAGTGCTGATAGCATTAATAATGTTGGAAGAGAATAAACAAGAAGGGATATACAGTACTAAGAAAATTAATTGAATTGGGCCTATGTGTAGAAATCTGGTAGGGTGAGATAATGGTGAAGAGAGATTGGAAGTAAAAAGAAGTTAAATGTTGACCTAAACAGAGACTAGTTGTAATTGTTTAAAAAGTAGAAACAGCACTTAAATAAAATTGCCAAATTGATATTTGGGATAGTGGTGAATGTAATTTTGTAATCTATAAAAAAATAATATAGTATGAACCTCATAGCTATATCTTAGGTTCCAAACCTCCATGAAATTAGTCATACAATCTCTACAGTTTTGGTTTTAATATTTATATAAAAAACAGACTGTTCTAACATGTAATACATATGTACATATTTAGAGTTCAATTTAAGAATTGAACAAAAATATTAACAATAAAATTAGAATAATGCTATTATGAAAAAGAAAATGGTATAATAAATTGAGAGAGGGCACTGTTACTTACGTATTAAACTCAAATCTAGATGAATATGTAAATGAATGTATTTATTTAATTATTCCCCACAAAAATATATATATATACTATCTTTCATTTTATTTATAACGAAAGATGATAATGATGAAATGTCTAAGCGGTGCTAAATTCATAAATTTCAATTTTTCGCCTATATAGATAGCGAAAGCCAATTTGCATTTTTGTTGTAAATTAGATATTTAAAATGGTCCCAAATGGTACATTTTGTTTACCAGAACATTCATATCTTTTCACAAATTTAACGCTTTTTTTTTAATCTTTAGTAAATATTTAACATGTATTGTGGCTCTAAGTTTCAGGAGTATTAAATAATTCTAATGTGATTTTTTTTTTTTACTCTTTTTTTTTTTTTTGAAATCATAATAGCAATTTTATGAATGCGAATGATGTATTTGTGGCCAACAATATTATCATTAAGTGCGAAAGATACTGTATAATATTAATTGCTTATGAAATTTATTCATATTTCTTTGAGTCATAGGGTTGTGTATATCATTTATAGTTTAATATAAGGATTTTAAATTTACTCTGACATAAAAATTTTAATAGTACACGACAATTTAGAAATAGATTCCTGGAATATTGGAATACTATTAAATCAGAAAAAACAATTTAAAATGCAGAGATAATTTACTGCAGATCTCTGTGAAGTGAAAAGATGGTATGTACGGAAAAGAAGTATATCTGTGTGTTAATATTTCGGAACCAAAAGCAAACGTGGTTTGGATCTGAATCGTAATATAAGTAATAAATTAGTGATGTTGTACTAGTTATAGTAATTTGATTTTGAACATATGTTATACTTTTCCAGATTGAGTCTAATTAGGAATTTTTAGATTGATAATTCTCCATTGGAGGAAGGATATTAGTAGTCACTGATTTAGAAGTCCATAAATCTTTCCAGTAAAATTAATGTTTAATTTAACTCTCATCAAGTAATAACTGAAATGCAGGCTTATTATATACCTGTATCAGTCTATGTAATATATGGAGTATATGAGAACAGATTTTCACACCACTCTATCTCATATCACTGATACACTTGAACACATATATGTCAAAAAGATAAATAATCAACAATATCCGTATTTCCTGCTAAACCAGCAATCATCAGTTGGTCCAGATTATCATCTCTACACATATATGCAATAAGTGCTCAGATATATATTAAGATAGCCAATCTTCATACTTTAATGGACAGGCTTCAATCTACTCCAACTCTTCAACCGTCCATCCAATTGAAAATCTGATGATGGAATGCTGAAAGGCCACCCTAAGGCTGAGACTCGTGTCACACACATGTTGACCCAAGATCAATCTGACCCTTCATTTACAGGACATAATCCATTTAATACATATACAAGGGATGGGCAGACATCTCCACCATGTAATAACTGAAACACACTAGCTTATTATTATACCTGGGTCTATATATGTAATATATAGGGTATATGAGCACAGACTTTCACATGACCCACCACTCTCCACACTATCTCATAACACCATTACACTTGAACACATATATGTCAAAAAGATAAATAATTACCAATATATGAATTTCATGCTAAACCAGCAATCATTAATTGTTCCGGATTACCATCTCTACACATATAGGCAATAAGTACTCAGATATATATTAAGATAGCTAATCTTCATATTTTAATGGACAGGTTTCAATCCACTCCAACTCTTCAACCATCCATCCAATTGAAAATCTGATGATGGAACGCTCAAGGGCCACCCTGAGTAAATTAAGTGCATTATTATGGAAATTATTTTTTGATTAACTGTTGTTTATTTACCAACTAGGGTTTATAAGTAAACAATTTTTTTAAATTACAGTCTGATTTGCTAAAATGAAAAACTAAACTTTTATTACTTATTCCTTTTTTTTACAAGTACTTTATTTTTTAGGATTGGTCGTTCGGGTCGTTTTGGACGCAAAGGTGTGGCCATCAATTTTGTTAAAAATGATGATATTCGCATCTTGAGAGATATAGAGCAGTATTACAGTACCCAAGTGGATGAAATGCCTATGAATGGTATTTTTTTACTTTTTAACTATGCTTTTGAAAAACAAATGAAATTATTTTTTTGTTTTCTAATATTTATCATTTTTTCTTTCTCTTTTTTTTTCAGTTGCTGATTTGATCTAAATGTTAAAATCTTCGTGTTAAAATCTTCGTGTACATAAAGTAATTAAAACGAAGCTGTGTTTATGTTTGTCAACAGTTAATTAATTTTTATACATTATGTAAATATTGTGCATTGTCTTATTTTATAGTAGATAAAATATTTGATATATCATGAGTTTTTAAGTGTGTTGTTTATTTAGATACAGAAATTTATAGCTGGAAAATATTTGATTTTGGTTGTTATTACGGAATAATGGGAAATTGTAATTTTGCAAAAGTTCAGAATTGTATTGTACTTGGTTGATTTATTTGTGAAAAGATAATAATACTTCTCATAGAATGTGAAGTTGCAGATGCATAATTTTTTTTTTAATTGATACAGTCTTTATTCCAATAATTGTAAGTATTTTTAGAAGCAGTAGTTTAATGCAGTCCGCTGTCATTGGTTTGTAACCTGAATATCTATTGGCACCGAAGGAATAGCACTAAATGCAGAATCCTAGATTAGTTTGTGGCTATTAACCTTCAGAGTAAAAAGATTTGGACTATTTGCACATTAACATCTTTTCTATCATTTTTAAGTCTTTTACACCTCTTAAGATTATAAACCCATGCCAATTTGTTTTTAGATCTGACACTAATTTCTGAATTTGATTTGAGATATGGATATACCATTTAAGGTCTGTTATGTATAAGGATTTGCCATAAATGTCTTAAATGCAGTAAATGGAATGAAATACTGTTCTCGTAAAGATATATGTTAATGTAAGCAAAGATACTCCCAAGTAATTTTAACTTGGGGGTTTTTTTTTTTTAAGTGAAGTATCTTGATGGAAATTTTAAAATGTCCGACTTAGTAAATATTTATAAAAATGATCCATTTCTTTTCTCCATTTGTTTTATTTTATTTTTTGTATTGGTTACTTTCCAATCATTATATATATTAATTCTAGTATTCTCACAGATAAATGATGAATTCATATTTCCGGGAGCTTCCGAGTAGTAAAAATATAAGAACTAAATAGTAAACTACTTTGCTTATGTATTTATTTTCATATTTTTTATATTTATAATTTTGACTGTACAATAGTCTTCAAAGTCATAAAATATATACTGTATATTAAAAAAAATATTATGTTTAAAGTTCACTATAAATTACCTTTTTTTTAGGAACTCTTGTTATTTATTTCACACATCCCATGCAATGAAGATGGGATTTTAATACTAAATCATATAACATCACATTTAGCAAATTGAAAAATATATTGATTAAATTTTAAGAAATTTATAGAATATTCTTAAATGTAATGAGGTCAAGTTTTATTTAAATATATCAGTTGGGCAAAATAATAGCTTTATATAATATAAGCGTGATAATATATTATAAAAAGTCTTTCAGTCCGCAGAAGTACTTTCAGTTACTCATTTAATCTTCTTCAACGCTATTTAAATTAAAATATAGCGGAAGCGAACATCGTCAAATCATATTCCAAGATTCCCGAATTTTAACATTAGCAGCTTGTTGATTAATTCAATTATAAACATTCTATTTGCATTCATGCAAATTACCTCCTTAATTATTTTTTTATTATAGCTTCTCTCATGAAGTATTTTAACATTTTATCATTTTTATTATTTGTAAAAATATAACTAGAGCACATGGATATCAATTGACTCACATTTTCTAGTTGATAACTATCCAAGCTAAAAAGTTGCTGAAGATTTTTTTCCGTCTCTGAAATATATAAGATTTACATTTTTTTGGAATATTAATTATTTATTATTAAAACAAAGTCTTTATATGTTGCAAGAAAACATATTGCAGCTTGATCTTTGAAATGGCAAAAGTAGAACAGTCATCTATTTACTATAAATCCAGAAGTCAACAAATTAATAGTCAAAGTAAGAGTCATAGATCACATGACCCTATTCTCTTAAGCTTGTAAGTTATAAACGAGGATTGCCAATTCCTCAACAAGCTTTGTGTTAAATGCTTAGCCAGAGAGAGCATTTAAAATATCTCTGTCAGGAACCCCCCCAAACCCCGACCATGGTTTTGTGTTTTGGCATTCTCAGAGAGGTGCCAGGGTAGGTTCAGACACTAGATCTAAAAATACCAACCCAAAGCCAGCATTTGGTTTTAATCAGTTTAATTTAAAAATTCCACCAATAAACAACTCCGAAGATTAGTGTCATAAAAAATTAAAAACAAAGTTGGAGTTAATGCACAAACTTGTTTAATTTTTTCAAATGACTCAGATTTTCTACCTATAAATAATAACCCACTCTTATTCCATCATTTGATTTCAAACGTTGTTTCAAATCGATTCGATTGTCTCAAATGTCTTGACCAAATCAATAATGGCAATCTTTAGATCATTTCTTTGTTCGTGATACTTTTCACACATTTGTCCGATGACAAAAATCATGCCTATAGTAATTGCTTCTTGATTCTGTAAAGCAGCGGTTCTCAACCTGTGGGTCGCAACCCCTTTAAGGATCGAACAACCCTTTCACAGGGGGTCGCCTAATACCATTGGAAAACACATTTTCGATTCATAACAGTAACAAAATTAAAGGTTAGGGGTCATCACAACATAAGGAACTGTATTAAAGGGTCGTGGCATTAGGAAGGTTGAGAACCACTGCTCTAAACTAACATTGGGTCAGAAATCCATGATAATGGCTACCAGTCTATATATTCTAAAAAATATAATTATGTTAAAAATACAAGGTATTAGAAAAATAGTCGATATTCTTAAAATGGAATATTCCAAACATGAGAAAATAGCCTTCTTATATGTTGTCAAGGCATATATTTTAATAAATATGTAAAGTTTATTAAAAAAGAATAATTTGTCAAAGCAACTACAATACAGAATCAAATTAACACTTTAAGCCAATGAAATGTTACAAAGTTTCATAGGCAGAATAGGTATAAAAACATCATGGGATCACCATTTTATATGCTTATGCAGACAGTTAACAGTAGCAAACTCTTTACTGTAGTGCCACCAAATGCTCTCAAATTCAAGGCTCCTTGCTGATGATAGCCACAAGATAGAAACTGGTCTGGAGATATTGGATAAATAGGCCCTAGATAGGGATTTTATACACAAACCTTCCTGCGTCCATTGGTTACTGGGGGTTACACTTGGTGTCACTACTGTATGGAGACTTTAAGATTTTATGTCAGTATACTTGTATAAAAGGTGGGATGATTGTGTTTGGAGGATTGTCGAGGGTTATAGTGGCAAAGAATGGGATAGAAGAATAGATGCATTAATAAAACAGGGAGCTGGAGAGGTAGAGAACTAGTACGGAAAGTAAAAAGAATTTAAATATATAGAGAAGTAAACAGAATATTGGATGTTAGCTTATTTATGATAATAGCAAAGAAAGTATTTTACTGTTTAAGTTTCGAACAGGATCATTAGCAACTAGGGAATTTACACATAAATGGAGAAATGTGGGTGATTTAGTCTGCAAATTATGTAAGGAAGGCATGGAAAATATTAGGCATCTGCTAATTGAATGTAAATGCTTACAAGCAAAAAGGATGCAAATAATAGTTATGGGAGAATAAATATAAACAAAGTGATTATACAGAAAGGGTTTTTTTGGTTTTTATGCTGGGTTTGGAAAAAGATAAAGGGGATCTAGATATAAAGGTCATAGAGTGGACAAAGATGATGTGGAAATGGGATGGAGCAGGATAGAAAAGAATATGGAAAAAACAGGATGGGGAATGGAAAGGCAATGTAAGGTGGCTAACAAGTTTCTGTGGGCATAATGGCTGAGAGATTTCTGACTTCGATAAAGGCGTAGCCTCATCACTATAACACCCATTTTGTTTTTGTTATATTTGAAAGAAATGGTAAGGGCAATAGGAGGAGGGGTAGAGATACCATTAATAGATGGCAAGGGAGTGTACACATCATCAGGTCTTTTATTTGCTGATGATATCTTCTTGTGCACAGAAAGTAGGGAAGATATGGAAGTTGTGCTGAAGACTTGCGCAAGGATGGGTAAAGATATGGGGATCAAATTTAATGAAGAAAAATCAAATGATGATGATAAATGCTGGGGAAAGAAAAGGGAAAGAATTTTTCTTGGGGGATGTAAAGTTAAATGTGGTGAATAAGTACAACTATTTGGGAATCATTTTAAGTAATCACAGGAATTGCTGGGATAAATGGGAGAAAAAATTGATAAAGGAAACAAAAAAAAGAAAGGGACTGATAAAGAAATTATTATGTTTTCATATAGTAAATATGATGTAGCAAGGATTGTATGGAAGGAAATGGTAGTAGTAGGGTTAACTTATGGCAACGATGTGTTTTGTGTTAGTCAAGTAGTGTTTAAATTACTTAGAAAAAGGACAAAGAGAAATAGGAATGTATGCATTAGATGCAGATGTTGGATAGCAAAGGAGGCAATTCAAGGAGAAATGGGATGGTAAAGTTTTTATATGAGAGATACAAAATGAAAATGTTTGGTAGATTGTAATTTAGGGATTATAAGAGAATAGCCAAAATAGTATTTAATTGGGTTATGAGTAAAGGACAGACAATAAGATAAATGAGAAAGGTAGTATGGTATGCAGAAGATTTGGATAAAGACTTTATGTTAGTATACTTGTACAAAAGATGGGATGATTGCGTTAGGAGGATTGTGAAATGCTATAGTAGCATAGAATGGAATAGAAGAATAGATGCATTAATAAAAAATAGGGAAATGGAGAACTAGTATGGTGAGTAAAAAGAGTGTAAATATTAATAGAAGTAAACAATATTGGGTGTGAATTAATTTATGATAATAGCAAGGAAAGTAGTTTACTGTTTAAGGCTTAATCAGTATCTTTAGAAACAAGGGAATATACACATAAATGGAGAAAGGTGGGTGATCTAATTTGCAAGCTATGTAAAGAAGACATGGAAAATATTAGGCATCTGTTAATTGAATATAAATACCTTCAAACAGAAAGAGTACAAATAATGAAATTGTGGAGAAGAAACATAAACTAAGTGATTATGGAGAAAGTGGGTTCTTGGTTTTTCTGCCAGGCTTGGAAAACGATAAGAGGTTTAAATATAAATGCTATGGAATGGACAGTGATCATGATGTGGAAATGGGATAGAGAAGAATATGTGAAAAACTTAGGGCGGAGCATGGGAAGGTAAGGTGGCTAACGGGTTTCTCTGGGAACAGTGGGAGAGATTCCTGACTGAGAAAGGAGAAGTCATAGTGCATCTCATACAATACAATCTAAAATCTATCTACTGCCCCCTCCCCTTCTTTTTTTGGCATCATTCAAAAGTCATGTTCAGTTAATATTTAAATAAATTAATGATGATAAATTTGGGGGGGGGGGTAAATAACTGGGAAAATTAGTAAAAAATAAAACTACAATTTTTGCAGGTTTCTTAGTTTTATTACATACTTTGAATTCATCTGTGTATCAAAAAACTAATAAACAATAATCATTTCTGAATTTCTCAATACTATCAATCAGTTGTTGAGGAAGCAACTATTTGCCTTTACTCAAAAATTGACATTACGATTGTTTTTACTCTGATTATTCACACTATAAATTAAATGTTATGCTTCTAAATCGATATCTCATTTTATCATATTAAAAATATATTAATACAAAACACTGTACATACATTAATCTTAACCAAGGATGAATTTTTTTTACAAATATTTGTCTACCAAAATTTCACTAAAGATTTTATTTAATATGCTACATTATAGTACCCTGACTAAAAATATTTTTATTATCTACTTTGGCTTCAATCTTTATATTATGAAATGGTGATTATATATAATCAGTTTTTCAATGTGAAGGACACATCAGATTAAGCCAATTATTAACCATAAGTTTTGTGAAATGTTTCATTTGACTCAAAGTAGTGAAGTTTAGAGGCAGACAATAAATGTCATCATAATATAGCTATTTAGTGTGCCAAAACTACTATATTACACAGTGTATTGATATGCCTTTATATATTGAAAATAATATAAACCGCATGTTCTGTTTATAATCTATATAAAAAGATATATTGTAAAGTGAAATAGTGTTGTACTGTTCATGTTATAAACTAATAATGCATAATATCTATCATCGGTAATTACACACAAAAAAAGAATAAGCTGAAGATTTATTAATTGTTGCATTTGACAATATTTTTCTTTAATATATAGCAAAATCTAAAAAAAGTACGATCTAAATAAAATATCTTCTAATTTATTGCAAATTAATCAGAATCTTTTCAAATTTCAAAATTCTGTTGTTAAATGAAATCTAGCGCTTTTACTAAGGATATACCATTGGTGTATATTTTAGTGTATATAAGCTTTACGTTGACTATTCTGATATACAAAGATTGTCTTCTAAATGAAAATTTTTGAAGTATTCTTAAAACATAAATACCCTCTAAAAACAAAAGAAAGTAGCCATTAGCAGAAAACGGAAAACAAATGAAATTGGCAGTCTGCTTTTAGGAAAAAGCATTCAATGCTTCTTGTGATTTAGAACAGCAGTATAATGATGGATTAAAGAATTCAAGGTTCATGAATTGCAGCACAATTTATTATTATTTCTGGTGTTCTAACTTCATGTGAATTCTACAAACTTTGATTATTATAATAATGAACCAGGATTAATGATTGAATCATTAGAATATAACAATATTAATTGAAATCATGGTAGCTAATATTTTCTAATAGATAAGATAGAAAAACATAACTATTTTAAATTTTTATTCAAAATTTTAAATAGTTTCAAATACCGATAAGATTTTACACTATGCAGATATGTGGCAACTTCCTTCATCTAAAAACTTTTTTAAGGGAAAAAGGGTTAGTACTTGGGAGTTTTCTAGTAAACCAAGATGGCAGACTGTATTTTTGATAAATCTACAATTTTGAGGACTCCCAAAAAATATTTACAAAAAAAATGCCTGCTAGAAAACATATTTACATTTTTTTTATTGTTTATTACTAATTTAAACAAGAAATTGTTGAAAAATTAATTACAATATTTACAGTTTTTTTTTTTTTTTGGATTATTTATAGAAAAATGAAAAAAAAAAAATTATACAATATTTATACTTTATTCATGTCAGCGGTGTGCAATCATATCGTGACCATTAATGCACACTTTTCGGGAGGGCAGGATCCTGTATCTTTGGAAACAATCCACTGCATTACATTCTGTGACAGGAAGGTCCTAAATTTTTATTATTATGACAATTTACCAAAAAAAAAAACTGCCGAAATGAAATACGCAGAATTGAACCAAAGTACAACAATGTTAAGAACATCTCAACACTACCCACATTATAAAAAAAAAAATTGAAATTAAATTTAACGAATTTATTCCTTTTTTAAAATTTAACATAACAACTAACACATCCTTGGTAAATTGTAAGCCGTCAAAACTATATTTATCAAAAATACGGGCCACCATCTTGGTTTACAGTAAAACTCTCAAGCATCAAAGTTTTTTATATCTACTTTTGAGCTGATAGCAGTCGCTACTTGTACAGAATTTCAAAAATTTCATTTTGCTATTGTACTCGAGACCTTTTACGTTGTGTTAATATTAAAAGTAATGCTCTAACCAACAGCCATCAAGAATCTAAGGACCCAGGTTTGAATCTCATGCTAGTACTGTCACTGGTCATGCCAGCAACACCCAAAGAAGAGGGGAGAAAAATACCTCTCGAAACGTGCATATACTAACCTATTTGCTGTGATATTACCAACAGTTGGTGAATATACTAACATGTTTCCATAGTCCATTATAAAAATACAATCAAGTAATAAGTTTACCTAGAAAATAATGTTTGCATAAAAAATCTTGGATAATAGAAACAGATGGTCATTGCTTATTCTCTTCTTATTTTGAATACTAAATGAGGATAAATTCATGAAAAAGGAAATAAACAATTTATTAAATACTTCTCTCTCTCTTTTTTTTTTTTTATGTAAGCAGATGCTTGATTAATATAAAATGAAATTGAACAGTGTTACTTGTTTTTTTTAAGTGTCATAGCATCAGCCGAGACGCGAACCCGCAACCCGGGCAACTGCCTGCAAGTGCAAGGCAGTCGCGCTGACCTCTCGACCACCAATGCAAGACAGTGTTACTTGTTAATACTATAATTCTTTTAATTCACCAATCACAAAATTCTACATTTCTCATTGAAAATTTATATACAAATCAATCTTTTTTTCATAGAGTTATATTATTAAATCAATCTGGATAATATTTGTTGTCAATAAAACTTCACATATGCACTCTAAATAAAGAAAATCTTACAAACTTGGCAGTTAATAGATAATATTTATTAATTAAATTGTAATTTGAATGAAATTATCAAAAATATAAGAACAAACAAGTACTCCCTCTATGTGTGAAATTTTAAATTAGAATTTTTTTTTTTTTTTTACATTTATGGATCAACTTAGATAGATGCTTGGTATTTAACCTTTGAATAATAATATTCACATTTCTATAATTTGGTTTCTTGAAGGTTTACGATGGTGGCATTTTAATTGTGTTTATGTAATGAATAATATTTGTATATTCATTATTGGATAATCTCTGGTGTAGTGAATCACCATTAAAAATTATTAATGTACTTATATAATATATTAGATTAAATAATCCAGCATATAAGTACAATTTCCATAATTTATTTCTGATATACTTTTAGTAATAACTTTAATTATACAGTAATTGCAGATATTTGTGAATGCTAAATTATCAAATAATTTTAGTCGAAATTTTGAATGTATTGTTATTGAAATTAAGGGTTCCCCTTGGGTTCTCCTCTTTTCTTCCATAATGTAAGCTTGTGGTTAAACACCTGTAGAGGTCCCTACTATCGCATTTTACACGCATATGCTCGAGGTTACAGCCTCGGTAAATATTACGTAATCAATGTGCATTTAATAAATTTATAATTACAACTTTAAATTACTGTAATAGATTTCTAACTATAAAATCTTTCCATTGACTCGTTGTAAATCGAAAGATTTTGCAAGTATTAATGTGTAATAAGAAATGTGGACTTAATCAGTGAAGTATTGAATAGCTTTACGCTCGCAGATCTAACCACTTCAGCTTCACCTATTTAATTAGAAAGTAGGTTGAAGTAAAGAAGGGTTCCCCTCTTTTCTTCCATAGCGTAAGCTTGTGGTTAAACACCTGTAGAGGTCCCTACTATCACATTTTACACGCATATGCTCGAGGTTATAGCCTCAGTAAATATTACTAATATCAAAATAATTTAAAACCCTTTAGAAGATTTTTTTAATTTTAAATATGTCATTTTATATGCTTAACAGTCCTTTGGCAAACAGAATATACTATAACAATTCCTCATTTTTACAAAGAATCATGATACATATCTTCCCATTCTGTAGGTTTGTATCCCAGTTTGAAATGGCTCTGTTATATCTCGCCTTATCTTCAACTAATGGACTAGTCCAGATTCCATCTTATCTTGATCAGATTGAATATGTTATCCATTCCTATATTTATTTGTCTGTAGCAATGAAGGCTCAATCCAATCGAGATAAAATGGAATCTGGTTCATTAATTGAAGATAAGTTGGGATATAACAGGCTCTAAAATAATATAGAAAATTCTCTGTCAAATGGCATCCATTTTTAAAAAAACTACATTGAATAATGCATATCATCATCATTTCTTACGTTTCAAACTCCATTAATGTTTTCAATGTAATAACGTATTTGTGGAAAGAATTTAAAAACCTTTTGACGATTTTACATCTACATAGTGACATTTGATTATTCACTCCACAATTCTTTTAATCCTCTGCTAATTATAAAAATGAAGATTTCCCTTAATTGGATTTTATCTTGGTCCTGAGTGAAATCTAATTCAGATTCTCATGAAAGCACTCAGTTTATATGTTTTCTGGATAAAGGATCATTTTTTAATGTCACTTCTCAGTTTTTTCAACTATTTGGTTTACGATTATAACACCATTTATTCGGGACTTTTTCCAAAATGAATTTATTTTTTGAAATAACTTGTTAAACATTTTTATCTATGTACACTTATATATCAATTATATTTAACATTGATACTTCCATAAGCGATTTTAACTTATTTTTCTTAATAAAAGCAATTTCTTTAAATGAGGTTAACACACAGTTTGTCAGCATCTATAGACTTCAAAATTCTCAAACATGTTTTGCTCTTCAATGATAGTTTTTTCCATGATCTCTACATTAGGTTGATTCCAGATTTAGCAATCATCATGTCCCATTTCAGATCCTTTTTTTTTTTTTTTTCAAAATTTTAGCTATCCTCTTCTATTTTTGAATGAAATCATTAATTTATATTTTCTCAGATGATATCTAATATTAACCTCCTCTATCCTTTTCTAAAGCTTGATTATGTCCATTCATGTTTTTAATTTTAGTTATTTAATTCAAATTTGGAATTCAATATTTAATTCATGTTTTCTAATATTTGGTTACCTTTTTATTGGATTGAATATTCTTCATCTTTAAGTCTTTGACATCCAGTAATAGTCAAGTTAATTTTTAATTTATAACTAATATTTTAATTTTTTTACCTTAAATAAATTTAAACATAATTTTACTAACAGGCCTTTATTGAAATACACTGATGAAAATTTAGAAGTAAATAATATTATATCAATTATAATAATAATAAAGTTGTGCTAACACACACAATGTAAATCTGTATAATCATAATATATATGAGGTATGTGGATGACTCATTTATTGCTGCTCCAGAAAACATTGAGCAAATCAAAGCTCAGATGCAAGCGCACACATCCTTGGAGTTAAACAAGAAGTAAAATACTTAGACATCAATGTACACTTAACTATGCAATGGTCATGAAGCCACCAGAAGTTCATGGACAGATTCACCCTGATTCATACACACCTATGGCGCACAAGTTTGCTGGGTTGACATTCCATTTGTGCAAATTCAAAGCGAATAGAAGGTCTAACATGATTAATTATACTAACGATTTAATCAAATCAGGATACAAGCGCAGTATAGCTCATAGTAAGATTAGGCATTTTATTAATAATATAGGAATACACAGAGAGATAACAAGCCTTGGCTGTTGTTGCCTTATGTGCCTTCTTTGCACAGGAAATTTTATAGGGACTTTCTCTATAGAGTTTCATTTGAGCTTTCACACACCTCTCTCAACCAATAGGTTTATTAACAATTCTAAAGACACCATAGCTCCTGATCAGACCCCACAGGCCATGTATAATGTTGCATGCCCTCACAATGGATGCAAAGCCTCATACTATGGTGAGACCAGGGTCTCCATAGCTACTAGGTTGTCACAGCATAAGCATAGGTATAATAAGTCACATACTAAACCAAAATGGACTTGTTTTTGGACAACATCCAAAAAGTATCCGGACATGAGTTCAAACTCACCTCTGCAAAATTAGTTTGTACTGAGAGGCACGATGTTAAACATAAGGTAAAGGAAGCTTACTTCATAATGGAAGACTTCTTCACCATTAATTGCAAAGAATCATGTTTTGCTATATCCAAAAAATGAGCTAATTGACTCATTTGCATAAAGTTTGCATATTGTACATATATAATGATTCCAATGAGTGAGTCATAATAGATTATGATTATGAGAAATACACTTTCTTGAAAGGGTTTAGCCATTTTAATTTGTTGACTATAATTAATTTATACAGCTTTACGTTCAACTATGTGTTAGAAAAATATTTGTAAACTCTATATTTGTGTTAATATAAATATACACGTATAAATTAAATATAAACTATAATATATATAATCACCATCTCAAACAAATGACAAATTTTATCAATTTACTCAAGCGCTTTCAAAGGTCTAAGCCTTCATTTTTAAGAAGAAGGCCATTTACAGGATTGCGTGTAGTAACAATAATTGCCCGGTGGCATATTATGGTGAGACTAGGGCATCCATCCATACAAGACTGGCATATGTATATGCATACAATAAGGCTTTGGCTGACCCATCCCATCCATCTATTTTTGCACAGCATGCAGCTTCTATGGAACACCAGTGCAGGCCAGACAAGCCTCACATGGTGTGCAGAGAGCAGTACGAGTTGTGAAGGAGAGTTAAAGAGGCATGTTATATCATCTCTGACGTCCATGCCATTAATAAAAAAGAAAAATTTTATGCCATATCCAGGAAATGGCAAATCTAGGTCAATGAAAGCTAGTCCACCCTAATTTGCACATTTTATTCCAGCTACTTCTTGAAAATGAAGGCTTAGACCTTCGAAAGTGCTTGAGTAAATTGATAAAATTTGTCATTCGTTTGAGACTTGTGATTATATATATATATTATAGTTTATATTTCATTTATACATGTGTATTTATATTAACACAAATATAGAGTTTATAGCTTTATGTTATATGTGTGTTAGCACAACTTTATTATTATTACAATTTTGATAAGTAATAGACAGGGTATGAGCACAGACTTTCACATGACCCACCACTAAAAAGCATAAATCTCTGGTTTATTACTTATTATATCAATTGGATGATAGGAAAAAAATCTACTGAAGGAAAATATTTTCTAAGAATGTTTGAGGAAAAAACTAGCACTATTAGAAAAACTTTATCTTTCATATTGCATTGCCAAATCCATATATTAATATCATTTATGTTCTTTATTACTTTTTATAATGCTTTTTACAACCCACTAGATGATGTCAATTGCCCAAGCAATCTTCTTCAGAACTACTTATATTTTCAAATCTTAACTGCTATTAATTCAAACTTTTAAATTTTAGAAGTTCTGAAGAAGATTGCTGGGACAATCGAAATCATCAATAGTGTGTTGTAAAAAGTAATTGTTGTGTTTGATTAGGCTTGCAGGTTCGTTTCCAACCCAACAGATACAAAAAAAAAAACAATATCCTGTCGACTGCGCCAAATCTGTTGTGTTTGGTTAGGCTTGCAGGTTCGTTTACAAACCAACAGATACAAAAAGAACAACTATTCAGCAATTAACAAGTACAATTTATTAGTACAAAATATATACACACATTAGTTAAACAAATTAACAAATACAGTTAATAGACTTGAATGCTGAGATAGTCGTGCGGACTATGGAAACTCACTTCCAGCTAATGATTAGCCTGCTTCATGAGTTCTGGTAAGACTCTTCCAGCTATGTAGTTAGCTTGCCCCGAGTCAGCTCTAATTCAGATGTAGCAGTTTCCAATCCATATTTGGACTTGCCTCACTGCATGGACATCACGATAATGACTAGATAAATATCTTTACTGATGGCAGAAGGTTTAATAGAGAGCACATTCTGTCATTCAGGATAACAGAAGTAATTGCTCTCTGCCTTGCCTCCAAAAGGCTGACTATTTAAAGGCAGATCCCCTACCTTACTGGAAACATGTGGATTTGGTGTGCGAACCCCAGTGAAGGGTTTAATCCCTTTGGATAGCAACTGGGTGCTAGCCAATCAGGCAAAGAATCTGGAATAGTCCACTTCTGAAGGCAGGGTCAGATATGACAGTAATAAAGAACATAAATGATATTATTATTAGAAAACAGTGTTTAAACATTTATCAATATTCAAGATTAAAAGATATTCCTTTTAGATGGTTTTCCATTTCCTCTATTTAATATAATTATGTACACACTTTTATTTGTTTCTGTAATATGTACAATGACAACCAGAAAGAAATTGGATAATAGGAATTGTTTGAAGAATATATTCTTTGTGAATATATTTTATAAAAATCCTATTCCAAATATTGATATCAAATTATGATGTTCTTTCAATGTAAGTATCTTCAAAATAGTCAAAAATATCATTTGCTACTTCGGGCAAAGATTCTGCATATATTTCAAAAGTTTGGTTATTTTATCGGGGGGTGGGGTGAAAAAGTACAGAAGGAATCATCTGGCTGGAAAAAAAGAATCATTAAATTATTAAAAAAAAAATCATTTCTTGATTGATTTCTTTGAAAATATTCTGTGTCAAAAAATGTAATTTTTTCGTATGTAAAACTTTTATTCTACTGTTCAATACTTTTTAAAATTGACCATTATAAATTGTTGGATATACATTATTGTCAAAATTTCTCATTTAGGCAAGAAAAAGGTTCGATTTGCTATAGTTTCATTAGGTATAAGACACTCAAAATAAGTCACAAACTGATATCTTATGAAAGTGGGTTCAGCACACACACGTCAAAGTAGATTAAATATGACATTGAGTGTACCAATCTTGAAAACTTTACAAATATTTTATTGTTTCAAATAACATTATTTTTTATGAATTTCTATTAAAGATAACTATTACCATCAATATTCTATGGTATGGAAGAGAACTCTGACTTTCTAGGATGTTCTGCATAGGATTTCTTTTTAAATGTTCTATTACTGATAGACTTATTGCAAAAACTTTATTTTCAACTGGGCATAGATAGTCATTAAGTATTTCTTGATTGATTATATATTTTTAGCAGTGCTTTCCAAGTTTTTCCGATGTCCTATATGACAAAAGAGTTGCCTGCAGGTTTGTGATGATGGTATAATGGATGTGATAATGGACTATTTTCATCATCTAACATTAAATGTTGAATGTCTAGAAAATTTTAAACTTTATTTAAACTTTTCATTTACAATCAAGTATTAGTAATAACACAAATAGATAACACAACTTAGTAATTACACAATGTTTTGAAGTATTATTCTCCCCTCTTCTTCAGATATTGCTGGCCTGACCAATTAGCATAGGAGTCTACTTACACCTTTAGATTTTTGAATATTGAATTTTAAGGCAACCCTAACCAAGAAAAAATTGAAGGACTCTGGAAGATTTGAACCAACCCTCATAATATATGAAAGTTCTATTATCTGTTACCTTTGACAGAATAGCTTAGTGGTTGCCTTAAACTTTGATATTTCGAGAATCTAAAGATGTAAGTTCTATTCCTACGCTAATATTGTCACTGGTCAGGCCAGCAACATCTGAAGAAGAGTGAAGAATAATACTAGTCAAAACACAGGCAAAACTCTCCGAGTGGCACTACCGTATGGAGTTTTGCCTGTGTTAATAACAGTTATGTCCAGGCATAAGAAATAGTGATCATGTGATGTTTACTAGTCAAAACGTATAATTACCAACTGTGTTGTCTATTTGTGTCATTACTAACAGTTGTTTGTATTTGAAAAGTTCAAAATTTTTTAGACATTCAACATTTAATGACAGATGATAGAAATAATCGATCATATTATCACAGTTCATTATATTCCCTATCTTAATGCCCTTCATTTTTTGGTTTGTACTGAAAATTATAATATTTGTTTTCAGATACTATTATTTTAGCCTTTTTTATTTATTTCAAGTATAAACAACTTTCAAAAATTAATTTTGTTTTAATGATATTAGACTAGATTAATTCTATGGCTGTTTCTAAGTATAATTAAATTTTATCTAAAAAATAAAATTGAATAAGTGAAGCTAACTTCAAGTTCTTTGCTTATCAACAATGAATTCAATATGAATAAATCTAATGTAATGAGCATGCTAATAGCTCTAACAAGTTTTTCCAATAAATGCTGCAAGAGAAAACATTTAAAATCTCAATCTAGAATTATCTCTATCTCCAAACTGGTTTCGAGCTAATTGCTGTCATCAGTGAGACACTATGATATTCAGACACTAGATCTAAAATACCAACTCAAGCAAAGCATTTATTAACTAGTTGGTGACAAGAATGTTGGCAGCAGTGTGGGCTTTGAGCGCTCCATCATCAGATTTTCAATAGGATGGATGGCTGAAGAATTGGAGGGTTGAATCCATTAAAGTATTAAGATTGGCTATCTTAATATAAATCTGAGCACTTATTGTATATATGTGTAGAGATGATAATCTGGACCAACTGATGAGTGCTGGTGAAATATATTAGTGATTATTTATCTTTTAGACATATATGTGGTCAATTGTATCAGTGTTATGAGAAAATGTGGAGTTGAGGGTCATGTGAAAGTCAGCTCAAAATATCCTATGTATTGCATTGTACAGGTATACATATAGCCTGTATGTTAAAATATTAACTAGTAAGTAGAAAATCTAAAATTTTCAGACACAGACATTTATCGGAAAAGCTTTTTAGAGCTATTAGTGTAACAGTCAGAAAATGTGTGACTCGTAAACATAGTGCAGAATTCGAACACCACACAACAGCAGCACCATCGAGGTAGCGAAGCCACCCGTGGTACTGAGTTCGAACATAGTTTGTCGGTTCCACAATACAATCCACGAAACAACGCATCTGATGTGACATTAGCAAATATTTCTTTAGGCACGGTGGTCAAGGATATGCAAGAAATTCATGATTTTATTTTCGAGTTAGCCAATAATCAAACTAATATTAGTTAAACATTCGTATTTATATAATCGAGGAAATATTATATAGAATGGGTATCGAATAAATGAAACGTAACTGCAGACGTATAGTTTAAAATTATTTAATAATACATTTTAATAAAACAATCATTTACTAATAATATTTTGTGGATTCAAATCTTCAGTAGCGGGATTTGCGACATGATTTTATTTTAAAGAATACATTTATTTATTTAGACATTATTTTATATTGAGAACTTCAGTAGCGGTATTTCCGATACTGTAATGCTTACAAAAGGAATACATTTATTTGTTTAGACATTATTTTATCTTGAGGACTCAGTAGCGGTATTTCCGATACTGTAATGTTTACAAAGGGAATTCACTTATTTGAAGGCGTAATCTAGCTACCTAAAATTCTCGAGTAAGTATTTCTAATGCATGCCTGGAGGGATTTATACCTTTGCAATGCAAGAGTCTAAAGTAAGGGTTATAAGAGTAACGGCAGACATATATTTATTTAATTAAAATATTTATTTATAACTAAGGGCAAACACTTCTTTGAGAGTGAATTACAAAGATAATGCAGAGGCGGAGTGATATATAGAATAATAAAATTAAGTAAAGGAACACGTGGTACGCTTTAGAAAGGCGATATGGAATGGCAGTATATTGAAACTGCAATGCCGCGCATGAGTTTATAAGACTGTCGGACTGGTCTCTGCCTTGGCCCGATGAAGTAAGGTGTCACATAAGCATAACCATGGACAAGCGGTCCGTGTCGCAATTTGCCGGCTGGCTATATGATGGGTTAAATCCTATGGGAGCATTTATTATGTCCACTTGTGTTGGACGACCGGGGTTAATTTCAACCCTGAAGAATCTGGAATAGTTATGGCGGAATAAATCATCGCATCTTTAAAACGTAACATGTATAAGTATAAACAATTATGATAAGATTTAAATAGATTTCTAATTCGGCCACACATCAACATTTACTAAAGAACGTTGGTGACTCTCAAAGAAATATAATTTTCTGGAATTAATCATGATGATTTAATAAATACAAAACATATATAAATTGGGAATTATTATAACTAATACGTCAGCCATTTGCGAAGTAGTAGACCCCTGCATTACAATAAATGATGCATTGAATAGACTGTCGTGCTGGTCTGAATAATTCTAGAAAATTACATTTCTTTGAGAGTCGCCAATGTTCTTTAGTAAACATGGACCCGGAAAAAAAATTTTACTATGTAACAGTCAGAATCGTCTATCTCACGAACACACTGCAGAATTCAAACCCCAGACATGAAACTGAACATTCTAGGAGGGGTTTCCTTCGAGATATACTAAGTTCAGATAAGTCCAAATTTCACAGCGCCATCTACGTGATAACGCATCTGATGCCACTACTAGTATAACCTTTGACCGGTGCCTGGTGGTCAGGAAGAAACAAAAGACTCTATACTAAAAGAAGTTTGAGTGGCCAATTAACGTCTATGGATTTACAAAAGAAATGCAGAAAATATATATATAGACTGAGACAGTGATAGGAATCAATAAAATAAGAGATCAAATTTAGTTTTAAATAATTTCACAAAATTTATTTAAATAAAAAATATATATAACGCCACTGTCTGCTTATATGAGACAGGGACACGTATTAAATAATTGTGGGCATTATATTTCAATAAATGACAAAAAGGTTTTAAAACAAAGTGATATATTCTATTCCTCGGGCTAATAGCATTACGATAATGTGCTTGACAAGATAGGAACATGTGCAAGGTGCTTTGAGCAATTATACAAGTTTAATAAAATATTTGAAATTAAGTGTTATAAAATATTTATTGATTTCGAGAATAGCACGGACAAAAGCTTACTAAGCAACAAAGTGGGAATGTGATCAAAGCATTTATTTGAGAATAATAATAATAGAGTTGCATTGGGAGGTCAGTATTGCTGATAATGAATTTATTAAAGTTGGAGGGTGTGACACATTTAAGTCACGGATGCTTTGTAAAATAAATATAAAATAAAACAATATTGAAGATCTGGAATAATTACGGAGGGCAGCTCGCCGCTAACCCGTAGGAAAGTATTTTATGAACAGCTGAAACTTAGCGACTGTGTGACGATTGCGTTTAATTCCCAGGAGTGTCATTTGGAACACACTCTGCCTGGAAACTTGCAATATACGAAAAGAACGGACTTTGCCGTGTAAAGAATCCTTGGAAAAATAAAACAAAGCGGTCTCAACAACCAATTCATTTACCAGCAATACGAGACTAGTGTATATAAAAACATACTGAATGGGCTTTACTCGGATTAAAAGAAATGCTCAATCAAATTTCCCAAAATTCATTTAAAAGGGTCCGCACATTGATGAACTTTATAATTAAAGTAGAACACGGTAATTAAAATAGGAAAATGCATGCTTGCGGGTTTGAAAAGTAAGTATAGATTTATATATGCAATCATGCATTAGGGGACACATTTAATCATTGACCTCACACATACTCTCATATTAGATTAAAATCAATAACATGTAGATTTTAAACTATGTGATTATATTATATATTAAAGAATAGAATCGCCCTCGAACGAGTGATTTGCAAGATAATAAAATTGGAAAATTATAAATTTCAAATATGCCTTAATAGCGGCGTCTTACTTTCAATAAAGGGAATAGTTCACTCGGTCAAAGATGATTCTGACACATTATCATAATAAAATAAAAGAAAGCTTTATAAATAGAAAATATTAACCCAAGGATAGAGCAAAACTGTTGATTATATTATATTAACACGTTAAAGAAATACATAATGAAGTTATGTGAAATATAAGGAAAACAATTTTAAATAGCTATAGCATGTTAGTTAGGATTCACAAGAGCTCTTGGGTTAATTTAGGGTTGCCTCTGGAGAAGCATTTTTAGGCAGATTGATGATCGGCAGGTTTTTATATAATTTAACAGCAAAATCTGGAAATGTTCATATTTTTGGCAGCAGCAGCAGTTCCGAGGTTCCCTGTATGATAACTTCCCATGGTCTACAGCAGCAGATGACCATTCCAGAGAGAAATAGCCTTCTTGTGCTCTACTCTGTCATGTCAAGATTTACAAATTACTAGAATAGAACTCAGAATGATTTCTCTTAGAAACATTAGAAAAAAACTGGAGAACAAAAGGAAACCCTTCTTTTTTATAGTAGACTTTAACAATAGAACTGCCTTGGAGCATTATAAAAATATATCGGACTTATCAGCTGTAATTAAATCATCCGAATGTCTAAAGGAATTCAACATTAATTAATTTCTTTTGTTAATTTCCCTGTCGACATTCGAATTACAAACTAGATTTAATTAAAAATTACTTTTACTAATTAAAGAAAACCTTAAGTGGACATCTGCTGTTTTTAGATAAACTTATAGAACATTAACTAATTAAACTATTGTCCCTGATTTATTTAAACAGAAATATTTGGAATAACTTTTATTAAATTAAAAAAAATGATTTTACTTTTTAAATTGCAATATTTGAATCTATTTACTAAATGAATATTTATTAAATGAATTTTATTTTAAAGCAAAATATATTACGACAATAATATATTTGTAAATAGATTCAAACAAAATAACTTTAACAATTTATAATTTTGATATGTTTTAAAATGCATATCATAGTGTGTGCGCAATTACGACTTATATAACCTACTTTTTAATAAATCAAGATTATGTGAACATATACGTAATCTATCATCTTTTATTTTATTTGGGAATGAGTTATATATATAATATGAGCATTGTACTCGTGGTTTAAAATTAGGTGGGATTTTCAGTATATAAGTGTATTGCAGACACACTATGATAGGTTGGGGTTCAAACTAAGGTATGAGGTAGGAAATAGGTGAGAAAAGGTGAAACGAAGATCTGCAAAGCAGACCTTACTGTTTCATTAGTATTCTCATTATATTACATTTGCAATACAAACATTAAGTCACATGATGCATGACTTGATTTTATTACTATTATAAAAATAAATAGAATTTTTAATTTGCGATTTGAAACAATACCTTATTTGACTTTTATATATTTGTTGCTACATATATTTAACAATTTCTTGTATTCTATATTATTTGGTTGTAAGCAGTAAGCAAAAAATATATAAGCACAGATTTTTTCCAAAGAAATTTTTCCTTTAGGGAATCCTTCACCAAATAATATCTAAAGATATTGTTCGTTTAATGGCTTTTTTTTTGTATATTCTATTTTTTTTAGATATTGTTTGTTTAATGGCTTTTTTTGTATATTCTATTTTTTTATTTAAAAAAAATTATTTGCAAAATTTATATTTACATTATCTAAATTAAGTAATTATAGATATTAGTTTAGAAGTAATCTTAAGTAAGTTGTAATATAGAAATGTTTTTCCAGTTATTGCATTTGTACTTTTTTCCCCATTTATGTTTTTTCCCACCAAATACTAAAAGTTTATGATTTTTTTAAAATTAAATACTTATTTAAGTCAGAATCTGTTTGTTTCAAGATTTGATAAAATTTTAAAATTGATTTTTAATCTATATTTAATAGAATTTGTTTAAATTTTATACATTTGTTATAAATCACTGTCAATACAATATGATACTAAAATATTTTAGGTAGGTTCCCTAATTTCTTAAATCCACAGAGAAGGATGAGTAAAATTTTAATAAGTTTTCAGTAATGCATGCAAAAGGATAGTACAAGTCTATATATTCTTTTTTTAAAAACTTTACATTAAAAAGTATTTTAACTGATCTTTTAAAATTGAAATAAAAACAAATCTTTTATCATAAAACTATATAAACTTTATTTAATACTATGATTTGGCTTTCAAGCATAATGCTAAAATTTGAAAAATAATTGATATAAAAGGTATTTTATAATAAATACATTTCTTTTGGACTAAAAGGCACACAAAATAATTGTTTATTCAACCATAATTGGACTTTTATATCTAGCATAGGGGCAGGGAGTAAAAATTAATTGATTTTTTAGTTAATTCTGGTCCCTCCCCCCTCAACTTTTATTTTAAGTTAAATATAAAAAGCCCTATTGTGGTTGAATAATTTTGTTTTTAATCTAAAGTAAATAAATGAAAGCATTTATTATAAAATATTTTTTTATATCTATTATTTTTATTAGTAATAAAATCAAGTTATACATCATGTGACTTAACTTTATAAGCTTGCATTACAAATCTAATATAATGAGCATGCTAATAGCTCTAAACAAGCTTTTTGGATAAATTCTGCAAGAGAAAGCATTTAAAATCTCCATCTATAATTATTCCTATCTTCAAACCAGTTTCAAGCTAAGGGCTTTCATCAGTGAGGTAGGATATTCAGATACTAGATCTAGAATACCAACTCAAGCCAAGCTTTATTGAATACTTAACTATTAAGTAGAAAATCTGAAATTTTCAAATATGTATATGTCTTCAAATCCAGCTATCTAAATGTGGACTTACATGCTGGAATTAATGGGTGATAGGAATCATGCTGGATATATTTAGAGTGAATGCCCTAACTAACTATAATAATCAGTCTGGATCACAGTTAAGTTTATTTTTTCTGAACACCAATCATATTTGCTGATCATCATTCCCATAAAATAGGTTCAGTTATATAGGTTTATTCATGGTCACTACAGATATTTCTTTAATTTATAATAGGTTTGTCATACTGCAGATTAGGGCACCAATTATAATAAGGAAGTCTCTGGAATGGGTTCAAATTCCTCCCTCACTTTGATGATAAACCTTTCTATGACAATATTTCTTAGAATAATCACTTTTGCTGGTACAGAAATGTAAATAATCATTTTATCAAAATAAATTAATAAAATTAACAGTTACATTTATATTGCAATTAGAGAATGTCACGGAATAACGATGAGGTTATTTGCAATGAATTAACAATCAAATTAATTTACTATCATAATTGGATTAGTTCTGAATGTTTATATAATCCCATGACACACAAAAAAAATTAATGATAATAATAAAAATAAGAATATATAAAAAAATATTCAAGTTCATGTATTTGGAGACTTTATTTGATGAGATCTTAAATTTATGAAATTGTTAAGTAAGTGGCTCTTTGGCTAACTTTAATTCATGCGAATATTAGAAAATGTATATTGGTGAAGTGCTCTTGATTTCATGTAGCTTTAAACTGAAATCATTCAGTTTGATTGGCATCATGGTTCATTGTAGGTTCATATACTTTGCAAGATTAATGACTAAGCCAGGATTGATTTTAAAAAGTTTTCAATGTTGGTTGATATGGGAAATCCGAGATTAATCTCTTTTTTTCCTTGTTTAACACATATATATTCTTCCCTTTATTATATTATTTTAGCAGATTAGCCTTTTGTTGATTAGTGTCACAGATAATGACAAATACATTTAAAAAAACAGGCTTACTTTCTGATTCTTATTACATTATAGAGAAGATTTAGGGCATTCTCTTTATGACTTGATTGCTACATCATGGACTGGTCAGAACAAATACATACAGAAGAATTATCCAGCTGTGATAAAGATTTTTATATTTAAAGACCATATTTATCATCTTTATGGGATATTACCATTCTTTATTAAATAATATATCAGCACTATGTATGTTTCAGTTTTTGGCACATTGGTTTCTTAAGACTTCCTCCTGATTCAAAGAGAAGATGGCAAGACAAGAGCCTATACAAAAGATTTTTAGCTCCTTTGTACTTTATAGGCTATTTTTTGATTCATCATCTATCTAGCACATGAATTCTTGGTTTATCTGTGGGTTTTTTTACCTTTTTTAATTTGTTTTTATTTCCTTAATTTCATTATTAATTATACTTTAGGTATTTATTAATCCTATTACACAAAATTTGTACAGTGAATGAAATCTTAATGAAATACCAAATATTGAAGATTAATTAAATATTTTTCTATTTATTTAAATAAATCTAAAACAATATAATTGACTATTTATTAGTCTGTTTTTAGAACAGGTTATATTTGTCAGTACTTTGGTATTAACTATGCTATGACATACTACACTGAAGCTAGCCATAAACATAAGTGTACAAAAAATAAATAAAAAATAAGACACAAGAGAAAATCATTTTGTCTCTTAAAAGAAAATATTAAATTGAACTAAGAATAAAATATTTTACATTTCTAAAGTAACAATAAAATTAATGATTATTATTTTAGCAAATAAAATATTTAATAGTATAGTTGTTGTTCAATAATCCACCAGTCCAGTGATCCATTAATTCATTTAAAATGTAACTAAGCTATTGGTTTTGAAATCAAATATTTTGCTATGAGACTTGATATTTGGTGATTTAATGAAGTACATGAATAGAAAATGAAGCTGAAAGATGGCACAAGCATACATGAACATTCACAATTACTATGCAACAGATACTATACTGATCTGACTGAAATGAAAGTTTTTATGATGATGAGTCAAACATATTGTACTATTTACACTATAGATTAGAATATTCTAAGCAAATAAACCAGAGAATTATTTAGACAAATATCAATACTGTTCTGCAGACAAATAAAACAAACTTGAAATCAATTTAAACCAAACTGACAACTTCTGTGACAGGCCACCCCACTTCCTATCATTAATTACCCATTAAAGAAAAATATTAAACATCTCAAAACCTTCAAATTATATCTATAAGTGCTTTCAAGCACAATTTTCAGTCATTAATATAAAAAAAATTAAAATTTCAGGTTATTTCATTTTTTTTTTAGTAAGATGCTATAATCTGTTACTGAAACAGTGCTGTATAATTACAATCAATGTGTCTGGTGCCAATCCAGAAGGTTACAATATATATATATTGAACTGAGTTGGAATGTGTGAATTCGAAACACCGGTCTCTTAGGCAGAGAAGAACATACTCAGAGAGTATGTATGCCCAAACGATAGCTATAAAGTATATAACTAGCGTTACATTTCTAGGACATAGCTTCTTCTCAGCTGTTAAGTTCAACACCATGTCCAAAGCACTTTTATTGTGTTTAATCATGGGCGCCAGCTGTCTAGTCTAAAAGAATCGACAGCGCACTTTGAACAGTGGCCACTAACTCAACGCCTAAATCCACGACTAGCTCAGCTATTTGTAATCACTAATAGATTATACTTAATTAGTGATTAAAAGAATTGATAAAAGAGTTTGTTAAAAAGAATTGACCGACAAATAAAGTTTAATTTTAAAGATAATTTATTAACTAACATTTATTTACTAAATTTAAACATTTTATACACGCATATTTTAAATTAACATTCTAAATAGTTTAAATATTCTTGAATATTTTCATAACAGAACACTGGGAATTTATCTACTTTGACTAATAATATTGATATAAGGATCACGCATATATTAACTCATGCACACACATAATAATGATAATAAAGGACTACATAGCATTTGAAATTTAATCACACACATCAATAGTTCATTTATGTATGATATAGAGTTCATATAATTAGACTCTTGAAAGATTCGTACGAATTAATGCAATGCAATGGCTATTACAGTATAAATGAAATAAGCAAATGTTTTTACCTAGGCTTTTGAATGTTGATGTAGAATTTTGTTCTTTGGAGGCTGCTTTTGGTGAAAATGTTTCCATTATGAATGCTTACCAGCCGGCTGGGACTTTTCCTTGATGAGTTTCCTGATTTTCACAATTATTACTATTGGAGACAATTAAATACTGATGGAGATTTTCTAAGTTGTTACGTTGACATTATTTCACGAGCAGATCTTGCTGCTTTCATCGGACTTTTAGGCTGTGGAGAGGCGTGAATTCCCAAAATCTTCTCAACACTGCATTTTGTTTCTTAACTGACTCAATTAATTTCTGAACAGCACTACTCAATTACTTTGTGAACTGCACTCACTCAACTAATTTGTGAACTGAACTATTGTCCGATAAAAAAAGTCTATTTATACCTGTGACGTGTTGTCATGGTAATATCTCCTTCAAAGATCTTTTGTCAAAATTCCAGTGATAATCATTTGATTAACGTGTTTTGGAAGATTGCTTAATTAGTAATAGCCATGCAAAACATATTGTTTTATATTAATTAATATCTAATAGCCATTGCCGTGTTTTTTAATGATAATCTTCTTTAACTTTCATTTATTTATAATAACATTTATTCTATTGTTGACAATCGCACATATATACGCTTATATATTAGTTTTAACATTATTTTTTCTTTAATTAAACTTGAATGAAAAGAGATTTGTATGTTTTAACTTTTTAATTTATATTTTTAAGAATACTAATAAAAACTCTTTACTTCCTTTTATAACCCTTAGTTTAATTTCTCTAATGAAACACCCCTCTCCCCTTCTGAAATTAACGATAGAAAACTATTTGATTCTTATCTTTTTCAAAAACAAACTGAATAAACTCTTCAACATTTAATTTTATGTTTTTCTTTAATGAAAGATTATTTTAATAATATAATTTTAGATAAAATTATATGTGCCTATATCAATATAGATACAATATATATATAATGGTCAGTCTATGAACTGACTTATTACATGAATCTCCCATGAGGTGACATTTCTTGGTGAATATCTTAAACCTGATGAGACCTAAATATATAACCTTCCAGCTATTTACATATGCTATTTGTACAATAGTTTGAAATTTATCTGGGAATATGGATATATTAGTAATGCTGATTAGGTCAGGGGAAAACATGAGACTCCCTTTATGCATTACTATAAACAACACATACAGAAAACTTGATATTTTAATAGTAAGCAAGATTAACATTTTATTAATGGATATATAATATAAAATATATTTTCATAAAGTTTGAGATGTAGCTCCATTATATCATGCACAAATTAAATTAATTGAAAATGAATACTACAAAACATTATTTTTAAACCTCATCTACAAATATTAAAAGAAATCTTATTACATAAATTAATGCCGATATAGTAAGCACTTGATGCCATTTTGAATTTACAACTCACCCAAAACTGCCACTGACACATCAAAGTGATAAATGAAATTAATTATCAACATGTGGTTTCAAAAAATGGCAGTTACAAAGTCACAAATTTCATCATTAATTAAAAAATCAAAATGCAAAGTTTGCAATTGTCATCGAGTATTTAAAAATCAAAATCCTAATTTTGATCAATATTTAACATTTAATAAAAAATCAAGTAATGTGAGTAAATACTTTGCATTTTGAAACCACATGTTGATAATCAATATCATTTATTGCTTGAATGTGTTAGCGTTGGTTTTTGGGTAAGTTATAAAATTTGAAATGGTGTTGAGTGCATACTATATCAGCACCAATTAAACTTTATCCTATAATAACTTTACATTTAACATCGACATGCATTTCATTATCAAAGATAAGCCAAATCTATATAATATGTAATGGTATTATTAATTCACCTGGACATGAATAAACACACGATCACATGATTTGTTCACCAATTTATATATTTTCAAATGAGAGGTAGATCTCTACACAAATTAAAATCAAGAATTATGCACACAATGTATGTATAACCATATACTATATTTCACTATTAACATTAATAATATTTGCTATCAATAATTCAATCAACCATTCACAAACAAATAAAGATACATGTGACAAAATATGTCTACATACATCCTCAATATCAAAAAATGTGAGCAGGCAAATATAATTTAGACTGATCACTGATATGTAACAATGATTTGAATCTAATAACTCTATTCACTATTCATACGCATGCATAAATAATTAAGCTCCCAAAATAATCATTTTATCAATGCAAAATACATGGTGAGTAAATCATATGCCATGCTTCCTCTATAAGGTACAGAATATATTAATAAACCAAGGGGTTGCTTTGTGTGTTATTACTTTCAACTATACTGAAAACTTCATCAGCATATTAGTAAAGTCTTTTTTTAAAGCAATTAAATGTATTCATACCTGGTATTAATATTGAGCATAAGTGAAAATAATATTTCCATTCACATTTAAATTATTTATATACTTTTTTTTATGTTAATAACATTTTATAAAAATTATAGCAAAGCATTCTATCACTTTAAAATGTATAAGACATAATTGCCAAATTCAGAAATCTCGAATGCTCTCAATTCTATTACGAGTTCATTCATTAGATTTTATAGCTCAAACATTTAGCTTTTTTATTATGTAATTTCTTATTTGCAATATCTTTAAGCATTATTAAACATATAAAGAGTTTATTATTTATGCTAATATTTAAAATGTTATTTGAGACATCTTAAATGCCTATAAATATAAAACTTTAACTCAGTACTCAAAAATATGTAAATTATATGAACCATGTATTTCATATATATATTCTAGTTTGTAAACAGGCAAAAACTCTTCATATAGTAGTGCCACCTTGTGCTAACCAGTGGATGCCAGAAGGCGTGTGCATAAAATCCCTATCTAGTGCCTACTCATCCAATATCCCCAAGACTAGTTTCTGGCTTGTACCCTTCATCAGTGAGGAACCTTGGATCTGAGAGCAGTGCACCTAGATCTTAGGATCTAAGGTAACCCTCCAGCAGCCACCCTTTATCTCTACTTCACTACAAAACCATGAGAATGAAATTGAAATCAATAATATTTTCAATCTAAGCTCAATAGCTTATATAGTCATATGGATCTGAACTCAATTCAGCACCCATACATTCTGGTGACTTTGGCTCTTTAACAACCATAGCCACCATTATCCTATTAGGCAGGATTGGTGTTAAACCACTAAACATCACATGATCACCATCTCATGCTAGCACATAACTGTTCGTAAACAGGCAAAAACTCTCCATATAGTAGTGCCACCGATGAAGGCCACAAGCCAGAAACTAGTCTGGGGATATTGGATGAGTAGGCACTAGATAGGGATTTTATGCACAAGCCTTCTGGCATCCATGGATTACTCTGGTTAGTGCAAGGTGACACTACTATATGGAGAGTTTTTGCCTGTTTACTAACAGTTATGTGCTAGCATGAGATGGTGATCATGTGATGTTTAGTGGTTTAATATTCTAGTTTGCTAGCATGTGTAGTGCAATTGTCCTCAAAGCTGTGTATTGTTACCAAATATATAAATAAGAATGCTAGGATTAAGAGGCTGGATCCTTCAGAAGCACTAAGCTCATTTATTCTTATTTATATATTTGGTAACAATACACAGCTTTGAGGGCAATTGCACTATACATGCAAACAAACTAGAATATATATATATATATATTTCTCCTAAGTAAAAAAAAATTGATTTAGTCAGATATATAGAAGATTATCATCACATATGTAAAGGATTTATGAACCAAACATTCGTCTGTATTCTTAATACAATATATTTTAAATAATATATACTAATGTTGGATTCTGATCTCATTTGACATGCAGCTGTAGGTTTAAATGTGGAGCAGGTTTGTAAATGGAGATAAAGATTTTTGATTTCTTCTTTTGTCCAGAGCTCTTCTAGAAGATTTTCAGGTTACTTTGATGGTGGATTCTCTACTCTCTCTTTTTCTTTCTTAAATTGCCATTAGTGAAATTTATATGGCAGCCATTTTTTAATTTTAACACTATCACATTAGTATTAGATTTTTCATCAAGGATTAGACATTTCATGGTCAGAGTAATGAAACAATATATTTTAGAGACATTTCATATAAAGTTGGCTATCAGCCTATGGGAAAAAAGGTCTGAAGAGCCAATCACTAGACTCCAAATTTCCAATGAGGTTTTTTTATTTGCTGTGCAGTAACTGCCTGATTAATGCAATTAAAGAGAACATACCAACTAATTTATTTATCTATTTATGCTGTAACTGTTTTTAAAACAACATTAATTAGTAATAAACTTTCGTAAAAATATCCATTATATAAGTCACGTATTTTAGGATTAATCCCTTCTTTGAAATTTATTCCTTTTCTTTTTTACATTGCACTCCCAAATACATTAACTATACATTGTTTACAAATTATCTTATTTAAGATTAATTAAAATAAAACAAATACAATAACTTTCCCCCATAAACAATTTTCTAATAAAATTTTGCTTGTTTGACAAAGTAACAGACTACCTTAAATTATCTTGGATATATTTTTTTAAGAATTCTATTTTAAATTTTCTTAATCAATTTGTCTTCTATCTATTTTTTTTTTTTTTTGCAAAAATCTTTCCATAAACAGAAATATTTTTTATTTTATAAAGTAATGAATATTCTATCACATATACACACATATATGAGCTATTTCCAGAGATTAATATTATGTAATGCATCGAGATTAATAAGCAAACTACTGGTTTATTAAGTAAATGAAATACTCTCAATCTAAAGCCCAAGACAAAACTTTTTTAGAGGAAAAAACAAACTGTCTTCTCTCTTTACCTCATCTTATTATATAGAGGTTTATCTGAAACCATTTGGAAGAAAAGTATGATTTTTTAAACTAATCATATTACATTTTAAAGCTATTTTAAAATTGATATATATATATTTGACATTTGTGAAATTTATCAAATTATACATTGTCAATGCTGACTCAAGGAGTGATATACATAAATATAAGCTATTAATATTATGTAAAACATCAACATTAATATTCAAACTATTGATTTATTAGAAAATGAATATTGAGTATTAATGTCCATATATATAGACTAACCATTAGAAATTAATCGACACTTAGGCAATCCCAATATAGATAATCAACAATCTCAAACTGTTGTCAAGGCAACTTCCTTTTAACAATAAAGGGCTTGACAACAGTTTGAGATGTTGATTGTTATCTATATTGAGATTGTCTAAGTGTTGACTTTTTTAATGATTACTTATAAACCCATTTAACCTTGAGCTAAATGTATATATGTATACTGTATATGCTTCTTAAATTCTCTCTTCCTTATTTTTTTTACCGGACTTATTCTAATATAGAATATTAATGTCTATATATATGTGCTTTGTAAATTATTACTTTCTTATTTTGCTTAACTGAATTTATTTTTCGTCTTCCTTTTCCTATTTTTTTTTTTTTTAATTTTTGAAGTTATTATGTTGGGAGCAAGTACTCAATGTCAAATAAACTCTTATCTGACTCTTGAGAAATAATCACTTTCTTTCAATATATATATATGTGGTATGTGCTTGTTTTGAATGAATTATTTTACTAGTCTTCAGCCATTACTCAAAACCCTAGGAAAATATTCACTTCTTTTTAATTAAAATAAACACAATGTTTGCCAAATTGCTAAATAATCAGACAATATTTTACTCCGACGACGTCTGCCATTAGTTGACTCCCTAGGAAAATATTCATTTCTTTTTAATTAAATTATAAGAAGCTCTATATCTGTCAAACCTGCTAAATAATCATTTTCTTACGTTTGTACATGCCTAACTGAAGTAGAATATAACTAAGATAATATGGTTTAATAAATGAACAATTAACAGAAATCAATAAATCAACATAAACATTAAAAAATCGATTAATAATCATAAATAAAAAGTCATAAACAGTTTATTTTTTATCAAATAAATTCTGATAAAAGTTGTAAACAAAATCAAGTTGACAAAGAGTGTTTTGGGTTTATAACTTTTCTTTTATATCGTCTCTTGTTTAAGTAATTGAATGAAAAAAAATTTTTTTTTCAAATCTTTTAAATTCATTTGTGGAATTTTTTCATTTATATATATTAAGACCCAGAAAGAGACCACATGTTCGATCGACGGATGAAATAAGAAAGTGTGCAGGGGTGATACGGAGAAGAGAAGCTAAATACCGGAGAAGGATTGAACTTGGAGAGACCTTCATCCTGCAGTGGATTGATAATGGTTGATGATGATGATGATATATTAAGTGCACGATGTGTATATGATTTACAAAGATATGTGGCTATAAAGTATTAACATTTTAAATATTTGAATACAAGTATAATTTATGTACTTGGACTTTATGTTAATAGAGGGGATTTGAACACAGACCTTCAAGAGTGACTTAACATTAACTTGGGCATGACAATAATATTGGCATCAACAAGGGATTTGGGTTTTCCATTATCAGAATTTCAATGGTGTGGGTAGCTGAAGAGTTTGGGGGGGTGGAGTAAATTGAAGCCTGTCCATTAAAGTTTGATTTGCTATCTTAATATAAATCGAACACTGATTATATATAAGTGTGGGAGATGGTGATCTACACCAACTGATAATTGATGGTTTAGCACAATATATATATATTGGAGATCATTTATTTTTTTCACATGTGTGTGGTCATGTATATCAATTATATGAGATAGAATGGGTAGTTGAAAGGAGATTGAAGGACTGTGTTCAAACCCCCTATATTATATTAAAATTTTTACTAAAATTACTAGAAGTTAAATATCTTTAAATTTTAAATGTGCTTACATTACAAACATAATTATTACTATGCAATAAATTGCCAAATTGTCCAATTTACAAAGTCCACTGAAGTGTTTATTATTTCGGTACTTTGGTATCAGACCTTCTATGAAAATGACGACCTAAAATTTAATTTAAAAAAAAAAAGACCCCCATAATGACCACATTTATTCTAAGCAAAATAATGACAATTAGGAAGATTTTGTAAGATTCAGATAAAAAATATTTTTTCCTTTATATGTTGTAAATGTGTTTAATTCAGTGTTTATTTACAAATTTGTTTCTGAGGTTGGGTTTTACATCATGACAGATCTAATACCAATGTATCATTATTTCTTATGCTATATATCTTTCATAGCACTTAATTTTAATTTGATTTAGTTGGATAGAAGCATTACATTAGTAATTTTCAAGTGCAAGTAATTAATATACTATGGCTTTAGCTAATGGACTTTAAGGGTTCTTTTTGCAATTAGGGTAGATGAATCCTCAATTTAAACATGATGAGAAATAGTTTTTTTTTTTCATATGTCAAATGCATTGACTGGGAAGTGAACCCGGGCCAGCTGCTTGGAAGGCAGCTATACTAACCACTAGGCCACCAATGCATGGACGATGAAAAATAGTTATCCTTGCAGATCTCAGCAAGTAGTTCAAGTCTTTTAATTCCTTTATCCTACCATGACTTCAGATTAATGACTCATTCAAAAGATAGAATGACTTAACTTAGAGCCCAATCACTTTACATTAAATGAAAGAAGGTGTTTCAAGAAAAACATAAATTTCCCCAAAAACACTAATATGCAACAAAAAGTGTTTTTCTTGAAATATTTTTTTATATAATTATATTGTTCTTTCACACTCATTAATTAGTCCATTCAGTTATCTGTTATTTCTTAAAGACAAGTCATTTACACACTTATGTATATTACTATGGTGTAATTTTTACAACACCACTTTCAAGAAAGGTAGGGAATGGTTTCTATCCTCTTTTAATACCTTGCTGTTATATCCACTTTTAACACCTTGTGGAAAGATGTAATTATAAACAATGACCGAAGACGTAATTACCCTCACCACAAGATATTAAAAACTGGTAGAAACATGTTCCTATCTTGTTTGAGAGTGGTGGTGTGAAAATTACACTATAGAAATATTATTAAGTGGATAATCTCTAGTCTAATGAATGACTAATAAAAATTATTAAGTCATTTACACATTCTTTTATTTTAATTAAACTAAGAGATTATCAAAAAATGTACACTTAAAGAAATAGTTGACTACATTATTTAAAGAAAATATTTAATACTAAGTTTAAATGTAAGCAAATTTAAAAACCTTATAAATATTTTTTTATTTATTTACTTTTTACATTTTAAATCTATTTACACTCACACATAACATAAATCTTATTACATGTATATATAATTAATATTTAAAAAATGTGAATAAGTTATATTTTAATTACAGATTAAACTTTGACTGGATAGCATTAAAAATAGAAAAGATTAAAAGTGATTAGAAAAAAAATACATTTCAGATATTAAGAGTAGTTGAAAATTTGGATTTATATTTTGTTAGGGCAACTAATACAATTATTTTTTCGTTTTTATTTAATTTGATTGAAAAAAGAAATTTGCTGATGACCGAAAGGAGACTTACTCCTCTTTGATTCCTTAAAACAACTAAGCAGAGTAATTTCATAATGTCCACTCCATACATTATTATTGTTGCAGTTGTTATGGTTATTCATATAATAAATGAACATGGATAAATCAATCATCAACACTCATCAGACAACATGATGAGTTTATTGGCTTTTTATCTCCAAATTTAAGATCAAGAAACACCATAGTCATTTATGTCAATTTCGTGATGATTAATTTTCTTCCTTTTCTTATGTATTGATTTCTGTATTTACATATCATACCATTTTCAACTTCCTTATACACTTAGACAATACTATTTTTTATATCAAAACTTTATTCTTACAGTTTCAACTGTCCTGCAGTCATCATCAAAGCTACAATATCCAAATATATAGTCATACAATTAATATATTTTATACACACACATCCTAACCTGACCATTATAAATAATCATTTCCATTTTATTATTTTACTCTTAATTAATTTTATTTCACATTTATTTATATTATTTTATTTTTAATTTATTTATTTTAATTTTTTAAAAGATAATTATTTCCATTTTATTATTTTACTCTTAATTTTATTTCACATTTATTTATATTATTTTATTTTTAATTTATTTATTTTAATTTTTAAAAAGTTTAACTCTTAATTAATTTTATTTTACATTTATTTATATTATAAACTTTTTAAAAATTATAATAAATAAAATAATATAAATAAATGTGAAATAAAATTAATTTTATATTATAAACTTTTTAAAAATTATAATAAAATAATATAAATAAATGTGAAATAAAATTAATTAAGAGTAAAATAATAAAATAGAAATGATTATTTATAATGGTCAGGTTAAGATGTATGTTTGATTATGTATATAAATGTCCTGTATAAAATATATTAATATGATTACATATTTGGATATTGTAGCTCTGATGATGACTGCAGGACAGTTGAAACTGTATGAATAAAATTTTGATATAAAAAATAGTATTGTTGAAGTGTATAAGGAAGTTGGAAGTGGTATGATGAAGAGAGAACAAATGAATATGTGAATATATAGGTTGTAACAGTACAGAGAAACAGGGGTGAACCTGGGGTGATGTCACTCAATCATCATCAACCCCAAGTCAATGAACTAATTTAAATTTAAATATTAAATATAAAAAATTGATGATGAATATAAAAAGCATGATGAACACAGAAATAACTATAATTAAGTAAGTATAAGTTCATCAGTATTATACAAAAATAATAATCATTCATCATCATGAATAATCAATAATAAAAATAAATCAACAGTCAATCTTGTAACTGGGTTTGAAATGGGTCTACTATAGACCATGCTAATTATTTAGCCCTTGCCAGCTTGATTATTTAAACATTAATTTGGATGCACAAACTTAAGTGCTAATCCATCAGAATATATGACAATAAAAACAATAATGCTCGGATATTAAATCATGTTGATCAGCATCAATGCCCTGGCCATTTAGTACCATTAATGAACTGGCCAACTATAAACTTAATTTCAAAATAAATAATTAAAATGAAATGTGGTGCATGGACTTTAAAAAATATCCTCTTTGCACCAACCAGGATCATCATCTTCTGAATGTCCATAAACACTAAATATAAATGCCTTTTATTTAACAGACCATTATTCACAAATCCAGGTAAGAGAACATAAGCTCTGTAATTGTTACTGTGATAAAGAAATATAATACAAACATAATTATAAACTATTTATGATTGAGCAAATTCACTAAAATAACTTTAACAATGAAATATAAATTTGTTAATGACAAAATTAAGATATGTAGAATATGGTTATACATATAAATTAAGTCTTCTGATTTTGATTAATATTAAAAGGAAATCCACTATTACATTGTAATTTACATATATGTTCCAATAGGTTTACATAAAACACCTATATATATATATATATCAGCACACAGACATGCCTGTATAATACAAAATGAACATATTGGATTGTCATATAAAATGATCTATCAAATTTTAATGATACATAAATAATGATTGTTTTCACATATATATGTGGATTCCCATGGAAATGTGTTCACACACTGATGTTTATATCATATTTTAATTTGTCAAAATAATAAACTTATTAAAAATATATTTTTCATAATTAATTCCATGTTGAAAATATACATAAAATTCATGTGTATATAAAAAATAATATAAATCAAAGTTATCAATTCATTATTTTTAATGGTAAAATGTTTTACTTTTAAAAAAAATTATATTTATTTGACAGTCCTTCATAAAAGTTTTCTTTTTTAACAGGTTACTCCTAAATAATTGTAAACATTTTTAAAAATACTCCAGCAGGTTTTCTTGTTTTCCAATCTAGAAAGATTTTTAAAGTTTATTTTTTTTAAAGAAAAGCATACTGGAAATGCATTTTACTTTTTGTTAAATAGTTATTTACTTTTAAAAAAGAATGTAATTTAAAAATTACAACTATCATTTTCACTAAAGAAATTATTTAAAATAACTCACTAGCTGTACTTTACATATACAATGCAGTACCTTTATCTATGCTTCTCTGCATATGGATAAAATAGAATACATAAATTAATTCTTCAGCAAGCTGATTGACTTTCCTGGTAAGCTGACTTATTGTTATCTTCAAGAAAGATTAATTTGTTAACTGTTGATCTGCCATGAGCTCCCTTCAGTATCTATACCATCTAATACACATATATAAATGCTATGAAGCACAAAAACTGCACCTTGCTTCCATGTGAATTCAAACTATCATTGTGAACTAGTAGCAGATGGACTTGTATTGTCTTGATTTCAGTTATGTCTTCATAATCATCATGCTATCACAATCTATAAAACTGTAAAAACTTAAAAACTTTTCCCAACCTTTTATAGTCAGTGTGGAATTTAAAAAACACTGTAATTAAAAGCAAGTTTTTTTTATCTTGAGTGAAAAAAGTTAATGGCTTTTTTCAGTTCACCTTAATCCTTTCAAAAACAATTTTGTAGGATCAAAATATGTTATACAAGCTTTAATTTTTTTAAAAAAATCTAATCACAATAGATTATGGAATTTTATAATTACCACATAAAAACATGCTTGTTTTAATTTCAAAATCAGAATTAATAAAATATTAATTACACTTTTCTAAATGTTTAATTTATAATATTTTTGTTTTAATTCAACATTATTTAATTCTTATTCCAGAGTAATATAGAAAATGTCTACAAAATTTTTTTGTCTGTTTATTTCTATTTTTCCTTTCAACTTTATATATATATATATATATATATATTATAACCAAACATCTGCTAGCCTGCCACGTTGCGGGCCAAAAGTTATAACCATAACACTCGACGATGACCACCTAATGATATGATGATGGCCACCACGTTTGCATCGCCAAAACTGTAAGCAAACAAAAGATCTCCAGCCAATGGCCATCTAAGACCCTTTAAAGTGGGGCAGCCAATAGCTGTAACCATAAAGTGCGTGGTCTCAACTACGTCACCTAAGTGTATTATTATAAAACATATTAAACAAATTATAAGTGCAGTTTTATCACTCTTAAATCTCAATTTGCGATTTTATGGTATGCGACCCTATAGCCGACCATGTACAAGATAGTGTACTTTGTGGAATTGTATAAAATTATGAAACTAATACAGATGCTAGTCTAGGTAAAGCTTTGCAATTAAAAAATGAATACTTGGGTTCTTTTATAATTTAGTATATCATTGAGACTCTTATTGTTTTGACGAATGTCAATTTAAAATTGTTAAGTAAAGATATTTGATCGTGAAATTATTTGATAAATCTGTTTATAAGCTTAATAATTAATCTGTATTTTATACTAGAATCAACCACGCAAAGCCACAATGATGGAAAAAGGTAAATGGGATTTTATTGTACCTTACCAATCATATACAACCAAAGACAAAAAGCATCTTAATGTTTTCTCAAAAAATATTTATAAACTCTTTCTATCATGTAGACAATAATATGTACTTAAATGTATGCTATTCACTGTATGCTATATCCAAAGTTTAGGATTTCTAATGTTATTGAATGACACATAGCAACGGCACAGTAAGTTTAACTATAAATCAATCTTTATTTACAAACTTTTTGAACAATAAATAGTTTATTTCAATATTTAAATAAAACATAACCAAACAAATAAAATAAATAAATGATATTTCAATAGACTTTCTTCAGTACATTTTGTAGGTATAGTTTTAACAAAACCTAATCATACCTTATTTCAATCTACTATAATGAACATTGAGACAATTATTAAATTCAGCATTAACCTCTGAAACAATAAACATCATTTCCAGATTCAATATATCCCTTCCATAAACTTATAATCATATAATAAATAATATGATGTATGTATGATTTCACTATCATGTAATAATTAATTAAAATGAAAATGTAAACTTACACTCCGGTAGATAATAATCAACTAACAGTTAATTATTATGAAGTACTTGAATAGAATGTCCTGTTACCATTTGTTAATCTAAACAATAAAATTATGCTTACCAAATGAAGAAGATGATTTAGCAGATTAACTAAATACTTTGCCCAACTTATATCTGTGAAGCAAACATATTCCTGTGGATGTATTCATCTACACATAGGAATAAAATAATACTAAACGTTTTGCGTATTTAAACATTATCATAAAGTCACACGTATAATCACAAAATTCCGCGGATTAACCACCAGCGCAGGAATATGTGTAAAATACAACATGGCAATTAAATAATCTGCGGATTAACCACCAGCACAGATTAAAGCCCTTTAATATTCTAAAAACAAACATTATAATTTACTTCACAGTAAAGTGCAAAAATCATCATCCTCAATTCATCTGACCATTCAGAATACGCTGACACTTTAGCAAATGTGGGTTCTTGCTTAGTAAAATATTACAATAATCAGGACAGCTAATGTACTACTTATCTTGCTTAAAATAAACCTGTGTAATATAATGTAAATAATATTGGAGTGGGAATATAAATCTGGAAAGACTCACAATATCTCACAAAGATTAATACGTCTCATGAATTCATTATATCTTGTTTAAGCTTTTTCCGCGAGCGCTATTCTTTGAATAAATATGTTATTCAACCTTTATTAATGTGAATCTAACAAATATAAATTATGAACTTCATATGCGAGTTCATATAACGATAAAATTTAAATAAATGTATAATTTATTAATTATATAACATTTAACGGTGTGTGTGTGTGATAAAATCAAATCTAAAGCATTATAGTTCAGCACGTGAATTTTAAAAGATGTATATCACTAATTGGATTGTATAGTATTTTATAATTCCTGATGGGATCCGTTGAATCCATGTACAATGTGTAGAATAATTATTATATAAGGTAATAGCTATAGCTGTAGTTATATTCCATCCATGCAATTATATCCATTTGGTTAGTTATTAAAACAATATTAGATTAACGATTTGCGTGGCTCTCCAAACACGAAACAATTCCAAACAGAATACGTAGAATTTAAATGAAAATGTTTTTCATAAAGTTATTAATCACTACATCCTGATCAAAAGTGTTTCAAGTTTATCCTATCCATGCAAGTATTTATTTATCCATTGCGTTAATCCAGGAATAACTACTTACAGCAACTAATTTATACATTTTTAAACAGACGATAATATTATAAAATAGCTCTAATTAATTTTTTGAAGAATAATTTTGATCCAATTGTTGAACAAATTAACTAGCAAATATTAATGGCACTATAAAGTTAATTATCAATCAATATTATATTTTATTAGAATTAAACATGGAAATATTAACTATTTTGATAGCTTTAGCATTTTATTTTAACTTAAACTTTTTTTTCTTTTTAAAAAACAAATTTTCATTTTCATCAAACTTTTATGATTAAAACATTGATCTAAATTTTCCAAATTATAGATTAATAAACATTTTGAAACATACCAATTTCTTGCAGGTAATTCTTTCAAACTTAAACTGGGAAGCTCCGACATTTCAACAAATGTAATATTGGAAATACTATCGGTGATTTGATTCTTGGCCGTCCGACTTGAAAAGATTTATAAATCTAGTGATCCATATTAATTAGATACCACTAAATTATTCTATGTTTATAACAAATTTTGTGGTCATTTAGTTACTTATTAACGGTTTCAAATTGAGCTCAGCAAATTGACAACATTTGCCTTTACCATTTTGTTCTTTCTCTCTCAAAGACAAAACTAACAGACGATATTCTCCTAGAAATTCGCGCTCTTTTCTTTTATTACATTGAGACGCCTACGCAATTATTGTATTTATTTAATAATTTATTTTAATTGAACAAATGGTTTTATTTTAATTCAATAGAAATAATAATTTAAGATTACTTTAAATAAATAAAACAAAATATTATTTTTAATAATATTTTACCAAATTTTAATATGTTGTAAAAAATTTTAAAAAGTTAAACATTCCGATATGAGTTAGCATATGGAATGAAGCAAATTGAAAATTATTAAAATAATTTCAGAAAGTAATCTTTTCAAATGCGAATCAAGCCAACCAAATCACCAACAGAAGAAAGAGAAATTTTTATATAAGTTACATCAATGAATATATTTTCTACTAAAATATATGGTTACAGTTTACACCCCCCTACGGAAAAAATTTATCTTTCTTTAAAGTTCCCTTTTCTTAGATTCTACCAAGGTACATCACAGATTATTTTTTTTTTTTATTATCCTATCTTTAATTTATCATCAATTTTAATATGATATAACATTTTACAATATAAATCCCCCTAATTTATTGAAGGTACAGGTTTTAAACTACGTGCATTGTAGGTGCCTCGGATTCCTTCAGGGGTTGAGAGCATAAATGCGTTCTCTCCCACCTGGCTTTCAATCATGAAAGGTCCATTATACAAGCTTAAGAATTTTCTGAATTCGTTTTTCTTTAAGTTGCTAACATGAGGAGTACGGACAAATACAAAATCTCCGACCTTAAAAGGGTGTGGTTTACCTTTATCCTGTTTAGAGCGCTTTTGGCCCATTTTTCTTAAATTCTGTCTGGCTTTTTCTAGATCAAGATTACTATCTATTTCTTCTAGAATGATGGGTAAAGGAGTTTTAATTAGTAATGGCTCTTGTATTCCAAATTGAAGCCTAATAGGAGCAAATTTTGTGGATTCATTCATGGTAATGTTTATGTAATTTATAACTTCAGGCAACTTATTTACCCACAACCGGTGATTATCCTTCACATAAACGCGAAATAGCCTGCTCAATTCCCGCATCACCCTTTCACACGGATTGGATTGCGGATTCCTTATAGAACTCATTATATGTCGGATATTCTGTCTTCTAATCCATTTTCTCCATGTGCTGGAAATAAAAGCAGTAGCATGATCCGTAAGAATAGACATAGGTTTTCCCACCAAAGGAAATTGACTATTGCTAAGACTTTTAATGACATTTTTGGCATCGGTCTTAGGTACAGGATATGCACATACATATTTGGTAAATAAATCATAAGTAACTAGGATGAATTTTTGTTTATTAAAGGGTGGAAGAGGTCCATAGAAGTCTAATGATAATATCTCATTAGGTCCTTCTGGAAGAATAGGTTGAAGTATCCCAGCATGTGATTTTCCAGAATGTTTTGACTTCTGACAAATCTCACAGTGTCTTAATTGACTTACAATTGATGTATACATGTTTGACCAATAAAAATACTTTTTCAATATGTGCTCTAATTTTGGTGAGCCATAATGGCCATATTTGCAATGAACATAAGAGATTAGCCGATTAGTCATAGACCTAGGGATCACTACCTTCCACGAGCTATCCTTGTTAGGTATGGTCTGATACATCAACATGCCTTGATATAATTTGTATCTACTTTTAATTCGGTTAATGTTCCTATTCTGTCCTATGGGTACAGTAGGATCAGATAGCAATTTAATTATTCTTCCAAATTTCACATCTTGAGACTGTTCTACTGCAAGGTTCTTATAATCACCTTCAATAGTTTCATCTGTAACTAACTCAATATTTGTAATTACAATATTGTGATGGTTGGGATGAAAAGACAATGTATCTACAGGGTTCCGGCTCAAAGCATCTGCTATGACATTTTTACCTCCCTCATAATACTGAATTTTGTATTGAAATTGTTGGAGATAAAGACTCCATCTTACCAACCTTTCGTTGTTTAAATAACTTTTATTAAGGAACTCTAAGCTCCTATGATCACTTAAAACTACAACCTCTGATCCCAGCAAAAACTGACGAAGTTTCTGGAAGGCCCAGACCACAGCTAAGGCTTCCTTTTCGGTAACAGAATAATTTAGTTCAGGCCCCTTTAGACGCCTGCTCAAAAAATACAAAATTTGAGGTTTCTGAAAATCATCCAATTGGTATAAAACTACTCCTAATCCAAAATTACTGCTGTCAGTCTGTAAGTAAAATATCTTACCAAAATCTGGATAAGCCAAAATGACCTTTTTTAGGAATGTAGCTTTTATCTTATTAAATTCCAATGTATGCTCATTGTTCCACTTCCATTTTACATTTCCTTTTAGTAATAATGACAGTGACATGGTATCATTATAAAAATCTTGGTAAAATTTGTGATAATAGTTACACAAGCCTAGGAATGATTTAAGCTGTTTCTTGGTTTTAGGGATAGGAAAATTTTGAATGGCTGTCACTTTATCCGGATGGGGTTTAATTCCCTGATCACTGACCAGATGCCCCAGAAAAGTGATCTCAGTGGCTACCAATGTACATTTTTCCAAATTAATTTTTATGTTATTAGTGTGACATTCAAAGAAGAATAAACCCAAATCATCTAAATGTTCATAGATGTCTGCAGACGCAATAACGATATCGTCCACATACATAATTATTTTATTCTTTAACTGAGTGGAAAAAATTCTATCTAAACACCTAATAAGTCCTGCTCCACTGTTAATCAAGCCGAAAGGCATCCTTTCAAAAACATAGGATTGGCCTTCAAACCGGAAAGCAGTGTACTTTTGGTCATCAGTATGCAATGGAATTTGCCAGTAACTGGCCGTCAAGTCGAAAGTTGAAAAAATATATTTGCCCTTGAATTTGATCAAAAGTTCATGAATAGGTGGTGGTACGTCACGTTCTGGAATGGTTAATTGGTTAAGTGCACGTGCGTCTAGGCACACCCGAACTGATCCATTTCTTTTTCTTACAATCACAAGGGGATTGACATAGGCTGAAGGACTTTTCTTGACAATATGCCATTCAATCATTTTATTGATTTGCTGCTGTACTTCTGCCTGGTATTGGTATGGAATGGGGTATGATCGCTGCTGGAATGGTGCTTCATCCTTGAGTTTGATTCGATGGACGTATCCTCCAATAATACCTGGTATCTTTGAAAATATATCCTTGTACTGGATCATCAATTGATGTAATTGTTCTTTATAATCAATATCCAAAATGTTAGAATCATCTAATTTAATTTTTATGTTCAATTCAACTGAGGTATCGTGTATGACCATTAACTGATTCAATTGAACATCTATATTATCATAAAATTGACAAGAATCATTATTAAAGGCAAAAAGTTTGTTTTTGAAATCAATATTGCATTTATTTAAACTCATGAAGTCAGAACCAATGATAACTTCATGAATAAGATCGGGCATTATTAGGAAAACATGTCCGAATTCAGATTCACCAATTTTTACATTAAGCCAGGTTTGCTTATTCATAAGTTTTGCTTTTCTCCCATTTGCAAGTGTAACCTGAATTGGTTTTACAGGAAGCAAAGGTACAGATTTATTTGCATCCACAATTTTATCATAAACAATCGAGGACAATATTGATGCCTGACTTCCAGAGTCCACCAAAGCATTGACAAGAACACTTTCAATATAAATTTTGACAATAGGACAACTATATAATATAGGAGGGTCCACAACCTCATAAGGTTCCAACAGATCAATATTAAGGTCTATACTATTAACATATGCTTTTTCATTGTCTATATGGTTCCTCCCCAAGTTAGCAACAGGCACCCACAGCGAGGAACTTTTCCATGAGGCCCCCTCTAGTTTAATGCACTACTTTTAACATTTGTTTGAATATCCTTTTTGTTAAGTAGTTTAATTCCACTAACAGAAGGTTGATTTCTATCTTGGGTCTTTTTACTTATATTAGGTTGACCATGAACTCTATTATAAAAATTTGGTCGTTTATAACTACGACTCCTGCTCTCGTATCTTTTATCTCGATAAGGACTTCTTATTGGAGCAACATTTACATTAGCCATGGAATAGTTATGAGAAGCTCTAGCCTCCTTTCCACCTCTATATTTGTTTTCTAGGTCACATTCACTTGTCTCAAGTGCATCTAAGATCTCTGACACTTCATCAATTGTGTACTTATCCGCAGCAATTAAAACTTGTTCAATCTGTCGAGGTAAGTTATGTCTTAAGATCCTAACTATATGATGCTCAGACAAAGGAAATGCAGTTAAAGTTTTAAGCTTGACCGCCTGTCCACGAAAAAATTGAGTATAGCTACCTTTATTAGCATTATACTTTTCTCGAGTAATCTGATAACGCATGTTATCCTGGCGATCTTCACCCCAGAAACTTGACATTATTAAATGTTTGAAATCTCCATATGTTTGAGGACAATCAAACAAAGACTGCCACCAATCTTTTGCAGCAGCATAAAGATGGTTGCTGGAGATAGCCAATTTTTCTCGTTCTGTAAATGTACACAGAGTAAATAATTCTTCCAGATTTTGAAGAAATTCCAAAGGGTTTTCTAAATACTCCCCTTTAAATGGCTTAATTTTTAGAAATTTAAGAGCTGTAGATCCACCCATAGACATATCTGTGTTCTTAACATCATGGGCCACAGATTTAATTTCCAATGGTTTTTGGAAACTGGGCGTTGGGCGGATATCAGTAAAATTATTATCTGATATAACTACTTCTTTAACAGAGGTCTCTGTTCCATCTACATAATATTTAGTATTTTGACCAATGACATTATTTTTCTCTTGAGCCTTTTGCATTTCTAACATTTTTAGCTGAAGATTTTCAATCATTGCCTCTAGTTTCTGCCCTTCTTTAAACTCATTTGATTCATTTGGCCACTCTTGACCTTTGTCCCTCACTTCCTTCAACTCTTTTTGCATCATTTCTAAGTTTCCCATAAATTTAGCATTAGTCTTTTTTAACTCTTTATTTTCGACTTTAGACCTATTGATGGTTTCCTCTAAAATCTTTTCAATGCTACCCAACTTTGCTCTACTCTCTGTTGCAGATTCATTTATATTCTGAAATTTACTTTCCACTTCAGTTTTTATTTCATCAATAGATCTGGCAGATTGAGACTCGACTTCTTGAACTTTATGGTTCATCTCACTAATTATTTGGGTCAACTGACTCTTTGAGTCTCCCATTGCCACATCAAGCACTTTCAATTTAGTGTCCACATTCTCCTCTAAGTGCTTTTTATAGTCAAAGAAATTAGCCTTAATTTCTTCTAATTTAATATCAGATTCCACTTTAGCTGCCTTACAACTACTCTCCAAGGATTGGAATTTTTGGTTAAATTCCTCTACTGTCTTTACTCTAGCAGCTTCAATTTTTTCTTTCACAAATTCCTGAACTTCAGCCATTTTATTCTCAAAACTATCTAATTTTATAGACTGTTCATTTAATTTTTCATTCATCTCCTTTTGAGAAGTAGACTGTTCATTTAATTTTTCAGTCTGTTCATTTAATTTCTCAGTCATCTCCTTTTGAGAAACAGACTGTTCATTTAATTTCTCAGTCACCTCTTTTTGAGAAATTAGCATCTCTTTTTGAGAAAGAGATTGTTCACTTAATTTTTTAGACTGTTCATTCATTCCAATCTCAATGCGTTGGAGCATTATCATAAACCGTTGTTGGAAATCAAAATCAGGAATTTCTTGAGTTGTCTCAGGATAATTAAATTCTTCAGAATCACTCATTTTGAATATTTTATGACTACTATTTCAATATTTTATGAAACCAAGCTTTTTACTCTTCTAAAATATGTGTTTTAGTAATAATGATTAATTAAAATCTTATTCAAGCCGACCAACCATTAAATCCTCACCACCAATAGCTATCCTAGATGGTATATATCACACTCACTAAAATACTCTGAACCCCCACTTCAAATATTTGCAATATTATAACAACTACTTTATAAACCCTTGATAATTTCAATTTCTCCCAATTCAATCATAAATATTGGTATATCTCAGAATACGATTGCTATGGTCATCAGAAATCTATATAAGTAACTTGGAGAAATATAGCAGTAAAACATACAATATTTCATCACTATGATAGAGCATTTGTCACATGATAATATTCTTATAATATGGGAAATTAAAATTGTAATCGACAATCATTAATTAATTTAGTTCACATTACCATCTTGCACTATGCAACAATCAATTAATCAAATCGCATGTTTATAAAGTGCTAAACTGTAATTGCACACCTATAATAACTATATAACTTCAACATCTCGGGCCGATAAAATTGTAACCCTAACACATCGAGCCGACCACTTGGGCGCCAAAAGCTATAACCAAACATCTGCTAGCCTGCCACGTTGCGGGCCAAAAGTTATAACCATAACACTCGACGATGACCACCTAATGAGATGATGATGGCCACCACGTTTGCATCGCCAAAACTGTAAGCAAACAAAAGATCTCCAGCCAATGGCCATCTAAGACCCTTTAAAGTTGGGCAGCCAATAGCTGTAACCATAAAGTGCGTGGTCTCAACTACGTCACCTAAGTGTATTATTATAAAACATATTAAACAAATTATAAGTGCAGTTTTATCACTCTTAAATCTCAATTTGCGATTTTTATGGTATGCGACCCTATAGCCGACCATGTACAAGATAGTGTACTTTGTGGAATTGTATAAAATTATGAAACTAATACAGATGCTAGTCTAGGTAAAGCTTTGCAATTAAAAAATGAATACTTGGGTTCTTTTATAATTTAGTATATCATTGAGACTCTTATTGTTTTGACGAATGTCAATTTAAAATTGTTAAGTAAAGATATTTGATCGTGAAATTATTTGATAAATCTGTTTATAAGCTTAATAATTAATCTGTATTTTATACTAGAATCAACCACGCAAAGCCACAATGATGGAAAAAGGTAAATGGGATTTTATTGTACCTTACCAATCATATACAACCAAAGACAAAAAGCATCTTAATGTTTTCTCAAAAAATATTTATAAACTCTTTCTATCATGTAGACAATAATATGTACTTAAATGTATGCTATTCACTGTATGCTATATCCAAAGTTTAGGATTTCTAATGTTATTGAATGACACATAGCAACGGCACAGTAAGTTTAACTATAAATCAATCTTTATTTACAAACTTTTTGAACAATAAATAGTTTATTTCAATATTTAAATAAAACATAACCAAACAAATAAAATAAATAAATGATATTTCAATAGACTTTCTTCAGTACATTTTGTAGGTATAGTTTTAACAAAACCTAATCATACCTTATTTCAATCTACTATAATGAACATTGAGACAATTATTAAATTCAGCATTAACCTCTGAAACAATAAACATCATTTCCAGATTCAATATATCCCTTCCATAAACTTATAATCATATAATAAATAATATGATGTATGTATGATTTCACTATCATGTAATAATTAATTAAAATGAAAATGTAAACTTACACTCCGGTAGATAATAATCAACTAACAGTTAATTATTATGAAGTACTTGAATAGAATGTCCTGTTACCATTTGTTAATCTAAACAATAAAATTATGCTTACCAAATGAAGAAGATGATTTAGCAGATTAACTAAATACTTTGCCCAACTTATATCTGTGAAGCAAACATATTCCTGTGGATGTATTCATCTACACATAGGAATAAAATAATACTAAACGTTTTGCGTATTTAAACATTATCATAAAGTCACACGTATAATCACAAAATTCCGCGGATTAACCACCAGCGCAGGAATATGTGTAAAATACAACATGGCAATTAAATAATCTGCGGATTAACCACCAGCACAGATTAAAGCCCTTTAATATTCTAAAAACAAACATTATAATTTACTTCACAGTAAAGTGCAAAAATCATCATCCTCAATTCATCTGACCATTCAGAATACGCTGACACTTTAGCAAATGTGGGTTCTTGCTTAGTAAAATATTACAATAATCAGGACAGCTAATGTACTACTTATCTTGCTTAAAATAAACCTGTGTAATATAATGTAAATAATATTGGAGTGGGAATATAAATCTGGAAAGACTCACAATATCTCACAAAGATTAATACGTCTCATGAATTCATTATATCTTGTTTAAGCTTTTTCCGCGAGCGCTATTCTTTGAATAAATATGTTATTCAACCTTTATTAATGTGAATCTAACAAATATAAATTATGAACTTCATATGCGAGTTCATATAACGATAAAATTTAAATAAATGTATAATTTATTAATTATATAACATTTAAGAGTGTGTGTGTGATAAAATCAAATCTAAAGCATTATAGTTCAGCACGTGAATTTTAAAAGATGTATATCACTAATTGGATTGTATAGTATTTTATAATTCCTGATGGGATCCGTTGAATCCATGTACAATGTGTAGAATAATTATTATATAAGGTAATAGCTATAGCTGTAGTTATATTCCATCCATGCAATTATATCCATTTGGTTAGTTATTAAAACAATATTAGATTAACGATTTGCGTGGCTCTCCAAACACGAAACAATTCCAAACAGAATACGTAGAATTTAAATGAAAATGTTTTTCATAAAGTTATTAATCACTACATCCTGATCAAAAGTGTTTCAAGTTTATCCTATCCATGCAAGTATTTATTTATCCATTGCGTTAATCCAGGAATAACTATTTACAGCAACTAATTTATACATTTTTAAACAGACGATAATATTATAAAATAGCTCTAATTAATTTTTGAAGAATAATTTTGATCCAATTGTTGAACAAATTAACTAGCAAATATTAATGGCACTATAAAGTTAATTATCAATCAATATTATATTTTATTAGAATTAAACATGGAAATATTAACTATTTTGATAGCTTTAGCATTTTATTTTAACTTAAACTTTTTTTCTTTTTAAAAAAACAAATTTTCATTTTCATCAAACTTTTATGATTAAAACATTGATCTAAATTTTCCAAATTATAGATTAATAAACATTTTGAAACATACCAATTTCTTGCAGGTAATTCTTTCAAACTTAAACTGGGAAGCTCCGACATTTCAACAAATGTAATATTGGAAATACTATCGGTGATTTGATTCTTGGCCGTCCGACTTGAAAAGATTTATAAATCTAGTGATCCATATTAATTAGATACCACTAAATTATTCTATGTTTATAACAAATTTTGTGGTCATTTAGTTACTTATTAACGGTTTCAAATTGAGCTCAGCAAATTGACAACATTTGCCTTTACCATTTTGTTCTTTCTCCCTCCAAAGACAAAACTAACAGACGATATTCTCCTAGAAATTCGCGCTCTTTTCTTTTATTACATTGAGACGCCTACGCAATTAGTGTATTTATTTTTAATAATTTATTTAAATTGAACAAATGGTTTTATTTTAATTCAATAGAAATAATAATTTAAGATTACTTTAAATAAATAAAACAAAATATTATTTTTAATAATATTTTACCAAATTTTAATATGTTGTAAAAAATTTTAAAAAGTTAAACATTCCGATATGAGTTAGCATATGGAATGAAGCAAATTGAAAATTATTAAAATAATTTCAGAAAGTAATCTTTTCAAATGCGAATCAAGCCAACCAAATCACCAACAGAAGAAAGAGAAATTTTTATATAAGTTACATCAATGAATATATTTTCTACTAAAATATATGGTTACAATATATATATATATATTTATATATATATATATATATATATATTGTGCCCTTTTGTATGGGTCACCATTTAAGTTTTGTGCTAATCTAGTAGAAAATTTTAAATTTAAGAAGTATTTTAAAATGTGTGATGTTGACTTTGCTTGTGGTAATGTTACCATAAGTTTAATTAAAGCAATCTATGAGTATTTGATATGTGAATTGTGTTGATATTGAGAAGATATTTAAAATGATGATGATTATGATGTAATACTGCATTAATAAATTTAATAACAAATGTTTAAAGCTAAAGTATTTAAAAGACAAGTTTAAATTAGACAAAGATATTTATTTAATTTAAAATATATGTTAAAAGTGAATAGAAATATTTTAAATTATAAGTACTTAAATTGAGATTAATATTTGATTTTAATCATATCAAATAATTATTTTAAAATCTGATATAATATCTTATTTATTTTTAAAAATAAATATTTATTTTAAAAAAGCAATTGTTAAGTTATTTTTAGATTATAGGAAGCGTTTCTTGTATTGTAAAAAAAAAAACAGATGTTAATTAAAGATACACATACATGCTTGGAAGCTTTCTCATAATGTTGCAAAAACTATTTTAAAATTATGTTGTGAAATTTATAAATAATACGTGAGTTATCACGAGATAAAAATTAAAGATATTAATGTAAATATTAAATTTGATTTTAAAAAATATTGTCTTAAAAATATAACGTATTTAAAAAGATTTAGTTTATTTTAAATGATCTTATAAAAGTTAAGATTTAAATTAAGTGAGAAAGAATATTTTTAAAAAATGTTTAATAGATTTAAATAAACGATAAAGATTATTTATTTTAAAATGTAATAATATTAAATATTAAATAAGTCATTATTTTATTTTTAATAGTGAGTTGATAAATATGTAAATAAGCTAGAAAGTTTGATTGTTTAAATGTACCAATCAGATAAGGAGTTTCTGCTAGTATAAAAGCTGGATTCAATTGTTGAAGGGGGCTCTCTGTAATTAAATTTCTAAGTCGATTGTGCTATTGAGAAAATAGCTAAGTAAATTTAAAAACGCTCTTAAAATCAGTGTTAAAATCATAAGAGTGTTATTGTATATAATTTTATAATTTTTTAAATGATAAGTATGCAGTAGAAACTTAATAATTCCCTATTGGTCTTCTCAATATTGAAACTCAATTTACGTACGAATAATCATGGAAACACCACGTATTGTAGAAATATATCAGAAACTTTACGCTAGAAAAATAACAGACACTGGATTAGTACATAAAACCATGAGATGGAGAAAAGTAATATTTTGGACTATAAATAGTTTTAAAAGTTTAAATTACTATTGTCTATTATAAATAGATATTTAAAAGAAATATGAATACTTCTATAGAAAGAAAGTATTTTTGCAGATTTTAAAAGATTAAAATGTATATCTTAAGTAAAGATATAAGAAGTAGTAATTTTAATAAATACTTGCCTTGTTAAGTCTTTGTGCTTAAAAGACTAAATATTGACGATTTGAAAAGGCAAATAGATTATAAATATGATTATTTAAAATCGTAATATAATAAAATTATTATATTGAAGTAATCTAAAACGCTGGACGTTATAGATGGAAAAATAGATTCTTACCTAGATATATTGTTTTGAAAAATGCGCAAGTAATACATGGATGTCCAAATCAAGTCAAACTAAGTCAAGCAAGCCAAGTTGATTAAAATAATTCAATGTAAAAATAATTTATAAACTATAAATTAATTTAGAAATAATAATTTTAAATAATATTTTATGAAGAAATGGATCCAGAAAAAGAACTTATAAACTATTTTTTTTTAAATTTATTTTGCTTTCTTGTGGGAACTTATTATTTTTTTAAAAAAAGAACGTTACCATTATTTTTATAAACTTTCAAGAAACACGTGATACAACGGAACAGGAAATAGTGTTCTATTGACTTTATACGTAGGATATTTGTTAGAACTTTTATGGTAGAACAAAAGACGTCGTTGGAAATATGTAATATAAACTTTTATTTTATTTATTTAACATAAAATTTAAAATATTATTAAACTATGAAAAGTAGGTTAGGTACATTTATTAAATAATAACATAAAAATAATATAATAATTAATTACATAAATTTATTTTATAATTAATGTAACACGGAATATTCTAATGAATGTGTGTAAGTGGAGATGTGAATGATTTTTATATTTTATAAAGCTGCAAATTTCGAAGGATATTGGATAGCAGATTGGACATTATTATTATTATGGTAAAAATATTGTATAATGTTTTTTTTAATGAATTTAATATGTTTTTCTTTAGATCAACTGAATATTATGTTGTTGTAGAATGAATGGATAGATATTTTATGAAAACACATACATTATATTGGCAACGAACTTTATTAAAATATGCATAAGTTTTAATCTATAATATCAACATGATACAACATTACGTAAGAAGCTTAGAAATAATTATATGATTCTTTCATAAATAAATTTTGATATTTTATTATGTTATAGTATTAGAATTATATTTATTCTTTATTTAGGTAATTATTTTATTATTTACAAGATAAGAATAGATTTGAAAAGACTCTATTTTTTTGTATTTTGTTTTATTAAATAAATTAAGTTACGTTATGGGTAAAAGCTTATATTTGGATTGAAGTTTATTAAGTATAGACGATGTAGTATAGGTAATTTGGATGATGAATATTTTATTTAAAGTTGATGTTTGTTTTCCGGAAATTTTAGATAAAGTTTAGAATATGTTTTATAGATAGAAATTATTAGAAAGGATTAAAATAACACATAAAGTAAAGTAGTGATTTTTACATAGAAAAGAATCATAAAATTTATCTAAGGTAATGCTTTATGAATTTGAAATTGATAAAGGATTTAAATAATAGTATTTGAACAGTACAGATATGTAATGCATATTTGATAAAACGTATAACAGGAATTACATTAAGTAAAGTATAAGTACAGTCAATTATTTGTTTTTACATTACAAAGATACATTAATTTTATAAAGCTATTAAGCAATGCTAATAATAAAGTAAATATATGATAATACATTATAAATGGTAATACTTAATTAATGTAGCTATTTAATTAGTAGAGCTTCATTGTTTACACATGCTACATAAATAATTTTGACATATATTATTATTTGTAATGGAAGTTTATTAACATTTATTTTAAATCTAAGTTTTGAAAACATACTATAATATTATTAGTATAGTATTTGAAGAATGTATAATTGCTTGTTAAGCATATGAATTAGTAACAGTATAAACTTCTTGTATTTGTAATTTCTTATTTTATTTGATTTATTTTCTTAAATTCTAAAACTGTAAATAGTGTAAATAAATTTTATTTGAAGTTATTGTAAATAAATTTGTTAATTTGTTTTAAAAGTGTGTCGAGTTTCATTATTTTTACCACAGCATTTTGACATCAGATGATTTGAAATAAACATAATATTTGCACAAAATGAATCTGTTATTGTTATTTTAAAAAATGAATACAATATTTGCTCACTATCATTTTATAAGAATTGATTGACATGAACATAAATATTACAATGGTCATAAGATGATTATAATGCACATTATAAGAATACAGTATTGTTTATTGCCACAGATTATTAAGTATAAGATTTTGATCTATTTTAAAATGAAAATACCATATGAAATAAAAGATATACATATAATTGTTTATTTATTTAATGACTGATTATATAATAGAAATAGATGAGATTAAATTACACTCTAAGATTAGTATTATTATTATTATTATTAAAATAAGTTAGGTGTATTTAAGTTTGATATAAAATCCCACATCATACTTATTTACATAATTTATTATTATTTTAAAACAACTTAGAGGAACCTGAGATTATTTAATTATATTTTAAGTTAAAAGTTAGGAATTATTTTAGTATTATTGAAGATAATTTATTTCATTTAAAAGTCATAAGAATGCTATAGATGTAGTAGTAATATGATAAGGTAGTGGTAGTATTCTTATGCCATTGAGACAGTATCTTGGAAGATATTAACTCAGTGTAAATCTGCTTATTACTTTGTAACTTTACTTCACAGTCTCATAATTTTATTAAATACTTATTTAAATAATAAATCAATTATATTGATTTGGATAATTGATAATAAATTTAATTAAGATGTGATAATATAAAAGTATGTTAAAGATAGATATGCAAATTTTAATTAAGCATAATAATGTAACTGAGCTAGTTGTATTTTAAACTATTTTATATATCAAGAAGTAAGGGTACAATATATATATATATATATATACATAACATGGTGTGTATATATATATATATATATATATATATATATATGCACACCATGTTATGTTGTATGCCATAAGACACATAATCATCTCAATATATATATAACTGAACTAAATTATGACTCTCATGAGAAGCTACCAGATGAGCTATGTAGGTGCCTGAAAGTGGAGGATTCTAAAAATCCCCTAATTGGGAATTCAGGCTGTCTTTCAGTGATGATCTTTTATTTAGGTACTGCAGATAACCTTCAAGTGATGGAAGATTGCCAAAATGGGAAGAATTATCTAAGATTAAATGGGACATTATTGGACTTTGAGAAGTCAGAAGAAAATGTGAAGAGACAATTGACTTAGAAAGTAGATGTTCTTTACTACAAAGGCACAAATATTGGAAGTGCAATGGATTCATTTTAAATAAAAACTGAAAGATCAATGTTGTGGGGGTTGGTGGTACATTAAACAGGATAACAAGATTACTTATTCAGTTTAACGAAAGAAACCTAATGCTGATAGTTCAGGTTTATGTCCCAACAAGTTCTCATTATGGTGAAGAAATAAAAGAATTTTATATGGATATACCAAATGCTTTTGCTCAGACCATACATCCTTTTAAAGTTATCGTGGAAGATGTTAATGCTACAATTGATGAACAATTGAAAAATAAAGCTATAGGTAAGTTTGATTACACAGATAAAAATATAAGAAGACACAGATATAAGCAGGTCACAGACAAAGAAAACTATATAATATAAATTCTTTCTTTGAGAAACATGTTAAACAAAAATGGATATGGAAGCATCCACATAAAGATATGGTGGAATTGGATTATATTTTAACTAATAGAAAGTATGTATCTTAGGTCTGTAATGTAACTAATAGATTTATCGACAGAAGTGATTCATCAATTAATGAGATATAAGATATACCTTAATGCAAAACTAAAGATAGAAAATATTAAGAAAGACAGTATTAACAGTTTATATTCTTAATCTTCAGAAATATTCCAATGAATTTAAATTAGAATTTACAAATATTTAAAAATATTAACAAGATTTGAAGCTGGCTTAAACTAAATTGAAATCACTAAAAAGATAACAGATACATTTATAAAAGAATTGCAAGAAAAATAGCTAGTTCAAAAAAGAAGCAATTTACAGATACATTTTCTGCTGAGATGAGAAAATATATATATAAAATTAATGTCTAAAGTTTTGTAATGGTGTATAGAAAAAGTGTTGATAATGATGTAAAAAAGTATAATATGAATTAAGATTGTAAAAGACCTAGAAGGAGACCACATATAAGATGGATGGGTAAAATAGGGACATGGACTTATGTGAAGAAGAGAGGCTAGAGATTAGAGAAGATGGATTGAACTTGGAGAGACTTTTATCCTGCAGTGGATCAAAAGAAAATAGAAGTCAAAAGTATATAACAACATATTGATTTTTGAAGAAAAGTTATTTCAGCAGTATGAAGAAAAAATGGAACTATTACTAAAATGAGAGATGACAACATTAAATGTATAAAAGAGTTCTATATACAATTGTTAAATTTTTATTTACCATTGTCAAACTCACTTCACTCACAACTTTGACACCATCCACCTCAGATAAATACAATAATGATTATTACTAATCATTTTCTAAACTAGAGATTATCTCTAGCACAGATATACCCTTTAAACCTCAGTTAAAGATTAATATATCTGATTTTTTTAATTTTACACATATACACATGTGGAGTTATTCACTTTTCTCTTTCCCATGTGTAATATCTTTATAGATATATTAAAGAACCTCTTATAAAGAATTATATAATTTGCAGTTATTAGATCTTCTGAATTGCACAATATTTTAAATGAAGAAGTGAGACCTATAATTAAATATATCAAGAAGAGAGAAACTTCATGAAATGACGAAATTATAATTGTTATTTAAAAGAAGCAAATGAAGAAATTTAAAAATTGTTGGCAGAGTTATATGCCAAATAATTGGAAAATGCGATAGTATTATTGACATGATAAGGATCTTAGAAATTATAGACCTATTGTTCTGATCTTTGCAAAATGTTTAAAATAGTTACAACTACAGTGAATTTGTCAAGCATTGTTAGCCGAGAGGTCAGTGCAGTCGCCTTGCAAGCAAGCAGTTGGTTGCAGATGGTTGTTGCGAGTTCGCCTCACGGCGATGCTTGGATTTTAACTAACCAAATAAACAAATAGGATTTTAAATTGGTTTAACACAGTGGGTCACATCCAAGTATTGATAAAAGTTTAAAAAAGGATCAATATATATGAACTGTCATTACAGTTTGCATTTGTGGATTATGAAAAGGCATTTAATTCTATAGACATTTCCATAGTGATTAAAGCATTAGATCAACAATTATTAGATTATACAATGATACTAAAGATTAATATAGAGGGAATATATGACAAAATGATTACATGTCTCCTAAAATTTTCACAGCAGGTTTACAAGAAATATTTTATGGATTAGAAAAGGTAGCTACTGTAATAAGGATAAATGACATCATCTAGATTATCAGGTAAAAGTAAAACTAAAGACAAATGCTCAATAGATTTACTCAAAAGAAAATAAAAGATTGATTACCATGATTAAAAATCAACAAAAAGAGAATTCCTTGGTCAGATTATTAAAGCAGATAGAAATGTCACATGACCACCATTCTTTATGCTTACACAAGCTGTTTATACAAAGGCTAAACTCTCCATACAGTAGCGCCACTCAGTGCAAGCCAGAGTAATTAATAAATTAAATGCAGGAAGGCTTGTGCATTAAATCCCTATCTAGTGACTACTCATCCAATATCCCCAGACTAGTTAGTAGCTTGTGGATTTCATCAGTGAAGAGCCTTGGATCTGAGAGCATTGCATCTAGGCCTTAGGATCTAATGTAACCCTCCAGCAGCCACCTATTAACTTATTAGTTAACTATAAAGCTTTAGTACAAAATGAAAACACAATAACGTTTTCAATTCAAGCTCATTAGCTTGTATAGTCATATAGATCTATACTCAGATTAGTACACATACTTTTTGGTATCTTTGGTTCTTTAATAACCACAGACACTATAATCCTATTAGATGAGTGGACACTAGATAGTGATTTTATGCACAAGCTTTTCTGCATCCATTAATTACCCTGGCTTGCACTGAGTGGTGCTACTGTATGGAGAGTTTAGCCTCTGAGCAAATAGTAATAGATGAAATTAACATAAAATTAAACTCAGATAAAGTGTTTTTTGGTAGAGGTACCAACATTAAAAATAAATATGCTTATAAGTTTCAAAAGGAGGATTTTTAAAACATGTTTTACCAGATCTTACTTATTGATATGAAATTTGGACACTTAACTAAAGAGAAATTCAGAGACTGCAGACTAATTAATAGAATATGAAGGGATATATGTTACGAGTAAGAAGAAATCAGAAATGAAATACATGGGTGAAAAAACAATTGACTATCACTGAAAGAATTAAGAAACTGAAATGGGACTTGGGTTGAACATATTTCTATAAGGGATGATAATAGATAGACAGTTGGGTTGAACATATTTCTATAAGAGATGATAATAGATAGACAGTTGAAGTCCTAAACTGAATTCCAAGAGATCATAAAAGATCTAAAAAGAAATCAAATATGAGATAGAAGGATGAAATAAGGAAGTATGCTAGTGTGATGTGGAAAAACAAAACTAAAGATTAGAAAAACTAAATTAAATTAAAAGACATCTTAATCTTGTAATGTGTCAAAAATGATTAAAAATGATGATTCATCATCATCAATCATTATCAACCCATTGTAGGATGAAGTCTCTTCAAGTTCAATCCATCTTCTCCAATATTTAGCCTCTCTTCTCCACATCACTCCTGCATTCTTTATTTCATCCATCCATCTCACATGTGGTCTCTTTCTGGGTCTTTTACAATCTCTTGGAATCCAATTTAATATTTCAATTGCCCATCTATTATCATATCTTTTAGAAATATGTTCAGCTAAACTCTACTTCAGTCTTTTTAATTCTTTCAACAATGTCAGCAACACTTGTTTGTTCTCTTACCCATGTATTGAGTTTTCAATCTCTTGATACTCCTAATGTGTATTTCTCCATACATATTTGAGTATGTTGAAGTCTCTGTATTGCTTTTCTATTAATTATCCAAACCTCAGATTCATAAGTAAAAACTGCTAAAACATGTTTATTAAAAAATCTTTCTTTTCAAACACATAGGCATATATCCTTTTAATATTAAGTTATTTCTACCAAAAGCATTCCAACCCAAGTTTATCTATGATTAATTTCATCCATTATATTTCCATCTGTAGTAATAATCTGACCAAGGTATTATATAGTTGTTAACGTTTTCTAACGCATCATAATCAATCTTTATTTTCACATTTTGAGAAAATCCATTGAATATTACTATAATCTCTTTAACACTTGCCTTTAGTTTCTTAATTTCCTCTGATAAACTCTTGCAACATTTCCTGACACTCTGAAGCATTTTTTTGCAAAAACAACTACACATCTGCAAAATCTAAAACACTTAAATAATCTCCATTTATTTTTACTGCTTTAGCTTCCCACTTTAATCCACAAAATACTTCTAGCAGCACTGCTGTAACCGTTTTGGAGATATGGAGTAACCCTGTCTTACACCTTCTCAATATTAACCTTTCTAGTATCCATCATTATGTAATCTGTTACTATTGCATGTTTATAAATATTCTTCTGAATATGACACTATCCTGAGTCTATACCTTGATGATCCAATGATTTAATCACTGAAGAAATGCTTATAGAATCAAATGTCTTTTTATATAATCTATAAATCCACAGCATAATGGCAATTCACATTCATTGGTCCTTTTTATAACTTCTCTCAATACTTTGATAAACCACATTTAAATACAGCTTGTTCTTTTGGTTGGTTGAAATCCAAGGTTCTCTGTAGATGAATTGTAATTATCTTGGTAAAATTTTTACAAAAAAAAAATCAGACGTCACATGACATAATTTAATAAGCTTGAATTTACAAATGTTATATATAGAGCTCCCAAAATAAGCTCTTGATAAGCTTTGAGAATATCCTCAACCCCAGACCATTTTCTGCTACTGGTATCGGCAGTGAGGTGCTAGGATATTCAAGCATTAGATTAAAAATATTAGGACAAGCCCAGCACTTTATCTAATGTATAACTATTAAGTAGAAAATCTGAAATTTTCAGATATCCATATGTCATTTCCAATCCAGCTATTTAACTTAAATAGCCATATAGGACTGAACTAAGTTCAGATACACCATATATTAATAGCTTTGGCAGTATAAAATCATCAAAGCCTTAATAGCAAAAAATAAAATTACAAAAAAAAATCAAGTCAGATGTCACATAACCTAATTTAATAAGCTTGTATTTACAAATGTTATATATAGAGCTCACAAAATAAGCTCTTAACAAGCTTTGAGAATATCCCCAATCTCAGACTGGTGTCTGCTATGGGCATTGTCAGTGAGGTGCTAGGATATTCAAGCATTAGATTAAAAATACCAGGACAAACTCAGCACTTTATCTAATGTATTTTTAATCTAATGCTTGAATATTCTAGCACCTCATTGACGATGCCAGTAGCAGAAACCAGTCTAGGGTTGGGGATATTCTCAAAGCTTGTTAAGAGCTTATTTTGTAAGCTCTATATATAACATTTGTAAATAGAAGCTTATTAAATTAGGTCATGTGATATCTGACTAATTGTATTTTTTGCTATTAAGGCTTTGGCGATTTTATATCACTAAAGTTATTAATATATGTGCATCTGAACTTAGTTCAGTCTCATATGGCTATTTAAGTTAGATAGCTGGATTGGAAGACATATAGATGTCTGAAAAATTCAGGTTTTCTATTTAATAGTTATACATTAGATAAAAGGCTTGGCTTGTCCTGGTATCTTTAGTTAATGCTTGAATATCCTAGCACCTCACTGATGATGCCCATAGCAGAAACAGGTCTGGGGTTGGGGATATTCTCAAAGTTTGTTAAGAGCTTATTTTGCAAGCTCTATATATAACATTGGTAAAAAATTTGTATAAAACTGATAAAAGAGTGATAGGTCTGTAATTTCTAATTTCTTCTTTATAACCTTTTTAAAATATTAATATCAATACAGCATTCTTCCATTCATTTGCACATCTTTATCATTTAGACATCTGATATATAACTTTGCCAAAAACATAATTCTAGTCTTCTTTTTTTAATATATTGATTATAATTCCATCATTACCTGGAACTTTTGCCTTCTTTATAAATTTAATTGCATGTCTCACTTCTTCATTTAAAATCCTGGGCAATCATTTTACAAAATTCGAGATGTTGGAATCCTTTCTTTTATTCATAAATTCTCTAGTCTCAGTAGAAATTTTATTAGTCAATTGCTGCTTTTTTTCTACCAGCTATCTTTGTTGCAGTTTGTAAAAGTGCATCAGTTATTTTCATATTAATTTCATTCAAATCTAAATCATGTTCAAAATCAACTAATACTTGAAACCGATTTGTAAGTTCTAATTTAAAATCATTAGAATGTTTCTGAAGATTAGGAATATCAACTGTAAATATTGTTTTTCTCAATAATTTTTGTCTCTCTAGTTTTACATTAACAGGTAACTTACACCTTACTAATCGATGATCACTTCCTGTGTTAAATTTATTAAGAACATTACAATCTTGAAATATGTATTTCCTGTTAGTCAAAATATAATCCAATTCTGCTGTACCTTCATTTGGATGCTTTTATGTCCATTTCCTTTTAACATTTTTCTAAAAAAAAATAAATCATAATATAGTTTTTCTTTTTCTGCAAACTCTACAAGTTTATGTCCTCTCTCATTTTTATTACCATAACCAAAATTACCTACAGCACTTTCATTTTTCATTTGTTTACCAATTCTAGCATTAAAGTCTCCTATAACAATTTTAAAAAGTTTAGTCTGATCAAAAACCTTTTGCACATCCATATAAAAATCTTCTATTACTTCAGCACTATGAGAACTTATTGGGGCATAAACCTGAATTATCTGCATTTGTTATCTGCTATTAAGTTGTATAACTAATCTTGCCACTCTGTCCAATACATCATCAATCTCCACAATATTGCTCTTCCACTTTTTATTTATAATGAATCCTACTCCACTTGTATTTCCAATATTTGTGCCTTTATAATAGTGTACATTTCCACTTTTTTAATCAATTGTTTCTTCACCTTTTCTTCTAACTTCACAAAGTCCAATAATGTCCCATTTAATATGAGACACTTCTTCCAATTCTTGCAATCTTCTCCATTAGAAAATGATCTGCAGTTGTAAGTACCTAAATAAAAAGTTGTCATCAAATGATAGCCTGGGTTCTCAATCAGGGGATTCTTAGCACCCTCCACCTTCGGCCACCAACTGCTGCCTTGACTGGTGACTTTACAATCTCTTGGTAATAAGGATCATGATTTAGTTTTGTCTGTCATGATTGTATATGTCTATTAGAAAAAAAATTTCATTCACACATACACATTCATTCTGCCTAGTCAGACAACTGAGAAGAAACACCATGTTGTTTCTTGATCTTAAACTCAGAGGTAAAAAGCCAATAAATTTATCACATTGGCTAATGCATGTTGGTGAGCAGCCCATCCATGTTCATGTACTATATGAATAATGACATAGTAATAACAGCTGCAATGACAAGAACGTATGGAGTGGACATTAGGCAATTTGCCCTGCTCAGTTCCTTTAAGGCCTCCAAGAGGAATCAAAGGGTCTCCTTTCAGTTAATAGCAAACTCCTTTTTGCAGCCATTAATAAAATAGAAATCAGGTTTTGTTTATTTAATTCTTGACCTCGAAATGTTTTTTTTTTCCTGTTATTTCATTTTTATTATCTTTTAATAGTGTCCAAGTTGAAATGCATATTGTCATATTTTATTTTTAATATTAATTTTTTATCAAAATCATAAAATAAAAAAGTATTCTTTCCAAAAAAAAGTGAAAACTTTTTTTACAACATACAAGAATAAACTGAGCAAATATACTTAATTTAAAACTTCTACAATCACAATTCAAACCCTCTGACATCCATTGATTACTCTAGCTTGCTGGGTGTGGCAATATGTATAATGAGTTTTGCCTGTTTTAATAAGTTATAAGCAAGCATAAGAAATGATGATCATGTGATATATGAGTATACTGTGTTCATAATCTACAAATCCAAAGCATAATGGCAATCATATTCATTTGTCCTTTCTATAACTTATCTCAATACCTGGATATGATCTACTGAACTAAAACCATTTTTAAATTCAGCTTGTTCTCTTGGTTGGTGGAAATCCAATGTTCTCTGTAGATGAGTTGTAATTATCTTAGTAAAAATTTTGTATAAAACTGATAAAAGGCTGGTACATCTGTAATTTTTAATATTTTCTTTATCACCATTTTAAAATATTAATATTAATACTGCATTCTTCCAATCATCCGGTACATCTTTATCATTATATTTATAGATTATGAAAAGGCATTTGATTCTGTAAACATTTCTTCAGTGATTAAAGCATTGGATCATCAAGATACAGACCCAGGATATTGTCATATTTTAAAGAATATAAAAATGCAACAGCAAACAGCAACAATTAGATTACATAATGATACTAGACATTGAGAAGGGTGTAAGACAAGGTGACTCCATATCTCCAAAACCTTTTACAGCAGTGCTGCAAGAAGTATTTTGTGGATTAAAATGGGAAGCTAAAGGAGTGAAAGTATATGGAGATTATTTAAGTAATTTAGATTTTGCAGATGATGTAGGCAAATAATGCTTTAGAGCTGCTGGAAATGTTGCAGGAGTTATCAGATGAAAGTAGGAAAGTAGGACTAAAGATAAATGTTAAAAAGACTAAAGTAATGTTTAATGGATTTTCTCAAAATATGAAAATAAAGATTAATTATGATGAGTTAGAAGAAGTTAATAGCTACAAATACCTTGGTCCAATTATTAATACAGATGGAAACATAATGGATGAAATTAATCATAGAATTAAACTTGGTTGGAGTGCTTTTGGTAGAAATAACTTGATACTAAAAGGAAATATGCCTATGTGTTTGAAAAGGATGGTTTTTAATAAATGTGTTTTACCAATTCTTACTTATGGATCTGAGACTTGGACACTTAATAGAAGAGCAATATGAGACTTCAGACCACTCAAAGAAGTATGGAGAGATGCACGTTGGGAGTAACAATGAGATTGAAAATGCAATATATGGGTAAGAGAACAAACAGGTGTTACTGACCTCATTGAAAATTAAAAGACTGAAATGGAGTTGGGCTGGGCATATTTCTAGAAGAGATGATAGTAGATGGACAATTGAAATCTTAAACTGAATACCAAGAGATTGTAAAAGACACAGAAAGAGACCACATGTGAGATGGATCGATGAAATAAGAAAGTGTGCAGGGGTGATGTGGAGAAGATAAGCTAAATATCGGAGATGGATTGAACTTGGAGAGACCTTCATCCTGCAGTGGATTAATAATGGTTGATGATGAAGATACTGTGTTCTACATACCTATAATTGCGATGAGTAGTTGTACCAATAACGCAAAATATTTATTGTGAAATGTTTCTAATATCATTCGTTAAAACGTTTTTTTTTCCTGGCATATTTTATGCACATTTATTTTTAATTTTAAAAGATAATAATGTATTATTTTTATTTTTAATTTTAAAAGTTAATAATGTATTATTTTTAAAATTACAGCAGTGTTAGAGTTATATATATATATAATCACATAGAATAATGGCGGGAAATGTTTGTGATGTGTTTACACATTTATGGTCATAATTTAAGCGAAAATTTGAAACCATAATTAAAATGTTTTATTGCACACACCCACGCTTATATCTATATAGCTGTAATTTTATTGCGTGTTAAATGCTCGGAACTTTAAATCTCTAATTTGATTACTGATTAAAGCAAGAGTTTAAACAGTTTTGGAGAAGAGGAAAAGGCGTTTTGCCAAATATGTTTAAATTTTCGCAGTTGTTATTCTAACTTTTCTAAATAAAAAAAATGAACTGCTCTTCCATATACTTATTATTTAAAGTAAATTTTATCTCATTTTCTATTTAAGTCAATAATTAATTCGTATTGATAGTGTATGTGTGTGAAAAGAGTATTCAATAAATATGCAAATTATACGTATTTAGCATAATTAGGATATTTGAAAAATTTTGAATTAAATTGTAAAAACTAAAATTTCACTTAGCATTCCTATGGATTTTAAGAATGTAGGTAAAACTTTCACATTATTAATTAGATTTTTGCCAACTCGGTTCATCTTTTAGTTTTTTTTTTTCAGTATAAATGCGAGGTTATTCTCGTCTCTAAATGATAGCCATATGGAGGATGTTGTTAAAACAATCGTGCATATAGACCACCAACATTATTTTTCAAAAAATGTAATAAAATAATATATTGTTTGACTTGTGATAAACCTACAAATGGTATTCGTACATTATATTTGTCAAAAAGAGTAGAAAAACAGACAGAATATAATAATAAATAGAGAATTATATCTATCATATGGTTTAAAGAAAATGTTCTCGAACATAAATCTATTAACTATTAGTGTTTAAGCAATATAAAAATAGAATCCTTATATATAAATTACAGCATATAATGATTGATAAAATAGGTTAGTTAGACTGCTAAAGGATATGAAATTAAATCCTTTACTAAGTGAATTTTTTTATATAACGCACATGTTAATATACAAGGAGATTAGGGGGATTTTTTATAATTTATATTTATTAATAACGTCATATTACATAAAGTGTATTTATATTTCCATAAGGCCTAACCGAGACACAAGATAAAAAAAACAAAACATTTGCAGATATGTATATTTCAATACGAAATAAAAGAAATCACAAAACATATAGTCACATTACTAACAATATATTTGTTTCTTAATATAAACAAAAGCAAATAAACATTCCACCAGCTCTGATGCTTGTGTATGTGTTGTTAAAACAGGCAAAACTCACTATATATATTCCCACACACAGCAAGCTAGAGTAATCAATGGATGCCAGAAGGCATGTGCATAAAATCCCCATCTAGTGCCTACTCATCCAATATCCCCAGACTAGTTTCTGGTTTATGGCCTTCATCAGTGAGGAGCCTTGGATCTGAGAGCACTGCACCTAGATCTGAGGATCTAATGCAGCCCTCCAGCAATCACCTTTTATCTCCATTTAACTAAAAAACTATGAGTCTTAAACTGAAAACACCTTAATGTTTCCAATCCAAGCCCATTAGCTTATATAACTTGCTGTGTGTGGAATATATATAGTGAGTTTTAGCCTGTTTCATAAACAAAAGCAATAAGACAATTGTATATATACATATATTATCTATTAAAAACACAAATTGAAATCACTTATTACTAATATATGAAAATAATGGGCAGCCACTTTTGTTTGGGGTGAAATGATTGATTAATCAATCAAAAAATTAATTATGAAATATTAAATGACATCACATGATTACCATTCTTTATGCTTACACAAGTTGTTTGTCACAGAGGCAAAACTATCCATACAGTAGCACCACCCAGTGCAAGCCAGAGTAATCAATAGCTGCATTGGATGAGTAGGCACTAGATAGGGATTTTATGCAAAAACCTTTCTGCATCCATTGATTACTCTGGCTTGCACTGAGTAGCGCTACTGTATGGAGAGTTTTGTCATCACCTGATACGAATAAGACAAAGAGCTAAGATAAGTTTTGATATTTTTAAAAAAAATTTTGTGCTTTGTTGATTACGTGTGAGATTGATCTTTTGAGGGCAGCACTATAAAGATTAATTATTGTGTATGAAAGTATAAATTGTGATCGAGAGAGTGAGTTATTTGAAAGTTCAAAATTTTTTGTGTTTAACTGTTTGAAAGGTTTTCGTTCGCCATTTTAAGTATAGAAGTTTTAAAAAAAAAGTTGTTCTTGTTGAATGTGTGTTAGCGTAAAGATATTTATAAAAAAATTGTATGTTAGTTTAATTCGTTTTAGTTAAGTTTGTTACTGAATGTTTTTTAAATTTTAAAATAGACATTTATTTTGAGAAAAAAGGTGATGTTTGGGAGGCCTAACATTAGAAAACATGTGTTTATAGTTTGATCAGGTTTGGGAAAAAGTAAAAAAGTCTTTTTATTTTTCCGTATAAGGGTGTTTGAAGAATAAGAGAGGTATTATAAAGTCAAATATAGAATAGGTGACTTGAAAAATAAAAATATGAATTGCATTTGTATTGCACAATGTATATACGATCATCAGAAAGGAATTAGGTTGGTAGAGTGTACAGTGTGTGCTGAAGTGTATCATTTGAAATGTTTGAATAAGAATAGGAAGGATGTAACAGGTTTCTGGTTATGTAGTCAGTGTGGAAATGTGATTAAAGAAGTGAGAAAGTGGTTTATAAGTGAAGGTAGTCTAGAGAGAAAGTCAGAGGAGAGGGAGCAAAATGTAGTTAAGGAAGATAGGACAAGGTATGGTTTTAGTGGAGTGTCAGGAAATATGGGCGGAGAAAGTATTAAGGCAATGGAGATGGTTAGCCAGAGAATAAGTAAGATAGAGGAAGAAGTGAAGGATGTAGAAGTAAAATTAAAATTAAACAAAGCAAAGCAAAACTCCATATAGTAGTGCCATCTGTGCTAAACAGAGTAATCAATGGATGCCAGAAGGCTTGTGCATAAAATCCCTATCTAATGCCCACTCATCCAATATCCCCAGACTAGTTTCTGGCTTGTGGCCTTCGTCAGTGAGGAGCTTTTTATGCACAAGCCTTCTGGCATCCATTGATTACTCTGTTTAGCACAAGTGGCACTACTATATGGAGTTTTGCTTTGCTTTGTTTATAAACAATTATGTGCTAGTATTGGAGATGTGATCATGTGATGCTTGCTGGTTTAAAAATTAAAATTGTTAGAGATGAAATATGAGAAGATAAAGGAATTATTGAGTAGAAATGATAAGGAAGAAATGGATAAGGAGGTCCAGAAGATGGTAGAAAAGGTTACAGATGAAGTAGAGAAAGTAGACTATGAGACAGTATTGATAGGAGATTCAGTAATAAGAGAATGTGGAGATATAATTGCAGGGGAAAGTAGAAGCAGGTATGTAAGAGTATGTTTGCCTGGAGCTAAAATTAGGGATGTGACAGATAAAGTAAAAAAGCAAGCTAGTAGAGATGTATATGTTATGATAGGGACTAATAATTTGTTAGAGCCATCAGAGAGAGTAATGGATGAGTATGTAGAATTGATTAGGAATTTGAGGGAGATTAAAGGAAGAGTAGGGGTAGTTGGAGTATTACCAAGATTTGATAAAAGGCATTTGTTAGATAGGGCATGTTCTATAAATGAGAGATTGAAAAAATTATGTGAGAGAAATAATGTTGTGTTTGTGGATGTATGGGATTGGTTTATTGGAAAGGAGTTATATAGTAAAGATGGATTGCACTTAGGAAAACAAGGAAGTGAAGTTTTAGGGAGTCTGATATTTAAAGAATATAATTCAGGAAACTTTTAAAGGGGGGTGGGCTTTTAAATTGTAATATTATCAAAAAGAAGAATGGATGGAATATAAGAAATAAGCAAAAGATGGTTGATTTAGATATAAGTGTAGATATGGAGAAGGAATGATTCTGTAAGATTAATAATAAGAAAGTTTGTTATAAACGTAATGGAGAAGAAAGAATCAAAAGAATTTATAAAAGAGTAGTTAGGAAAGAAGAAATTGTTAAAATTGGGTTTTTGAATATGCAAGGTGGTAGGAGACCAGAAAAGTGGCTGGAATTAAATAAAGCAATTGAAAATGAAAAGCTTGAGGTATTAGCAGTAGTGGAAACTCATCTAAGAGAAGAAGAAGAACCTATTTTGGAAGAGGTGGCATGTCAGGGTATAAAAAGAAAAGAAAAAGAAAAAAGGGTTGGTGGAATAGGTGTTATATCGAAAAAATATTTAAATATTATTAAATGTCAAGAGCATTTGTGGTTTGAAATAAGGTTGGGTAGACAAGAATGGATGGTGGCTGTAGTGTATATAGCCACTGGAGATAGTCAAACTGTAATGGAGTGGAACAGTAGTATATATGAATGCCTAGTTAAGGATATACAGAGTTTTTAAAAAAAAGGAAAGAGAATAATGGTTATAGAGGATATGAATGGACATATTGAAGAAATTGATGATGTAGATAATAAGAATGGTCAGTTTTTGAAGGAATTTTGTCAAAGAGAGCATTGGGAATTTATCAAATATATATGAGGAACAATACACATGATCTAGCAATGTATTTCACAATATATTATGTATTGGTAGAGAAAGATGGAATGAATAAAATATGGAAAATTAAGGTGTTTGATAATGAAGAGAGAGAGTATGTAATAGAAATGGTTAGTAATGTGATGGAGGATAGAAATAAAGGTAGAAACAATAGTGAAAGATGTGGATGGAGAGTGAATGATAAGAATAAGTTGGAAGAGTACAAAATAAAAGTTGAAGAAACCATGGAGCAGTTGGTTGGGGATGAGTATAAGGACTGGTGTGGTGAAATAGAAAAAGTGGCAAATAGGGTTTTAATTGAGAATATGCAGAAGAATAAAACTAATAAAAAAATGAGAATTTAGTAAAAGTGTAAAAGAGAGGAAAGAAGCATGCAGAGAATATAGGTGTGCTATTAAGAACAAAGAAAGTGAAAATGATATTAATGCTAAATGGGGAAAGTACTTAGAAAAGAAGAAGTTGGCTAAAATGGATAATTATAGAGAGAGGATGAAGTTGAATAGTAAATTATTTGAGGATATTAATAAAAGTGGAAGAGATGGGAGTAAAAAATTTTGGAATTATATTAAAAGGAGAAATTTAGGGGAAAGAGAGATAGTATTAATAGATGATGAGAGAATAGAGTGTAGCTCTAGAGAAGAGTTAGAGAGAATCTTAAGTAGATATGTAATGGATATAGAAAAGATGTTAGATGTGAAGGACTTAGTGATAGAAAACATGAAAGCAGTTAGTAATGGGAATATTAGGTTCACAAAAAATGAACTGAATGAGGCAGGGAAGAGATTGAAAAGTGAAAAGGTGAGAGGTTTAGATGGATGGGCAGCAGAGATGGTAATGAATTTAGGGCATAGAGCAAAAGCAAAGTTATTATCATGTTTTAATAAGATGGCTCAGCAGAGAGTTTTTCCGGGTAGTTGGAGTAATACAAGAATAAGATTATTATTTAAAGGAAAGGATAAGGATCATAGAAAGTTAAATAATTATAAACCGATAGCGGTAACATTAGTTTTATATAAAGTTTTCTCATATATGGTAGCTGGAAGAGTTGTAAAATGGATGGAAGAGAATAATGTAGTGGGGGAAATGCAAGGAGGCTTTAGGTCAGATAGGCATATAGGAGATAGTTTGTTTGTAGTTACACAACTTATGGAGATGAGTAGGAATTCAGGTAGATTGTTATATATGAGTTTTATAGATATAGAGAAAGCATATGATAGAGTAAATAGAAATAGATTATGGGTAAGGTTAGCAAATTTGGGAATGGATGAAGCTTTGGTAAATATTATTAAGAAATTATATGAAAATAATTATTATACTTACCAATTAGGTGATATAGAATCAGTTAAAGTTAAAAATGGGGTGGAATTAAGGCAAGGATGCCCTATGTCACCTATTTTGTTTTTGTTGTTTTTGAGTGAAATGGAGAAAGCAATAGAAAGACTAGGAAGAGGGGTAGAGATACCATTAATAGGTGGCAAGGGAGTATATACTTTGTTATGTCTTTTTTTTGTGGATGATATCTTTTTGTGTGCAGAAAGAAGAGATGGAAATTATGTTGAGGACATATGCAAGGGTGGGTAAAGAGATGGGGATTAAATTTAGTGAAGAAAAATTAAATATAATGATGGTTAATACTGGGGAAAGAGAAGATGTAGAATTTTTATTGGGGGACATAAAGGTAAGTGTGGTGGATAGATATAGGTATTTGGGAATCATCTTATGTAATCAGGAAAATTGTTGCTTGGATGAATGGGAGAAAAAATTTGTAAATGAAGCAAAGAAAAGAAAGGGTTTGGTAAAGGAACTAACAGTATTTTCATATAATAAATATGATGTAGCTAGAATTGTTTGAAGAGAGTTGCAGTAGCAGGGTTAACATATGGTAATGATGCATTATGTGTTAGTAAAAGGGTTTTAGATTATTTAGAGAAAGTACAAAGGGAAGTAGGAAGACATGCATTAGATGTAAAGATGTGGACAGCAAAGGAGGCAATTCAAGGAGAAATGGATTGGTCAAGTTTTTATATGAGAGATGCAAAAAGTAAAATGAAAATGTTTGGTAGGTTGCAGTTTGATAGTAAAAGAATAGCCAAAATAGGGTTTAATTGGGTTATGAGTAAAGGGCAGGTAACAATATGGGTGAGAAAGGTTGCAAAAGATTTGGATAAAGAATTTATATCAGTATACTTGTATAAAAGGTGGGATGATTGTGTTAGAAGGATTATTGAGTGTTATAGTGGTAAGGAATGGGATAAACGAATAGAAGCATTAATAAAAAATAGGGAGTTGGAGAGATGGAGAACTAGTATGGAGGGTAAGAAGAGTTTAAATATGTATAGAAGTAAACGGAATATTGGATACAAGTTAATTTATGATAATAGTAAAGAAAGTAGTTTATTGTTTAGGGCTCAAATGGGATCTTTAGCAACAAGAGAATATACATGTAAATGGAAAACTATGGGTGAGTTAGTGTGCAAATTGTGTAAGGAAGGTATAGAAAATATTAGACATCTGTTGATTGAATGTAAATGCTTGAAAGCAGAAAGGGTACAGATAATGAAGTTATGGGAGAATAGGTATGAACAAAGTGACTGTACAGAAAGTGAGTTATTGGTTTTTATGCTGGGGTTACAAAAAGATAAGGGAGATTTAGATATAAAGGCCATAGAGTTGACAAAGATTATGTTGTGGAAATGAGATGGGGCAGAATATGGGAAGACTTAGAGTGGGGAATGGAAAATAAAGTCACTAACAGGTTTATCTGGGCATAATTGCTGAGATATTCTTGACTTCGTTTAAGGAGAAGCCAAAATACATCACACATCACATCATCGTGATAAATATTAAATGAAATAAATGAATAAATATTAATTTAAAATAAATATATAAGATAAAAATTTAATATATAAAGTTAAAATTAAATATAATAATAAAAATGAGTGATTAATAAACTGAGACAATTAACTATCCTGAAAGAATATGGACACCAGAACAAGAGAGATAAATTCAGGAAAATCAAGAACATATGGACACCCTAATTATATAGAAAAAATGAATCTATCTGTTTGATCATATGCATAGATGTTTAGACTACATTATATGTTGCATTTATTTATGCAATATAGAAGAAATCACACTAAAAGTTTTCTAGTTAATAAAAGATTTCTAAGAGTAAAAAATAATAGTGAAATAATGGAAATAACTTCATTATAAAATCACCAAAATTTTTGATTTAATTACAAAAATGAATTGCTAATGTGAACCATAATAGTAAGCAATGGTGGTGGTTTGGCAAACTACAGTTCAAGATCCATGGATCGTAGCCTACCCGTGTCATTTCTAGTGCTGAAACTTCTCATTTGCTCCTGATCAATACAGTCATTCAATTATATTTAATTAAAAGAACTTTAATGGTTCATTGCTTAGGAACTCATAAATTCAATACCATAAATAATAGAACTGAGCTGCAAATCATACTCTTTGAGTTCCAGTGTCTACTATCTGGACCAAAGTGTGCAGGTCATTGTATTTAATGATCTAATGTTATTATTATAAGCCAGTACCTTATTACCTTGGAGTATTTACAGACAATCTTTTAACAAAAAATGGACTACTAAGATATGAATTCAAAAGGTTTTGCTAAATGTTTTATTTGGCTTATGGCTTTATAAGAAACAAAACTTGGACTTAAGAAAAAAAAAAGAAACAAAAATTGAGAGAATTTTAGTACTAATTTACAAGAAGAGTAATAGAATATACCAGGAAGGTTACTATTAATATTGCTGATGAGTTTTTCAGTCTTTTATAAGAAAAAATGTTTAATTATGGAAAACAATAATAATAAAAAGATTTGGATTGAGCACATTTTGATGAGGACAGATAACATGGCAGTGCATTTACTTGGCAGGTTTATGAAGTGGAGTTTGAACCTGGAGTCAGGAGCCTTGGAAATTTTTTCAGATCACAAGCAGGATTCCAATTTGTTTTTTCAAACAGATAAACTAGCATGTTTTACTCCATAAATGACTTTTTGATTAGAGAATGAAGACTCTAAATTAATCTGAATTGATCAAATGAATCAAAAATTATAATTGGAATATGTTACATCTTTAATTACTGTTTGGGGACATGTTATTCCCCTTTGCATGCTGAATCCAGGATTTTTATATTCATACAGATATCAATAATTCTATGTTAACACACTTGTTAGAGAAGTTTAATTTTGTTAAATTATATGTTTATCTGCGTTAAGAACTTTCGAAGTTCCTAGACTTCATATTCATAAAAATAGAAAAATAATAAATTATACACAATACATTATCAACATCAGTTTGTTAATCTTTAATTCACCCATAATAATATATCGTTACATAAAGGTAAAGTTACAAGGAATATGAAGACATTACACATCCACATATTATTTAGCAAATATCATTATCTAAGAATACAAAATGTATTCCTTCATAATGTTTAGGATAATAACTAGAAGGTTTACATCAAATTAGCAAAGAAAAACTTAAAAAATGAAAAATAAAGTATGTTGAAATAATAGTATATAAATAGAAATTATCCTATATGTCCATAAGTGAATTGTTTTCCAAATTTTAGATAACTTGAGTGCGTCATCTTGTTTACTTAATTTTGGACATTTGGAAAATAGTTATGGCTTCTTTAATAATTTTGGAATGATATATGAGTCTCATTGTTTTTAAAATGACTGATGATCATAAATATTAAAAATCAATAATTTTTAAAATCATTATTTCAATTTTTAGGTTTATGATTCAAAGATAACACTTAAAATCTATTGGAATAATATTATTTGAAAACTAATATTTGTTAGTTTTTTAATGTATATTATATTATTAATATTAATCAAAAGTAAATAACTTATGTGGGTGAAGATTTGTTGATATTCAATAATAATAAAAGTTTCGTCCATATTTGTATTGTAACGTTATATTAAGTAAATAATAATTACATTTAGAAAAAAAATCTTATTCCTTTATTTTTTTAGCTTGACTATTTTTCTCCAATTTTGAACCACGAGTCTTCATGTTTATGCCTTATGTTGAGTATTGATGCCATATCTCAAATTCTAGAGTTGTCATAATGTACAATAACTAATCTTTTAAACCACTAAACATAACATTATCACATTCTTTATGGGTACACAATCTGCTAACACAGAGGCAAAAACTCTCCATACAGCAGCGCCATTCAGTGCAAGCCAGAATGATCAATGGATGCAGGAATGTTAATGAATAAAATCCCTATCTAGCACCTACTCATCCAATATTCCTGGACTAGTTTCTAGCTTGTGGCCTACATCAGTAAGGAGCTTTGGAATCAAAGCCACAATATAGAAACTAGTCTGTGGATATTGGATGAGTAGGCACTAGACAGGGATTTTATGCACTAACCTTCCTGCAAACTATGATTACTTGGGCTTGCACTGAGTGGCACTACTGTACAGAGAGTTTTACCTCTGAGTTTCTTTTCACTCATGAATTCAATGGCTTCATTTATATTAGCATATAATGATATTAAATATTTAGATATTCAGTTTGAAATAGTATTTAAATTCAGCAATTGGCCTGAAGTAGTGACGTTTAGGATAAATGTCTGTTTTACAGGAAACTTATGACTATTTAGAGTACTCTTCCATTTTTTTTTAATACTGATGTTTTAATACATACTGACAAGGAAGTTGAATAGAGCAAATAAATTATTTTATAAGTCTATTTATTTTAATATATATATATATATTATAATTGCTCTTTAACTAAACCCCATTCAATTGCAGCATTTTACAAAACAAGTGTAAAATTAGCTTGGTGTGTCAAGCATTGGTGGTCGAGGGGTCAGTGATGGCTGCTTTACAAGCAGTTGTCCCGGGTTAGCGGGTTCGCTTCCCGGCTGATGCTATGACACATGGGGAAAAAAAAATTAGCCTTGGTGAATGAGAATTTTGATATCTATTAAAAAAAAAATAAAAATTACATTTTACTATAGATAAAAATACTCTTCATATAATAGAGATATATATGAGAGATAGTGACCTGGGCCAACTGATGAGTGCTGGTTCAGCACAAAATGCATCTTGGGGGTCATTTGTTTTTTTATTTTATCTTTATTTATATGAGTTTAAAAAGAATGGGGAAGTATGGAGGTTGTTTAATATATCTATAAAAATATCACACCTGGAAAAGAGAAAGGTGAATAATTCCATGTGTGTACATGTTTAAAATTAAAACATCAGATATATGAATCTTTAACTGAGGTTTAAAGGGTATATCTGTGCTAGAGATAATTTCTAGTTTGGAAAATGATTAGTAATAATCATTATTGTATTTACCTGAGGTGGATAGTGTCAAAGTTGTGAGTGGAGTGAGTTTGACAATGGTAAATGAAAATGTAAAAAAAAATAATATTAACAATTTTGTAATAAACAAACAGATAAAATAACATGCTACATTTTTAAGACAATATTATTCTGATTTTTAATGTAATGAAATTAAACCTGTTTTTTTTTTTTAATTTTAAAATTATTTATTTGATAATAGGGAAACAAAGAAAACAAAATAGATTCTTAACCTTTACATGCCTTAATTTAGACAAATTATGCAAAACATACAAAAAAAACTCTTGCATCTACATTTTGTTCCATCTCTCGGCCATTTTTGGTCACATATTCTTAATTTTATGCTTATTTTATACTAAATTTGTAGAATAATCTATATTTAAAATTTTAATTTCAAAAAAATCTGTATTTGGCAGTGTTTTTGCAAAAAAAATCAAATTTTGCTTGACATATATAGCTATATTGTTGAGCTTCTTTTACTTTATAAGGTATCACAAATGACCGACTGTCAACTTTGGCTAATATTGAGCAAGCATTTTTATCAAAATCAGAAATCACACCAAAATGTTTTATGCTTTTGTAATAGATTTTGAATGTAAATAAATATATTTCGCATAATTTTTTACATCATAATTAATTTTTTACATTTCTTTACCTAAATATAAACTTTGATTCAAAAATTTTTAAATTTTACAAGAAAAATAATCAAGAAAAGTGAATAACACTTGACCGCTATTCAAGGTAAGTGAAGAATGCTTGACTGATATTTGCATATCAATGACATTCAGTGACAACTAGCAAAATGCAACTATTTTTTATAAATATTTATGTATTTTATGATTATTTTTTACACTATATTCACTAATAATGTGGCTAGATTTAGAGTTTTATTAAAAATATTTAATTTTAGATAAAAAAAAAAAGAGAACAGTAAATGAATAATTAATATTCCTAACTGCTAAGACATGAGAAATCAATGGTGATTTCATGTTATAATTCATTGAAATGTAATTCTTTTGTTTTATTGCAGGCTATTTTTCTTATATCTTTCTTACATTTTTCTTTAGTTATTAATAAGTAGTAATTAATTTATATAGTACACAGAGAGCTTATGTAAATAGTCTAAACAGGCATTAACCTGTATTCAATGCACTTTAAAATTTGCAATAATCAAGCATATTTTGCCGATAAAGGGATCTTCCAAACCACGACACAAGATAGAGATTTTTATAAAGTCAAGAATGGTCCATCTTGTCTTTAACCTAAATGTCCACTTATATAGGCAAATCTGAAGCATCTTGATTTGGAAGCATGAAGTAGTTGTTTTCTCCAGTGTTTAAATGTTATTTTAAATTTTTTATTACATTTAAACAATTTGAATGTAAAATAATTCAATTTTTAGAAACTAAGTTAAAACAATTCTCATTAATGTACAGTAATATATTTATGAATAGAAACAGGCTAGAATTGTATTTGACGAATAAAATCACTCAAATTTTTACTCAATATGGCCAATAAGAAAATTTGTCAGCCAAAGGATTTTAAAAAAGATTGATTTACAATCACTGAGTGAAAAAGATAAAAATTATAATATTAATAATGCTAAACTACTTGTGTAGCAACTCTCTGGCGTAGCGAGATTTAGATCTAATGATTCAAACAAACAATATTCACTTCTATAAATCATTATATCAGTGGCCAACTTTTCAAATCTATAATTAAGAGATGTTTAGCTGAAGGAAAATTTAATAGAAGATCTAAAATAGCAAAATAAAGGAGGAAAAATCAGGAACTGAAAATTTAAAATAGTACCAAACTCTCCACACAGTAGCGGCAAACTCTCCGTACAGGAGGATCAATAATTGCAAGCCTTCATAATCAATGAATGCAAGAAGGTTTGTGCATAAAATCCCTCTGTATTGCCTACTTATCCAATTTCCCCAGACTAGTTTCTAGCTTGTGGCTTTCATCTATGTGGAACCTTGGATATGAGAGCACTGCACCTAGATCTTAGGATCTAATGCAACTCTCCAGCAACCATCTTTTACCTTATTAGCTAACTATAAAGCTTTGAATCCCAAATGAAAACACAATGTTTTCAATTCAAGCTCATTAGATTGTATAGTCATATAGATCTGAACTCAGTTCAGCATCTATACTTTTTAGTGTCTTTGGTTTTTTAATAACCACAGTCACCATAATCCTATTGGGCAGGAATGGTATTAAACCACTAAACATCACATGCTCCCTATTATTTGTGTTTTCACAAAGGCAAAGCTCTCCATACAGTAGCACCAGTCAGTGCAAGCTAGAGTAATCAGTGGATGCAGAAAGGTTTTTGCATAAAATACCTATCTAATACCTACTCATCCAATATCCCTAGACTATTTTCTAGCTTGTGGCTTTCATCAGTGTGGAGCCTTGTATTTGGGAGCACTGTATGGAAAGTTTGATATTAGTATTAACAACCTGTGTAAGCATATGAATGGTGATCACATGATGTTTTGATGAAATTGGAAATTTATTTTCGAAAAATTGTAATGTTTATTCTAAATTTAAAAAAAAAATGAGTTGTTTATTTCAGCAGCATTCATTAATCTTATTCTAAACGTTAATATTTACAGCTACTTATATATGTATAATAAATAACTCAGATACATATGTAACTGAATAGGAAATAACTTCTAATGAGTTATATAATTTCAATAAACTCTCCAAAAGACAGATGATACTATCTGTTTCTTAGCACTTGTTCTTATATGTGCTTAGTTTATTTACATAATTTTAAATGGAAGTGAATTTGAACTATCGATTATATATATTTACAAAATAAATAATAAGAACCACCATTTGAATATTTAAAGGATCAAAGCCGAGATTTAGTTTAAACTCTCTCTAAACATGAAATGAAAATTCAGTTTTAATATCCGTAAAGAATATATAACTCAGATTATACTTAACTGAACAGGAAGTAACTGAAGCTTCCAATGACATCACATTAAAATTGCATTATGGGAGCTACATAAATTTCAATTTTGCTTAACATAAATGCGTAATTCACAAGGGGAAGAGTGGAATCTACTGCATACTGAATATAAACCCCATACTTCTCCATACAAGTATGATATATATACATTTCCTTGTTCTAAAACTTTGAAATAAGAGAAAAGACGAAGATCTGTACGTTGGGATGAATTATAACCTAGTGTTTGAATCACACTAGAATTTGTCATTCCACTAATTAATGTGCTTGTACTACAGTGATGGAAAATATGTCTAGTGTTTGTTCTTTGAAATTCCATCTGCTTTTTGCTTACAACAATTTATTAAGTATAAATCCTAACACAAAATGTGGTGGCAAAATTATTTTGCACTAAATATTCAGTAAGTTAAACGTTATTAATAACTCTTGGTTTCAAATTAAAACAGAAGGTAATTAAATGACTTTAAATAGTTTTAAAGTTTATTTTAAAATATACGATTTTAAATTTTGCAACATTTTGATAAAACAGAAGTCATAAAAGTTGATTTCACTTTCTGAGGGTGGGCAGGTTTGTTCGAGAATTGACGAACATATTTTACCTAGCGGCAAAAACTGGAAGCTTGCCAATAAGATTACTTGTAATCAAAATATACAAAAAAAAAAGAATACTGTATTCCATAAGTGGATAATAAAGAAGTATGACTTAAAAATAAAGAGAGGAAAGAAAATTCTATTAATAAAAAGTCAACATCTGTATACGAGAAAAAATAAATATGCCATTTGAATACAAGTATAATGTATATATGTAAGCTTGATGTAATTAGAGGGGATTTGAACACAGACTTTTAAGCTTTCTCCAGTCATCCTCTCCATCTTATACAATTGCCATGCATGACCACAGATGTATGAAAAAGATAAATGATCTCCAATATATGTCATTGCAACTATTCTCTCTTATGAAAATAATATGCATGTAATAAATGATGAATTGAAGAATTATGAAAGTTTTATTATCTATACTCAAACAATTTTTAAGAATTCATACTTTTAATTATCTGATATTATTTAAATTTTTATTGCCAGTAAAAATGACTGATTTATTTTTTTTTAAATTCTTCATTAGCTTGGTTCAATTATTAGTAAATTTAGTAAATTTGCATACAGATCTGTATTATTCATCAATGTACTGTTTCGTCAAACTATAGTTTGTATTGTGTTATAATAAAAGTATTGTGTGTGATTTTTTTTTAAATTATGCATTACATTCTCACATTAGTTTGTTTAAATTTATTCCAGTACTTTCTGTTCTTTAGTAATTTGTTTGCACTGAAAATATTAATTTAACATTATTGATTAATATCTTCATTTCACCTATGCAAAACTCAAATCTGTTACATAGAACACCTACTCTATCAGTACCAGAATTAATAACAATCACCAGATTTTCATTTTTGCTTACTTATATTAATAATGTTTATGAGGCTTTACAATTTTAACAGGTAAATGGAAAAAAATAATATGAAATATTTTATGGATGTTATAATTATTAATTTTTTTAAAAAAAAACAACAACAAGATAATAATTGAAACTGAAATTTTTTGAAAAGAAACTTTTTACCGTCTTAAAAATCTCACATGAAAAACAATCATAAGAATAACATAATAAATAAAAGGATATAAAATTCATGCAAGTAATAAATTTATTAATGAAATTAATTTAGCTAAAAAAAGCTTTAATTAAATAATTAATTTGATAAATACAATAGGTTAACTAATGGCATGAATCTTAAAAAATATACCAACAAGGAGATTAATAATGGTAATCATAAAATGAATATTTTTAAAAATAGTTTTAAATTTAATAAATATACTATTAATAAAATTAGAAGGATTGTTAGTGATTTTAATTATAAATTTTAATCAGATTTTGCAATTAAAACTATTTATAAGAAGAAAATGAATATAGAAAAAGTAGTTAAATACAATAAATCAATAAAATAAAATAAAAGCCATTTATGAGATCAGACATTAGAATGTTTGAATAAGAATTAATAAATTAATTATATTGGAATAACTAAAAATAATTCTTCATTAGTTTGTTTTAATTTTTAATAGATTATGCTAATTCATGTACAAGTTTGTATCATTTATCAATATATTATTATTTTACAAATAATATATCTTTTCACCATTCATATTATATTATTATAAAAGCATGTTTATAATTTTACTGATGCAGTGACATTGTGAGTGTGTGTTTTTTTAAAAACACATAAAAAACACACACATATATATTACATGCTCACATTAGTTTGCTTTAAATTTTTTCAATATTTATTTTGCTTCAAAAATGTTAACTTTATTGATTAGTACCTTCACTATGATTAAGTAAAACTTGAATCTATTTTGTAAAATCTAATCCATCAATACTTTATTTAATTTATAAGAAATGTGAATTGTCATTAAAATATACTAAAATATATATCTGATGTATTCCTTTAATTAGAGAATTATTCTTATTTAGGGAAAGATACTAAATAATATGTACCTATACAGAAAAGTGATTTAGAATGAAGATAGTTATAGACATATAACTTTTTTATATTTCAGCTAAATTTTTTTATGAATAGCTATCTAAATATTTAAATATTCATCTTTCAAGATGACTTTTTAACTCACAGAGGCAAAACTTTCCATACAGTAATGCAGTTCAGTGCAAACCTGAGTAATCAATGGATGCAGGATGGTTTGTGCTTAAAATCTCTATCTAATGCCTACTCATTCAATATCCTCAGATTAGTTTCTAGCTTGTGACTTTCATCAGTTAGGAACCTTGAACCTGAGAGCACTGCACCTTGATCTTAGGATCTAATATAACCCTTCAGCAGCCAGCCATCTTTTACCTTATTAGCTAACTATAAAGCTTCAAGTCCAAACTAAAAGCACAATAATGTTTTAAATTCAAGCTCATTAGTTTGTATTGTCATATAGATCTGAACTCAGTTCAGAATCCATTCTTTTTGGTGTCTTGGGTTCTTTAATGACCACAGCCACCATAATCTAATATTTGATGATTTTTTTTAAACCATTAGCATGGATTTGCACTAGGTGAAGCAATAACTATAACTTTGATCTCATTTGTGATATATCAACACAGTAGTTTGATCTGTAGAAATGAAATGTTATTTACATGAATATGAGTAATGTTTGTAGATTATATCATAATGCTTTATTATTTAAGTTTATCATATATGAATTATCTACAAAATTGAATGAGTTTTTTGTTTAAACTTATTTATGAGATAGGCTTCATTTTATATTTTTTTAAGTGTCAAATGATCTGATTATATTTACCTTATTTGTGGAGACCTCTATTTTCTCTTAATATTTTTATTTTTTATTTTTTAGAATTTTTTTTCTATCTCGATTTCTGATTTGCACTTTTTTAAAATATAGAAAAAGTGTATTGTCCCATGCTGATAATATAAAAGTATTTAATATAATTTCTAATTTCTTAAATTATTTAGATATATTTGAAGGATATGTTAGAAAATCTAAATAGTATCATTGTAAATACTGATAAGTGTAAAATTGTAAATTTTACATTATCATGTGATCCTTAGTTAAATGGGTTAGCAGAATACAGAGAACAAGAATTATAATGAGAACTGAAAGTGGATCATACATTAATAAAAATGAATACTGTCACTGATCAAATCATGCATGACCTCAATCACCTACAATTGGACATAGTCATGACTGGATACAAATATAAAAAATGTGTAACCATAAAACAAATGGAAGAAAGAAAAAAAGAGATTGGGGGGAGGGGGATTTGGTTGTGCTTTCAATATTGGCGATGGATGAAAAGAATTACAATTGGTTTGAAGCTGCAATGTTTTCATGAAAATTCATGGAATGTTTTCTATTTCAGCATTGCACCTGCTCATTTTATGTTTATATTCATCAGTCTTTAAGTCTAAAAAAGAGCCAGGAATAATTCATATATGTATTAGATTTTTAGTTTTGAAATGAGCAAGGCATAATTGTGGTTCTATTTATGAACAGTTAACAGAGTCTTACATCATAAACCACTGGCCTTTATGACTACAATTCAACTTGCATCAAATGTTATTTTGTATTTATGATGATAGATTACTTATTGTGCTTAAATGAGTACCCCTCTTGATGACCTTGTTGCATTGTATATTTGCTGCCCAGTGATGGGATTTCTTTATCTATTCCAATATTGTGAGTTAGTGGTCAGGTCCAATGATCAAACTCATCAAATTCCTAAAAGAAAGTATTGTTTGAGAAATTTTTTATATAAGTAATGAGAATAGTTTAAATAAGTCCAGATCATAAATCCATAATTGAATACTGTTGTTGAGTATGACAAAAACATATACGAAATTTGAGCACATTCGTTACGGAATGCCAGTTCATAACTGCTTTTAAAAATAATGTGGCTGAGCATGACATGGTTATTCATTTTAGTTTAAAAAGGGGAATATTTAAAAGTAGAAATAAAATTAATTGATTGCAAATATCTTTTTTAATTCTATTTTATTCTTAAATGGTGGAAGACAAACATAACCTCACTGTCATGGGCTCCACAAGTAATTCAGATATTAAAAAAAGGATTAACTGAATAAATTAAAATTTACTTTTTATAAATCTCCACATATACACTCCAAGGCAAATCTTTTATATATATAATTCCTTTAATTTTTTAACAGTTTCGACTGTCCTGCAGTCTTCATCAGAGCATTTTCATAACCTTTACCTTTCTTTTTAAATTTATAGCTAAAAAAGAGGAGGGGTGGAGTATGCAAATGTTCTGATGAAGATTGCAAGATGGTCGAAACTGTTAGAAAATTGAAAAATATTATAAAAAAAATTTGCATTGGAGTATATATGTGATTTATAAAAAGTAATATATATGAAGAATGCAAAAAAAAGTAAAGGACAAGATATAAGAATAAATTAAAATTTAAAAAGAAAAGGAAGTTTTGGTCTTTTGTTTCTACTTTTAGTTCGATTAAGGATGATATAGACTTTGAAGAATATTAAGGCATTAAGGAAATAACTTGAAATAAATTAAAATCTCTAGTCTTGAGTATCTATTTTAAACTATATTTTATGTTTCATTAGTAATTAAAAGTAATTATATTTTATCTACAAAATGTAAAAGATTGAAATAATTTTTTTATTTATTATGATTTGAAAATAATGATTTTCAAATTTTAAATAATAGAAAGTGAAAGTAGATAATCCATCAGGAAATGGGAGATTTGGGTATAAATGAAGAGAAAGGAAAAGAAAAACTTTTTTTTTAAATTGCTATTTAATTATGAAAAAGTTCTCATCTATCATCCTCCAAGTTAATGTAGAAATAAATTTGTCTTCAGTTGGTCAAACAGCTTTAGAATCCACAATAGCTAATCAGTTATAAGTCAAAAGGACGATTTCTAGTGTTCATGTATATCTAAAATGTCTGTGCTCCATCTTTCCATTAAGTAGTCAGAATGATGCAATAGAATGCCCAAAGAATTACCTAATGTAATGCCTAATTAATATTTACCATTGGTGAGTTTTTTTCATAGCTGTCTATCTATAATGATTGTTAAAAAGATTGGACAAGAAGAAGCATTTCACACAGACAGAAGAATCTTGGTATATAGGAAAATTTACCCAATCTTCTTGCTATGTCTAACTAATCTAAGAGTATACTTCCCATGAGTGCAAATCACCACTAAACAGTTAATATTTAGATAATTTAATAAATGATCCTTAATAGCATTTTATCTACTTACATATGTACAATAATTTAACATAATAAGGTCCAGAGGCATATATAAATAATAATTTAGATCAATATGACCTGTAAGTGTCTTAGCTGACTGTTCTCATGTTCGGAGGTCAGGTCTTCGCACTTGAAGTCACTGTGACATGACTGATGATCTGCTCCAATATATATGTCCATGTGCACAGGTGTATCTCCCTGAATCAAGGGAAGTCTTGATCCAATTAGTACTGATGCATTCATTGTCTTAAATCCCTGCAATTGATTGGCTAATACTCTGTCCATCCGCTCAGGTGATTCTTCATTTTAATCTCCAAACAAGAATTTGCATTGTTATCTTTCTAATTTTAATTAATAAGTTATTTTTATAGTTTGTCATTTATCCTTATAAAAAAAAATCTAACTCAAATTCTTTTAATTGTTTTATTTCATTAACCATGTAATCTACTCTCATTAATTAGATCTGTATTCATTTTAGAAAATAATCTTTTTCTAATCTTAAAGTTATAAATCTTTTAAACCACTAAACATCACATGATTACCATGATCACATGGCTCCTCACTGATGAAGGCCACAAGCCAGAAACTAGTCTGGGGATATTGGATGAGTACACACTAGATAAGAATTTTATGCACAAGCCTTCTGTTATCCATTGATTACATTGGCTTGCACTGAGTGGCACTACTGTATGGAGAGTTTTGCCTGTTTTTATAAATCTTTTACTGCTATTTTAAAAGAATCAGTCTTTTAAATTCCTTAATTTATTTAAACATAACCTTTTCTCATTAAGTTTATCCCTATATATGTATGTGCATTTAAACATACACATACATATCACTTCTCTATCATCAAATAAGCCCAGAGATTTTAAGAAGTTATGGTAGTGAATTCAAATTTATATAGGTCAACAAATAGAGGCTTGTTTAATATACCTGACTTTCTAAATGCCAAAAAAAAAAAAAAAAAAGAAGACTGCATAATGTTGAACTCAACAAATCAAATAGAAAAAAAATCTATAAATTTCATCAAAAAATTAAAGTTTATTTTAGGAGTTAAAACTAAATCTTTCATAAGATAATTATAATTAATTTGCATTCTTAAAATTAATAATTTTTATAAATAACTGATAAAATTTAATTCAATTCTGTGAAGATGTTTATCATTTTAATTTTAGTGTTGCATTCTGTTATTATTTTAAATGTGGTAACCTAACTTTATATATAAACATGCCTTTTTATATATATAAACATACTTATTTAGCTTCATATTTTCAACCATGGAGCCAGGAAATTATTCCAAGTCCTAGGAAATTAAAACACTAAACATCACATGATCACTATTTCTTATGCTTGCTCTTAACTGTTATTAAAACAGGCAAAACTCTCCATACAGTAGTGCCACTCAGTGCAAGCTAGAGTAATCAATGCATACCAGAAGGCTTGTGCATAAAATCTCTGTCTAGTGCCTACTTATCCAATATCCCCAGACTAGTTTCTAGCTTGTGGCTTTCATCAGTGAGGAGCCTTGGATCTGAGAGCACTGCATGGAGCCTTGGATCTGGGAGCACTGCACCTTAGGATGCAGTGATCTCAGATCCAAGGCTTCTCACTGATCCAAAGCTATAAGCTAGAAACTAGTCTGGGAATATTGAATGAGTAGGAACTAGATAGGGATTTTATGTACAAGCCTTCTGGCATCCATTGATTACTCTGGCTTGCACTGAGTGGCACTACTGTATGGAGAGTTTTGCCTGTTTTAATAACACTTATGAACAAGCATAAGAAATGGTGATCATGTGATTTTTAGTGGTTATTGTTATTTTAATAGATTAATCATTATTTGTTAATGAGCCCTTATTCTTGTTTCTCATTAATTTCTTTATCTGTTGATAATGTGTTGTTATATAATGGTTTTGACTGGAATAAATGTATATCTCAGTGGTAGAGATATATGTATTTGGGAAAGATGATGATCAGAAAATGTGATTATGGTTCAACTTGACACTTGTACCTAATATGGGTTTCAGTCTGACTATCATTGTGGATTATAATCAAATAGTGTTGCAATTTTGAAATAAATCATCCTGTCTTGTATTCATTATCTGCAGGACAATAAGAGAATGAAATATTTTTTTACAGTGATGTGGACAATATTTCTAGTGGACTTAATTTTATTACAGTGTATACAATGTAGCATTTTTAACCAGTTGCAAGTTTAAAAAAGACATTATAATAATGTATAGGGTGGAGTAGAGAGGGGTAAATTAAATTTTGATAATAACAATAGGAAGTACTAATGCACTCATTGTTAGATATCATATTTCACTGTGTTAAGTAACAAAGTAGGAAATAAATAAATAATAATATACTTATGCTAAAAATAAAATGGCCCGAAATTTGCTTTTTGTAAAAGAAAACATTGGGCTTGCTAAAATACAATATTAAACAAAAACATCGTTTTTTTAGGGATTCGAACTCAGACTTTCACATGACCCAGTTAAAAGAAAACATTGGGTTTGCTAAAATACAATATTAAACAAAAACTTATCATGTATTTTTAGGGATTCGAACTCAGACTTTCACATGACCCAGTTAAAAGAAAACATTGGGTTTGCTAAAATACAATATTAAACAAAAACTTATAATGTTTTTTAGGGATTCGAACTCAGACTTTCACATGACCCAGTGCCATCTTATATTGCTGACCCACCTGGGATGAGTGCTGGTTTAGCATGAAATATGTATATTGGTGATTATTTATCTTTTCAACATGTGTGTGGTCAAGTGGGTCAGCAATATAAGATGGCACTGAGAGTAATGGGTGGTGTGAAAGTCTGAGTTCGAATCCCGCATATATTATGTATATAAATGCAGGTTTAAGCCTGTACAATGTATCAAGTTTTTTTAGTTAAATGTGGTTTATTTTCAAACTGTTTTCAAATGTGTAAAAGAAATATATTTTTTCTGTTCTTCGCTTTCTTGTTTTCAATTTTAAAAATGATGAAAAATTAAAGTGTAATCAAAGATTGATTCATTAAAATAGACAAAATAATTTTGGAGATGGACAGCTTAAGGTGTCGGAAAACATATATTGTTTTTGAAAACTACATTTTGAAACAGTGGTTATAAATTTGAGATAATGGATTGAGATCAGACTGTATATGTCTAGCAAAGTGAACCAGAGACCTGTTGCAGAAGCTTTGTACCTTCCATAGTAAAGTTAAATACAGTACGCTGTACATTTACTGGTGAGAGGAGCATACTCTCAAGGTCATAAGAAAATAACTATGAAATGGCCCCTAAAGCTAAATGTTTGTACTGTTTTAATATGAATAGCTAATTGCTTTCCTATGTGTGTTCATCTCTGGCCTAGTGTATAAGTTCATAAGAGAAGAAAGATATAATATCTATTCCAAACTGAACAAAGAAGTGATGCCTATCACTGTATAAAAATGTATTTTCCTTGCCAGAGATTGGAATGATTGATGTTCACTCTTTCTAAAATTCTACCAATTGATGATGCTTAACATGTAAATAGTTTGTAGTAAAAGGAGAAATATAATACCAATAACCATCTTAACTTGGGAGATTAGTGAAATAATAAAATCTACCAGTATACAGATAAAATATAATAAAGCATCATAAAGTAAAGCATATATCCAAATACAGATATCAAATTACATAAGATATAATAAATATAAATCCATAATTAAATTTTATAATGAGTTATAAACACTTTAGCCATAGATCAGATAAGTTCAATATAATTCATAGCATAATCATGTAATACGATCTAATTTTAGATAAAGTACTATAATAAGATGGATTAAGATTGATAAAGTTCATAAGACATATGATACTTTGAATTCCACAATCAAAGTCTCAGCACCTGTCTCCACAAAAAATTTGATATTTTCCCCACCATTTGTAGACATTCAGAGAGATTAAAGTAAAATAGCATAACTTGAAAAGAAGTTGATGACTTGGATATAGTTTTCTTTCTAGCAACACATATTGCTTGTTTTCCAAAAAAATAAAATAATAAAACTTAAAAAACTTGGTTGTAGAACTCAGCAAATGAACTAATATTAGTGTGATCAATTTATAAAGATGATGAAGCAGTGAATGATTATTATGCTTTCAAATTTGCCTCTTTTATACAGATTTTAGAGCAACACATGATTTCAATTAGCATAATTAACAGAATGGTGTTTATTACAATTGACATAAACAGAGAACATTTGCATTGGAAATGATTTACATATTATTTAAATAAATATAAAGAAAAGTGATTTCAAATGTTTTTATAGTAAATATATATTTAATAAAATATAATTATTTATTATCTAACTTCAAAAAAAATAAAAGAAAAGAAAAAAAACTATTTTCAACAGATAAATTTATGAAAGTTAGGCTTAACCTTTCAAAGTCAGTGATTGGAAAGATAGCAATCTATTCTTAAATAAATAAAAATGCAATTATATATCCTTAAATATCTAAATAGAGCATTAAGTTACCTAATTAAATTAATAAAGATCATACCAGCTAACATTTTAGAATTATAATAAAAAAAATTTTTTTAGGTATTAGATTGTACCTATATTTATTTTCTATGCAAAATAAATGGTCACAATATATATCACATGTGGTAAAATATTAAGGTAAATAACAAACTAATATTACTACCATGATATTGTATTATTATATTTTAGACTTTTTTATTTTGCTTTAATTGAATTATTTATTTGTTTGCATAATTATATTGGTGTAAATGTAATCATATATATATATATTGAGATAGATTGTTTATCTCAGTTTATATTTAAAAAATATAGAAGTTGGCAAACATGACTTGGATTTGGTTTTCACAAATTAAATTTATATTTTCTACCAAATGTAGGGTTCTATTATAGGCACACACATATTGATAAAGATCCGAGCTTAACAGGGCCATCCAACATAGATACACCTATAAGAGAGTACCAAGGAATAATGACAATTCTTCAATATTCTTGGAGCACTCAAAAAAGTCCCGTCACATATTTGAACTCTCCAACGCTACAATAGTATGCATTGAGAAAAATGACTGTAAATGAAAAATCAAGGAAGTATATTTTATCACTAACATCAATAACTCTATTAACAGACATGACACTTGCTTTGATATTTCCAAGTGTTGGACCAATTAAACAATTTACATATAATTTGAAAATTGCCATCTACATCCTACTTCTCATTATTCATTGTTGTAGCTATGAATATGAGGCAATATGCCTCGAAAGCGCTCAGCGGTTTCTTATTTATTGATTTATACAAGTACTTAATTAATTGAGATTGTGCTTTACGCAAAAAAGCGCAATCTCAATTAATTACTAATCAAAGGTGAAATAAAAACTATTATTTTATTACAAGTACTTAATATAGCTTCTCCTTCCAGGGCCTCAACCTGCTTGTAATTTTGTTAATTCAGCTAAATAAATTGGTTTTAAAAAAGTTAGGTATATAAACAAAGTTTAATTAAGTAAAGAATCGGATTAACTTAAAAAAGTTTTGGCTTATTTATCTCAGTATTCAGAAAATTCTTTAAAAACTGATTTCCCTTTGTTTCATGCTTTACAAACACTTAACATTTTAATAAAATTTCAATCGAACATGTTTTTTTTAAGAATTAAGGTAATAACTAGTTGTTGTACAAATAATATGTTGGGTTTTTAATGTAAAGAATTTGTAAACCTGGATGATTAAAATGAATACTGGCATGATTAATTATATTAAAAAAATGTTTTGCAAAACTTGATATAAATTCGCAGATTGTCTTCAGTCTTTTTTTTGGCTGTGCTCATCATTTACCAGGATCATCTTTTGATACCACTATGAAGTACAAGGAACTTCTACCAGTCATTGAAGTAATATGCATAAGTTGCTAGAAACCACTAAAGAACTCATTCCCAGACACAGAACCCATAACCATCAGCATGTCTAATTCCAGTTGCTGAATTGAATCCAGTGTTGTGTTAATCTACTTCACATATATTAAATTGCAGATAAAACAGACACATTTCTCAACAGTAAAAAGTTCATACCAACTCTAACTGGAAACATAAAATCCGATTGTGTCTAATACTTGAAAATTATCAATTGAAAAGATTTAGTGAAATACTAAAGAGCTCTCTTTTCATCATATCTGTAGGAAATATATATTCATAAATGTAATTTTACTTGTATACAGAAAAATTTTTTTCCAGTCATGTCTTGGACTTAAGATAAACCAATATATATTGTAACGGTATATAAATATGCCATTACATTAATTTAAAATAAAATCTTAAAGTTCGCAAATAAAAATGAATGTATTAAAAAGAAAAAAAAAACTAAACGCTAAAGTTAAAATGTTTGTATAACGTATATATTCGCACAGATGCTAAACTTTAAAAATATTTTTTTTATATAAATAAAAAAAGGGTATTTGAACGTATTTTTTTATAAAAAAAAATACAAGATTTAAATCTAAAAATATTTTAATAAAGAAATAACGTAAGTTAAAATAAAAACAGGTATTAATTAATTCCTGTAATCTGTAAATGGAAATGATTGTTTATTAATTATACAAAAGCTGTGTAATTAAAAAGTCAGATGAAAAACAGATAAAAGAATAAAGAGAAATTAGTTTGACCAATGGAAGCACCAAGCCTCAGCCCGGACCTGAAAGAAAAGGATGGATTAGTGACATTTTGTTGGTTGAATCTGTGTGGATACTATAAAAAGGAGAAATACAGTTTTCCTGACAGTTTTTCCGGTTTGCTTTTTGAGGGTCGGTGATAGGACGCACATATCATACTCTCTCTCTATTTTAAAAAATGAACTGACTGTGATACCAAAATGAACCAGCTAATGCTACCTCTGGAACATCTGACCGGGTTTTCAAATAAAGACTCCGTGGAAATTTACATCAAGAGCAGTGATTCTTCTACTGTAAGCTATTGACATGAACTCTAAAATTTAAAAATAATTAAGAACTTTCATTCAAGCTTATGAACTTCTATCTGACTTTTAGGTTTAAAATCAATTGAAAATATTTAAATTTATATGTTTTGCATTGATAAACATCATTTCCATTTTATTATTTTTTATTTGTATTAATACTTATCGTATAAATTATTTAAATGCATGAAATTTAAAGTTGTGTATAGACGTTGCATAGATTCGTTAGCGGTTAATTATGTTGCTGTTTCATAGTCGATTGGAATATATAAGTCATCATGTCACTGCAACATCTTATGATGAATGCTATTGGGTTTTTGTATTCCCTATGCAATTGACATTATCAATGACTTTGTATTTTGATCGGTTATGTTTATTTTGGAATGTTTTTAACTGTGGAATCTGTGCAGCCGATCTATACTCAACATTTTAAAACAAATTTTATAAAATTCATCTGTGCGAACATAATAAATGTTAAATTTAAGTTGGGCATGAATGGCTGTATAGATTTGTAAAGTTATATATAATTTAAGGGAGGGTAATCTTAGGTTATTCGTTTCGTAGTTGAATTAGCTAAATGGATTGGATATATTTGTGTATTTAGTAGATGTAGTATGAGATCCCTATGAGCAGGATTGCACATATATGCCACACACCTTCTGTTTGCCTATGGATGGGTTTGTAAGTCGGGAAAGGACTGCAGTTCATTCCTATGGAGTTTTTTTTATTGTTCTACTCACCAACAGATGTAGCATTCTTGTTGGTGGAGAGACAATGTCTTCTCTAACTCTACTTACTGTTCAGATGTACATTCCTGACAGTATAGTATTTTGTGTTATCGTATTTTCATGCTACATTGAATACATAAATGTATCAGATGGATTGGCACCAGTTTGACTGCGAACTTTTTGGCCTAAGGTGAAATAAGGGATAGAACATTTTTCTTTTCAAATACAATCTATATAGTCTATTCATACTTGACTCACTAAATAAATATTAAACTCATTATTGCAATTTAGTTAAATGTAAATTTAAAGATTAATATAAAAATCTAAAATGTTAAACTTATTCCTCAAATTAGAATGATTTTATATGTGTGTAAATAAATATTTTTATGTGTTAATTTATGGCAGTGGCTTTTATTTTTTTATATTTAAGATATAAAGTTATATTTTATAATCTCTGCTGTTCCACTGAGCTAGTGACTTGGGCTAACGATCTGAATATTTAAATAAAGTGGAATCTTAACAGCACGTATCTGCCTACTTTATAAATTTTTCTAGGCTCAAATGCCTAGATGGTGCCCCTGTAGTGCAGATTGCGGTTTGATTCGATCTCCACTGTTTTTCGATCATTACAATATATATATATTTAGTTACCACAAGACAGTTCTAGTGATTTTGTATAATTATATTTATTTTTTAATGTTAAATTGGTTTTAAGACTTAGATTTATAATTCTTGATTTTATTGAGTGTATTTGATATATCATGGTATGCTTTTAAATATTTTTTAAAGTATAGATGCTATTGAAAATTGTCCATTAATCTTGACAAAGTTCTTTCAAAATTTAGTTAGGTATAATAACATATGAGTTTAAATATTTAAGATAAAAAAGTCAATTTTGTTTTTTAAAGATTTTTATTCTTCTTAAAGATGTTTAAATAATGGTGATTTTAATAATCAAAATTTAGTTTAAAATTAACGCTCCTGCACTGCACTAACATTCTGTCAGATGTATTTGTTCTCACTAGATTTAAGCTTTCAACTTTCACTTTAATATTAAACCATCATTATTTATCAGAATATAATAAATTTGACCTCATTTGATAGATATTTTTGTTTAGAAATTAAATTTAAAAAATCACATTTGATTTTCAGAATTATTTTAAAAATTAGATTTTAATCAAAACAAAGTGCTGTCACATCATCAAATTTCAGATGAACCAAATTCAATTTGCATAATGAATGAAGTCTTCTTTGTTTGATGTTTGTTTTAAAAATCTGAATGAATTATTTTTAATATCTAGTAAATCTATCAATTTATACTTTAAAAGTTTAAAATGTTTTCATAATTTTTACAGTATTACTAAATGTTATAAGTCTGTTGAGTGACATCATTTCTAGACAGTTGAATTTCCTGTGACCATAATCTCTATGGTAACATTACACAGAAGAATATATTCTTTTATATTTAAAAATAAAACATTTTTGTAAAAAAAAATGTAATAATGTATATTTTTGATTTCTAATAACACAATTACAATACAAAAATAACCATAAACTTTCCAAAAAATCAAGTTTTTATACCATCTTATTTTTTCTCAATCTCAACAAAGTTCAAGATCATTTAACACAAAAACTCCTGACATCTTTTGAATTTTTTTGAAATTAAAATATAAAATATATATATATGAATTTTAAAGCTGTAAAAAATGGTTGCAAAATTATTCAATAGAGAGTGTAAAATGCAAATTTTCTATCTAGATTTCTCAGACATGAGTCTGTCGCTTATAAATCTGTTGGTTAATCTTTCTCCTAAAAAAAGAGTTTAAAAAGAATACAAGAAAGATTTAGATTTTAATTAGTTTAAAGTAGTTTTAAAAAGATTATGACTCTAAAGCTCTTCAAAAATCATTTAAACAGCATATTTCAAAATTAATGAAAGAATAGGTACTAATGTGTGCGTATATATATATACTTTAGTAAGTTAATTTTATTATATTTAAAAACTTTACCCAGTTTGCCATTTTTACTTTGTTTCCTATATATATTTGAAATTATATAGAAATTCTATAGATATTTTATCCACCATATTTGAATTTTGTATGTCATTTATCTACCTGATATATATTATTCCTGCTTGAAATACAGATGACACTTTGTCTTGGGCTTAAAGAAGTTGATTTTAATTTGTGTTTTAAGTTGTTAGAGTCTATTTATTTAGTAGTTTTACTTTTAATGTGGTGTAGAATTGAATGCATATTGTATATTAAGCTAATTTTGTCTTGCTTTGGCATTGTGAAAATTTAAAATTAATTCACTGTATTATTATTGACTATTCTTTTAAGTATATAAAAAAATAAATGTACAGATCTTAACTTAGCTAATATATCTAACAGAAACAGGTAAATAATAAAGTTACTTAGTAATAGTGTTCGGAGATGATACTGAATTATTACTGTAAGATTTTTGTGAGTTAATATTTAAATACTATTCAATGTCATTAATATTTAAATATGACCCAATGCCAAATGTAATGTATGCTAACTTAAAAGGGGTATTTCAATTGACATACATTTGTATACTATATTGAACTGCTAATAAAATTTACTTTGTTTTTTATTAGATCAGTTTTAGCATGTTTATTGTTACCTGCTTTGCCAATTGATATTTCTAAAAAATTCTCCATTCTCCTTCAACCTATAGAAATTTAAGTTTCTATTAGAAATAGTGTGTAGCCAAGTAGACATTTGGAATGAAGATCCTCATAAACTCTAATGTGATGTCTCTTAATAAGACGTTTTGAACTATAAGTGCAGTGGTGCTTTCTGGTGATGGGTATTGATGTACCTACTATCTATTACAATATATTTATCATTTTTTAATATTACAATAAAATTTGTTTGATTATTAATTAAAACATCAATCAGGCATGGGGAATGGAAGGAGAAGATATTTTAGGTTAAAGTATTAGAAAATAGAGTGTAATGGAAATTATTAAAAATCATCATGTGAAACATCTTACAGATGATCTCTTAGTTATGTCTGGACATTTTGTTTGAATTCATTGTGTTGATCCACTTACTGGCTTATACTGTTTAAAATAAAGTATTGTTATAGCAATCAATAAAGCAAGTCTTATATAGCACGGCATTGCTTTTATAAGCTTGTATTTACAAATATGTAATATGGAAAGCATGCCAATAGCTTAAACAAGCTCTTAATTGATAAATATGGTAAGCGAAAATATTTAAAATCTCTCTCTGGAATGTTCTGCTTGAATCATTAGCCTACGATTTAATTCTCATTTTTGCATTTCTTCACTTTAATTACGATTCAAAAATTAAATAGTTAAATTGTGCAATATCTTGATTAATTTATAAATATATGTGTTTAGGTGATATCATAAGAATAGATATTAATAACTGCATATTTACGAAAGCTTATTGATTTCAAGGGTGACATATGGCCTCACACTCATAGCATAGCACTTAAGCGAATATATTTATTCATTTACAGCAGCATAAGAAAAGCCTGTTATCTTTTGAATTACAATATCATGGTTAGGCTTAATGTGATTCCAAGTTACTTTTCAGTGCTGATGAGATTATTACCAATTAATGAATAAAGATTTGAAGCTGGAATTTGGGTCTTTTCTTAAAAAAGTTATGGCATGGTAAAGGGTTTTGATTAATGGTAGCAGTCTCAAAATAAATGAGAATACCCAGAGAGTTCAGGTCTTTTAAATAATATTCATTTTATATGTAGTTATAAAGTTATACTGATGGTAGATGTATATTCATGAATAAATGATGATGAGCAGGAAATATTACTTTTTCTTAACCATTGTTACCAGCAATAAGATCAGAAATTGATAAATAATTTTAATGTGCTCATTATCAATCTTTGAATTGGGCTTCACAGCTAAATCTTGTTGCAATATATATATATATATAAAATTTTGCAATCAAATATTAATAAAGACAGTAACCTAAATATATATAAAGTACAACTTTAAAAAACCTTTTCTTAGGAACACTTTCATAATCTTTGTCAACTAACACTTTCAAAGGCTAACCTTCCCACAATTCCATAATTTTTCGTTTGCTACCTGTCTGTTTATTAAGTCTCGCTTATATTTATACATTAACATGGCCTCCTTTATTTTCTTTTTATTGTTGTTTCTTTCAATTTGTAATCTTTCTACAGTATTATAATTCAAATTAAAAACATAGTCATAAAAAAACCAACGCAAAAACATTATCATTTCCATTATAAATTTTGTTTCGTTTTCTGCCCTTCTTAATAACAGCATCAGTTTTTTTGACCATAATAGATTATGTATATATGGTTTTAATTTGAATTATAATAATGTAAAAATATTATAAATTGAAAGAAATAACAATAAAAGGAAAATAAAGGATGCCATTTTAATATATAAATATAAGCAAGACTTAATAATCAGCCAGGCAGCAAATGTAAAAATCATGGAATTGTGGGAAGGTTAACCTTTGAAAGTGTTGGTTGACAAAGACTACGATAGTCGAAAGTGCTCCTAAGTGAATAAAAGTTTTTTTAAAGTTGTACTTTATCTATATTTAGGTTACTGTATTTGAAGAAGTATAGACATTGAATAAGAATATCATTATATATATATATTAAAGGGACTTGAACTCAGAATTTCAAGCTCTCTACAACTACCCAGTCCATCATGTACAACTGATACACATGATCACATAAATGTGAAAAAGATAAATGATCTCCAATATATGTATTTTGTGCTGAACCAGCACTCAGCTATTGGTCCAGATCACCATTTCCCACACATATATATAATAGTGCTCAATTTATATTAATATATATATATATGCACTGCGCACAGATAATGAGCTATTCAATGTACGTAAAATTATCAAAGTTACCGCCAAGCGCTTTCGGGACAGTTTATAGTCTCATAATCATGGCGACTTGTATTATATTAATGTAATTATAAGGGACTTATTAAGTTTAGTATAGACAATATACATATATTTAAATATATATATGCGTGTGTGTCAGAGATAGTTTGTCATTGTTATCTAATCCACTCTTCACAATAACAAATATGTCTGCATTGATAATGATTAAAATCCATTGGACCAATTAAAAACCCTAAATACCCATGACATACAAACAAATTTCTTTGCAGTATGAGCTTAAATCGACGTAGATGAATTTATCAAATGGTATATCATTTAATAATTTATAAATATAAATAGAAGGATTTGAACTCAGGATTTTACTACTCACCTTCCACTCCATCTTAACCAACAGATATACACGACCATACTCATGCATGTGTGTGGTCAAAGGTATCGGTTGGAGTGGAGGATGAATAGACTGAAAATCCTGAGTTCAAATCCCTCTACTACATATATATATATAACACTCAGTAAAAGCAAGTTACATACTGCCTTAGAATTACTTTATAAATAGTGTATATATTGTATATTATTTTAAATGCTAAATCAAATTAATTTCTTCAGACGATTTATCTTAGGAGCAATATATCTTCTGTCACGTTCTTTTCGGTTAATGATTGTTTTATTTTTAAAAGCCCTCAATCATTCTTCCATCTTTAAAATAAATGTTCACATGTTTTGTAAAGATGTCTGTTTCTTTTATGATGTCAATAGTATTATTCATGGAAAGCTCATTTACTTTTCATAGAATTTTTTTTTCCTGTAAGAACAAAATGGATGAAAAATCGGCTTAATGATAACTGAATTACCGACAAAGAAAATGCAACGAATAAAATATTTGCTAATCTACAAATGTTAACATCCAGATACTTTTTGAATTAGTCCATTGTTTACAATAATATGTATATATTTTTATCAGTTAATTGACTTATAACAGTCTTAAATCATGCATGCACATATAATGTGAATAACATTATTTGGGAAGTATGTTTTACTTTTTCTAAAAAAAATAGATTTAGTCAAGCGTTGGTGGTCGAGTGGTCAGCACGGCTGCCTTACAAGCAGTTGTCCCAAGTTCGCTTCCCGGCCAATGCTTTGACACAGAAAAAAAAAGATTTAGTTGTTGCAACAAATTATTTAAAGTATTAAAATTTCCTTCCACTTCTTATTTGCATTGCTGAATTATATATAATATATCTTATACTCCACAATTTACACTTCACAATGCCCTTTTAATATTTGATTTATTTTATCTCCTTTTGCCTACAATTTCAACTGTCCAGCAGTCATCATCAGAGCTCTTATAACTTCACATCTCCTTCTCTTCTAACCGAGAATGCATTGTGAAGTGTAAATTGTGGAGTGTAAGGTACATTATATTATTGTAACAAATTATTTGCATATTCTGCAATCAGACAATGATAATAATTATATCAATCTTTAATTATCAAAAGAGTGTAATGAATTTATATGGAATACTCCATTATACACCTCCATATTTCACAATTTTGCACCATATGCAGCATTTTACGGAATTCATGGCCAATGATTTCCCTAGTCCGTCACATAGGGAATGACTATGTTAACATGCAGATATTTTTTGAATAGTCTATTGTTTAAAAATAGCAAATAATATATAATTTTTACTAGTTAATTGAATCAAAACATTCTTATATCATCTACATATAATGTGAATGACATTATTTGCGAAGTGCGTTTTACTCTTTCTAAAAAAAAAAAAAAAAGATTTAGTTGTTGCGAAAAATTATTTGATTAATTCTGCAGTCAAATAATGGTAATCATTATATTAATCTTTAACTATCAGAAGAGAATAATGGATTCATATAAAATTATCCATCATCCACCTCCATACTTCAAAATTTTGGACCCTATGCAGTATCTTGTGGACTTCATAACCAATGATGTTCCTAGTTTGATCTGTTCTCAGCATTGGAAAATGACTTTATGAATAGGGATTTTCATTTTTCTTTCAATAACAAGCTTTCTATAGTATGGTTCTCACTGTGTCCAAAATATGCCATTATCTATCCATTATCACCAAGTCTTTGGTTTGTCCTACACTGTCATAGACAGTAGGAGAAATTAGAACATTTTTATAGCACCAAATCTCAAATGCAGTCTTTTTTTTCTGATTTTCTATGCAAATGTTTATGCTTTGGCAGTCTAAGTAAGACAAATGATTTTAATAAGTCAGTTTTTGAAATGTTTCCATATTTTAGACAGTAATGCGTTGATATCACAAATCCTTTGACTGTAGAATCATTATTGATTATGATAGAATCAAGGTATTCAAATTTATCTACCACTTCAAAAACAGGGACATTTGGTAAATATTTGCTTTCTTTTGATAGTGTTTCCATGATGTCTGTTAATTTCTCTTTATCAGCAATCAAGATCAAGGTATCATCCGTATGTCTCTGATTATTATGTGGCTCTCCCCTTCTACTGCCATATCACCACACCAGCTTTTAAGGATATTGTGTATGCTAATCTGACTGCAGCTATTAAAACTTTAATATCCATTCTCTTATGTTTCTTTAAAGCATAAATCGGTTGCTCATCAAATATTTGCTGAATGAATGCATTTAAATTCTCATTAATTATATTCAGTATTGTTTTATTATCATATTAGGGTTATTGTTTGCTACAATGAATAGGATTGCCTTAATGTTAGAATCAGATAAGGACTGACTAACCCCATTCTTTTAGCAATATTTTAGTTTTCTAAATCTTTTGACAAAGCTGGTGATTAATCTCATTTTCCATCTGGTCTATATATTTTATGATTTTAGCCATTAATCTTGGTTGTGTTTGTCACCAGATTTTTGTATTGATTTGTATGAATTCATGAGAAAGATATCTCTTATTGTATACTTTTGATGATTCATTGCTATATGCCTGTTATAATTCCTGACAAATCTTTATGTAGGGAAATTCTTATATTTCCAGCAAATAATTTTAATTTTATAATCCATTATTGTTTTAATCTTAATTTTTATATTTTCATTTGACCAAATTATTTTTGTTGATCTTCAGTCATATCAAGTACCTCAATGGACATTCAATGTTCATAATTTTGAGGTTTTATTTTGCTTGTACCAATCTTAATTGCCCTTTTTAAATGGTTTTTGTTTAATATTAAGCTGCTTTAAGCATTGAAAAGCATTTTGGAAGTCTGACAGTTTTGGACTTTCTTTGGTTATCAGAGCTATATTTTGTATGATTATATTTTTATAATGGACTATTTCCATCATCTAATATGAATATTGAATGTCTTTAAAAAATTTTAACTTTATTTAAATATTCCAAATTCATTCAACTGTTAATAATTGCACATGAAATAGGTTATTATATACATAACATTTCGAGAGATATTATTCTTCCCTCTTCTTATTTAAAAGTTCTTTTAATATTAAGGGTGTATGGCAGGGAAGTGGAATTGTGGGTAATATTTAATCTAAATGTTATTTTGTAGTTCTTTATAAAACAGGCAAAACTCACTATACGTATTGCTACTAGATGGGGATTTTATGCACAAGCATTCTGGAATCCATTGATCACTCTAGCTTGCTGTGTGTGTAATAGGTATAGTGAGTTTTTCCTGTTTTAACAACAGTTATACACAAGGATAAGAGGCGGTGGTCATGTGATGTTTATTGGCTTATAGTGGTGGCTATGGTTATTAAAGAACAAAAGACACCAAAATGTATGGGTACTGAATTGAGTTCCTACCCATATGACTATATAAGCTAATGGGATTGGATTGAAAACATTAAGGTGTTTTCAGTTTAAGGCTCATAGTTTTGTAGTTAAGTGGAGATAAAAGGTGGCTGCTGGAGGATTGCATTAGATCCTAAGATCTAGGTTCAGTGCTCTCAGATTCAAGGCTCCTCACTGATGAAGGCCACAAGCCAGAAACTAGTCTGGGGATATTGGATGAGTAGCCACTAGATGGGGATTTTATGCACAAGCCTTCTGGCATCCATTGATTACTCTAGCTTGCTGTGTGTGGCATACATATAGTGAGTTTTGAGAGGTGGTGGTCATGTGATGTTTATTAGTTCTTTATACTTGAGAAGTCTACTTATAGCATTAAAACCATTGCTAGTATTTAGATTTTTATTTTTTCTTGGCTAGTCTGTTTGTGTTTGTGTAATTTTGATTATTTATTGACTAGTTTAGCTTTATGCTTTTAATATTTCTGTATACATATATATATTTTCTCTTCAAGTTTTTTTAAAAACAACAGTCTATAGTTTTCAATTTTCAAAAATTTCATAAGCTTATGCTTTGTTTTCATATCCAAATTTAATCGTACCATTTTCATTCTAACACTTTTTATTCAAACGTCAAAATTTTCTATGACAATTTTAAAACATTGCTCGACTTGTTCAGCAATATAAATTTTTTTTACTGTCTTGTCTAAATGAATTGTTGGTGGTATAAATGGGAACTTTTTGTGATTGATTTGCTTAATTAAGATGAATTATGCCACTTTGATATGTCAATATTTGCAATGTTATTTATTCATTTCTTATTTCTAATTGATTCAACTCTATATGTGCATCCAGCATTATATGTGTCTTTTCCGCTGTTTACAAGTTTTCTTTTAATTTCCATTCAGTTAATGTTCTATGGAGCATTATACAATTCTTTTTTAAATTATTGCAATTTGTCTTCAACTAAAGCTAATCTATAATTCAAACAGTAGCGCCACTCAGTGGAAGCCAGAGTAATCAATGGATGCTAGAAGGTTTGTGCATAAAATCCCTATCTAGTGGTGCTACTGTATGGCGAGTTCTGCCTCTGCGTTAACAGCTTGTGTAAGCATAAATAATAGTCATCATGTGATCTATAATTCTAAATCGATAAACATTTTTATTTTGAATTTGTCTTAATAAAACATTTCACCACTTCCCCACCCCCCAAATCTGCTATATCTGCTTTCTGAACTAAACCCAAATTTACCACAATACCTTCATATCATTAAAATCTTCCATTACAATTTTAAATAACATCTGGTTTAATCAAAAGCTTATGGCAAAAATCTAAATTATTCATATTTGATGTCATAAGTTAAATAACTATTACTCTATCTGATAGACCATTAATCACTACAATATAATTTCCCTCTCTTTTAGATATAATAATTCCACTATAATTGTGCTTCCAATATTTGCATCTTAAAATAAGTCACGAATTCTCTTTTCAAATCAGTTGGGTTTTTTTTTATGTTTAAAATCTGTCAATGTTCTTTTAATTTACACACTTTTTTCACTTGGAAATACAATCGTAGATATCTAGATAAAAGTTCATTGGAGTCCATAATCACAGAATTTTTGCCATTCTGTGTTTTTGGTCAGTGATTGCAATCTTAATTGAAGACATTACAATTTTCTAGAAAATGAAGATCATCATTTACTTGTGGTTATCATTATAAAGAAAAAAAATCATCACACTTATTCGCTGATATCTTATTTACAAATTATCAGACAATACAGAAGAAAGACTCCAGGGTTTGTTGCTCTCATAAGTTAATTTGTCGTACTGGATGATACATGTTAGTGAGTGGTTATTTACTTATAAAATCCACAAAATTATATACATAATTTAAATCTTGTGGAAGGGAATGACTCCTATACATGTGTTATTGGAATGATATATTGAATTTACATGCGTTCACCCAAAAATAGGTGTTTTAAAAACATAAGTAAATTACTTATACTTAGTGCTTATTCTTATGTAAACCAAATTCTACTGATCAGGCTTAAATCAAGACTTGATCTTATTATGAACCTAATATTCCAATTGACAAATTATTTATACAAATTTAGTTTATATATCACAGGAAAGATAAAGTTTCTCATTTTAAACTACCCATGACTTTGAATTATATTAGACTAAACATATGTAAATAAATGATAGGTATTTGTATATATAAAAATAAACTCTAAGCATAAGTGATATTGATGGGTGAGTGCATGTAAATTTAATATATCAATCCGATAGCACATATGTAGAAGTTATTTCCTTCCACAAGATTTACATATGTATAAATCACTAAATCATTTATATACATAATTTAAATATATGATCTCTTCAGCATCCCAAACTTTCATCATCATTCTTTTCTTTCCATTATAGTATGTCTCAATTACTTTGGACATTTATACTATTAGTTATTATGTAAACATTAAAAGTATAAAGCTAAACTAGTCAATAAGTAATCAAAATGACCCCAAATCCACAACTCAACCAGACTAGTCAAGAAAATAAACTCTAAAACACTACCAATGGTTTCACTGCTACATGCAGACTTCTCAAATGTAAAGAACTACAAAATAATATATTTAAACTAAGCATTACCTACAATTCCAATTACATCCAATACATTCCTAATATTTAAAGAACTTTTAAACAAGTTAATAGCTTCAAAATCATAAATTTTTAATAATAGATTCTTTAATTCTTTGAAAGAAATGAAATAAAAGGAAAATTTTAATATTAAGGATGTATGGGATGAAAATGGAACTATGGGTAATTTTTAGTATAAGGACTAAAAGATAACAAACTTATACTAAATATTACCCACATTTCCACTTACACCCCACACATAACAAACTTATACTAAATATTATCCACATTTCCACTTACACCCCACACATCCTTAATATTTAAAGAACTTTCCTTTTATTTCATTTCTTTCAAAGAACTAAAGAATCTTTATTATTAAAAAATTATGATTTTGAAGCAATTAACTTGTTTAAAAGCTCTTTTAATATCAAGGATGTATGGGATGTAATTGGAATTGTGGGTAATGTTTAGTTTAAATATATTATTTTGTAGTTCTTTACACTTGAGAAGTCTGCTTGTAGCAGTGAAACCATTGGTAGTGTTTTAGAGTTTATTTTTTTGGCTAATCTGATTGGGTTGTGAATTTGGGGTAATTCTGATTATTAGTTATTATATAAAAAACAATATTGTCCAATTTCAAGTCATTTCTGTTTAACACTTAATATTTTCCTCTTTATTTAATCTTTATAATCCTTGTAACTGTAATAATAAATAAATAATCATACCTTCTAAATATCTGTGATTGTAAAGCAGAACTAACTACCCACCCACCACCGAGTTATGTAACATCAAATTATCATCACATGGTCACCATTTCTTATGCTAGCTCATAATTGTTATTAAAACAGGCAAAACTCTCCATATAGTAGTACCATTCAGTGCAAGCCAGAATAATCAATAGATACCAGAAGGCTTGTGCATAAAATCCTTATCTCATCCAATATCCCCAGACTATTTTCTAGCTTGTGGCTTTCGCCAGTGAGGAGCCTTGGATCTGAGAGCACTGCATCTAGATCTTATCTAGGTGCAGTGCTCTCAGATCCAAGGCTTCTCACTGATGAAAGCCACAAGCTAGAAACTACTCTGGGGATATTGGATGAGTAGGCACTAGATAGGGATTTTATGCACAAGCCTTCTGGCATTCATTGATTACTCTGGTTTGCAGTGAGTGACACTACTGTATGGAGAGTTTTGCCTGTTTTAATAATGTCAAATTATACAGCGAATTTTGTCTATTGTTTTATTTATGTATCTCTTGATTATAACATATAACTTTTATAGGCTTTAAAACATTCAAGTAATAAAATATTTTTTACTACTGTCCATATATTTAAAAAATAATCTTAAATTTATTTAACTCGCTCAAAATAGGAGATAATTAAATAATAGATGTTTTTAGTAACATTGATTTTTTATTTTTATTTTCACTGAATAGATGAATAACATATATATATATATAAACTCCCATTACAATTTTACCACTGAAATATAGTAAAATAGTGAACAGTTATATAGATTGTTTTCTAGAGATACTAATTTTTTACAGATGGAAATTTTCCTGTACTTTAACAGCAATCATTTGAGCGATAGCGAGAGAAGATGTAGCTGCTGGTGAAGGAGCATTTCGAACATGGAGTAGCCGTTTTCCCAACTCTCCCTCCCCACTGTCAAAAACAAAATCATCCACTAATTTGCCATCGGTATCCAAAGCTTGAGCTCGTACACCTGAAGGTCCTCTGGAAAAAAAAATAATTGCGATTAATAATTTAAAATGATTCTTTTATTTGTATTTTAAAAGGATTTGATGATTAAAATTTTAAACTAAGTTTAATAGACACATTACTGAACAACATTTATTCATAATCTGGTAAAATAATTATGCAATTAAAAAACAAAGCATATACTTAATTTAAAAAACAATGAGCTGTGCTAATTGCTCTAACAAACTTTATTGATAAATGCCAGAAAGAGAAAGCACTTTAAAATCTCTATCTAGAAACCACACCCTAAACTCAGACCAATGGTTTCATGCTTTGGCATTCCTCAGTGAGGCAGTAGGATAGTTTCAGACACTAGATCTAAAAACACCAACCCAAAGCCAGCATTTATCTAAAAGTTATTTATTGAGTGGAAAAATCTGAAATTTTCAGATGCCTATATGTCTTCAAACCCAGCTATCCAACTCAAATAGCTATATGGGACTTTGTTAAGAAATAATAAATAAAATAGTATAAAAATGTAAGTTATCACTCAATTTTAAGAGAATTAACCTTAACGCTAAAGAGGATTAAAGTTTAGTTGTTGTTGTTGTTTTTTTTTTTTTTCAAAATAATGATGTTACAAAAACGTAATTACAAAATATTTAATTATTTAAGTCATTAAGTTTATCAAAACATTAAATATCAACCCAATTATTTTCTTCATTTTTCTATCTCTTGCTTTAGTATTTCACATAAAAATTCTATTTTTACTTTCTTCTTACCTTCAACAGATATATTCAAATTATTTTTGACACATTCTATTATCTCAAATTATACACCCAATTCAAATTCTCGTAAAATTTCTTCAATGAATACTTATTCTATTTTTTACATTCCTTTCAACTCTCTTCTTTCTATCCTTTTTTCTTATTTTCCCATAAAATTATATTCTTTACAACTTCACTAAGATGTACGATAATTCCTAAGCTTTACTACTAATACTTGTTTAATCATTACGATTCTTATTTTTTCAACATGTTTGTTTATAATCAACTAACCAACTTCTCAATACTTAAAAAATCTATTTTTTCTTAAATTGTCACCATTAAACTTTTTTAATCTTTACACTTATTATTTTAGACTCAGAAATATATAATTTCATCTCAAATGTTCTAGAAGGTTTATCAGTCTTATTTAATGATAAATAAGATCATTATATCTGCTTACACAAAGGCTAAACTCTCCACACAGTAGCGCCACTCAGTGCAAGCCAGAGTAATCAATGGATGCAAGAAGATTTGTGCATAAAATTGACCCCTAGTGCCTACTCATCCAATATCCCCAGACTAGTTTCTAGCTTGTAGATTTTATGCACACACTTTCTTGCATCCATTGATTATTTTGGCTTGCACTGAGTGGCGCTACTGTATTCTGTGTAAACAGCTTATACACATATAAAGAATAGTAGTCATTATACCTGCTTATATTATCAGTAAAAGTGAAGCAGTAATACCTGCAGTTCCCCTCCTTCTAAAATTAATCCTTTTTTTTTTCAAACTGTAATTATTTAGTATGGAAAACCAAACCTGTGCTTTTAAATTACTTTTTATATCTATTTCTTTTAGAAAAAAAGTATTTAAATTAAGAAATATCTTGACTTATCAACTTTTCATTAGCTATTTTGATAAAGACGGCTATCCTTGCCATCTGATTGGCTGTCAGTTATGTATTGAAACGAGCGCTAGAGATTTGCAGTATCTCGATTTATTTTCAGTTTTCAACTATCAGCGCTTCGCAAATTAAAATATTATTTACATACTGATATTTACCAAATGTCATTATTCCAAGAGCTTATTTTATTTCTTTAATCTTTTTAAATTCAAAATATTATTCAGGTAAACGTTTATTTATTGTTATAAAGATCTACTTGATACCCTCTATTATACCATTTGATATAGGTGAGATAATTTATTTATAAAGAAATATATATATATTTCATTGCATACTCTAGGTGATTTTTGATTAATTAAAAGATAATAAGTTTATGGGATACCTTTATTAATTACAGGTAAAATATAACATCAGTCATGCATATAATTAAACAAAATAAGGGGTTTAGCTAAGCTGATTTTAATTAAATCTATCAGCAATAAACAGATTTATTTAACCGTTTGGTTTAATAACTGGTGCAAAGGGGCAGTAAGGCAAATTTTGTAAAATTTTTGAGAAAAAAAGAGCAATCAGACTTTTCAGTTGTTATTTTTAAACGCATCAATCCAAAACCTATTTTAAATATAACCATGTTTTTAAGTTAAAAATTGTAATTCCCAAACAGAAAAAAAAAAAAGATATTTATATTATAGAGGATCTAACAAACAAGATGGGTAGATTCTGAGATATGAACATAATATGAGAATTTACTATTTTAGTAACTTGTAATAAATATATGTGAAGACCAGAAGAGTTGACTGTTGCTCTTAAATGTTATTACTAAGGGATATAATGAATAAAAAATCAAATGACTCTCTTTATGACCATTTTTTAATCACCAAACACTGACATGTCAAAGATCTACTCATATATATATATATTACTTAGGATAAACTTTGTTAAATTATATGTAAGAAATTTATGCATATATATCATCATCAGCAATTATCAATCCACTGCAGGACAAAGGTCTCTCCAAGTTCAATCCATCTTCTCTGATCTCTAGCCTCTCTTCTCCACCTCACCCCTGCACACTTTCTTATTTCATCCATTCATCTGACATGTGGTCACTTTCTGGGTCTTTTACAATCTCTTGGCATCCAGTTTAAGATTTCAATGGTTCACTTATTATCATCTCTTCTAGCAATATGTCCAGCCCAACTCCACTTCAGTCTTTTAATTCTTTCAACAATGTCAGTAACACCTGTTTGTTCTCTTATCCATATATTATGTTTTCAATCTGTTCTTCTTACTTCTAACATGCATCTCTCCATATTTTTCTGAAGTCCTTGTATTGTTTTTCTATTTGGTGTTCAAGTCTCAGATCCATAATAAAGAACTGCTAAAATACATTTATTAAAAACCTTTCTTTTCAATTACATATGCTTATTTCCTTTTAGTATTAAGTTATTTCTACCAAAAACACTCCAACCAAGTTTAATTCTATGATTAATTTCATTATTATGTTTCCATCTATAGTAATAATCTAAATGATCCCCATAGCATAATTCAAGTCCATTCTAATTACATTATGCTTAGCATAGAAAATATATTTAAGTATTACATTATATACTTTGTAAAGCAGAAGATATACATACAAATTTCTTACACATATGCATGCACATTTATTGGATCATTAAATATATATAAATATTTTTGATTTGGTCATATAAAGATAATAAAGGGAATCAAAAACAAGATAAAATACAACTAGCTCCAAATTAATAAATGTGGTAATGGCTTTAACTTATTATAATCTCATTATATCATATTATAGCAGTGGTCTTCAACCTTTTCATACCTGCGGACCAGTAAAATAAGGATAAGGTTTCGCGGACCGGCAGAAGTCTATAGATAAATTTTCTTAAAGATGTAAACTGCTTGCCTTAGATGAGCATAATTGTTATAACTGATCAAAACAACATTGTTAAATATACAATATGAAGTTTTATATATATGGAGTTTGTATAATAAAAAACTTTTTTAATTTTAAATTTTTTTAGAAAAGTAATAAAAAATGTAATTCTACCCCCTCCTCCCATAAACATCTGTGATAATTAGAAAAATATTAATTTATGTATGATAGATTAGATTTTGTTTTCGTTCCGTTTCTTTTTTTTTAATTGGGTAAAAATGAGATGAATAAATAAATAAAAATTGTTTATATTAATTAAAAATTTTAACTCTTATTTTGTTATTACAAACTTTCCTGCTAGTCTAGTGCGTGGACCGACAGAAATGTTCTGCGGCCCGGTGCTGGTCCATGGAGCAAGGGTTGAAGACCACTGTATTATAGTATCTATTGAGTCTACCCAATTTCCTGATAGCTTCAAATATATTTCGTAAAATAATAAACAAATAAGAATTCCTTGTATGATAACATTGTGCCTAACTTACATTAAAGGCATACAGTTATAAAGTTATTGTGATGCGTATTTTAAATAATATGCATATTTTTCATAAGGAATTACTTTCCATTATTTACAGGCTACTGGGAGAAAAATGTAGTATGAAATTTTTGCGCTGATGGAATTTACTTGCTCTGATAAAAAAACAACAACATATTTTCAAAGAAGAATATATCTAAACATCACATGATCACTATCTCATACTAGCACATAATTGTGCACAAGCCTTCTGGCATCCATTGATTGCTCTTGTTAGCACAAGATGGCACTACTATATGGAGAGTTTTGCTTTGTTTTGAAGAATTTATCTGTGACTATCAATCAACTCATTGTGGTCTACCAAGGGCTTTTTTTAAATAAAATAAGATGCTAAAACTCACTTCTTGTCAAGCTTTTTTCCAATGCTATGAAGCAAATAAAATTAAACAAAATTTATCATAATTTTTTTATACCAATAAGCATCACATGACCACCTCCTCTTATGCTTGTGTATAACTGTTGTTAAAACGGGCAAAACTCACTATATAGGTATATTGCCACACTCAGCAAGCTAGGGTAATCAATGAATGCCAGAAGGCTTGTGCATAAAATCCTTATCTAGTGCCTACTCATCCAATATCCCCAGACTAGTTCAGACCCATGTGACTATATAAGCTAATGGGCTTGGATTGAAAACATTAAGGTGTTTTCAGTTTAAGACTCATAGTTTTGTAGTTAAATGGAGATAAAAGGTGGTTGCTGGAGGGTTGCATTAGATCCTAAGATCTAGATGCAGTGCTCTCAGATCCAAGGCACCTCACTGACGAAGGCCATAAGCCAGAAACTAGTCTGGGGATATTGGATGAGTAAGCACTAGATAGGGATTTTATGCACAAGCCTTCTGGCATCCATTAATTACTCTAGCTTGCTGTGTGTGGTAATATATATATAGTGAGTTTTGCCTGTTTTAACAATAATTTTTTTTATTTTAGACATGTCAAATTTAGTTCCAGGTATTCCTATTTATATATACAGGTATGAACATACTTCAAAACATATTTTCTACATCTCAGTAGCTGCAAAATTCAATATGTAAAAAAAAAAAAGAAATTGTGTGAACATATGGATGACCTATTTTCTGAATTAAAGAAAAATCAAAGCAAAGAAGCAGCGGATCACGGTATAAACAAGAAAATCTTCAGCTTCTACAAGTTTTAAAAAAGTGAATTAGATTTGATAAAAGAGTTTGTTAAATGTATTGTGTAATTCGCTTAAGGAAAAAAAAACTTTTGTCTTTCTTCAAATTTAACATACATTTTGTTTTTATATATATACACACGTATATATATCAAGACTTTCACCAATATATTTTTTTTACGACAGGCAAATGAAATAATTAAATGCTATAAATATCACATTAGTTATCAAAACAGATCTGACCAATAAACGATATCATCTACTATAGCCCATAGATGCGGCTTTTTAATATGACATATTATAAATTTCTATCTGTGTAATAAAAGCACACAATTGAGACTCTTTGTCACATCTTCTATCCACCAGAACAGCATGCTTTCCTATTTGCAAAGGAGGGCTCAATTTAAGTATGTTCCAAATCTTTTGTAACCTATATTAGGGTCAAGCATATACGGCAACACTAATCCAGTACTTGGTGCCATTTCACTTCCAATTTCAGTTAATTATCTCTAATGCTCTTTTTTCACAGATCACGCCATTGAGCAAATCTCTCATTAGTATACCATTTAAAGATTGAAATAAGATGACATCCATTGAGACATCTCAGTTACGGACAACCTATATCATCTTCTATTCTAGCCCATAGATATGGCTCTTTAACAAGACCTATTATAAATTTCTATATGTAATAAAAACACGCAACTGGGACTCTTTGTCAGATCTTCTATCCAGCAGAACAGCATACTTTCCTATATCCAAAAGAGGGCTCAATTTCATATGTTCCAAATCTTTTGTAACCTATATTAGGGCCAAAACATATACAGCAACACTAATCCAGTACTTAGTGCCATTTCACTTCCAATTTCAGTTTATTATCACTAATGCTCCTTTTTCACAGATCATGCCATTGAGCAAATCTCTGATTGGTATATCATTTAAATATTGAAATAAGATGACATCCATCGAGACATCTCAGTTATGGACAACCTTGCCAATAGCCAAGACTTTAACCAAGTTCCAGAATGTTTGGACTCCTCAATCATAGTTCAAATTTCTTTTTAATTTATTACAAGGTACACTTTCAACCTAAAGGTTTCTTAATGATGACTGATTCAAGCAAAATCTTGAATCCATATGTGTTTTGCATAACAATTATCCAGAAAAGTGCTACCCCTTTTTTCAAACCTTCCCATACATCTCAGCCCTACGTACCAGGTTTCATAAGCATGCCATCAATCTCAAAGAATTACTTAAAAGATATAGAACATACTTTCAGCCCTATAATGCATCTGCAATTACTCACACACTAAGAACCATGCAGTTCCATGATATCTGATAATAAAAAATACAATGCAGTCAAATAAAATAACTAGGAATGACTCAACTCATACCTATATTTGCTCAAATTGTTACCCAAGGACATTATGACCAAAACTTAGCAATCAACAATTTACCTCAGTTGCACTCTTTCATAGCTTAAACCTTTTTAATTCAACTAAAACCCCCCATCATATTTCACTTCTGAAAATAAATATCTGAACTCTTCTTCAGTTTATCCATCACAATTCAAATTTGGATTATACATTACTGAAGTTAAAACAACTTTTTTTTTCATGGGTCATAGCATTGGCTGGGAAGCGCTGTGCTGACCTCTCGACCACCAATGCTTGACAAGTTACAACTTATTGTATTATTATTGTATTATTACTGCTGTAGTTTCATTAATCTTTTGCTATAAATTTATTCTATTGTAAATGTTAACATATTTGTATAGTTTGTATTAATAAAGTTTTCTATATATTTTAGCCTTTTGGTATTTTTCAAAATTCATCTTTTAACTCATTTTTATTTTTTATCTCCCCCCCCCCCCTATCTTCCACCTTCTTGTTCAGCATATTTTTGTAATTCTTTTGTCACTAAATAGATGCCACTAAATACATGCTCAAATCCAATTCCTTTTTCTTTTCACACCTTTTTCAAAAATACTCTTTTTATTCATTTGCATTTTTTAACATCACTAGTACATTAGTAATCTTATCACCAATCCATATCTTGTTTATTCTTCTCCAAATCCACATATCTAAAGTCTTTAAATATTTCTCTTTAAAATATCTAATTATCCAACAGTATTTAACAAACTTCTTTTTTTAAATATACTTTTAATAGGCAACAAATATATTAAAAATATATTTAACCAATTCAGCTCTTGCTTTAATTTTTCTTTTTTTATAATTTCTTTTACCATCAGTTTAATGAACTTCTCAGAAATTTAAAAGCAGTAAACTCTCCATACAGTAGTGACCCCTAGTGCAAAGCTTGATAATCAATGAATGTAAGGTTTGTGCATAAAATCCATATCTAGTTCTTACTCATCCAATATTTCTAGATTAATTTCTAGCTTGTGACACATTACATGGAGAGTTTGTTATTGTTTTAGCAGCTAGTGTAAGTATAGGAAATGTGATCATGTGATGTTTTAGTAGATTTAAAAGCATTTAGTTGAATCAATAACTTTCTTCCATTGATTAATCCTAGTAATTTCTTCTCACTTTTTTATTATGTTATATTGTATTTACTTCCACCCCAACTTTTTAAACCTCTATTAGTTTTGCAGAATTAACTTCATATTCATTTAGGGTTCTATCAGTCCATTTTAAATGGGACAGGTATTAGAAGGTTTGTCATGATGTTCCAAGAAGAAACAGAAGGACGGCGAATTTGTCCCATTTTTAGAGGTTTTTTAATTGCTATCATATTTATTGGATTATTGTGCTATCCTTAGCATATAAGAGTTTGCAATTGCACTTATGATATATGATTTTGCTATGTGATGTATCAAAATGATTTATTTTTAAGTGTCATAGCATCGGCCAGGACGCAAACCCGCAACCCGGGCAACTGCCTGCTAGTGCAAGGCAGTCGCGCTGACCTCTCGACCACCAATGCTAGACAAAATGATTTATTTTTTATTTTGAGATTTGCCATTTTTATGAATGAATATACATGCATGATTTGCAAAGAAATGTAAATTTCTCACTTAGAGTGGGTTAAAAAATATTTGACTATAAAACTCCTACTTCGTGTAATACCCACGTCAATCAATGGGAACTATTTTTAAAATTTATATATTTTAAGTTTCTAACCCTTTTTAACATTATTCAACTAGTTTGTCTTAATTTTTCTACACAATGAAATCGTAATAAACAGCAATAAAAATATCCACATCTTGCATTTGTGATATCTTGTTTTTTGTTACATAATTCTGGGATCCCTATATACATCATACAAATAATGTCATATAATCAGCAAATATTTATATAATTATCTCTCAAACTTTATGCTATTTCCATTCTTATCACAATAGCTATCATTTACAAATAACTCGTATAAATATATTAAATAATAAAAAAAGGAGTTAGATAATATACCCACCTTATGGTTCTTCTTATATATATATATATGTTAAAATGAAGTTTTCATGGATTATAGATGTAAGTTCATCCATGTACAATAGCATAAGTATAAATAAATCCCAACATTGTGGGTGGATCACACTGAGCATCAACTAAGCATTGACGGCTGGTATGATCAACCAAAACATTATTATATATATACTATAATTAATTATACATGGATGAACCTGGATATTTTATTTATACATATACCTTCCATAAAAAAGGCTGCTTAATCTTAAAAATATATTTTGAATTATGCATCTTTTCTTCTAATCTATTTCTGACCCAATATATATAGCAAAGAAATTTAATTCTGTCAAATGCCTTTTCAAGATCAGATAAAACCATGCTGATGATCAGATAATACTTTACTTTTGCTCAAAAATGACATTTCCCTCCTTAACAATCATTTCCAACATTTAAAAAATTGATAAAAGGGCATTAACTTTCAAATAAGCCGGAAATAATCCAGTATGTAAGGATAAATTTAATAAATAAACATGAGTAGGAGTAAAAACTATATTATCTTTTAGAATCTTTCAAATATTTTTTATTAAACAAGAACAGAAACAACAATAATAACAATTCAATTGTATTCAAATGCAAAGCAACAACTAATATGCATATTAAGCCAATAAACATCACATGACCGCCACTTCTTATGCTTGCTTATAACTGTTATAAAATAGGCAAAACTCACTATATGTATTGCCACATACAGCAAGCTAGAGTAATCAATGGATTCCAGAAGCCTTGTGCATAAAATTCCTATCTAGTGCCTACTCATCCAACATCCCCAGACTAGTTTCTGGTTTGTAGCCTTCGTCAGTGAGGGGCCTTGGATCTGAGAGCACTGCACTTAGATCTTAGGATCTAATGTAACCCTCTAGCAGCCAACTTTTATCTCCACTTGACTACAAAACTATGAGTCTTAAATTGAAAACACCTTAATGTTTCCAATCCAAGCTCATTAGCTTATATAGTCATATGGGTCTGAACTCAGTTCAGTACCCATACATTTTGGTGTCTTTGGTTCTTTAATAACCATAGCCACCACTATTCTATTAGGCAGGATTGGTTTTAAGCCAATAAACATCACATGACCACTTCTTATGCTTTATGTAACTATTTTAAAACAGGTAAAACTCATTATACGTATTGGCACTAGATAGGGATTTTATGCACAAGCCTTCTGGCATCCATTGATTACTCTAGCTTGCTGTGTGTGGCAATACATATAGTGAGTTTTTCCTGTTTTTAATATGCATATTAAAATGAAAAAAAATATATTTATGATTATGTGATATAATAATAAAGAGTAATAGAAAAAGAAGCAATAAATAAATAGCAGTTACAGAAAAAAATAGTGGAAAGAAAGTTAATAAAAAATGTACATTTAAAAGATTAGAAAGTATATTTTAGATTTAGAACTTTAAAGAATGGAATAAAATCAATATGGAGAATATTGTTAATAAAATTCTTGTTATAAGAATTGATCATATAAAATATGAGGAAAAACCTAAAGGACATATATGACCAATTGAAAATTAGATATAAAAATATTTGGAGACGTAGATAGATTTATTTGAGAGAGAAGATCTTATATAAAGATTTAACGTCTCTTATTTTCTTCCTGTATCAAAAATCTATTAAAATGGTTATTAAAATCATTATCTTCTTTTTCCACAGCTTGATTAATCCCACTTCAAGTGGGGACGCTGGTTCAGATCATTAGTCTCCAGGTTTCTCAGTCTGAAGTCATTACTTCTTTGAGTGACATTTCCTGCAGGCCCCTCTTCATTCGGTCAATCCATCTGGTCTTGGGTCTGCCCCTGGGCCTTTTCCCCAGTGGTTCCATCTCCATAATCATTATATTTAGACTATTTAGCAAATACAGATTAAACGTGAACAATATCTTTCTTAAAGATGGGAGGATCAAAGGGAAAAGTTTACATTTAGAGGATTGGTTAAATATTTTCAGTAAGTCAAAGGATAACTCCCATTATTTTTTTTTAAAAAATGCTATTCATTATAGTATTAATATGCAGGTGGAAATAATATAAAAAAATAACTAGATCGTTCTCATTAATTTTAGAAATGATTTTCTAATTATAAAGAGAAAAGGAGCACTATAAGATAAATGAACACAATGTTTTCCTGAAGGTTTGTGATGACGGTGTTTTAATTGCATTTATATGTTGGACTATTTCATCATCTAATATGAATATTGAATGCCTTTAAAAAAAATTAACTTTATTTAAATATTCCAAATATATTAAACTGTTAGTAATAGCACACCGGTTAGTATATGCACAACGTTTCGAGAGGTATTCTCCCCTCCTCTTCAGGTAATGGTGGCCTAACAAATGACAGTACTAGCATGAGAATCAAACCTGGAAGCTTCTCACATGACAATGGCAAACAATCCCATAAGTCAACCTAGGGTGACTCTACATAATGTATGAAAAGTACTAATCAACTTTGCTTTTGGAAAAAGGTAAAGAAATCAGGAGGAACCTCATAGATAAGTATAAGAAATTTCTACTAACTGTTGCTTTTGGCAGGATGACTCAGTTGGTTAGAGTATTGTCTTAAAATTCAATACTCACATAATCTAAAAGTTTCAGGTTTTATTCCCATGCTAGAACTGTCACTGGTCAGACCAGCAAAACCTGAAGAAGAGGGGAGAATAATACCTCTTGAAATGTCCATATACTATCCTGTATGCTGCTACTAACAGCTGAATGTATTTGGAATATTTAAATAAAGTTAAATTTTTCTAAAGACATTCGATACTCATATTAGATGATGGAAATAGTCCAATATATAAATACAAATGAACATTTAAGTTTATTCATCATAATTTTGTTACTGGTCCACCATATAAAAAAAGTATTCATGTTATTTTGGAATAGGGAGCAATCAGAAAAGAAATCAATGGGTCTAGAGATTTTACAATCATCATCATAGCAGAAGAGATGTGAATATATTATGTTATCCTTAACCAAGAAAACAAGAGTAAAGTGAAGATTAACAAAAGCTATTCTAGAATAAATAATAAGTTCGACCCATTTAATAAGATATTTTGAGAATCTAAATTAATTCGGCAAAAATGTATATTATAATTGAAAAAAAAAAACAAAAACAAATTCACTTATAATTTTACTTCTTCAATGCTTATTTTATAAAAATTAATTCCACCTGACAGTTTCGATCCCCCAGCAATCTTCCTCAGAGCTAAAAAACATATGTAAATATATAATCATATAAACATAAACAAATTATATCTATGATCACTATTTGTTATGCTAGCACATAACTGCTATTAAAACAGGCAAAACTCTCCATACAGTAGTGCCACTCAGTGCCAACCAGAGTAATCAATGGATGCTAGATCTAGGTGCAGTGATCTCTGATTCAAAGCTCCTCAGTGATGGCCACAAGCCAGAAACTAGTCTGGGGATATTGGATGAGTAGGCACTAGATGGGGATTTTATGCACAAGCCTTCTGGCATCCATTGATTACTCTGGTTGGCACTGAGTGGCACTACTGTATGGAGAGTTTTTCCTGTTTTAATAAAAGTTATGTGCTAGCATAAGAAATAGTGATCATGTGATGTTTAGTGGTTTAACACCAATCCTGCCTAATAGGGTAGTAGTGGCTATGGTTGTTAAAGAGCCAAAGACACCAAAATGTATGGGTACTGAATTGGGTTCAGACCCATATGACTATATAAGCTATTGAGCTTAGATTGAAAATATTTTTGTGTTTTCAATTTTATTCTCATAGTTTTGTAGTTAAGTAGAGATAAAAGGTGGTTGCTGAAGGGTTGCATTAGATCCTAAGATCTAGGTGCAATGCCCTCTGATCCAAAGCTCCTCACAGATGAAGCCACAAGCCAGAAATTAGTCTGGGGATATTGGATGAGTAGGCACTAGATGGGGATTCTATGCACAAGCCTTCTGGCATTTATTGATTACTCTGGTTGGCACAGGGTGGCGCTATTGTATGGAGAGTTTTGCCTGCTTCAAATTATATCTACTTGTAAACAATTCATTTTTACGTATATCTTATTACCTATATATGCATATATACCATATATATACAATCTTCAATTATACTACACTACATATATTTTAATTTTAATAAAATAAGCAATAAAAAAGTCGGATTTGTTTGATTTTTTATAATTTTATTAATGCTTAAAGAAAGAAGTTAAAATATACATTATGATTAATTTTGTCACAGAGTTTAGACATGATAAAATAAATCATATCAATTCTCTGATCTTCCATGACATGAACAACATGATCAGAGATGATAAGAGAGATTGGTTTTGATTGAGTTATTAGATAAGAAACTATACTGAGTAGATGCTAAATGTTTATTAATATAACTAAAAAGTTTATCATAAATACGTCATTTAAACATTTTGACAATGATGTGTTAAAACAGAAGTAGATCTATAATTCCAAGCTAAATTTGAAGAATTATTTTTAGGAATGGGGGGGGGGGGGTCCTGTCATTTTCAAAGTTGTGGAAAAGTTCCACAATAAAAATATAATCAATAATAATAAATTCAATAAAATAGTCACATTAATAAATTACAAACAGCACCCAAAAGTTCCAACCAACATAATATTGTGTAAGAAACTTACAACAGTTAAGAATTTAAAATACAAACAAGCAACTCAGTAAAAAATAATAATAATATCAATAGCAAAATACAAAATTAAAGTATATAGATTAAAATAAATTAAACATATAAAAATAAAATAAAGTATAAACATCACATGATCACTATTCCTTACGCTTGTTCTTAACTGTTACTAAAACAGGCAAAACTCTCTATACATATTGCCACTCAGTGCAAGCCAGAGTAATCAATGGATGCCAGAAGGCTTGTGCATAAAATCCCCATCTAGTGCCTATTCATCCAATATCCCAAGACTAGTTTCTGGCTAGAGGGTTGCATTGGATCCTACAATCTAGGTGCAGTGCTCTCAGATCCAAGACTCCTTATTGACGAAGGCCACAAGACAGAAACTAGTCTGGGGTTATTGGATGAGTAGGCACTAGATGGGGATTTTATGCACAAACCTTCTGGCATCCATTGATTACTCTGGCTTGCACTAAATGATGATACGTATAGAGAGTTTTGCCTGTTTTAATAAAATAAAGTATATAACAATATTAACATTTACTATGTGTTAATGTCCTAACCTTTTTGACAGCCATATATAAAACATTTTTTAAGTTTAACAAACATTCATATATAAATGTAAAAGAATTTGGAACCAGATTAAAGCATCTTATTGTAAAATGTAGCAAAGTGTATTGAAATCTATTAAAAAAATAAGCATTTTGATTAGAAACGCTATAAGTTGTGACAACACAGGTTGAAAATTACACATTTTGAGTAGTAGTATTCTTAAAATTCTATATTCAAGAATCTAAGGGTATATGTTTGACTCCTATGCTAATATAGTCATTGGTCAGCCCAGCAACACTTGAAGAAGAGTGGAGAATAATATTAGTCGAAACATTGTGTAATTACTAACTTGTGTCTTTAAGTTATAAAGTTTTCTACAAAGACTGTTAATGTATAAACAATGAGGATTGCCAATTCCTTAACAAGCTTTGTATTAAATGCTTAGCCAGAGAGAGCATTTAAAATATCTCTGTCAGGACCCCCCCCCAAACCCCTGACCATGGTTTCATGCTTTGTCACTCCTCAGAGAGGTGCCAGGGTAGGTTCAGACACTAGCACCTCTCTGAGGAATGATAAAGCACGAAACCATGGTCAGGGATTGGGGGGGGGGGTTCCTGACAGAGATATTTTAAATGTTCTCTCTGGCTAAGCATTTAACACAAAGCTTGTTGAGGAATTGGCAATCCGCATTGTTTATAACTTACAAGCTTAAGAGAATAGGGTTATGTGATCTATGACTCTTATTTTGACTATTCATAGTCACTGTTAATGTATGATTCTATATACATCAAATAAACAAGCATTGTTAGCAGAGAGGTTAGCGCAGCCGCCTTGCAAGCAAGCCGTTGGTTGCAGACAGTTGTTGCGGGTTCGCCTCCCGGCCGATGCCATAACATATGGAAAAGAATCAAGATCTACCAAAAAATAAATGCAAGCTATAATTTTGCAAAACAGCATAAAAAAAAAAGAAAAGAAAGATAAAATATACGAATAACATGATATAAAATATGCTAACAATGCAATATAAATAGAACTGACTATGTAACACTAAAAAACACGATAAAGCAAGATATTCTGGAATCAATACAAAAGGTTCACTTAACAGTAATTATTTATAAAAGGAATATTGTTACAAGTATACAGATCACTGAAATACAAAATATATTTACAACAAATAATAATTTTGCAAGAAAAAGAATTGTATTTGTAAGAAAAAAAATACCAGTCATTTACTAATTAAACCTAAAACGTTTACTATTTTTTTTTTTGAGATTAGAACTCAGAAGCCGCAATGGAAGACAATTTTTAATAGCGTAAGCTAACAAATAAATCTTTGATTCTAATTGCAGTGAAAATATACCATTAATATAAATGAAAAATAAAAGAAGACCACTGAGGTCCGTGGAACTCCACCATTAACCATTCACAAATAACTTTCTTATCTGAAGACTATTCCACCATCCAACATCCCCATTAGTGGCAAGACACAAATTATTTTTTTTTACTAAATAAAGGGAAAATTTTAATAGAAATAAATCAGTTTATTCACTTTCATGTACATATATGTATGTCCATTGGGTGGAGTTGCTATAAAGAAGTTGGTCATGTAAATTGTGTAAGGAAGGCATAGAAAATATTAGGCATCTGTTAATTGAATGTAAATGCTTGAAAGTAGAAAGGATACAAATAATGAAGTTATGGAAGAATAAATATGAACAAAGTGATTATACAGAAAGTGGGTTATTGGTTTTTATGATGGGTTTGGGAAAAGATAAGGGGGATTTAGATATAAAGGCCATAGAGTTGACGAAGATTATGTTTTGGAAATGAGATGAAGCAGATTATGAGAAAACTTAGGATGGGGAATGGAAAAAAAAAGGTAAAGTGGCTAACAGATTTCTCTGGGCATAGTTGCTGAGAGATTCCTGACTCTGTTTAAGGAGAAGTCGCAGTGCATCACATCACATCACATGTGATTTTATATAAAGAAACATTTTGATAAGGTTCCAATAATGAATGAAAGCCTGGTTAAATGTATTAAATAAAAATTTTATTTATATTTAGTTGTCTGTTATTTTATATTGAATATTTTAAATTTCAAAATAGTTATTTATATATATTTTATTTCCAAGACTAAACAAATTCTTCTCACAACAAGAAAAAAAAATATTATCATCAATTAAAGGTAACTGTGAGATCTTGGCATTTTATCTCCTATTTGCACTCTAAGTTGATGCAGATAAGATATTTACACAAAATCCATACACACTCACAAAATAGATGAAACCAATCCAAATTTAATATAAGCTATTCTAAAAAAATTTGCTATAATACTGTAATGTTTTATACATATAAGATATTCTTAACAGTATTATATCTAGGGTTTTGTCTAGATAAAAAATGCTATTTTAAAATTATCTATAGAGAACTCATAAGTTGTTTAAATGTATTTTCCTCATATAGCTTCATTACATTAAGGTGAAAATAATATTCTTTATCCTGACAATAGCAGAAATTGATATATATAAAATATTGATACAATATTACTATTAGTTATTCACAAATAAACTTGGATAATATAGAAGATTTGAACTCAGATTTTCAAGCACCTTTCAACTATCCACACTATCTCATACCACTGATACACATGTTCACACACATGTAGAAAAGATAAATAATCACCAATATATGTATTTCGTGCTGAACCAGCATTCATCAGTTGGTCCAGATTATCATCTCCCACACATATGTATAATCAGTGCTCAGTTTAAATTAAGATAGCAAATCTTCATACTTTAATGGACAGGCTTCAATCTACTCCAACCTTCAACTCTTCAGCCATCCATACGATTGAAATCTGACAATGGAAAGCTCAAATCCCATGTTGATGCCAATATTATTGCCATGCCCATGTTGACCTCAAGTCACTCTGACCCTTCATGAATAGGGTGTTGGTTCAGCATGAAATACGTATATTGGTGACTATTTATCTTTTCTACATGTGTGTTAGTGGTATGAGATAGTGTGGATAGTTAAAGGGTGCTTGAAAGTTTGAGTTCAAATCCCCTATATTTACAATTAGGCTCCAGGTATATGAAGAGTGCCCATATTTCAAATATTTAAAGTTGGATAATATATAATTATATCAGTTGCCAACGAAATCTTTATTTAAAATATATATATAATAATTGCTTCTTAGAAAATACATTTATCATTCATTTAAGGTTGCAATTTAAAAATGTATTTGAATTCCATTTTATAACAACAACAAAAAAAGTATATTTTTGCAGTGTAATCAGGATGATAATGTTTAGCGGTAATTATAAAATCCATAATCATTGCAATAATATTATTATCTTTTATATGTATAAGTGAAGTTTATCTAATTAACATAAATACATAGTGATGATATATGACTATTATAAAAACAGGTAGATTCATCTAACTAAAAAGACTTGATTTTATCAAAATGCATATTAATGGTCATTTCCATATTCTTTTCCCAATGTCGACCACTGTGTATTGAAAACATCAATAACAAAACAGGTTTATAAAAATTAATGAACAAACTTGGATCTTTAATAATGTTTTAAATCTTTATATGGACTTAAATGTAATAATTTCTAACCTAATAAAGAGTGACTTAAGATTTTCAGTATTTATTAAATGATTATTGTTTGAAATAAATTGTTAAAAAATATAAAATAATGTGACTGTTAGGGAAAGTGGCTTGTCTAGTGGTCTAAGAGATTTAATTTGATTAAAATAGGAATCATCTACATATTTTATCCAATGTCTATTAAACTGTAGTAATTTGCTCTCCCCTCCCCCTCTATCTATCTATCTATCTATCTATCTATCTATCTATCTATCTATCTATCTATCTATCTATCTATCTATCTATCTATCTATCTATCTATCTATCTATCTATCTATCTATCTATCTATCTATCTATCTATCTATCTATCTATCTATCTATCTATCTATCTATCTATCTATCTATCTATCTATCTATCTATCTATCTATCTATCTATCTATCTATCTATCTATCTATCTATCTATCTATCTATCTATCTATCTATCTATCTATCTATCTATCTATCTATCTATCTATCTATCTATCTATCTATCTATCTATCTATCTATCTATCTATCTATCTATCTATCTATCTATCTATCTATCTATCTATCTATCTATCTATCTATCTATCTATGTAATAGATTGTAGTCTGGGCCAACTGATATGCTGATTTAGCACGGAATGTGCATCTTGGGGATCATAGATCTTTTTCACATGTCTTTGGTGCTATGTTTAAAAGTATATTCTTCTACAAGGTGTTAAAAATGGATAGAATCCATTCCCTATCTTGTGTGAGAGTGGTGCAGGGAAAATTACACTACAGAAATATTATTCATTAATTGGATAATCTCTAGTCTAATGAATGGCTAATAAAAATTATTAATTTACTTCCATTAAGTGGTTCTGACACTTATCAATTAAACTGTAATAATTTTCTATCTATATCTGGGCCAACTGATGAGGGCTGGTTCAGTAAGAAATGTGCATCTTGGGAATCATAGATCTTTTTCACATGTCTTTGATCACATGTTTATAATTACATTCCTCCACAAAGTATTAAAAGTATATAGAACCCATTCCCTATCTTATGTGAAAGTGGTGTAGAGAAAATTATACTACAGAAATATTATTCATTATTGGATAATCTCAAGTCTAATGAATGACTAATAAAACTTATTAATTTACATCCATTAAGTGGTTCTGACACATCAATGAAACTGTAATAATTTGTTACCTATATATACTGAATAATGATAGAAATATGTGAAAGATTGTGTTCTGGGCCAATGGATGAGTGCTGGTTTAGCATGAAATGTACCTCTTGGGGAACAGAGATCTTTTTCACATGTCTTTGGACATATGTTTAGGATTACATCCCTCCACAAAGTGTTAAAAGCAGATAGAAACCAGTCCCTATCTCATGTGAGAGTGGTGTGAAAATAACAATACAAAAATATTATTCATTATTGATAGTTTCTAGCCTAATGAATCACTAATAAAAAATATTAATATCTATAGTGATAAGTTTGAAGTAATTGAACAGATAAGATAAACTGACTATATGAGTAGAATGAAGAATAATCAAAGAAATTATCGTTTAGATTCAAAAATGACTAAATATACTTGATTTTTAATAAAGTTTAACGTTAATATGTGAGTTTAAATAAAATTTAATAATTTCTAATCTAAAATAAAATCACGAGATCCTGTACTTTATAAAATGATGATTATTACTTGAAAAAATTGTAGTTAAAAAATATTGCATTTGTAAATGAAGTTATATAATTCATAAAAATAGATACATAGAGATAATATGTTACTATTGAAACACTAAACATCATATGATCACCTTTTCCTAGGCTTACACAAGCTGTTAAAACAGAGGCAAAACTCTCTGTGTGGTAGTGCCACCCAGTGCAAACAGAGTAATCAATGGATGCAATGAGGTTTATGCATAAAACCTCTATCTAGTGCCTACTTATCCAATATCACCAGACAAGAGAGCTTAGATTGAAAACATAATTGTGTTTTCATTATGGATTCATAGCTTTATCATCATCAACCATTATCAATCCACTGCAGGAGGAAAGTCTCTCCAAGTTCAATCCAACTTTTCTGATCTTTAGCTTCTCTTTTCCACATCACCCCTGCACACTTTCTTATTTCATCCATCCATCTCACATGTGGTTTCTTTCTGGGTCTTTTACAATCTCTTGAAATCAGGTTAAAATTTCAATTGTCCATCTATTATCATCTCTTTTAGCAATATGTCCAGCCCAACTCCACTTCAATCTTTTAATTTTTTCAATGAGGTCAATAACACCTGTTTCTTCTCTTACCCAAACATTGCATTTTTGGTCTCTTCTTGTTACCCCCAACATGCATCTCTCCATACTTCTTTGAGTGGTTTGAAGTCTCTGCATTGCTCTTCTATTAAGCGTCCAAGTCTCAGATCCATAAGTAAGAACTGGCAAAACACATTTATTAAAAACGTTCCTTTTCAAACACATAGGCATATTTCCTTTTAGTATCAAGTTATTTCTACCAAAAGCACTCCAACTAAGTTTAATTCTATGATTAATTTCATCCATTATGGAATTCCATCTGTATTAATAATCTGCCCAAGATATTTGTAGCTGTTAACTTCTTCTAACTCATCATAATCAATCTTTATTTTCATATTTTGAGAAAATCTATTAAACATTACTTTAGTCTTTTTAACATTTATCTTTAGTCCTACTTTCATCTGATAACTCCTGCAACATTTCCTGCAGTTCTAAAGCATTATTTTCAAAAACAATTACTACATTTGCAAAATCTAAATGACATAAATAATCTCCATTTACTTTCACTCCTTTAACTTCCCATATTAATCCACAAAATACTTCTTGCAGCACTGCTGTAAAAAGTTTTGGAGATATGGAGTCACCCTGTCTTACATCCTTCTCAATGTTGACTTTCCTACTATCATTATGTAATCTAATTGTTGCTGTTGCATTTTTATAAATATTCTTTAAAATATGACAATATCCTGGATGTATACCTTGAAGATCCATTGCTTTAATCACTGAAAAAAAGTTTATAGAATCAAATGCCTTTTCATAATCTACAAATCCAAAGCATAATGGCAACTCATATTCATTTGTCCTTTCTATAACTTCTCTCAATACCTGGATATGATATACTGTACTAAAACCACTTTTAAATCCAGCTTGTTCTCTTGGTTGGTGGAAGTCCAGTGTTCTCTGTAGACGAGTTGTAATTGTCTTAGTAAAAATTTTGTATAAAACTGCTAAAAGACTGATAGGTCTGTAATTTCTAATATCTTCTTTATCACCTTTTTTAAATATTAATATTAATACTGCATTCTTCCAATCATCTGGTACATCTTTATCATTTAGACATTTGGAATATAACTTTGCTAAAAAAATTTCTATTTATTCACCTGCTTCTTTTAATATATCAATTATAATTCCATTATTACCTGGAGCCTTCCCTGTCTTCATAAATTTAATTGCATGTCTCAGTTCATTTAAAATTCTGGGCAATTCAGAAGATATAATAGGTATAAGAGGTACTTGTTCTTTATTACTATATAATTCTTGATAGAAGTCTTCTACACATTTCTTTTTAGTAATAAGGCCATCTTTTTGTCTTATTGCAGATATAAATTTCCTATCAATACCAAAATGTTGTTTTACACTCTTTAGACTTTTATTCTCTTCTACAGCTTTCCTTGCTAGTTCACAATTATACTTTCTTATATCATTTTCAACTCTTTTCTGCACCATTTTACAAAATTCGAGATATTCAATCTTATTTAATGCATCATTGTTGTATATCCTCATATTCCTTCTTTTCTTCATAAATTCTCTAGTCTCAGTAGGAATAGTTAACTAAAAATGTTTAGTGTGGCTTATAGAAGATTGCATTAGATCCTAAGATCTAGGTGCAGTGCTCTCAGATACAAGCCTCCTCATCGAGGAAGACCATAAGTCTGAGTATATTGGATGGGTAGGTACTTTATGCATAAAACTTTTTGCATCGATTGATTACTCTAACTTGCACTGGATAGCACTACTGTGTGAAGAGTTTTGTCAATATTACTATTGGAAGAAATGGGTTACTTGATCTGACTAAAGAGACTTGATCTGGTCAAAATGCATATTAGAAGCATTTGTACATTTATAAATGCATATTTTTTTTATTTTTGTAAAGCATTGGCTGGGAAGCAAACCCTGGAACAACTGCTTATAAGGCAGCCATGTTAACCACTCAGCCACCAGTGGTTAGCACAGCTGCCTTATAAGCAGTTATCCCAGGATTCGCTTCCCAGTGACACATTTGTTTCCATAATGTTTACAGAAATATGTAAAAAAAAAAGGTAGCTTCTTGAATTAAAAGATTGTGAACAGAAGTAGAGAGAAATAGCAATTAAAAATAAATAAAACCTCAAATGTAGATTTATAAAAATTAATAGATATACACAGTGACATATACGTACAGAAATATTTCATAGAGTAAAAAATTTAAAAATAAATACCAATGCTTTCGCTACTGTATACCAAATTCATGGTGACTAATTTATAATAAAGTCAGGTTTAAAAAAAATATGGAGGTAAAGAAGAAAACAGATAAGGAAGGATTTCTTTGGCATATGTGGCATCTATAAATATGAAATTGAGGCAAATAATTGGTAAAGATTATAATGCTGGTCTTAAATATAATAAATATGGAGTTGTTTATTCAATTATTAAATGGTGATCATGTGATGTTTAGTGGTTTGTTACCATGAGTCTCATTGTAATGCTATTTATAATGGGGAAATGAAAACTAATATATTAACAAGGTTGCGGCAACATGTTTATCAATATAGGAAATCTAAAATGGACTCTCAGCTTAATTCATTATTTGTAATCATGCCAAAATTAGTGGGTATGAATGTTTTCCTCAAATGATTAGTGCTATTTGCAGTGAGCCTAATGACAGGAAGAGGAAGTTGAAAGACGCTTGGTTTATTGGTAAGTCTAATGATGTCATTAATTAATATGAGTGTCCCATTTAGCATGCCCTGGAATATTAACTATTCAGTTTAAATTAGTCACCATGAATCTGGTATTCAGTATCGAAAGCGCTTGGTGAATTAGTATTTATTTTTTTTAAGTTTTTTTACTCTGTGTAATATTTATATATGTGTTGAATATTTACATTTGGAACAGAATTGGCGATTTATTTTTTTTAGTATGACATAGTAAAATGTGACTGATGGGAAATAAAACGCAAGCATCATTATTTTATTATTATCGATTAATCAAAATAGTCTCATTGTATCCCAATGCACCACTAGAAATTAGTGTATTGACAGACTCTTCTTAACCTTCTCAGAATCATGGACCACTTACAATTTTACCTGATTTTTGCAGAACACAGTCGTAAAATAAAACAGTATATATATGTTTTATATTGCATAATATATTAAAAAATCACATTCATAAGTTTACATGTCAGTCGATAGCAAATAACAATCAGAAATGGAATTTAAAAAATTGTCACAATTGTTTTAATGGAATATTTGTGCCTGATGACTTTTACAAATGTTTTCAATATCTGGACTTATGTGTGAAATAGTTACTCTCATTTCCTCTTCTATATTTGTCAGTCTTTCATGTTTCTTTGGCTTAATATTCATTAAAGTTGAAAACACAAGCTTGCATAAGTACAATGTTGAAAATTATAATAAAATTTTAATCAGTTTTTTAGAAATAGTTTTAAATTCGGTTTGAACAGAAACCCCAAATTCTTCAACTGTTATTTTGGAATTTTTCATTTTCAGAGTACGATCTGTTGGCAACGTAATGAATTCTTCCTCTTCTTATAACAATAACTCATAACTTGATGTGTTGACTGCAGAAAATGAATTTCACACCCAATCATTGTTTTCGATATTCAATGCGGGCAAGTATTTCACAATTTTTTCTTCTAATAATGCTAAATGTTGTGTTGTAATAGGAATTATTTCTTTTACATTATTATTTTGGATTGAAGGAAACATGTCTACTATCGAATTATGTGCAATCTCCAAAGTGATATTTGTTTAGAAAATGTTGACAGTTTGTCAGTGAATGTTTGAATATTTCCATTTTTACCTTGCATACCAGTATTCATGTTATTTAAATAATTGAAGATATTAGCCAAATATGCTATTTTAATACTACAAAAATGTTGATTATTCATCCTTAAGTTCCAAAATTTGATTCAGCACTTTACCTTATGATACCCACCTTACCTCAATATGTAAAAATAAAGATTTATGCTGATTTTCCATAGATGCACAAAGTTTTTAAGTAGGTGTGTTTATAAGGGCCGCAATTTTATGTAGTTTATCATATTTACAATTTGGATTTTAATGTCGTACATAATATTTTTGAGACAAGTGATTCTCGATGTAAAAAACAGTGTGTAGATATATTACAATTTTTCTTCTCCACAAGAGTGATAAATCTTTTAATAGAACTAACCATTGAAGGAACACTATCGGTACAGATTCCTACACGTTGGTCCCATGTTATGTTAAATTTATCTAAATATGATCAAATGGAGTCAAAAATATTCTGTCCTGTTGTGCATTCGGTAAGTTGTCTGCAGCATAAAAATTGATTTTGTTTTCAACAATGAAATGAATAAATCTTAGTGCATGAGCTATACCGCTGATATCAATAGACTCAACAATTTGTAAGCAAAGTATCGTTCTGAAAGTTTATTAGTAATTGTCTTCTCAGTATCATATGATGTATGTATAATTCTGTTTTTTATTGTGTCATCCAAATGAGGAATTTCCATAATTTCTTTTTTTGTATCATCACCAAACATAATTTGAACTATTTCAGAACATAAACATCACATAACCACCATTTCTTGTGCTTGTGTATAACTGTTGTTAAAACAGGCAAAACTCACTATACCTATTGCCACACACAGCATGCTAGAGTAATCAATGAATGCCTGAAGGCTTGTGCATAAAATCCCCATCTAGTGCCTACTCATCCAATATCTCCAGATTAGTGTCTGGCTTGTGGCCTTAGTCAGTGAGGAGTATTGGATCTGAGAGCACTGCACCTAGATCTTAGGATCTAATGCAACCCTCCAGCAGCCACCTTCTATCTCCACTTAACTACAAAACTACAAGTCTTAAACTGAAAACATGTTAATGTTTTCAATCCAAGCCCATTAGCTTATATAGTCATATGGGTCTGAACTCAATTCAGTACCCATACATTTTGGTGTCTTTGGTTCTTTAATAACCATAGCCACTACTATCCTATTAGGCAGGATTGGTAAAATCAGAAACACTGCTATGGTGTGTGGTTTTAAATTTTTAGCAATTATTTTGGCAATGTTATAGGATGCAATTTGTGCTTTATCAGATATTGTTACTATTTTTTTTTTACATTTTTTTCTTGATTAATTTGATTATTCAACAATCTTTGAAAATAATTCTTGTCTTTGGACTGGAGACTAACATATTTAGATATAAAATGCTGTTTTAATTTTGCTGGTAACATTGCACTATTACAAAACTTTTCCCCACAAACCATGCAAAGGGGAATTTGACATTCTTTTTCATCAATATAAGTGAACCCAAAATCTAAATAATCATAGGAATATTGTCCACTGATCTTTTTTATTATGTTCTTCCTATTGTATCATTATTCATATTGCTTGTACTTTCACTAGTACTATCAGCGCCAGAATCATATTTTTGTTTTAGAAATTTGTCCAAGAAATCAAGTCTCATAATCTCCATACGATCAAGACAAATATGGTGAATCTTTTGCTTCAATCGATCATTTGTATAATTTAAGCTGATCGACAATACGTTCCATTGTGAAAAACAAGAACAAAATTAAGGAATATTTCCAAATTCATACACTGTCGAGTTAATCTTCATTATGTTTTCAAACTTTTTTAATATTATCTGTCTAAATCTTATATGTGTACGATTATGTCATGTATATTTATATACTGTATTTAGCCCCATTTTTTTCTCAAAATAAAAAAAATTTAGATAATAAATATTTTCAAAGTATGAAAATTTATTATATATTAAGAATTCTTTAAAAAAAAATTAAAAATAGAAACACGATATTTAGCAGAAATATATATATAAATGTATGTATGTATTTTGAAAACCCTTTTTGATATTTTTTTTACATTGTTCTACTTTCGTACATTTCAACATTCGTACACATTTCAAAAACCAGATGAGGTACGAAAGTAGAGATCCGCCTGTACTTTATACATATAAAACTTTAAAAAAAAAAGTGGATTTAAAAATTAGCAAATAATTATGCAATTACTTTCCCTTTATAGAGCAAAGAGCACAAATTCTTATTTCAAACCAATTTCTTTACTCGCTCAATTAATTTATCTGTGATTTTAATTAGAAAAATTGATTTATTTTCAGTGGATAGTTCAACATGTTTACTGAAAAATAAATAAGATAGTTTTACCTCAATCTATCTTTTATTTCTTTCCTTACTCGCTTGTAATTCAGTAAATAGGGAACATCCGTGATGCAGGAAAGATGATAAAATTGTAACTACTTTACAGATTTACAGCTTAGCAATACTTTCGGCCAGGCTGATCCTATTCATATCACTGACAGGTGTGTAGGAAAAGGACCCTTATGGGTTAAATAATATGCGAGTTTGTAAATTTACATATGTAGGACCCCCTAATCTCAATCAAGGCTCTCCAAAAAACCTATAAAATTATCTGCAATAAACCAACTTGCAAAGCAATTTATTACGGTGAGTTCCTGCCAGCATTATTAGATTAGGCAGCACAACAAATTTGCAGGAAAAGAGATCCCAACACGAAATCAATATTTTTAAAGCCTGAGATCGACTCGGGCCAGAATTTCGATCTATTTAATATCACAGTTGTTTGTATTGAGTACAATAATCAAAAGAGAAAATACAATGAGGTGTGGTTATCACACATAACACCCACACAACAAATAAAAAAGACTCATGCATAGCCTTAACATGCAAACACTCATGCATAAGATTATCATGCAAGCGCTCATGCATAGCATTATCATGTAAGCACTCATGCATAACATCATCATGCAAGCGCTCATGCATAGCATTATCATGCAAGCAATATACTTAAATTCACAAACTTGCACACTAACTAATCTATATATTCTCTCTTGTATATGCCCATCTTGAGGCTATGAATATGACCAGCCTGATTGAAAGCAGTGCTAAGCTGTAAATCTGTAAAATAGTTATACTTTTATAATCTCCTGCATAGTGGATCTTCTCTATTTATTGAAGATAGTTCTATCTTTAGTTTATCCTTTGAAATGTATTAATTAATCTCAAAACTTGCATTTGCAGTATAACAATTCTAGAATTGAAAAATTGTCTTCGGAAATGCAATTCCTGTTTACTATTATAAAAGCAATCTTCATTCGTAATTATATATTTAGAATATCTGAATGTAATAAAGTGTTTGTATTTAGCGATAAACTTGAGACATCAATAACATTTTGGCTTATGAAGTTTAATACAGTAGTAGAAGGCTAGAAATTTGGGTGAATGTGTAAAATAAAATAAAAAATCAAACTTAACTCTAACAAAATTTGTGTTCAATTGTCTTTTTTGTGCTCAAATATGATATAAACTTTTGAAGTAGTCATTATAAAATTATTGTTGTTAGCAGATGTACCCGGCTATGTAAATAACATCTTTTTGTTAATCGATTGCTTTAACAATTTTTAAGATTTAATGTAAATTAAACAAAAGATTTTAATATTACAGAAATAAATGTGGAAAATGTAGCTGATCTGAAAAGACATCATAATTGGTTGCTTTAACAATTTTGTTTTGTTTTGCGGAATTACTAACTTTGAATAAAATGCTCATAATCAAATTAATTCTCTAAATTAGCTGACCCAACTATTAAAGGTGGAATTAATGTGAAATGTATGTGAAATAAACTACATGACTTTCAATTATAAGCTAAACAAAACTAAATGTAAATACAGTACGATAGCATTAATTTTTTTCACTGGCTAAATATCGCACTTCAAACATGAATCTATGCACTGTAATTACATTTTCTTCACAATTTAAATACTATACCTATTCAGTTCTAGTTAAAAGTACATGTACTGATTTTTTCCACGTTTTTTCCTTCATCCCATTACCATATTTTTTTAGAATCCAGAAATGTAGCCAACTATCATTTTTGTGATATATTTCTTTTATCGGTTGCTTTAACGAATGACTTCATTTGCATAAAATGGTTCATAAAAAGTTATTACAGTTTATTAGTAGCGGAACAAATAATTTTTTTTATTAAAAAATATGACTCATTGTGAATTTAACATGTGATAGCCTTACGAAGACATTCACTAATCAGACCACAGAGACAATAGGGATTTTATATATAAGATTATTACTACCATTCTTAAATTGCTGTACCAAAAGTCTAATAGTATATCATTAATGTTTACTAGTAAATATACTGAAATAATTTAAATTGCGAATTGACAGAATCTTTTTTTTTTATATTTTCAAAAACATTTTAACTGATTATATTAAGTAATATATAATGTAATATAATGAGCACACTAATAGCTCTAAACAAACTCTCTTCAATAAATTCTGCAAGAGAAAGCATTTAAAATCTCTATTTAGAATTATCCCCATTCCCAAACCAGTTTCAAGCTAATGGCTTTCATCAGTGAGGCACTAGAACATTCAGACACTAGGATCTAAAATAGAAACTCAAGCCCAGAATTGTCGAATAGTTAACTATTAAGTAGAAAATCTGAAATTTTCAGACATCTATATGTCTTCAAATCCAGCTAAAATGCTGGGCTTGAGTTTGTATTTTAGAACCTAGTGCCTGAATGTTCTAGCACCTCACTGATGAAAGCCATTAGCATGAAACTAGTTTGGGGATAGGGATAATTCTAGATAGAGATTTTAAATGCTTTCTCTTGCAGCATTTATCAAAAACAGATTGTTTAGAGGTATTCGCATATTCATTATATTACATTTGTAAATACAAGCTTATTAAATTAAATCGCATGTTGCATGACTTAGTTCCCTTACTAAATAATATATATATAAATAAATATATAAACTTTTCCTAGTGGTCTATTCTTATCTTTTCACTTGATTGAGAATATTTCACATGCTCAATAAACCAGAGTTACTAAGTTGAAACGTCAGTATATCAATATTTAAAATATTTTAACACGGATGAAACCACAAAATATGTCTTTTATATATATATAATGTTTTCACAGTTATATGATGTAGATAAAATAATATTTTTGGGTACAAAATGTGTATTATTTTGCATTACAATCCGATATTTTGACGGACTAGCAACCGCCATTATCGAGGTTATAAATTGTGCCATTACAATTTAGTCACTAGCTAAATTTATAGTAATGTACATGTAAGAAAATGTAAAACCAAAATCATCATCATATTGTTATATAACAATAAATGAAGCTGTAGGGCATCCAAGTTTAAACCCTACAAGATCCAGTTTTAAAAGTTTTAGACAGAAAGAGAGTGGGTCAACAATTAATATTGTTTGTGTGTTGATAGAAAGGTAATACACACATTTAAACTATTCAATATTTAATTTTTCTGTTAAAAAGCAAAGTTATAATGCATATGTATAGGCAGTGTGTGTTATAAAAGCTATTTAGTTAGCCATCATTAAATTTCAGATATTAAACATTTTAACTTTCTTTAAAACTAACCTATGCTTGATCAATTCTAATGTCTTATTCTATACCTCTATTTCGTTTTTCTATAATTGTAATTAGAATTTAAAAGCTAAGGATTTAATTTAAAATATTAGGGTTATAATTACTAAGCTGGCAATTAGATTATTGTAATGACAGTTTATGAATGATTTGAAATGATAAAGTATGTGTGTACATTACATACAGAAATTTACATTTATTAAATATTGAAAGAAAAAGAAGGGTTAAATCTGTCAAATTTTTTTTTTTTTTACAATTTTGTGTTAGATTAGATATCTATTTTTGTAGCAATTTTGTTTTTGTAAATGATTGTTTGTCATTTTGGGAGCTTAAGCTTGGTGGGAACTCTAAAATTGTCTCATCTTAAGATTAAAGAAAAGAAACTCCAATTTTAGATATCACAGAGGTACATGAAAAAGGAAAAAGGATTAAGTCTATATTTTTTTTAAGACAAAAGTGTCTGAAAACCAGGTGTATGATTTTTTGGGTTGGTCATAAATAGCAATTCACACTATCACTCTAATTGGGTGAGTTGACTCAAAAATCGGATATAAAAGCAGTCTGGAAAATCAGTTGAGCTATTAGATTATTGTTATTATAATATATTGTGAGAGAGACTTTTTAAAAATTATTGAAACTAAAGCAGACAAACATTTTTAGTTCTGCTAGATAGTTTTTTTTTAAAATCATTTTTTTTATGAAGTTTTGAATGTTGAAAATATAAGAAATGATGGGGTAGAAAAATTAGATATGTGTCCCATCAAGACCTGACCATCGTGGAGCTGCAGATCATATAGGAAAGAAAAGATGTCTTGTCTGAAAAATAATATTCTACACCTTTCAACTGACCAGAGAAATAAGATGTTTTTAAATAGAAAGAAGAAAACATTCACCTGCATTCGAAGGAGATCAGAAAGATGAATTAATCTACTGATAAATATTAATCATCAAGTCCAATTAATTGTTCCAGTAACTGAGTTTAAAACCCAGGAAATTTATAAACGTGAAAACAACTGCTGTATTTCATCCACTAAAAGAATCATGCTTGACAGGAAGAGAAGAAAAATTAATATAAAGATTTCCAAATTGTCCACTAAAGCAAATAACCTCAATAGGATCATCATCATCAAATAATTATACACTTTAAGAAAGACATTGTACCAAAGAAACACGGAAATTGTTGCTGCCAAAGATAGCCATTAAACAAGAGAAATTTGACTCATTAGAAGTCGCTACAAAGAACTGGTAGTTTAAAAAAATTTTTTTTGATATATTTTCTTTATGATATCAGAGTCTTAATAAAATTTTAGCTATAAAGTAGTATAGTTTATTTAAAGAACTTTTAAAGACAATTCAGATCGATTAAAACAATAATTTCTTACCAATAATAACCTTGAGCTTCATAAATGATCTTGAATGTATCAAAATTATTTGTTTATTAATTTACAGTTATGAAATATTAATGTGTAAAATAATTTTTTGTATTATTATTTTGGTTTTAAATAATATTTTGTTATTATGGGATAAAACACACACCTACATAATAATATTTTTACATGTGTATAATTGTGTGCGAATGTGAAGTAATAAGCAGTGTTAAAATATTAAATTATTTTGTTTTAAGAAAGTATAGCATTTCAGAGGTAGAAGGGAGGGGGAGAAAATGATTTAAAACTTGTTCGGTAAAACTTGCTCTTTCAATTCTACTAACATTTTTTTTTTAACATTCTGCTTAGCTGTTAGATTATAAGGTATGTGTGCCAATGAGTGAATTTTTTTTTTATATGAAATACTTTTCTGGTGGATGGAACATTTTAACAAATCGGTTACCCAATTTAATACAATATACTTTTGAAATACATTTATGGGAAAGGGGGAATAATTTAAAATTTAATGTTATGATTTTAAAACAGTCGATTATGATTATTGTTGTTATTGTTAATATAAATTTTCATGTAAATATAGAAATTTTTATGTATATGTTAGAAATGCAGTAATAAATATTAGTTTATGTTATTAAACAAGGCGTATATAGTTCATTAAGAGTAGTCTTTATTAAGCGTGATCATTCATCATCAATGGTTGAATATTAGTTGTTTAAGATATGATTAAATATGCTAAGATTAACAATAATTATAAATTTCTTTATAAAAATTAGGTTTTATGTTTAGGCTTAGTCCTAAAGCTGTGGTTGAAACCATTGTCATTATCGTTATCATTATTGTCATCATCATCATCATCAACATTTTAATTAATGAGCTGGTTAAATGTTTAAAGGCCATAAATAAATATTGATTTCATAGTATTTAGTGATTTCTTAGTATTATTATAACCACCATCCCATCATCTATTTCATGCAAGGATGAGTGAATTGCCATCCTAAATTAATAGTAATCTGAGCTAGTAAAACTTATAAAAAAGTATTGAAACACATTTATTATGTTAAGCTCTAAGAAATGATTTATGTCTAATGAATTTTATGAATTCCACTTTAGTTTAAAGATGTTTTATGTTTACTTAGATATTAGTGCATACAGTGATATGGCTCTAAAAAGCAAAATCTTCCATGTTTATTAGAAATAAAGTACCAAAAAGGGATTCAAACCCGGTACATGTGAAAAGGTTATTAGATATAACTGTGTCTAGATTCAGATAATCTAGTGGCGCCCTGATAGACCATATTCACTTGGTATTTGTTTAGACATGCACTTAACATCAAACCAAGAAATGAAAGTGGATAAAATCTACTGTCTGTATACCTGAGTAGATATTTTATTGAGTTACTAGTGTACTCACCTCACGTGATTTCCATATACCTGAGTTATAATAGTAGTTATTAATAATTTGTTTATAATTATTGATATTGTGATATCTTGAGAAATCTAATTATAGAAATATGTTTAATTTATCCCTACTCATCATTTTAATATTTATGACCTTATGGCTATATAGCTACTATCCAGGAGTATGTTTCATTTAATCCAATGACCCTTAATATGATTGATAACTCAGTCTGACCTTTTTGTTTAATAGCCACTACTCAGGTATTCTTCTCATAATTTAATTTAAGCTACAATGCTTTTCGTTTATTAAGCTAAATATTTATATTTGAATCTTTTCTTAATTATTTAATGATTATGTTGCAACAATATTTATTTTGAGCTACTTTAATTTTTGTTACAATATATATATTACTTTTATACTATATTTTTATTTCTCAATGTAATGTATATAATTTCATTTATTGTATTTTTTAGATAGAAGATGCCTATGTATTCTGAACAATAATATTTTAAAGTACAATATATTTGAAATATAATGCCAAAAATCATTTCGAGTTTCTTTATATTATCATATTTTCCTCTAGTTACTCATCTTTGTGGAAATCATATAATCATGTTCATCCTTGAGATGTTTTAATCATTATCCATTATTTAATTTTCAATAAAATTCACGAAGTAGTTTTCTGATTACACACTTAAGAGATTTTAAAATATAAACAGTTTGAATCGATAAGGTAAAACAGAATTTAAAATAACAATATGAAATAATCAATTAATAACTATAAAAAAAAATCAACTAAATATTATTAAGAGACATTCAAACACTAAAGAGTTTTTGATAGATGTGAAACAAACAGACACACAAACAAACATATTTATAGCATAATACTAAATAAACTAAATATTTTGAAAATTTTAGAATCAAAATGAAAATCTAATCTCAACAACCAATAACTATTATAAATTAATCTTTCTTATTGCATTGCCTAATCCATATAATATTAATATCATTTATATTCTTAATTACTTTTTACAATGCTTTTTTGCAACCCACTATCGACAATTTCGATGGCCCCAGCAATCTTCTTCAGAACTTCTATTTAGCAATTAAAACTGTCAATAGTGGGTTGTAAAAAAGCATTGTAAAAAGGAATAAAGAACATAGATGATATTACTAACTATTATACACTCTCTTGTGATCAAACATTAAACTATTTTTTTAAAAAAGATAAATAAGTGACTTACGATCAGATTAGATAGGTGAAATAGTCTCTAAATAATCCATTGCAGGGTAAAGATTTTTTCATTAGCCCATCACAAAATAAAAGTGAAAAAGGGGCATCACACATTAAGTTTGCCAATTACTGACTAATGAAAGTTTAGCTGCTATTCCATCATTTACTTTCTAGTTAAGAATAGTTGAATACCCATTTACTGATCAATATGAGATGATTATCCAGATTATCTACAGGATATCTACTTCAATAAAATATTCTAAGTCTGAATCAAAACTTGGAAAAGTTTTCAGATTTATTGAGTTTATAACTTAGGTTACAGGTATGACCGATGGATATATCATAGTTGTACCCGGATACCTTAGACTATGACCAAATAGTAATTTTTCATTGATAATAAATTGATGATTTATTATAATTTTTTACTGAGCACAAGAGAATAATAATAAACAAAAGTTTCTATGATTAAATTTTATAAAGATTATCCCTCCCCCCCCCCAAAAAAAAAAGATGTCTAACATTATGTATAACTTTCAAATGACAGTTCTTTTGAATAAAAACTTCTCATTATTACAGAACAAAAAAAAAATCAGATACTCATCAAAGTAAAATGGTGACTAAAACAAAAAATTTAAGCTTTTACCAGAGTTTTTAAGACTAAATTATAGTGATGAAATTATAGATTTTTTTATCACAATCCTGAGATTATAAGTAAACATGGAACCGTTTGAAACAAAAAAAATAATTATAATCTTAGATAAAAAAGTGTTTTTTAAAGAAGACATTGCTTTGGATGATTGGGGTGTGTGTGTGATTTCGTGATGTAATAATATACATTGAATAAACTAAAGAAATTACTTCATAAGAGAACTGATTGATTTCATAAGGAAATATGGTATTGGTAAAAAGATAAAATAAAATATTTTTTTTATCATATTTTTATATCAAAAAGTAGAGTTATGAAATATTAACACTTCATAACATATAACATACATATACAGTTAACTATTCTTAAATATTATTTTATTATTAAATAATTCCCATATTATGAATTTTAATTTCAGATTTTCAACTCAATAGATAACTTTTAGATAAATGCTGGCTTTGGGTTGGTATTTTTAGATTTAGTGTCTGAACCTACCCTGGCATCTCTCTGAGGAGTGCCAAAGCAGGAAACCATGGTCAGGGGTTGGGGGGGAGGGTTCCTGACAGAGATATTTTAAATGCTTTCACTGGCTAAGCATTTATTACAAAGCTTGTTGAGGAATTGGCAATCCTCATTGTTTATAACTTACAAGCTTAAGAGAATAGGGTCATGTGATCTATGACTCTTATTTTGACTATTTATAATCAATTTATTAGTTTTATAATTTTATATGTTTAAAGAAAGGTTTGATTTGCTTTTTTCTCATATAATTTACATTAAAATTTGTTTCTTTATATTCTAATTAGAGTTATACATATTTGTTTTATTTTGGAATAAAACTGATACCAATTTAGTATGCACTCTATGCTATTTTGGGCACCAGAAGGCGCTGTAAAACTATTGCTGACACAATATTATTAAGAAATTATATGAAAATAATTATTATATATATCAATTAGAGAATATAGAATCAATTAAAGTTAAAAATGGTGTGGGACTAAGGCAAGGATGCCCTATGTCACCTATTTTGTTTGTGTTATATTTGAGTGAAATGGAAAGAGCAATAGAAAGATTAGGAAGAGGGATAGAGATACCGTTAATAGGTAGTAAGAGAGTATATATTTTGTCAGGTCTTTTTTTTGCAGATGATATATTTTTGTGTGCAGAAAAAAGAGAAGATATGGAAGTTATGTTGAGGACATGTGCAAGGGTGGGTAAAGAGATGGGGATTAAATTTAGTGAAGAAAAATCAAATATAATGATGGTTAATACTGAGGAAAGAGAAGATGTAGAATTTTTATTGGGAGATATTAAGTTAAGTGTGGTGAATAGATATAGTTATTTGGGAATTATTTTAAGTAATCAGAAAAATTATTTGGATGAATGGGAGAAAAAATTGATAAATGAAGCAAAGAAAAGAAAGGGATTGATAAAGAAATTAACAGTATTTTCATATAATAAATATGATGTAGCTAGAATTATATGGAAAGGAGTTGCAGTAGCAGGGTTAACATATGGTAATGATGCATTATATGTTAGTAAAAAGATATTAGATTATTTAGAAAAAGCTCAAAGAGAAGTAGGAAGACATGCATTGGATGCAGAAGTATGGACAGCAAGGGAGGCAATTCAAGGAGAAATGGGATGGTCAAGTTTTCATATGAGAGATGCAAAAAGTAAAATGAAAATGTTTGGTAGATTGCAGTTTATGGATAATAAAAGAATAGCTAAAATAGTATTTAATTGGATTATGAGTAAAGGGCAGGTAACAAGATGGGTGAGAAAGGTAATGCGCTATGCAAAAGATTTGGATAAAGAATTTATATCAGTATATTTGTACAAAAGATGGGATGATTGTGTTAAGAGGATTATTGAGTGTTATAGTAGTAAGGAATGGGATAAAAGAATAAATTTATTAATAAAGACTAGGGAGTTAGAGAGATGGAGAAATAGTATGGAGAGTAAAAAGAGTTTAAATATATATAGAAATAAACAGAATATTAGGTGTGAGTTAATATATGATAATAGTAAGGAAAGTAGTTTATTGTTTAAGGCTCGAACGGGATCTTTAGCTACAAAAGAATATACATGTAAATGGAAAAATATGGGTGATTTATTTTGTAAATTATGTAAGGAAGGAATTGAAAATATTAGGCATTTGTTAATTGAATGTAAATGTTTGAAAACAGAAAGGGTACATATAATGAAGTTGTGGAAAAATAAATATGAAAAGAGTGATTATACAGAAAGTGAATTATTGGTTTTTATGCTGGGTTTGGGAAAAGATAAGGGGGATTTAGATATAAAGGTTATAGAGTTGACAAAAATTATGTTGTGGAAATGGGATAGAGCAGATTATAGGTAAATTTAGAGTGGGGAATGTAAAAGAAAGTGGCTAACAGGTTTATCTGGGCATAATTGCTGAGATATTCTTGACTTCGTTCAAGGAGAAGCCATAATACATCACATCACATCACATCACAACAATATGATAAATGACCTTAGATAATGCCCCCAAAATTAACAACAAAGTGCACCATATATTTTGGTCAGTCCACATAAAAAATTGAAATTAGCATCAGACCCCCCCCCCCCAGACATTTCATAGACGTAGGCTTAATAAACTAGCTAATCATATGACTAAAAAAACCAAATTACTATTAAAATCAAATACGTAAAAATAATATTTAGCAAATATTAGTAATTAGAAAATGCCAAAAAATTTTACTAGCATAATCACATTTAAAAAAAAAAAATCAAAGAAATAAAAAATTAATAAATGACAAAAGAGAAAAAATATTAACATAATCATGTGATCAAAAAAAATCAAATTATTAACATAATAAAAAATTAGCAAATGGCAAAAAAAAAAATTAATAGTATAATCATGTGATTATAAAAACTTCAAATGAGAGAAAAAAAAAATCTCTAGGATCACTTATACATCAGGTGGTTAAAAAACGTAAAAGTTTGGATCAAACTTTTGATATTAAGGCAGGAAAAAATAACACCATCCATTTATTTAACTATCAACCACCCACCCGCTCATTCACATCTATCTATCTATCTATCTATCTATCTATCTATCTATCTATCTATCTATCTATCTATCTATCTATCTATCTATCTATCTATCTATCTATCTATCTATCTATCTGTCTGTCTATCTATCTATCTACCTACCTACCTACCTACCTGTCTGTCTATCTATCTATCTATCTATCTATCTATCTATCTAATATCTATCTATGACCTATTTTTACTTGTCTTTTTATGTTTGCATACTTATCTATTTATCTTTTATCTGTCTCTTTATCTGTTTATTTATTATCTAACTGTTTGACTATATACCTATCTATCTTTCAACTGTCTATATTTCTATTTACCATCTTTCTATTTACCAACCAACAGATTTATCTATTTATTTATCTTTTAACTGTCTATTCAGTCTCCAAATACTACTGAAGATTCTAGGTCATGAATTTGGTGTCTGCTTTTGAAAAAAGACATTGTTTTACAAACTTTATTAAATAACAATCAAAACAAAAATCAATCTTTTCACAATTCGAGCATAGTTTTGAATTAAGATGTTGTTTTGCAGTTTTCAGCAAAACAACAATCAGAAATAAATAGTTTATTTTCTTTTTTATTCATTAACATCTTAAAAAGTAGTTATTATTTATTAATTAAAATTGTCTGAAGTTTTCTTAAAGCAGCTGCAATATTATTTTGAGAACACTATATCCATGAAATGACTACTTTGGCTTTGTTTATCAAAAACCTATACCTAACATTCATTACCTAATTTTCTTTAGGTTCCTTTATAGACAAGAAAAACCCATTTGTTGCTTTAAAATTGTCAATAGCATTTTACTTTCTCTCCAAAAAATCTATTGGATGCTTGATTTGAAAGTGGTAATAAACTCTAGCAAAGAAAACTTCTACAAACTAACAAAATCTAGCCAGTACTTGGCCTATCCAAAAAAAACAAAAAAAAAACAGCAGTAATAAACCTCTAGATAAAAACAATTCTACAAATTAACAAAATTTATCTTGATCTGAAAGTGGTCATAAATAGAACAAAAACTTACCACATTCCACCATTCTGCTATGCTTAACCAAACAAAAAAGAACCTCATATTATTTGTTCATTAAAATTGTCTGAAATATATGTGTGTGGTTTTTCTTTATGGTCATTGTTTAACAAATATCTGCAAAACAACGTCTTCCTTCTGAAGTAAATATCAAACTTATCACTTAGTATCTTCAGTTGTGATGCAATGCGCACTGGATCTTTCAGTTACTGGGTCCAAAGAAACCTGTTAGCCACATTCCCATTCTTTACCATTCCCCACTCTAAACCTGTTAGCCACATTCCCATTCTTTACCATTCCCCACTCTATCTTTTTTCCCATATTCTTCTATATCCTGTTACATCCCATTTCTCCATCATTATTTTTGTCTACACTATGGCTTTTATACCTAGACCTCCTTATCTTTTTCCAAACCCAGCATAAAAACCCAAAACCCACTTTCCGTATAATCACTTTGTTTATATTTATTTATTACCCCACAACTTCATTATTTGTATCCTTTCTGCTTGAAAGCATTTACATTCAATTAACAGATGGCTAATATTTTCCATGTCTTCCTTACACAACTTGCAGACTAAATCACCCACCTTTCTCCATTTATGTGATATATTCCCTTGTTGCTAATGATTCTGTTCAAGCCTTAAACAGTAAACTACTTTCTTTGCTATTGTCAAAAATTAACTCACACCCAATATTCTGTTTACCTCTATATATATAAATTTTTTTTACTCTTCATACTAGTTCTCCATCTCTCCAACTCCCTATTTTTTATTAATGCATCTATTCTTATATCCCATTTTGCTACTCCCATCTGTAAGTTGTGTGACTACAAATAAACTATCTCCTATATGCCTAAATGATTGAAAACCTCCTTACATTTCTCCCACTATATTATTTTCTTCCATCCATTTTGCGACTCTTCCAGTCACCATATATGCAAAAACTTTATATAAAACTGACTTTACAACTATCAGCCTATAATTGTTTATCTTTCTATGGTCCTTATCACTTCTTTCAAATAATAGTCTTACTCTTATATTTTTATTCTGTTTTCTGTGCCATATTATTAAAACATGAGAATAGATTTTTTTTTCTCTATTTCTCAAATAAATCACCAACAATGCTGACCGTCCATCTAAATCTCTTGCCTTTCTACTTTTCAATTTTTTCCCTGCCTCATTCAATTCATTTTCTGTAAAACTAATATTTTCATTACTATGTGCTTCTTATGTTTATTATCACTCTATTCTTTAAATCTAACATCTTTTCTATATCCATTACATATTTATTTAAGAGTTAAGTTGTGTGTTTAGAAACTATTCAATGTGTCCCTCAAGTATTTAAACAAGTTCCAAAGCATATACCAAATAATTCAAAGGAGTCTCAAAGTGATGAAAGGTTTATAAATTATTTAAAGATGACATTTATAAATGATACAATAATTTTGTTTTGAAACCTATCATCTACATCATGTTTTTAGATTATTAAATTAATATGAATGTAACTTTTAATCATTATTATAACAATTTTTTAGATATATATTACATGCAAATTATTTGAAAATACATAATATATAATTGCAAAAGCATAAAACTTATAATAAACAATTGTGTAGACAAATATTACTTTCTCCAATTACTTATAAAATAACCCCCCCCCCCCCAGAAAACTATAAGCAAATCTTAAAAACTAAATGTTTAGAATGAATAATAATTGATTTCTCAACCAATCGCCATCTTACTAACATAAATTTAGGCATGCAATTTCTGCCTTCAGATATCAGAAATAAAGTTTAATAAAATATTTTTAAGTGCTTTGTTAGTCAGTCAAATATTATTAGCCTGAAGAGTTTAAGATGAAAAAAGGCCATCTATAAAAAATATTGATACAAAAACAACTTAAATGAGTTTTCAAATGACAGTGAGTCGCCTCTTTAAAAGTATTTGTCTCTCAGCTGCTGTCAATATTCAAATCTAGTTGTTTATTTCAAAGCTGTAAAAAAAGGCAGAGTTAAAAAAATAAAAGATGAAGATGGAGAAGATAGCTTTTCATTTCTTGGAAATTTCAGCTTCAATGACTTTTCTAAAAAACAGTTTATTTTTTCATTACAAAGGAACTGCAAATAATAAAATTTTAATCAACACATTATATATGAACGTATATATATACGCACGCATATTTTTAAGAACAAAGACAAAGTATAGTGTTTACCTGAAGGTTTGTGATGATGGTGTTTTAGTTGTATTTATATATTGGACTATTTCCACAATCTAATATGAGTATTGAATGTCTTTAGAAAAATTTAACTTTATTTAAAAATTCCAAATACATTCAACTGTTAGTAATAGCACACAGGTTAGTATATGCATAACGTTTCGAGAGGTATTAGTCTCCCCTCTTCTTCAGGTGTTTCTGGTCTGACCATTATTTAAATATTCCAAATACATTCAACTGTTAGTAATAGCACAAACGTTAATATATGCACAACATTTTGAGAGATATTATTCTCCCCTCTTCTTCAGTTGTTGCTGGCCTGATGAATGGGAATCGAACCTGGACCCATAGATACTTGACTACTGAATTTTAAGGTAACACTCTAACCAATTGAGCCATCCTGCCAAAGTCTCAGTTGGTTAGAGCATTAATGTAAAATTCAATACTCAAGAATCTAAGGGTCCAGGTTCAATTCCCATGCATCAGGCCAGCAACACATGAAGATGAGGAGAGAATAATATCTCTCAAAATGTTATGCATATACTAACCTGCTATTACTAACAATGGAATGTATTCATAATATTTAAATAAAGTTACAGATTTCTACAGACATTCAATGCTCATATTAGATGATGGAAATAGTCCAATAGCCGGGCGCATTGTGGCATCAAAATGCAACGGAATATGAATAAATGATGAAAATCATAATGGAAAATAAATCAATGAAAGCAGGCCTTAAACGTAGGCATCAAGAAAAAAAATGTAATGGACTAATGATGTACTATTAACAATCCTTGGAGAATAAGCTATATATTTAGGTTATATACTCATCCATTCCTCTAAAGATCCGACAGATACTGACAGCCAAAAGAATGATTAGCATTTCACGATTTTGAGATAGATAAAGAATTCAATCACTGCTCTTAAAACAGACAATGCTCCATGAACACTCTGATGATCGTCCCACTTTAGTCACTCTAAGGTACTACAACCCATAATATTTTACTACAAACACTACCACAATGTCCTGCCTACATCCAAGTCTTAGGGGGCTATTTATAGAATATTGTCTTGCTCATCTTTGGGAGTCTTAGAGACAAATATCACATATATATTAGAAAGAACTATGCCTTGCTCTCTCTGGAGTCTTCGAGGCAAAATCATGGCAGGATTACAGTTAACTGCTTCATGATAACTGATAACTAATAACATAATTTGGGCTGGATCAGTGAATAAGATCAATCAGTCATGAGTGACATGAATACATCACATCCTCGAGACAATGACAAAAATTCCCCATCCATCATCAACACTTGCAATAGAACCAACCAAACTCCAACAATCAAGTATCCAATCTAACCTTCAAATATGGATAAAATTATTACTCTACAATTTAACACCATCAATGTGATGCTAAATTGAAACTAAGCTCCAAAAATGTAATGGACCGTCAACCCATCTCTAACCATTCACCTAAATCCATCCCATTACATTTACCGAAACAAGAATCCGGCCGTCCACGGAAAATTAGAAAGATCCAATAACACTACAACCAAGATGGATCTTTACTATTATTCAACCACCATTCATTTGGCAATATGCACAAGATCTACCCAATTTTCATGTCAATCCGTTAGATTCCCTAGAATTCAAACTCAGTCATAATCTGAGTAATTACTCTGTTCAGGTATAAATTATAAGAATATATCTAGCCAATGTGGGCAATGACTTGATGTTATGGTATATAATACACTTATTGGATACATATTATGTATATATTTCCATATCAAGAGATACATAAATTCAATGATGTATTAGCAACAAATTATAGATAATCCTTGATGTAAAATCAATTAAAATCAACAAATTTATTTTATCTTAACATAACATATTTAAATATATAAATATATATTTTAAAACACCATAAGTATGATTACTACACTTCCATTCAATCTCATTAAAATAATAACACGAAAAAAGGAAAAATACATAAAATAATAATATCATCAACTATAGGTCATTCTTGGTATACATAGGTCTCTACCTTTCATGCCATCATATTAAAAAAAAAAATTTATCATCTTTAATACCAATCTAAACAAATGACATTGTTTGTTTATTATTATTATTATTATTATTTTAAAAAAAGGTATCATCATATCAATATACAAATTATTATTTTATACATATAATTGAATTAATGGGTCCGTATGTTACTATTATAAATCATGAGAACTGGAATTGCCATCAATTGATTTTATAAGTAATTGTTAGTATGTGTCTTGTTAATAAAGGGTAATATAGATTTTATTAATAATTAATTTTGTTACTAAATGTTATGTTGTTAATGAGTCAAAAATAAGTCTTACCTTCATTTATATTCATTTCATCATAGTCTAGTCCTCTTTTTTTTTAACCGAAACATTTATATTTTTACCTTATTTCAAAAAATACATTTTATATCATGAAATGCATACATCTAAATTCTTTGGTACTTCCAGCTCAAAAAATCCAATGTGGAAGTAAAAAATAAATAAATAAATACATAAATGAAGAAGAGAAAACCTTAAAATTTTATAGCATCAGAATGTTAACCATAACGAACACACAGTTACATATCAACGTAAAATTATGAACGATTTAGTAAACATCTTGATCAAACATGTGCGTCTTCTTTAAATGTAAAAAAATTCATGGTAGATTGAGAATTTTCAGCATCTTTTATTTACTTCATTATCCAAAGTAGTGTCTTCTATAATCTATCCAACTCCCACAAGTTGACCAAGTAGTTTGGATAATCTTTGATTTGGCCACATTCATCACTGATCTATACAACTTCACATAATATATGGTTGCCATTTTATATATATATGTGATGGTGAGAATTCACACCTGTGGATCGTGCCTCGCTCTCTTTGAAACCCATCTGGGTTGCCTTGACCGTTCACAACGACTTTTAGCACACCTGCATCATTTTTCCGTTAGTATATATATACATAAAATTCTTTCCTTATATCAGCAGTAGGAACGTTTTAGCTATAATAAACAAAACACGATTAAAGTCAATTTTTTTTCTTTTGATGTTAAACGTTATTAAATTTAAAACTTCCAACAGTTCTAGTATTATCAAACGCTTGATCATGTGAATGAATATTTTATTATATTTTTTTTTTTATATATAGCAAATAGTTCAATATAATTATCAATAAAATAAAAAAAAATATTGGTTCCTATTATGCTTTAATCAACAGGTTATAATTTGTTTATTTTTTTTTTTTAAATTGTCATAGTTTATACAAAAATTCAATCCCAATATAGGATGTATAGTTATATTCCTTCGTTTCAGTTTTTTCTTTACATATATAGATCAAATCAAAAAAAAAACTTACAGTTCCATGCATCTTTGTTCTTTCTTTAGAATGCTGAAAACATTTTACCAAAATACGATAGTTAAATTATCTGAATTGCTGTCATTAACGAATATAAAAACAAAAAAATCTTGCATATAACTTTCTCTATATGTTTTTTAACTTTCTAGCCATTAGAGAACAAAAAAAAAAGTTATTATTGTTGTTATGGTTACATTGTACTCATCAGGTTTTCTCTCCCCTTCGCATTACAATACTAAGTTATAAAATCGGTTGTTTTTTTTTAGTTTTATTCTTTATAAAACTTTCTCAATTGTTCTGTCAAATTTGTTATTTTAAAATATTTATAAAATTAAATTTAATAACAAAATTTATGATTTTGTTTCAAGCATTTCCAGTTCATTAAACTGCAATATAATTTTTATTCATACCGTTATATATCATCAATTCGAACTGTTCAATAAATGTATTAATTTTATAAATCAACACATCCATGTATATATTTATGTTCAAATGCATTTAATGGTAAGAATAGGAATGAGATTTATAGTGATCCTTACAATATATATATAAAGACAAAATATAATTTACAAATTTACCAATAATGCATTATAGCTTTTAGATTGAAAATACACTACGGCCCAACTACATATTGATAAATTTATCATATTTAACAAATAATTACCAAGGAAATTATAACTCATCTACAGCAAACTTAGGATTCAAACCAATCAAAAAAACACACACACATGAGCTGGATTTAAAAAATACATTTAAAACAGTAGTTTATGTAGAAAGGACCAATGAATATATGTAGCCATTATGCTATGGATTTGTAGATTACGAAAAGCATATGATTTTTTAAGCACTTTCACCATAATTAAAGCTTTGGGTCATCAAGGTAGAGACCAGGTTATTATCAATTTCTAAAGAATACTTATTAAAATGTAATAGCAATAACTAGATTATGTGGTAACATGAAAAGAATATAAGATATGGAAGTTCATACCTCCAAAAACTTTTTGCAACAGTTTACAAGAAGTATTTTGTGAATTAAAATGAAAAGAGAATGAGATTTTGCAGATGATATAACTTTTGCAAACATTGCTTCAGAAAATATGTGTGTATATAAATAGAAATTCAGATGTTTTTTAAAAATCTTGACCATTAGTAAGAGAAAATATATAAAAAGTGCAATCGTGGTAAATAACACACCAAAGAATAGATAAGTAAGAGCAAAATCAGCTAGCTATTTAAACAGCTTCAACATACTACTGGATTTCCATAATGTGTTCAACGTAAATGTCACTGCTCCAGCGGGTGCTATCCAAGACAATTAATTTATGCATTAGATTGTGATAATGCTTGCCAATACCCAAGATAGTCAGTGCTCCCTTATCATGAGAATTCCACACTAAGAGAACCCACAATGGATACATTTAAAAATACTTTATAGCCATAATACATGTCTGCAATATTTTTGCATTTGGACTGTTTTTTGGCTCCCACAACTATATAGTGATTTTCAAAAAAAACCATGATGTCAAACATTTTGATAGTCTTTGAAAAATGTCAGGATGAAGATTATTGAAAAAATCAGAATTATTTAGGTTATAGCATTACAATACTAGCCAAACAAAATTTTACTACAATGTTTCCACAACCATGGTTTCATCCATTAACAATTAGACCTTTTCATGTGAAATTCAAACAAAATACATACAACATATATATATAAAACAAAATAGCTTTTCCATCATTCACTTCAAAACCAACTTCCTTTAACATCAAAGGAGGTCTTCATGAGAGTGAAATAATTTTTTGAACCTGAGACCAAAAGAATTGGTTTTTTAAGTGAATAATGGAAAGGATATTTTTTTTTGCATATATATGTTTTATTGAATTTCACTTGAAAAGGTCTATTTGCTAACAGATGAAACCATGGTTGTGGAAGAATTTTAGTAAAATTGCTGTTTGGCTAGTATTGTAGTGTTATATGAATTTCTATTTTATGTATAATTACTAATATAGCCTTAGACAATATTCAACTTTTAATGTGTGTGTATCATCATCATCAACCATTATCAATCCACTGCAGGATGAAGGTCTCTCAAAGTTCAATCCATCTTCTCTGATCTCTAAACATCACATGATCACTATCTCATATGGAGAGTGTTGTTTTGTTTTGAATTGTTTAATCTTCTCTGATCTTTAGCTTCTTTTCTCCACATCACCCCTGCACACTTTCTTATTTCATCCATCCATCTCACATGTGGTCACTTTCTGGATCTTTTACAATCTCTTGGAATCCAGTTTAAGATTTCAATTGGCCATCTATTATCATCTCTTCTAGCAATATGTCCATCCCAACTCCATTTTAGTCTTTTAATTTTTTCAATGAGGTCAGTAACACCTGTTTGTTCTCTTACCCATATATTGCATTTTCGATCTCTTCTTGTTACTCCCAACATGCATCTCTCCACACTTCTTTTTGAGTGGTCTGAAGTCTCTGTATTGCTTTTCTATTAAGTGTCCAAATCTCAGTTCCATAAGTAAGAACTGGTAAAATACATTTATTAAAAACCTTCCTTTTCAAACACATAGGCATATTACCTTTTAGTTTCAAGTTATTTCAAGCAAAAGCACTAATTTCATCCATTATGTTTCCATCTGTATTAATAATCAGACCAAGGTATTTGTAGCTGTTAACTTCTTCTAACTCATCATAATCAATCTTTATTTTTATATATTAAAAAAATCCATTAAACTTTACTTGTCTTTTTAACATTTATCTTTAGTCCTACTTTCATCTGATAACTCCTGCAGCTCTGAAGCATTATTTGCAAAACCAACTAAATCATCTGCAAAAATCTAAATGACTTAAATAATCTCCATTTACTTTCAGTCCTTTAGCTTCCCATTTTAATCCACAAAATACTTCTTGCAACATTGTCGTAAAAAGTTTTGGAGATATGGACTCACCCTGTGTTACATCCTTCTCAATGTTGACTTTCCTAGCATCATTATGTAATCTAATTGTTGCTGTTGCATTTTTATAAATATTCTTTAAAATATAATATTCGGAATCTATACCTTGATGATCTAATGCTTTAAACACTGAAGAAATGTTTATAGAATCAAATGCCTTTTCATAATCTACAAATCCAAAGCATAATGGCAACTCATATTCATTTGTTCTTTCTATAACTTCTCTCAATACCTGGATATGATCTACTGTACTAAAACCACTTCTAAATTCAGCTTGTTCTCTTAATTGGTGGAAATCCAATGTTCTCTGTATATGAGTTGTAATTATCTTGATAAAATTTTTGTATAAAACTGATAAAAGGCTGATAGGTCTATAATTTCTAATATCTTCTTTATCACCTTTTTTAAATATTAATACTGCATTCTTCCAATCATCTGGTACATCTTTATCATTTAGACATTTGATATATAACTTTGCTAAAAATAAATTCTATTTCTTCACCTGCTTCTTTTAATATTTATAATTCCATCTTTACCGGAGCCTTACCTTTCTTCATACATTTAATTGCATGTCTCACTTCTTCATTTAAAATTCTGGGCAATTCGGAAGATATAATATATATAGGAGGTTCTTGTTCTTTATTAGTATATAATTCTTGATAGAAGTCTTCTACCCATTTCATGATGTCATCTCTCTTCTTAGTAATAATTCTGTGTGTGTATATATATAATTTAATGTCACTGTAATTAAATGTGTTTGGCTAAATTGGGAGAACATTTTAATTATAGCGATTAAATAAGACTACTTTTTTAAATAAATATTTTCATTTAATTATTAAGTTATTATAAACAGCGATTCGTTGAATAGCTTTAATAATTCTGTGTGTGTATATATATATAATTTAATGTCACAGTAATTAAATGTGTTTGGCTAAAATGGAGAATATTTTAATTATAGTGATTAAATAAGACTACTTTTTTAAATAAATATTTTCATTTAATTATTAAGTTATTATAAACAGCGATTCGTTGAATAGCTTTAAAACAAACTTAATTCTTCAGTTGAACTCAGAAATGGCAAAACATTTATATGTATGACTTATAAGAAAGTCAAAACTTGCAGTCAAGCATATTATTTTTTTCAATTGTTTATGCATGCCACTCAAATAAATGTTTTTCATCTGGAAATGTTTATCCTTTTTCATGAATGCAATTTTTTTTGCTTCCAAGAATAGTTGAATTCACATCATAAACAATAGTTTTAAGGAGTAAAGAGCTTGTTATTATTATTATACTTTGAGCCTAAAAATATTTTCATTTCTTTCTTTTTTTAAAACAACATTCATTTCAAAAAAGAAAAAAACTCCTTTCATTCCAAAGATTTTATCCTTTCTTTTTGGCATCATATACGTAACAAAAATTTAAATTGCTTAATCTTTGTTTTTAATTGCTAGTTTTTAAGCTACTAATTCTGTCAAAAACTGTAATAATTTAAAAAAAAGTTTCCCCCATATGTCAAAGCATCTGCCGGGACGCGAACCCACAACCGTCTGCAAACAACTACTTAATTGCAAGGCGGCTGCAATGACCTCTCGGCTAACAACGCTTGACAATAATTAAAAAAAAAAAAAAAAAGTTATTTAAAAGTGATAATATGTTAGACTATTTCCATCAACTTCATTAAATGTTGAATGTACAGAAAATTTTAAACTTTATTTAAACTTTCAAATACAAAATTACACACAAATAGACAACACACATTAGGAATAACACAATGTTTGAAATAGTATTATTCTCCACTCTTCTTCAAGTGCTGCCGCCCTGACCAGTGATAATATTAACATAATAGCAGTATTCTCCACTCTTCTTCAGGTGTTGCTGCCATAATCAGTGACAATATTAATTATAATAGTAATATTCTCCTCTCTTCTTCAGGCATTGTCAGCCTGACAAGTGACAATATTAACATAGTAGAAGTATTTTCCATTCTTCTTCAGGTGTTGTCGGCCTGACCAGTGACAATGTTAACATAGCAGTACTATTCTCCACTCTTCTTCAAGTCTTGCTGGTCTGACCCGTGGCAATATTAACATAGTACAAGTATTTGCCACTCTTCTGCAGGTGTTGCCACCCTGACCAATGGCAATATTAACATAATAGTAGTATTCCCCACACTTCTTCAGGTATTGCTCAGCCTGAAAAGTGACAATATTAACATAGTAGTACTATTCTCCACTCTTCTTCAGGTGTTCAAGCCTGACCAGTGACAATATTAACATAGTAGAAGTATTCTCCATTCTTCTTCAAGTGTGGCTTGCCTGACCAATGACAATTTTAATACAGTAGTAGTAGTATTCTCCACTCTTCTTCAGGTGTTTCTGGCCTGACCAGAAACAATATTAGCATAGTAGTAATATTCTCCACTCTTCTTCAGGTGTAGCTGGTCTGGCCAGTGACAATATTAATATAGTAGTAGTATTCTCCACTCTTCTTCAAGTGTTGCTTGCCTGACCAGTGACAATTTTAATACAGTAGTAGTATTCTCCACTCTTTTTCAGGTGTTTCTGGCCTGACCAGAAACAATATTAGCATAGTAGTAGTAGTAGTATTTTTCACTTTTCTTCAAGTGCTGCCGGCCTGACCAGTAACAATATTAACATAAAGTAATATTCTCCACTCTTCTTCAGGTATTGCCGGCCTGACAAGTGACAATATTAGCATAGAAGTCGAACTTACACCTTTACATTCTTGAATATCAAATTTTAAGGCATCACTCTATCTAGCTGAACAATTCTGTCAAAGGCAACATTCAACAGAAAAATTCATATACTTATCTATGAGTGTTGATTCAAATCCCCCTGATACCTTCAATTTTTAAAATACTTTTTTCTAAGAGTGAACCTTAATTAGAAGCTTTCAAATATTATGTGTTACCACAGTGGGTCGACTTATAGGATTATTTGCCATTGTCATATGAGCGGCTTCGTTGTACCTTTTCATCTCTATCCAATATTTTTATATTTTCCCAAATGAATATATGATCATTAAGTACATACATGGTCTGCTAATATACCATCATCACAAATCTTCAGACAAATATGAAGGTATTTAAAAATATATAACAAAGCAGCCATTTTTTCTTTTAATAATTTCATGATTAAATTCTGTAAATAAAAAAAAAGGCATAAGACTTTATTGCTTGAGAGGAGCAGCAGAATCGATCTTGAGATCCCTCCAATCCCAAGCCGGACACTCTACCAACTACACTAAGCCACACAGGGTATTAAATTATGTGAACTTTTGATATTGATAAAATAAACAAAATAACAATAAGAATTTTTAAATTGATTTCATCATTTTCAAACATTATCTATGCATTGGAAGATGTGAATATAATCCAGTTTTTTCCATCACAAATGTCATTGTTCATCAATTTCATGTGATATCTTATTGATCTCTTAGGATCCATTTTAAACCTTCAAGTCTTCAATCTAACATCATCTATCTTAATGACATGTCCAGTCTAACTTCACTTTCAATCACTTAGTTCTTTCATTGACAAATTTCTTCTTTCATTTATATATTTCACTTTTGATCCTCTACTTGCTAATTCCACATGCATTTTTCCACATTTCATTACATAGTCTGCAGTATCTTTATTGCTCTTCTATTAAATGTTAATATCTGTAAGCAGTAGTAAGGTATATTTATTAAAAAATCTTTCATTTCAAATCCTTTTGACATTTATTTATTTCTACCAAACCCTTTATTTTATGATTTTCATCCACTATGTTTCTATCTCTATGAATAAACTGACATCTTCAAATAATGGACTAGTCCAGAATCCATCGTATCTTGATCGGATTGAGCAATCATCACCATGAACCAAAGTCTATATAGATATATAATGTATATCTAATGGCAAGAACAAACCAATAGGCAATGATGCTCACTCAATTGGAACATTTCCATTACGAATAAGAAAAATCCATTTGGAAGATCAGAGAATTATTATCACAAAACATAAAGACAGAATAACTTTCTCCCAGAAACATTGATGTCAAAGCCAATCAGGTAATGCAGTGAGGCAAATCAATATTCAGGACTGGAAGCTGCAAGAATAAATTCAGATATAAAGCAAGCTGTCACAGAACAACCAGTAGTGTTACCATTCCTACTCACAAGGCAAGTTGGCAGTGTATAGTTGGGCACTTGAAGTGCTTTCTATAATTGGATGGCAACTAAAAACTATACCTTTCCAACAGTAGCAAGTGGTTGTATAATCGCTTTTTATAGTATGTAATACTCAAATATTTTACGCTAATATTTCACACAATTAGTTATAACATGCCAATAATTCTCAAATAAAATATTATATTTATTTGTTTGCTTACTACTTTCGAAGGGCAAAACCTTCATTTTCAAAGCTATGAACAATTGTGGTGCAGAATGGTCAGCATGAGAAATGCAAAATTATGCAAATCAAGTTTGCCATTTCTTGGAAATGGCATAGAACGTGTCTCTTTTATTCATGGAATCAATGTCTGAAATAATAAAATAAGCCTCCTTAATCTTCCTCCTTAACTCATGTCACTCTCTGCACACCACCACCCTAGGATTATCTGGAATCCAAGGATGGCCTGTGGTAGCTCTGTGCTGTGCGACAATGGATGGCTTTGAAAATGAATGCTTCACCTTCGAAAGTACTAAGCAAACAATAAATAAATACAATATTTTATTTGAGAATTGTGTTATAACTAATTGTGTGAAATATGAGCGTAAAATATTTGAGTATTACATATATATCAACACAGATTTGACAATTTTAATATTTATATAGAATAAATACACACATGTATATTTGTTTCACATGTTATATTACTAAATATATACTATAAATTTGTCATTATAAATTTATTAAACGCACATTGATTATGTAAGTAAAATTTACCGAGGTTGTAACCTTGAGAATATGCGTATAAACTGCGATAGTAGGGAACTCTACAGGTGTTTAAACACAAGCTTACGCTATTACAAATGTATTTTAAGGCATATATATTCATATATTTATATTCATTCACTAAATTTTAAAATTTTAAAGTAAATGAATACTATTTATATGTGCTGTAGACACAGATAATGAAGCTAGTATATACCAAAAAGTGCTATATTCGCTGAGTGCTTTCAAGAGACTTCTTGCTCTCATATTCATAGCTAGAATGAATATAATTTTAAGACTTGTTGACATAAAATTTCAGACTCATCTAATAAATGTTTTGAGATAATTATTAAAAGAGACATTGCATTAGACATATAGAGAGTGTCTAAAATTGGTACAATGTAATTAATGCATTGACTTTAGTTAAAAACAAAGGAAATTTGCATCAGGTGAAAATATTTCTAAAATTCCAACAATATTCTCTTCCTGAAGAAAACAGTCATAACATTTTATTATACCATTAAAAAAGAAAAAATTTTAATAAATTGAACTGATTTTCTCATTAATAATATCGTTTTTGTAAAGATCATTCTAATATTTAATTAATAATTTGTGCTTATTATATTATATCCATAGCTACTTTGATGAGAATTGGAATCTCTTTCACTTAAGGGAGTATTTTATAAAGTTTGTCTTTTATTATTATGTTACTAACAAAAATTATCTATTTAAAATTTTTTTTCACCCATTTTGGTTCACTTTTAATTATATATACATATTTCAATTTAATATTTTTTAATATAGGTAAGATTTGAAATACTAGGCATTCTTATACCTGGAACCCAATTGTAAATATAGGGAATTTGAACTCAGACTTTCAAGCCCTTTCAACCATCCACACTGTGTCATACTACTCCACACTCATGAAGAAAAGATAAATAATCACCAGTATATGTATTTTGTGCTTAACCAGCACTCATCAGTTGGTACAGAGTATCATCTCCCATGCATATATACAATCAGTGCTCAGTTTATCCTTATGGTTCCATGGACAGGCTTCAATCTACTCCAGCTTTCAATTCTTCAGGCATCCATACCATTGATGATCTGATGATAAAATTCCCAAATCCCATGCTGATACCAATATTGTTTTCATGCCCACATTGACATCAAGTCACTCAATACTGGCATCAGCATGGGATTTGGGAATTCTATTGTCAGATTTTCAATGGTATGGATGGCTGAAGAGTTGGAGTAGATTGAAGCCTGTCTATTGAAGTAGAAGGATTTGCTATCTTAATGTAAACTGAGCACTGATTGTATATGTATGGAGATGATAATCTGGACGAACTGATGAGTGCTGGTTCAGCACGAAATACTTATATTGGTGATTATCCTTTCTGCATGTGTATGGCCATGTGTATCAGTAGTATGAGATAGTGTGGATGGTTAAAGTGTCTTGAAAGTCTGAGTTCAAGTCCACTATATTGATATAGGTATAAATTAATTAGTAAATGAGATCACCCATTACATCATTCAACCTGCAGAATCAGTCTGATTGGTTGCTGCACATCAGTATACCTTGACTGGGGACATAGCTTTGTATGCATAATGGTGATCACATCTAATTAATTTACGCATGCATGTATATATATATTATTGTGGGAAAGTTACTGTTAGGTGAGTTTAATGAGTTTTAAATATTAACGTATTGCTTTTCAAGATGACGAAATATGCTGTAAGCTGGCTATAGCAAAGGAAATTAAATTTGATATAGGCATTTTTAATTTTGTAGAATTATTCTAGTGGATTTTGTTTATATATATGTTATATATAGAGCTCACAAATAAGCTCTTAACAAGCTTTACAGAATGCTTGAATATCCTAGCACCTCACTGAGGAAGCCAGTAGCAGAAACCAGTCTAGGCCAGGAGATATTCTGCAAAGCTTGTTAAGAGCTTATTTGTGAGCTCTATATATAACATTTGTAATAAGCTTGTTAAATTAGGTCATGTGACATATGACTTGATTTTTGTAATATATATATGAAAACAAAACAAGTTATAAATTTCACAACTTGCTCTTAGCTTGCATTTTATGATCACTAGATGGAGCTTTACCAATAGCTCCTAACACGCTTTTGTTTACATAAACGCTGAGAGAGATAGAATTCAATATCTCTTTCGTTGTCTCCAACTGTTAGACCATGGTTTGAAGCTAGTTGACTCACCTCAGTAAAGGGTATATATATATTATACTGGTCTAGACTTGATCTTAATGGAATAGATGGATAGAAATAAAATAGAATGCAAAGAATAACTTAATTCATCATGTTATTAAGAAGTGCTTTTTTCTCAGTTGAATTGATAAATGGATTATTTAAAAGTCCCAAATTGGGTGATTATGCAAATTCAAATATAATTTACTCAGTTAAGTGTTCATTGATTATAATTCCCAATTGAGCACCATTAGATTCTTATGAAATAAAGAATAGGGTAACCAAGCAGTTATCCCCCATATTTATAAATAAATTCTATCTTTATCATAATTACCTGATTAACCATATAACAAATTAAAGAAAAAGAACTAAAAACTTTTTTTCTATAAATGGCATCACCTAAATAATCTATTTTCATAATTCATTACATTTCTCCGGTTAAGGAGTCTAACCAAGGTCCTTTTTCTGTCCCTTGAAATCAAACGAGGACAAAGACCTCTGTGGGCTACATTTTAGCCATTAGATATAAACATCAAATAATGTTTTGCAATAAGGTACATAAACAAATAGATTAATTATAAGAACAACAAGACATAATTCAAAATAATTATAAATTTATAAAGTTTAATTTACTGTACAACTTAATTTCTTTCTTTTCTTCTTTTTTACCTAGAGGAAAATAAACTTTATTCATGAAAATAATCAAGTTTTTTTTTATATATATTAAATGCTTTTATTTACCATGTAGTAAAAAATAATTGTTTTTCCAACCACAATTGGGATTTTTAGATAAAACTTAAAATAAAAGCATGTGGGGGTGGGGTGTCCAAAAATTTGTTAAGTCAATTCTTTGTTATAAAAAAATAGTGACTGGCTTAATTAATTTCTGGGTCATCCCCCCATGCTTTTATTTTAAATTAAATCTAACAACCCCAATTATGATTGAAAAAACTATCATCATCATCATCATGATCATCATTTTCAACCATTATTGATCCACTTCAGGATGAAGGTCTCTCCAAATTCAATCCATCTTCTCAATCTCTAGTCTCTCTTCTTCACATTACTTCAGCACACTTTATTATTTCATCCATCCATCTCACATGTGGTCTTTTTCTAGGTCTTTTACATTCTCTTGGAATCCAGTTTAAAATTTCAACTGTCTATCTATTATTGTCTCTTCTAGCAATAAGACCAGTCCAACTCTACTTCAATCTCTTGATTCTTTCAATGATGTCAATAACATCTGTTTGTTCTTTCACCCATGTCTTTTGTTTTCAATCTCTTATCATTGCTAACAAGTATTAAACTTTATTGTATTTTAAGTTGATTTGACACTTATAGTTGATATATATATATACCACTTGATATTTCTGCTATAAGTTTATATGTACACCCCTTATGTATATATCACATTTAGTATGTGTACATATATATATAATAAAGCATTAAGCAACTTACTTTTCTGATAAAAATTGTTTTATGTTTTTTGTTTTTATTCAAAAAAATTGCTTAATAAAACTATATTGTAAGCTAATTTTCTTTTTTTTTATCTTAAAATTGTCCACATTACTTAAAGCTTATTGAATTCTAAGAACAATTTTTAAATTTGATATCAACATATTTAAAACTTTCTCCCCTCTTCCATATCTATAAAATTAGGTCACCTATCTAAAATATTATTCTGCTCTATCACTTTGGTAGATTTTCAAATATATATAAATTTAAAAAATTATATTGAATTTAAATCTATTAAACCTCAATTTTAAAATATTATAACTTTAAATTGAAAGGAAAAATATCTATACTGCCTTCTTGTGAGTCTTACTTAAAACATATTAAAGTTCTAAAATCAATTTTTAAATTTGATATCAAAATATTCAACATTTTCCCCACTCTCTGTTCCATATCTAAGAAACTAGATCATCTACCTAAAATTTTAGGGTCCCATATTGGTTAGCCTAGTATTTCTGACTTATGTACCAAATTTGAATCAAATCTATTGAATTTAAATCTATTAAACCTCAATTTTAATAAGTGATTATAAAAGTTTACAAACAAACATATTAACAAAGAACAGATATTCTAACTTATATAAAGCATTTAAAAACATTTTATGCATCATTTTTGTTTATTTATTTGGTATATATATATATAAATGTACATTTTGAAGTAGTGTAAGGCATTCAATTTTAACGTAATAAACAATCAAATTGCTTTATTGTTTAGGTGTTTATAGAAAGTTTGAGCACAGAAGTGACAGTAATGGGCATGATCCAAGTACTGCAAGCTTCTCACTGTAACATTCTACCACTGCACCAAATCATGCAGAGATTTAATTTGACTGAAAATGCTGAAGACACAAAAGCATAATTAAAAAATAATTACCAAGCATAAATTTGACAGGAATAAATATTGAGCAAATTATATTTCGGAAAGAGGAACTTTAAGATATTCATACTTCAAAACTCTTCCCAATGTCATAAGAAGATAATTTAAAGATTCCAATCAAAAGATTGATCCGTAGTGACTTAACTGAATGTCCTTCAATTCTACTACTGTAGTTTAGACTTGACAATTTATTAATAATATTGCTCATCACATGTGGTCACATCCATAAAAGTGAGTCACTGTCAAATTCTATTTAGGAAGGAAATAAGCACAGTGATTATGGGTATATGTCATTGAATTTGGCAAAAAAAAAATTAATCATAATATATCCTTAGAAGTTGAACTCGCACCTTTAAATTCTTGAATATTGAATTTTAAGGCAAATGCTCTACCAACTGAGCTATTCTGTCAAAGGCAATAGCTCAGTTGGTAGAGCGTTTGTCTTAAAATTCGATATTCAAGAATCTAAAGATGTGAGTTCAACTTCATAATATATCCATTTTATATTATAATTTTTAAATCATTGGAAGAGCTGCTTGCTAATGCATGTTGGTGAACAGCCCATCCATGTTTGTAATAATAGCAAATCATTATTACAATGTAAATCAAAATAACAAAAATGAGACATTTTTATTTTTGCCAGATTATTTCTAGTTTTAGATATTACTGTTGGTAATGAAAATTTTTTATCAATACCATTTCAGGCAAAGGGAAGAAAACTTTTAATGGATTTTAGCTAGTAGTCATTATACTTCTAGTTGGCTTCTTTTTTTAACCATATGCTTTGAATTTAGCAAGAAAAAGAATTATACAACAGTAAGAAACTTCCAATTTTTTATAGGGATTCTACTTGATTTTTTAAATTTCTATATCTATTACTAAATGTATTCCTTTTTAATTATTTCTATAATTGATTTATTTTATATCATATGTATTAGTTGCACAATTTTGATAACATTTTTAATTTAGTAAAATTAAGGACTATTATTTATTAAATAACTTTATTTGAAGCTAATTTACCAGTATTAGTTGTATACACTCTCACACATATTCTGTTACACATTTGTTTTTGTTTTTTTTAAATTTTATATTGATAAAAAATGAAATAATTTTGTGACTCTCTTTTAATTTCTTCTCCATTAAATTTATTGTACTTTTACTTAAGTTATTAGTATTATTTTAAGTTGCTCATTTAACTAATTTTTGGATTTGAATTTTAGACATCTGATTTATATCAACTGAATATATACTTACTTTAATTCACAATCTTTCACTGCTATTAGCAGATCAAAATCAAACAAAACATCACATGATCATGTGATGTTTTGGTGATTTTATACCATTCTTGCCTATGGAATGATGGTGACTGTGGTTTTTGATAAACCAAGGATACCAAAATGCATAGATGCTAAACTGGGTTCAGGTCTATATGAGTATACAGATGAATGAACGTGGACTGAAGACATTAATATTTTTTTATCTTGACATCCTAGCTTTATAGTTAATTAAATAGATAAAAGGTGGCTGCTGGAGGGTTGCATTAGATTCTAAGATCTAGGTGCAGTGCTCTCAGATCTAAAGCTCCTTACTTATAAAATCCACAAGCTAGAAACTAGTCTGGGGATATTGGATGAGTAGGCACTAGATGGGAATTTTATGCACAAGCTTTTCTGCATCCATTATTTAATAAGGCTTGCACCGGGTGGCACTACTGTATGGAATGTGCTATGGCAGATCAAAACCAATAGCTAAAAATTATTCTGTGAATCTGTTTGGGACTGCCATCTGAAATTCATTGAATGTTCATGCTTACATAATGCCTCAGGACAAATAATATTAATTAAATTGTTTTTGTAATAGATATTAAACCATGTGATAATTTAAAAACAGAATAACACATAATAGAGATTTTTTTTATTTGCAATGTATCAAAAATTAAGAAAGAATATATACTTAAGTATTTTTTTTATTTTAAAAAAAAAATGACAAAAAATTAATCAATAACTATACATTAAAAATTATTTATTATATGGGCAGAATTGATTATTTTAACCTATTTTGGTTTAAACCATAGTTTAAATCATAGTTTAGATAAAATGGATATCTTTTTTTTTTACACTTTAATTTTCAAAATATCTGATTAATTGCATTTTAAAAAGTGACACTATTATTATCATTGTATCCAACCCTATTACTCCAACAACAATCACTGAACCATCAAACATCACATTGTGGGTGAACAATGACTGAAGATAGACCTTTTAATTTTAACAGTTTATGGCCAGTTGTTCACTATTAGACCAATATCTGATGGCTGCAACTTATTTTTAACAATTTTATTTCATAGTATAAAAATATCAGAAACATATCTTTCAATTAATTTAATAAATTCAAACAAAACTAAACTTTCCGAAAAGAACAGTTTTTTTGACCGATTATACTTCAAGCTTGTGACCACACCATCTGAACTGCATTTTGGTTTGATATTTAATTTTCCGATTTAATTGTGTGCTTCTACATGTAGACTACCAATTTATCAACATAATTCCCCAAATCATTGGAAGACTCCTTCTGTAGGGCATAAGGGAATCTCTTTGATGATCTTTGTTTGAATGAGCTTTATTTGAATGAGTGGAATAAATGCAATGAGGTGAGTAGAACAATAAGTCTTAAGTTGAGTTCTCTTTTAATGACATAATAAGTGACAGCAGAAAAGAATCCAGAGCTAAAATGCAGTGAAATGTAGGTATGAATTGGAAGGATAAAACACAGAATGAAAAATCATATAAAAAAAAGCCAACAATGATGATGAAGGTAAGGTATTAATTTTAATAATCGTTTTAGTCAGAATTTTCTGCTTCTTTTTAATAGGTTATCATCTGATGATTAATATAGTAGTATATCTGAAGAAATATAATATTCCAAAATGTGAATGATAGATTTATATCTTTTCAGAAAAAATAATTTAAATATGTTATGTTAGTGTTATTCTGAATATGAGATATAAAGATATATACTACAGTCTCTCCAACCACAAGTATATGAGAAGGTTACTTTACATTTAGAAATATTACCAATTTCACCACTTCCTTTATTTGCTATAATATCTTATATAAATGCAATTTATTAACTGTACTTTAAACAGTTTTTAGCAAGAACCTTTTATTGTACATATATGCACATACAATCTTATATTTCGACTGTCATGCAGTCTTCTTCAGAGTCACTTTTACTTTAATTTTTTAAAAATAAACCGTTTTTTATTTTTAAAAAATTAAAATAAAAGTGACTCTGAAGAAGACTGCATGACAGTCGAAATATAAGATTGTATATGCATATATGTACAATAAAAGATTTTCGTTAAAAAGTGTTTGAAGTACAGTGAATAAATTGTATTTATAAAAGTTACTTTACATTACTTTTCATTTTATGATTAGTGAACTAATACTCAGAGATTTTGCTTGATTATTCTGGAATATGGATTTTGTTTAAAAAACAAAAATAAAATTAAAGTACTGACAAAAGAATAGATTCTATATAATTTTCAATTCTAGAAACTATCTTCACAATAAAAATATTCCCCACAGATAGAATTCCCATGAGAAATATTGTTCAATTCATAAAATATGGTTTATATTTGTTTACGCTACTTTCAATTAACTAAACAATTTGCGAACAAGAAATCATTAAATATTAATAGTATCCTTCAAAATGGTGTAATGAGGTTAGTTGAAAATCCATATTAAGCAGTATTTTTGAGATATTTTTATATATCTAGAAGCAGCCATGGAATTCATCAAATTTAATAAATATGGAACCAAAAAAGCTTTCAGGGGTTAAATTTACACAAAATAAAAGGAATTAATAAAAAAAACAGTATCTTTTAAGTATGAACATATTGTAAAACTTCACAATGTAATGCAAATTTAAAAAAGGAACTAAAATTATGGATAAAATGAATGAGAATAATCACAGATTAGGTGCGACATATCATAGAAATTCTGAAATTACTGGAAAAATGAAATATGTAAGAAGTACCAACAAACTACTTAACATTTTTTCGTGCACAATTAAAGGTATGGTTGAAGATTCTGCAACACATATCTATCTGCAGTAGAATATTTGAAAAGAAATCATATGGCAGATAAAGAAGCCAAAATTCTCTTCCAATGACACAGAATACAGAGGATATTATTGTCCTTGAAAATAAAAAACTCATAAAAACATAATCGAAAACTTTATTTTGCATATTTTTAACTCATTAAATCAAAAACTTTTGATATTTGGAACTAAAAAGAATGTATCACCTGGAGAAGTTTCAAGATCGGTATCGAATTAAAATATTTATCGCATCTAATTTATTTTGCCAGATGTAAACAAAACTGAAGACTTTTATATGGTGTCGGACTTCGCCAAATCATTTTCTGGATAAAACTGAAGAAACAATGACTGCTTTGTCTCAAAAAATGTGACAAGTTTAACAACAAAGTAATCCAAAAAATATAACCGTTAATTTTAAAAAGCAATAATAAATAATATTGCAATAGTTTACACACATGCGAAAGTTAAAGAATATTTATAAAAAAAGAAAAGCAATAATCAGATCATTCACAATAATATAATAGTGACTCAAACTTTTTCTTATAAATATGAATGTTTTCTGCTCTAGCTTTTTACCATTCCTATACATAATAGTATTAATTTGAAGATATTTATATTAAACCACTAAACGTCACATGATCACCATTCTTACACAGAGGCAAAGCTCTCCATACAATAGTGCCACCAAGTGCAAATCTTTGTAATCAATGGATGCAGGAAGGTATGTGTATGAAATCCCTATCTAATGCCTACTCATCCAATATCCTCAGACTAGTTTCTAGCTTGTGGCTTTCATCAGTGAGAAGCCGTGGATCTGAGAGCAATGTATGTAGATCTTAGGATGTAATGCAACCCTCCAGCAGCCACTTTTTACCTTATTAGCTAACTATAAAGCTTTGAGTCGAAAATGAAAACACAATAATGTTTTCAATCCGAGCTCATTAACCTGTATAGTCACATAGATCTGAACTCAGTCTGGCATCCATACTATTTGGTGTCTTTGGTTCTTTAATAATCACAGTCACCATAACTGTATTGGGCAGAATTGATATTAAACAACTATATACATGATCACTACTCTTTATGGTTACACAAGCTGTTTGCATTAAATCCTATGATCTAGTTGCAGTGCTCTCAGATCCAAGACTCCTCACTAATGAAAGCCTTAAGCTAGAAACTAGTCTTGGGATGTTGGATGAGTAGGCACTAAATAGAAATTTTATGCACAAACCTTTCCGCATTCATTGATTATTCTGGATTTCACTGAGTGGCAATACTGTAGGAGAGTTTTGCTTCTGTGTGATATTTATATTGAAAGACCAACCCACATACCAAAAAGCTACTAAGATCTTATATCAATATTTGAAATATATTCTCAAAGGTTTAAAGAAATCTGTGCAAAACAAATAACACTGTGGAAGAAAAGGGTTCAAGTTTCATATCATTAATTAATTGTTTCCATTCCAATATTTGGTAAATCTTTCTCTCCTTAGTTCATTATTAAATTTTCTATATACTTTTTGCCTTTTCACATTATTGACATTCTTCCATCTTCTCTATAATTCCATTTTTCATAACATTCTCTCAGTCATTTAACATTCTTAATAAAATAGTTTCTATTGTATTTTTTGTTGGTTTTAATATTCTCTTTTTAATCCTAAACCAATGATTATTAGAATCATTCGTACATACTTCATTTTCATCAACCCTCTTTATTTTTCACACACAAAACCTAATCTTCATTTTTCCATTCCTCTCAATTTATCCACATCACATCTCATATATCTTTTCTTTCTTCATCTTTTTAAAATTCAATTTTAATTTCATCCACATCCATATTATGATTAGAGTTTATGCCAACATCAGACTGACATAAATATGTAATGCTACATAATATATTCATTGCAGTTCATTTCAAAAACACAATATTCTAAATATGCAAAGCAATCCTTAACTTACCGCACGACATCGCTTGGCTTCAATTGAGGAACATACTTTTTTAATAACTTTACTTGACTTCGAATGTTAAAACTGTGATACAATTCGTTTAAACCAGGTCTGATGTTTTGGAATATAAATTTGTGAAAACCTCTTATAAAAAATAATAATAATAAGTTTACAAAATTCAGTATAGACTTTTAAAGTATTCAAAAAAATTTATATAAAAAAATAATTAAAATTATTTTAATAAATCTATACATTTGATACAGTAAGTCACTTCAGTTTTTTTTTTTTAAATTTGTGTGTTTGCGCATGTGTAGGTGTAGGGGGTAATGTTATATTCAAACTTTCAATTGTTTTAGATTAGATAATATTATTTAAGTTAATTACTTAATTCTAAAACAATTAACCAAAAATACTTATCAATAGCATCTACAAATTTAATTCAGCATCTTATAAAGTAATTTATTAACAATACAAAATACTATAACATTTATATATACAATACACACACACACACATATATATATATATATATTAAAGTCAAAATAAGAGTCATAGATCACATGACCCTATTCTCTTAAGCTTGTAATTTATAAACAATGAGGATTGCCAATTCCTCAACAAGCTTTGTGATAAATGCTTAGCCAGAGAAAGCATTTAAAATATCTCTGTCAGGACCCCCCTCCCCCAAACCCCTGACCATGGTTTCATGCTTTGGCACTCCTCAGAGAGGCGCCAGGGTAGGTTCAGACACTAGATCTAAAAATAGCATCCCAAAGACAAGTTATCTATTGAGATGAAAATCTGAATTTTTCAGACACCTACATGTCTTCAAACCAGCTATCCAACTCAAATAGCTATATGGGGCTGATAGATCTTCAGCCATACCATATATTAGTAGTCTTAGCAATATAAAATTGCATAAGACTTATGGCAGAGACTATAAATAGGTCAAAATAAGTCATAGATCACATGACACTATATCTTAAGCTTGTAAGTTATAAACAATGAGGATTGCCAATTCCTCTACAAGCATTGTGATGATAAATGCTTAGGCAAAGCCAGTACTTAAAATATCTGTCAGGAACCCCTCCCCAAACCCTGGCCATGGTTTCATGCTTCGGCACTCCTCAGAGAGGTGTCAGGGTAGGTTCAGACACTAGATCTAAAAATACCAATCCAACGCCAAGCACTTATTTAAAAGTTATCTATTGAGTGAAAAATTGAAATTTTCAGACATCTTATGTCTTCAAACCCAGCTATCCAACTCAAATAGCTATATGGGGCTGATAGATCTTCAGCCATACCATATATTAGTAGTCTTAGCAATATAACATTGCATAAGACTTAAGGCAGAGACTATAAATAGTCAAAATAAGAGTCATAGATCACATGACCCTTTTCTCTTAAGCTTGTAAGTTATAAACAATGAGGATTGCCAATTCCTCAACCAGCTTTGTGATAAATGCTTAGCCAGAGAAAGCATTTAAAATATCTCTGTCAGGACCCCCCCTCAAACTCCTGACCATGGTTTTGTAATAATCATTACATGTTTATCAAAAAGTTGATAATGTAAAAGTTAGGGATTGAGTAAATTGATGCTTGAAAATAAAAATTAGACAATTTGCTCTACATAAAAACTCTTCATGTAATAAAGATGTATATGAGAGATGAAGACCTACCCATCCAACATCCCAGGAGCCTTGGATACAAGCCAGAAACTAGTCTGGGGATGTTGGATGAGTAGATACTAAATGGAGATTTTATGCACAAGCCTTCTGGCATCCATTGATTACTCTGGCTTGCACTGAGTGGCAATACGTATAGAGTGTTTTGTATATTTTAATAACAGTTAAGAGCAAGCATAAAAAACAGTGATCATGTGATGTTTATTGACATTTTATTATTATTATTTAAATATTATCCTGATTTGCTTTTCTTCCATCTCTTGATTTTAATTAATTGGATTAATACATTCATATGTGGGATCTCTAACCATGACTATATTCGAAGTTGAAATTATAGGCAATTAATAAATTGAACCAATTAATCTTTCTGGAGGATACATATTGTAGAAGGTCATGATTAGTCTCCAAGATTTCCAGTAATGATTTAGGCATCTGTTACAATCATTGGGCTTTTTTCGTCAATTTGGCATAGTGGACCTTGGCGATGTTTTAAGTATAGGTTTATGTAATTTGCCTTTCTTATCATGAGTAATTATTACTCCAATAACAATGGGTGATATATTACAGATCAATGTTTTTTCTATAAGTTGAAATGATCTAATTCTAGTCCTTGAATTATATCTCTTTTTAACCCATTGAAATTCACACTGTCCGTTAATGATAATCTATATAAAAATGATGTTAATCAATTTTATTATACATAAAGCTTTTGAAATAATTTATTAAATCTATAAATTTCCAAAAACCCTTACATGTGATGATCTTTTAAGGGTGAATTGCTGATATACTAATTATGAATTCAAGAATATTAAATTTCTGTCTTTTCAAACTAAATTTCTTCTGAACATAATGTAATGCCCAATTTGATACACTTTTAAACAGCTTTTCCGTGACTTTCTTTAGGCTTTTTAAATATAGGGGATTTGAATTTAGACTTTCAAGCAACCTACAACTATCCACTCTATCTCATACTACTGATACACATGACCATACATATGTAGAAAAGATAAATAATCACCAATATACATATTTCGTGCTGAACTAGCACTCAGAAGTTGGTCCAGATTATCATCTCCCACACATATATATAATCAGTCCTCAGTTTATATTAAGATAGCAAATCTTTATACTTTAATGGACAGGCTTCAATCTACTCCAATCTCCAACTCTTCAGCCATCCATACCATTGAATATCTGATGATAGAATGCCCAAATCCCATGCTGATGCCAATATTGTTGTAATGTCCATGTTGGATTTTTTTTTTGACTAACAGGAAATGCTTATAATAGAGATTCCAGAATGTCAGTTTCCAATCACTCTACAATGCATTGAAATATAGTTGGTGTGACTGATATTGGAATGGAAGCTTTTTTAAATCTTAAGCAGTCATTTGTGAGTTGTATAAGAACTGATTCACTGTTCCTGAAATTTATACGTAGTAATTCTTAAAATCCAATACGATAAATATTTTACCCCTGCTAATGATTCTGCTGTTGCTCGATTTATTGTTTGTGGAAGATAACTAACTATTTACAGTATTTTATTAAATATGTATAGTTTAATATAAATAAAGTAGTTTTGGGGTTAAACTGTGTACTATTTTGTATTGCTTCCCAACATTTCGGTGAAGGAGCACAACATATTTCCACCTTGTGGAAACCACTTATTTTATCTCTTTCTTCTAATATAAACTTGAAATCAATTAATAGTGAAACTGAAGAAAATAAAGACTTTATTATTACACATATTACTTAACACTCAAAATCATTCTCTATCTCACACCCAATCTCGTTATTACTCGAGTTTTTCTTTAAAAAGATAACCTTGACGATGGCAGATGCCATTTCATTGAACTGTTGGGAAGTAATATAAAATAATACGTGGTTTAACCCAAAACTATTTTACATATATAAATGTCCTTACATATACATATTTTTTTTGTTTTCATTATTGGAGCAACCATTTTAACTACACGATAAATTCAATGATTCCTTTATTCTGAAAGTGGTGAACTACTTGCTCAATCTTGGAATTCACCAAGAATGGAAATGGCCTATTCCTAAAGTTGATTAATTGGATCATTTCATACTTGATAAAATAAAGAAACAGATTCTTAAACATTCCATTAAGAAAAGCTTTTTGAATTGCTGCAGTCATGAATTGAGATTAAGTAACGAAAGGCTTTTATTTTTCTAACTTGACATTACATTTGCCTCGTTTAGCAAAGACGCTAACAGCTTTAAAAATTTTGTAATAAATCTTTAAAATTTTTTCACATGGCTCTTGAATGAACTTCTACATTCCTTTTTAAGATAATGGACTTCTAATTCAGTGTCCAGTATCATTTTTGTTAAAATCTTCTGCTTTTTGCTTATTTGAACATAATTTTTTTTTAATTTTTTTTTGATAAACATGATTGCTCAATAAGAATATTTTTCTAATAAAAATATTTCTTATTCTTCTCTTTCACTTTCTTTGCATATCTTCATATATATAATATTTCTTTCATATACCCTTCAATGCAAACAAATTTTCTTAAAAAAACTTCTTTATTTTCCTTACAGTTTTGACTGTCCAGCAGTCTTCATCAGAGCTTTATTCATCCTCCTCTGCTTTAATTAATCCGTCCCCCTCTGCTTTAATTAATGGTCACTTTAATTAAAGCAGATGAGGATGGATAAAGCTCTGATGAAGACTGTTGGACAGTCGAAACTGTAAGGAAAAAAAAAAGTTTTTTAAAAAAATTTCTTTGCATTGAAGGGTATATGAAAGAAGTATTACAAGCAACATATATATGAAAAATATATTCTCCCAAATTTCCATGTAGGATGAATCTTTTCTTTTGGCCACCATATGAAAAACTTTATTTGGCATTTTCATGTTTCTGTGATTCTTCTTTTTTAAAATAAAACTTTATTAATAACAAACTATGTACAAATATTAATATATTTCCAATAGAATCTATCTGCGTTACATTGCGTGGCCAACAGTAAGTATATTAACTGACAAACAAATAATAATGGTTACATTATAATAAATACTATCATACAATATAAACTCATAACTCAGCGATTAATTTTTTAAATCATTCTGCTAACATTCAACTATGATTAATTTAAACCATATATAATACCGGTGATAAGTTACGATACTTATTGTTATAGTAATATTAGCGATTAAGCCTGCACATGCGCTTTAAAGATAAATTATATAAATGAATACTCAATTTTCCAGACATGAGATATAGTATTTGAGAAAGAATTTTTTAAGTGTGTGGAAATAAGAGTGTGAATGTGTTACACGATCACTTTAAATTACTATTACATAAAAAACATAGCACTATATAAAATAATATCTCATTAGATACTTATTGTTATAAAAATAAATTCTGATTATTCAACATATCGTAATGGTATGATAAGTTGTTTAACTTCAATAGTATGTAATCCAAATCTGAAGTGTCATTTTTTAATATAATCATGATGACGAAACTGAAGAATAGTTCAGATATTTATTTTCAGGAGTGAAATCTGATGGGGTGTGTTAATGGAAATAAAGGAGTAAGTTACAAGACAGCACAACCGAGATAGATTGTTGATTGCCGAGTTTTGGTCATGATGTTTCTGGACAAAAATTTGAGAGAATATTGGTACGAGTTGAACCATTCTTTGTTATCTCGTTTGAGTACATTATACTTCTTATTATCAAACATAATGGAATAGTTGTGCAAGTCATATAGTTCTTCATGTGTGTATAATTACAGAGGTATTATAGAGTTGAAAGTATTTTATATATATATATATTTATTTAAGTAATTACTTGGATTATATTTTTTAAGTAATTGCTTAAGATTGATTGTATGCTTACAAAACATGAATAGGGATAGAGCTGAGAAGTATGAGCAGTTATAAAAATGTGTAACATTTCTTCTGGATAATTATTACATAAAGCAAATGTAAGTTCAAGATTTAGCATAAATCAAGGAACATTTAGGCTGGAATTGTATCCTGGCATAATAAATTAAAAAGAATTTAATTTCTGTGATTCTTATGCTTGAGTTGTTACCTGCTAATTGCTTAGTCTAGATGGCTGTTAGTTTCGGTTATATTTGTTTGACCTATAAATTATTTAAAGATGCACCTGTGTTAATCAACAGTCAATTTTGTCATACTGAAGATTAATTCATTAAATTTTCATTCAGAAATGATGGAAAATTCTATGTTGGGACAATTTGTACAATTTGGTTGTGAATACCAATGTATTGTCATGGTCATTCTGTATTCTTATCTTTGAAGAATGGTTCAGAGTTTAGGGCAAAAAATATGCCCTTAATGCATCCATTGCATTATCAAATCATATGTAAAATGGGTGCACAGCAGAGAGGAAGCATCCATGTATTGAACGGAATGAGTGCTTCCATAGAAAAATTCACTAAAACTTTCAAAAGCTTTAATTAAAATTCAATTTAAAAAATTCACTTTCAATTTTTTTTTACCAATAGTTGAATTGTTGTTATATATGTAGAGATTGGGAATGAGCTCAACTAATTCCTCACATTCTCGTTAAGTTCAAACAATGCTAAGATCTAATTTACAATTAAAACTTTTCAGAATGTTAAAAGGATTTGGAAGATAAAAATATACTGATAATGTATTATCTATATTTAAACTAATCACAGTCTGATTAGAATCAACAATTCAAATTCATTATTTTTTGAATGGAATTACTGCTGACTCAATTTTTTTTACAAACAGTCAAATTGTTTTTATATACTGTGGGATTGGAAATAAAATCGACTAACTCATTCTCGCATTCTCGTTGATTATAAGATATTCAAAGTATGCCAAGATCTAATTTACAGTTAAAACTTTTAAGAATGTTAAAAGGATTTGGAAGATAAAAATATATTGATAATATATCTGATTTACAAATATAAGAGAATTTCAAATTTTTCTAGATGTGTTAGAAAAGGGGTGTTACATTGAATAATTTATTAAATAATACAAAAGAGATTTTTGATAGAAAGACTATTCCTGGTGTAGTATATTTTATTCCTTGTTTATTTTGTAAGAAGGTTTACATAGGTCAGAGTATTTTGAGTTTAAATGAAAGAATAAAGGTTTCATAAAAGTAGAGTTAAAAATAGATATCTTAGTTCTGCTTTGTATGTCCATGAGAAAGATACAGGCCACACTATTGATTTTGATGAAGCTAAGGTTGTCTTCTTTGAGAGAAATGAAATCAAAAGAAGAATTAAAGAATCTTTATTATTGAAAATTTATTATTCTGAAGCAATTAATTTATTTAAGAGTTCTTTTAATATTAAGGGTGGATGGGAAGTGAATGGATTTGTGGGTAATGTTTAATATTATATATATTGTGTAGTTTTAGTAGTTAAGAGTTCTTTTTAATATTAAGAGTGGATGGGAAGTGAATGGATTTGTGCTTAATGTTTGATATTATATATATTGTGTAGTTTTAGTAGTTCTTTACACTTGAGAAGTCTGCTTGTAGCAGTGAAACCTTTGGTAGTGTTTTAATATTATTTTTATGCTGGTCAGGTTGAATTTTGGATTTGGGGTAATTTTAATTATATATTGACTAGTTTAGCTTTATGCTTGTAATGTTTATATATATATATTAGGTGCTATTATGTAAAAATTATTGTGGCTAGTAAAATAAAAACATTATAAAAAAGAAGTGTGCTTCCGTTCCTAAAAAAGCCTTGCTTCGTCACTGGTGCACAGGCATTGTCTACACACCTGAGACTTTATAATAGTTGGCCCATATATACTACTTCATCGTTCTTATTGCATTTCCAAATCCATATAATATTAATATCATCTATGTTCTTTATTATGCTTTTTACAACCAATAGTTTTGATTGCCCCAGCAATCTTCTTCAGAACTTCTTATTTGGAAATATAAATAAAAGTTCTGAAGAAGATTGCTGGGACAATTGAAACTGTTTGTGAAAAGTAATAAAGAACATAGATAATATTAATATTAAATACTACTTAATTTGGCTAATTTTAGCTCAGATTGAGCTAAGCTATTTGGCTTGAGAAAATAACCTGAAATAATCTAAACTAAGTTAAGTTCTCTAATATATTAATATGAAACTCCTCTAGTAAGATTATCTGAATCATTATTTTTTGCTTTATTTTGTGATGCTAGGGATATAATTGTGCACAAATCTTTCCCTTGGAAAAAAATTCACCTCATCAATCACCAGTTGTTGTATTTGGCTCGATAAGGAAACAAGTGGTTAATACAACAACCTCTTTTATATATATATATATTCAAGCTATGGAATTATCTTTATAGCTACCATACATGAGTGACTGTAAGATTCAATTCAATCAATATGGTGGTTATAGTTGAGCTGAGATTACATTAATAATGGCACAAACCCTTGTGAGTCATATGGCTTACATTAATCAATCACATAAGCCATTCGGTGGTTACACAATATTTTAAAAAATACATGTATAAGACTAGGAAAGAACCAAACACCTGAATCTTGGATCCATTCTTACAAGCCTAGCCTGAATAAATTACAAAGAGATGTAAGCACACATTAGAATGAAAGCTGGCTGACATGCTAACATGAAATGTCAAATATTACAAAAACTACTACTACTAATATAAAATAGGCATTTTTTAATAATTAATGGTTAAGAAAATTAAGACAAAGGATAAAGTTAGTGAAAAGGATGTGTTGCATGGAAGCTTTTATGCCAATGAAGTAAAGTTTAAACCTAATTATTTTTTTTAAATATAAATTTGTAAAAAGTATATATAAATATAAAAATTTGGATTGTGGATGAATAAAAATTACACAAAAAAGGAGACTGTATTTATGAAAAAAATTATAAAATGCCTTTTTGGTGACTATTGAACCAAAAACAAAATAACTCACCGATATCGCAGGACTTCTGACAAATCCGTTAAACTAAAATCTTTAAAATGATATCCCTCACGTTTAAAAGCAAGTACTGCATTAGGTCCCAACCATACACTTCCATCCATACGGGGTGTAAAATGAACTCCAAGAAAAGGAAACTTTGGATCAGGAACCTAAAAAAAATACCAAAACATTCTGATTTATTTTTCAATAAAAATTTTAAAAGAGTATAGTTATTAGGAATCAACAAACCTTAAAATGAGAAAGTTTAAATTGCAGATAGTCAAGGAAGAGCATATGCTGAACTAAAGAGTTCAAGCCATGAGTGTGCACAACTAAAAAAGAGAATCTTTCTAGGTTATTATGAGTTTACAAAGGCAAACCTGTTCATATAGTACCTTATTCAGTGCAAGCTAAAATAATTAATGAATGCAGGAAAGGTTTGTGCATAAAATCCCTATCTAGTGCCTACTCATGTAATATCCCCAGACTAGTTTCTAGCTTGTGGCTTTCATCAGTGAGGAACCTTGGATCTGAGAGCACTGCACCTAGACTTTAGGATATCTTATTAGCTAACTATAAAGTTTTGAGTCCAAAATGAAAGCACAATAATGTTTACAAGATAAGCTTATTAGCCTGTATAGTCATATAGATCTTAACTCAGATCCAAGTCTCCTTACTGATGAAAGCCACAAATTAAAAACAAGTCTGGGGATATTGGATGAGTAGGCACTAGATAGGGATTTTATGTACAAACTTTCCTGCATTCATTGATTTCTCTGGCTTACTTGGGTGGTGCTACTGTATGGAGAGTTTTACATCTGTGAAAACAGCTTGTGAAGCATAAAGAGTGATATATTTTGAGTTCATTATAAATTTTACGTTAGTGTATGAATATTTGCAGACTGTACAATAGGGATGAAAGTATTTCAGGAATGAAAGTATTTTACATAGTTTTTAAGCTATTGCTTGAAATTGATTATACACTTATGAAACACAAACAGGCATAGAGATGAAAACATTTGTGCTTGTTTGAAAAATATGTAGCAATTCTTGTGGTTATATATATGAATTCAGTCACTGAAACAAGTTTAGATAGGAATTGTACCTTATAACAGAGCAAATGGATATATTAACCATGAGAATAACAATCAATGAAGTTATCCAAAGATATTGGAAGGATAAGTTTTAAACCATCAAAACATTACATGATAGCCATTTTATATGCTTACACATGCTGTTAATAGGAGTACCAAATTCTCCATACAGTAGTGCCACCAAGTGCAAGCCTTTGTAATCAATAGATGGTTTGTGTAAAAATCCCTATTCAGTGCCTACTCATTTAACATCCCCAGACTAGTTTCTAGCTTGTGGCTTTCATCAGTTGCTGAACTGAGTTCAGTTGCTGAACTATATGACTACACAAGTGAATGAGCTTGGATTGGAAACATTATGAAGTTTTCATATTGGGTTCTTACCTTTATAATTATCCAAATTGGTAAAATGTGGCTGCTGGAGGGTTGCATTGCATTCTAAGATCTATGTGCAGTGCTCTCAATCCAAGGCTCCTCATTAGTGAAAGCCACAAGCTAGAAACTAGTCTGGGAATGTTGGATGAGTAGGTACTGGATAGGGATTTTATGCACAAACCTTCCTACATCCATTGATTACTCTGGCTTGCACTGAATGGCGCTGCTGTATGATTAATTTTGCATCTGTGAAAACAGCTTGTGTAAGCATAAAGAGTGATATATTTTGAGTTCATTATACTTTTTACTATCAAATATCATACAGCAGCAGCATGCAAGTCACATAGTTCTTAGTGTATGAGTATTCGCAGGATGTACTATAGGGATGAAAGTATTTTGCATAGTTTTTAAGCTATTGCTTGAAATTGATTATGCACTTATGAAACCCAAACAGGCATAGAGATGAAAAGTTTGGGCTTGTTTAAAAAATATGTAGCATTTCTTCTGGTTATTTTTTTCATAAGATATATGAAAGTTCAGTCACTGAAACAAGTTTAGGTTAGTTTAGGTTGGAATTGTACCTTATTATAGAGCAAATAGATATTTTAACTATGAGAACAACAATCAACAAAGTTATCTAAAGATGTCTGGAAGGATAGATTTTAAATCATCAAAACATCACATGATCACCATTTTATATGCTTACACATGTTGTTAATAAAAGTACTAAACTTTCCATACAGTAGTGCCACCAAGTGCAAGCCTTTGTAATCAATGGATGCAGAAATGTTTGTGCAAAAATCCCTATCCAGTGCCTATTCATCCAACATCCCCAGACTAGTTTCTAGCTTGTGGCTTTCATCAGTTGCTGAACTGAGTTCTGATCTATATGACTACACAAGTGAATGAGCTTGGATTGGAACCATTATGATGTTTTCATATTGGGTTCCTACCTCTATAGTATCCAAATTGGTAAAATGTAGCTGCTGGAGGGTTGCATTGGATCCTAAGATCTAGATGCAGGCTTTCAATCCAAGGCTCCTCACTGATAGAAACTAGTCTGGGACACTGGATAGGGATTTTATGCACAAACCTTCATGCATCCATTGATTATAAAGACTTGCACTTGGTGGCACTACTGTATGGAGAGTTTGGTACTCTTATTAAAGATAAGTTATCATCTTTAAATCTTTAGATGGATATATCCATAAGAAATTCTATGTTATACTTGTCTAATAAATCAGCATGATCAAAAGTATAACCCGTGAAAAAATTGCCTGAGATGTAGAAATGAAACAAGCAATGGAATTGCTGGGGAGGGGGACATTGAGAATTGGATAATCTAGAGTTATAATATACACTTTAGTTTTAACATAGGTCACAAAAATATGGGACAGCATATGTTCCTAATTGATAAAAAAAGTGAGAATAATACAAGATGTATGCCTTTCTTGCAGACATAAGCTTATTGTAAATATCACTAAATAACCGCATCCGAGGGCCATAATAAGCAAGTATTCCCCCATGAATAGCATTCACTTTACTAACTTTCACAATGGAATGAAACATTTTTGGTCAGGATGGTTTCATTTTCATACTAAATGTGTTCACTATGAAACTGTTCAAGTGAAGATTAATTGAAATGCTAAGAAAGAACAATGTGTTACCTATGAAAAATGATGTACAAGTTGTAAATAGCTGTCCTATAGATAATTTGCAAATTTGTACCATGAAACCAGTCAACACTTGAAATTAACTTAAAATATGTGGAACAAGGAGAATGTTTTGAAGGCCTCTGAAGATTATGAGACATTGTCACATTGTCAACAAAAAACATGGTATGGGTGGTACTTCTGAAATGAGGAGTTAAAAGACCTTCAGGGCATTGTTCAAATTCTTTAATCAGGTGGTCTATATATATTGAAAATAGAAACAAAGCAAAAATGATCCTTGTGGAATGCCATGAATAGATTTGAAAGAAGTTGATAGATAGATATTTCTTAGTTTAATTGATCTATTAGTACAATAGTTTTGGATGATAAATTATCAAATATCAATGTGCAGACAAAAGTTTGCGTAGTGCACTAATTGATATGTCTAGACTAGATCAAAAACAATCTTTAGTCAACTTGGCATCAATGAGATCTGTAAGTTGGTTCTCTTTGGAAAACATGACTGATTCTTAACAAAGGAATAGCTCGAGAAGTATAGTGACCGTTACTATATTAAGTGAAGGAAACAATAAGTTCATTCAGTTTTTTTAAAATTTGTCCTTACAAAAATTTTTTGATCAATGTCCTCAGGAGTATTATGCATTTGATTTCTTTCTAAGACAAAATATGTTGGAAGAAAGATATAACTTCTTGAATACAGTGGCTAATAGCATTTATGAAGGATAGTAACAATGATATAGTCAAACTAGACATCAGCTGGGATAAGATCTGCAGCCAAAAAGATTTGGGTTCCAAGATGCATAAATTTTTGAATATTTGCTGCTTTGTAATATAATTTTCTTGAGAAAAATGTGCACTGTAATGAATAGTGAGGTGATATTAAATGGCCGTGCAATTAGATTTTAGGTGCTCTAGAAGTTCCATGTTAATTTTAGAACCAAAAAAAAGAATATTCTTTGATAATATGGGAATGCCAAAATCAGGAGATGGAGTAGATCTTGCATAATTTATGTTCTTACCAACCTTGAAGAGATTTGGTATTGTTTTTCTTAACCTAAGTGTTATAGCAGTCCTCTTGTAAAAGGTGATCAACCTGATTTGATTCATTTTGGAATTTACAGATAAGAGATTTGGCATTGTTTATTTGTGAGATGATTTGAAGATTCATGTCAATGTCATCAAGGTTGTTTAAATGATAACTTATTAATCGATCAGAGCAGAAGTTGTTTAATTTTTTTTTGAAGATCAGTCAAATTTCAGGGGGAGAGACGTTGTGCAGATGATAATAGTAATGATCTAAAATGTTAAAAAAGACATCTACGTTTAATTAAAATTCCATAGGAACCTGTGGTTTAAATATAAATTACAGAGCGGTGTGTTATTTTTAAATCTATTTAATTTGAATCACATAAATATGGCCAGAAAATTAAATGCTAGATGGGTTAGATTGAAGTTTTAAAATTGGAAGATGAAAAAAAAATATCAATGAGAGATGACTTTTGTCTTCTAACAAAGGTAACTGCACTAGGAGGGTATATGGGGGATAGTGGTAGCATGGTGATATGATCAAGCTGAAATTTCAATACGTATGGTAGTTCATTGTAAGAGCACTTGAAATTGCCATGCTGGGCCTGTATAAAGTTTTCCTCTGGGCAATGAGGTGTGTACTGGTTATATCTTTGATTTCTGTCTTGAGGATATTGCTATGAGATACAATTTCTGCAAATAATGATTAAAGGAGAGTACAATTGCACTAATAGATGTGTGCAATCCAGATTTGTTAACGATAAATTTCCTCAATAAGCTAAGTAACTGAGGCACATTTGCAAATCCGTAGAATAGCACTCTTAAAGCCAGATGGAGCATCCATAATGCGACCATGTACCAGGTGATTTGCATCTTTACCTACAAAAGATTAAACGATTAATGGTATTTTCAGCCTACCCACCACTACTGTTTGGTGAAATATTCTAATCCTAAGAATGATCTCAGCAGTGAAAATAGCATAAGATTTAATTGCTTTACTAATGTTATATATATAGAGCCCGCAAAACAAGATCTTAACTAGCTTTGAGAATATCCTCAACCCCAGACCGGTTTCTGCATCTAGCGCCTCACTGATGACCCTAGGTGCAGAAACCGGTCTGGGGTTGAGGATATTCTCAAAGCTAGTTAAGATCTTCTTTTGCGGGGCTCTATATACTGTATAACATTTGTAAATACTAGCTTTATTAAAATTAGGTCATGTGACATCTGACTTCATTTTATTAATTGCTTTACTAATATTATATTTCTGCAGCTCCGTTAGATATTCAGATAATGGCTACTCATTGGACAAATTGTTATTTTGAATGAAACTGGTAATTGCAGTAGGGTGTGAGAGAGATTGGTGCAAATATTTAGCACTAATAATCACTTAGCATAATAAAAGAAGCGAGTTTAATTTCAGTCGTTGTGTTATGGATCTTTTTAGTGGATAAATTCTGCACCGATATCACTACTTGTTGGATTTATAGAGAATGTTGTGGATTTTTATAAGAATTAATAGAACTTTTTTTTTACGTTTGGTTCTGCATAAATGTTATTATTCATTAAGTTTCAAGTTACAACGCATTGAAAAGTTTTTTATTATTTTTAAACAGAATTTATTATTTTGAAAAATGCAATTTATATTCAAAATACACAGACATGAAATAATAATTGTAGAGAAATATGATGTCCAAAATAAAAATAAAAAAATTAAATAAAATACTTTAATATCCATAAAAAAACAAAACAAAAACTTATAAAAGCGCATACTTACTGGGTAAATATTACCTTTAACAAGATTACATTTGTCTGGGTTTAATAAGAGATATTCTCCACGAAATGGAACAATTCTTGGATTTCTACTGCAGCCAGACAATTCAGCAAGTCTGTCGGAAAATAAACCGCCACAAACAACGGCATAACGACATTTCACGACCTGAAATATATATATAAAAGAAAGTTTTATTCCATTTTTATTCTGTGAAACATATACTTATTATTTTAAATTCACTTCATCAAAAAACTTCTGCTTATATATTTATACATGCATAATAAAAGCCATGCAATGATAGTTATAGGAGAATCACGTGACTGCAAATTTGCTATATAAAATAAATGTATTTAATAACTTGTATTCTCACGATAATCTATATATAAATCTTTATTATTGACTTATTTTTTTGTAAGGCAAATGTATTCTAGGTCTAACTGATGACATAATGGTTTAGCTCATCATCATCAACCATTCTCAATCCATTGCAGGATGAAGGTCTCTCCAAGTTCAAACCATCTTCTCTGATCTTTAGCTTCTCTTCTCCACATCACTCCTGCACACTTTTCTTATTTCATCCATCCATCTCACATGTGGTCTCTTTCAGTGTATTTAAATCTCTTGGAATCCAGTTTAAGTTTCAATTGTCCATCTATTATCATCTCTTCTACAAGTCCTGCCCACTCCACTTCAGTCTTTTAATTTTTTTCAATGAGGTAAATAATATATGTTTGTTCTCTTACCCATATATTACATTTTTGATCTCTTCTTGTTACTCCTAACATGCATCTCTCCATATTTCTTTGAGTGGTCTGAAGTCTCTGTATTGTATTGGAAAAAAAATTGATTTTCTCATGCAGTTTAAGCTCCAGGTAACAACCTTTGATATAAATCTGTTTCAAATTTTTAGCTCTAATGAAAACAATAAAGAAAAATCTTGCTCTTTTTTAATATATATATATAAAACTAACCAAAGGAAATACATATAAAAACAAAAAAAGACTTATAAATCCAAGAAATAATATTATATTATATTTCAACCAGAGAACTGGTTGAAATATAATATTATTTCTTGGATTTATAAGTCTTTTTTTGTTTATATATATATATAGACATAATAAGGATTCATTACTCAAAATATCATTTACACAGAGGCAAAACTCTCTATACAGTATTGCCACTCAGTGCAAGCCAGAGTAATCAATGAATGCAGGAAGGTTTGTGCATAAAACCCCTACCTAGTGTTTACTCATTCAATACCCCCAGACTAGTTTCTAGCTTGTGGCTTTCATCAGGGAGGAGCCTTGCATCTGAGAGTACTGCACCTAGACCTTAGGATCTAATGCAAACCTCCAGCAGCCACCTTTTACCTTATTAGCTAACTATAAAGCCTTGAGTCACAATGAAAACACAATGATGTTTTCAATTCAAGCTCATTATCTTGTATAGTCATAGAGATCTTAAGTCAATTCAGCATCCTCACTTTTTGGTGTCTTTGGTTCTTTAATAACCACAGTCACCATAATCCTATTGGACATAAAAAAGGGTGAACATTTAGTGGTCTAAAATATCATTTAGCAATATAAATTTAAATTTTTAGCATGTAGAATGTTCCATTGAGACACATACCTAATAATACACAAAGTAAACTATATTTGGCTTTTAAAATGCTGCATTAAATTATATAAGTTTGCATTTTCAATTTCTTATAGTAGCGAAAAGAAACACCTTATTGAAATTAACATTTTTAAATTTATTTATAGTTTTTTTTCAAATATATTTTATAGTAATGAAATTCATTAAAGTAATTTCAAAAATAAGCAATCATTAGATTAACTGGATTATACACAAACAAAATTTGTTAATTAGAGAATAGATCAAATTTTAATTAATACTGATTGGCAACTTGTTCAAAAAACAAGTAAAAGACAGTAAATAGAACCACAAAGCCTTACAAATCAGTTGTTAATTGGAAACTTAATTGAAGTTTAAATTTTAAATGGATAAGAGTGGCAGGAGTTACTTTAGTTAGTTAATGCAAACCATTATCACTATTACAGTTTTCAAATTATTTATTTATTATACTTTAATGTATATATTTAATAATTTTCTGTTATAAATTTTATAATTTAATAACCCTGATAACTCCAAAGCTATATGTATAACATTTACAGAATAAATTTTATAATTTAATAACCCTGATAACTCCAAAGCTATATGTATAACATTTACAGAAATCCCATAAGTCACTGCTCCTTGACTTCCTCTTTAAAATAGAATATCACAAGTTGAAATTGGACAAAATATGAATTTTTTATTAATATTTTTATTAATAGGTTCATTTATTTTTTCTTTTCTGCTCAGTTTACTAAACTGCATAAAAAAGACAAAAGCAGAATTTCTTTGTTGGCCAGACTCGTTACTAAAATGGATTAAAAATGCACTGATAATTTGCATTTTAAGACCATCCTGATAAAAATGTAATTGGAATATCAGGTTGTAAGTATTCAATTTTTTTAATTATTTGAATAGTATTTAACGTTTTTTTAATTATTTGATAGATTGTATAATTTATTAATGTGTTTGCATTTGTATTGATATGCTTTATATAATATTAAATCATTTATGCTCTTTATTATACAATATATAAATTTGTATTCAAATGTTATATATAGAGCTTGCAAAATAAGCTCTTAACAAGCTTTGAGAATATCTTCAACCTCAGACCGGTTTGTGCTTCTGGCGTCATCAGTGAGGTGCCAGGATATTCAGCATTAGATTAAAAATACTAGGACAAGCCCAGCACTTTATCTAATGTATAACTATTGAGTAGAAAATGTGAAATTGTCAGACATCCATATATCTTCCAATCCAGCTGTCTAACTCAAATAGCCATATGGGACTGAACTAAGTTCAGGTACACCATATATTAATAACTTCAGCAATATACAATTGCCAAAGCCTTAATAGCAAAAAATAAAATGATAAAAAAATCAAGTCAGATGTCACATGACCTAATTTAATAAAGCTCGCATTTACAAATGTTATATATAGAGCTTGCAAAATAAGCTCTTAACAAGCTTTGAGAATATCCTCAATCCCAGACCGGTTTCTGCTTCTGGTGTCATCAGTGAGAAGTCAGGATATTCAGCATTAGATTAAAAAATACTAGGACAAGCCCAGCGCTTTATCTAATTTATAAATATTGAATAGAAAATCTGAAATTGTCAGACATCCATATGTCTTCCAATCCAGCTATCTAACTCATCCATATGTCTTCCAATCCAGCTATCTAACTCAAATAGCCATATGGAACTGAACAAAGTTCAAATACACCATATATTAATAACTTTAGCAATATAAAATTGCCAAAGCCTTAATAGCAAAAAATAAAATGATAAAAAATCAAGTCAGATGTCACATAACCTAATTTAATTTAATTTAATAGTTATACATTAGATAAAGTGCTGGGCCTGTCCTAGTATTTTTAATCTAATGCTGAATATCCAGACACCTCACTGACGATGCCAGAAGCAGAAAACAGTCTGGGGTTGAAGATATTCTCAAAGCTTGTTAAGATCTTATTTTGCAAACTCTATATATAACATTTGTAAATACAAGCTTTATTAAAAAAATCATGTGACATCTGACTTGATTTTTAATCATTTGTATTCAAATAGAATAAAACTGGTTTATGTACAATATAATTTTGGGTTCTGATTGAAATTTGAGGTAACCTTATCTTATAAAATAATGATTCTCAAAAGGTTTAATAATTTATTAGTGTGTTTATATTTGCATTAACAAACAGTATTTGTGTTTGCACGTCTGTGTTTGTATAACAAGTAATGATTTTTATATATAAAAATTAGAGAGCAGTGCAATGTAAATTTTAAGACTGTTTATCAGATGTACAGAAAGATTGCAGTTGATAAAACAATCATAAAATTTACTGGGCATAGTACCATGTGAAAATATAAACTCTTAAAACCAATAAAGAGATTTCAAATAGAGTGCGTATGGTGGTAGCTACAATGGTTATGTATATACCACATGGAATTGTATGTAGGCAAAGAATCAAATTCTGATTCTTGCTACATCTTGTTACTCATGCTGTGGAGTCAGTAGTTTTGCCACATCTTGCATCACATTTTTTTCAAATCTATAGCTAGCAAATGAGCTATATGCAAATAAATTATCTCTGTGGGGCAATAAATATAACAAGATAGCATCACTGGGGAGCATAAAGGATATAAACATCACTAGTGTGCACAAAAAATATAAAATGAAACTCATTTTATCATTGATACAGAAAGTAGCTTACAATTTCTAGTTTTAGATAGACAAAAAGCCAATTGCTATGATGACAAATGCATATCCATCTTCTGGAAATGATTTGTTTGTATCTTTTATTAAGATTATTTTTTTTCTTATAGATGCCTTGAGATTTGTTAATTTTTGGGGTACAAGATAAAAATGAAGAATTATTATGTGACTAGTTTTGGAGTTTCTGAAGCTATAGATTATCTCAGGTAAGAAGTATTATATATGATTTGAATGATAATTTCGTCAGAAATACAAAGCAATTATCAAAGAAGATGTAATTTAAACTTAATTAATGATAAATTAGAAATTATGAACAGATAATAAAGTAATAATTATTTTGGATGTTGAAATTTTCTTTTTTTCCCCTTATTTTTTAAATGGTTATCATTATTTATCTTAGCCTTATTGTTTTCCTTAGTTTTTCTAATTTCTATCAATATAAAGCTTTTTGCTCTAACATTACTAAAACTGTAGTTATTGTGAAAATTGTGTCTCAAGTCAGTTTTTAAAAATTCAATATGGCACCAAGAACCTTAAAATAGTTAAATAATATTTTAAAATATATATTAAATTAACAAGTTTTCCTATTATATATTGAAGTAAAATTACTCTATTAATTTATATTTTTAATAAGTTAAAGTTAATTGAATTTATAACTTTAAATAGTATGAACTTGGAAAAACATATTGATTAAGCCAGTTAAATATACAACTTGTCATATTTAAGCAAATATCTTTATACATAACTATTTTGTATAAGTTGCAATATTAATCATTATTAATTTTAATCTTTATTAAATATCAAATATTCAAATCATCCTCCTAAACCTTATATTGCATAACCACCCTTTATGAATTAATATAAAGTCTGAACTATAAACAAACAATTCAAAAGAATATCCTATTGAATTGTATGCTACAAACAAGGTTATATATTGAAATTCAGACCTATTCAAACAAAGGGCATGAAATTAAATTAGCAACGATCTTAAATTGCTAATAAACAAACATGTTGTGCATATACTAACCTGTTTGCTGTGATATTACTAACAGTTAGTGCATATACTAACCTGTTTGCTGTGATATTATTAACAGTTAGTGCATATACTAACCTGTTTGCTGTGATATTACTAACAGTTAGTGCATATACTAACCTGTTTGCTGTGATATTACTAACAGTTAGTGCATATACTAACCTGTTTGCTATGATATTACTAACAGTTAGTGCATATACTAACCTGTTTGCTGTGATATTACTAACAGTTAGTGCATATACTAACCTGTTTGCTGTGATATTACTAACAGTTGTTTGCTGTGATATTACTAACAGTTGGTGCATATACTAACCTGTTTGCTGTGATATTACTAACAGTTGTTTGCTGTGATATTACTAACAGTTGGTGCATATACTAACCTGTTTGCTGTGATATTACTAACAGTTAGTGCATATACTAACCTGTTTGCTGTGATATTACTAACAGTTGTTTGCTGTGATATTACTAACAGTTGGTGCATATACTAACCTGTTTGCTGTGATATTACTAACAGTTGGTGCATATACTAACCTGTTTGCTGTGATATTACTAACAGTTGAATGCATTTGGAATATTTAACTAAAATTAAACTTTTCTAAAGACATTCAACACACATATTAGATGATGGAAATAGTCCAATATAAAAATACAGCTAGAACACCATCATCACAAACCTTCAGAAAAACACGTTTAACTTATGTATAGATCTGAAGTTCAATATATAACATCACTTTTAGCATACGATTCAAGAAAATATCCTTTTGAACCAGCTGTTTAAAAGTTCAGACTTTATATTTATTCACAGAGGGGGTTGCTGAAATATAATGTTTGGGAGGGTGATTTGAATACGTTCTATTTACTTTTCAGCGATATGCACTAGAATATTTTCTTATTAAATATTTTGTCCTCCCCCCCTCAATTTAACATTTATTCTATAAAAGATTATTACTGATACTATAATTGAATAATATCTTGACATGGAATTTTGTAAGGTAATGGAATTCATGTATCAAGTGATAAATACTTAACAATTGGATAATGACACCCAATACAAACATTATATATCTCTAAAGATGCATGTACAGTTAGGAGAATCATAACGTAAAGGAATAGTACTTTAATAGCTATTCATATATTCAAAATGGACTCAGATTCAAATAATTCTACTTAATTCTGATAAATATTTGGTGGACTCATGTGAAATTCTGATGCATTCCTCCAATATAGAAGAAAAGACAAATTAAAAAGAATCAACTATAATTGATTACAGTTAGTCATCATACATAGAGATAGGAAAAAAAGAATAAAAAATGAAACAATATTAAAAGTATTAAGAGAATATTATTAAAGATCACATGATCACCATTCTTTATGCTTACGCAAGCTGTTAATGCAGAAGCAAAACTCTCCATCATGAGGGTATGAGAAAGTGAGTGATACAATAATGTCAAATGATCTAGTAATACTGATCTAATAATCACTGACTCCAATAAAATAAGCAAAAACCAATTCAATAATAAGTAATAAACAATTATTAATGTACTAATTAGTGTAATTTAAAACGTAATAATTAGCTGGGGTTAATGTAAGGCAAATACAACTGAGGAATAATTTGCTAACTGATTTGGTGAACAATTCACTGTATATTTATAAAGTATAACAAACAAATTATATGCATAAACATATGCAAGATAAGCTTTAAATTTATGTGTATACTCTGTTTGTTACATATCTCTAAGAAACTGCTTACTAAAATTTTTCGATGTTATAAATAAAATTTATGCAAAAATGGATATGATAATGAACAAATTTAGAATAAAAGGTTTAGTAAATAAACAAAGAGAAAAAATGATATGGGAAAGAAAAAGGGAGGCAGCAAGAGAAAAAAGAAAATAATGGAAATGATAGGGATAGGAATAAAAGAGTTACATAAAATATATTAGAAAATAAGAAAAAAAATAGGTCCAGACACTTGGAAAGATTCCTCAAAAAGCTTTTTAAAAAGGACAAAATGGCTGAATAATCCAAAAAATGAGAACAAATTTGGAAAACCCAATTGTCATTGGAAACATAATAGAAGAATACAAAGCTGGCAGAGATAGAGAATAAATTCAGAAACTCTTAATAAATCAATGTTGTAGAGACTGAAATTTATTGAAAAGCCAATATGAAAAAAAGCCATTTGATCATCAACATATTCCTTTTGAAGGAAAACCATTAGGAGATGATCATAATTGGAGATATTTGTGAAAATCTTGAGTAGAAAGATCATCAGTCAAAGTGGAACCCTCAAGACATTGAAACTAAAATATATAACAAAAAAAAAATCCTTTTGTAAATAGAGTTTAATTTTTTAACAATAAATAATAGGAAGATTGCAGTAACTTGTCTGATTATATCATTCACCACTGTCCTTAAGTTTCATAAATGCTTTCTCATAATTTCTTATTCTGTTCCCATATAGTGTCTTTATCTGTATGAATATCAACTACCCTCACTTTTTTTTCCAATTACTATAGCCCCTTTTGACAATTACTTTGATTTTCTGATTTTGTTCACTTTATTCAAATTTTTATCAGATATTCTTTGATTATTTCTTTCATTTTTATTTAGCGTTCATATAGTTTCCTATCAATTACATCCAAAAATTTAAATCGATTTTTAAAGTTATTCCTAAAAGCATTGTATCTGTATTTTAAATTATACCCAGGTTATTGGACAAGTTTATTTTCAGCATTTTTTCCAAGTTTATATATAAATAACAGATGGCCTTTTCAATAGTCTTCTCATGGGCATGTTTTGTGCTACCAAAAATGTCAACAATTTCAATACTACCCCAAAGAATCTCAGAAAGTCAGATGATCATCAAACATCGAATTAGCATTTTTACTCATATGAATTAATATAATTAGCATGCTAATAACTCTAAACAAGCTTTTATAATAAATGCCATAAGATAAAGCATTTAAAATCTCTATCTAGATTTATCCATATCCCCAAACTGGTTTTGAGCTAATGACACTCCTCAGTGAGGCATTAGGACATTCAGACACTAGATCTAAAATATTAAACCCAAGTCCAGCATTTATCAGATACCTAAGTAGAAAATCTGAAATTTTCAGATATTATTGAAACAGTAAGGTCTGTTGCAGGTCTGTTTCCTCTTTCCCTCCTTCCTCCCCCCCTCTGTTTGACCCCATTTTGGGTACAAAAACAAAAAAAAAAAAAAGAACTATATGTCTTCAAATCTATCTATTTAACTTAAATACCTATATGGTACTGAATTAAATTCATATACACCATATATCCATAGCCTTAGCAATATAACATCAAGTGTCTGAATGTTCTAGCATCTCACTAAGGAGAGCCATTAGCTTAAAATCAATTTAGGAATAGGGATAATTCTAGAAAGATTTTAAATGCTTTCTCTTGCAGCATTTATTATAAAAGTTTGTTTAGAGCTATTAGCACACTCATTATATTACATTTGTAATACAAGCTTATTAAGTCGTGTGATATATGACTTAGTTTCCCTTACGACTATTAATATATAGTGTATCTGAATTTAGTTCAGTACCATATGGCTATTTAAGTTAGATAGCTGGATTTGAAGACATATAAATATCTGAAAATTCTCAGATTTTCTACTAAATAGTTAAGTATTAGATATACTCTGGGCTTGAGTTTGTATTTTAAATCTAGTGTCTGAATGTCCTAGTGCCTCACCGATGAGAGCCATTAGCTCGAAACCGGTTTGGGGATAGGGATAAGTCTAGATAGAGACTTTAAATGCTTTCTCTTGTGACATTTATTATAAAAGCTTGTTTAGAGCTATTAGCATGTTTATTATATTGCATTTGTAATACGAGCTTATTAAGTCATGTGATGTATGTTTTCCTTGCTATCATATGAATAAACCAATGTTTTTCTTTTAATTTTCTAAGTTTTTCTTTAGCTCTCATAATCGTCTTAAACTATAACTAAAATTCTCATTAAAAATTAGTAATAAAAACAAAATACTTCCTTAATATAACTAGGGAGTAGTAAGTATTAATGTATTATATATCGATTTAGACATATGTGCTTAAATAACTTCCGACTTTTTCTAATAATTTACAATTCTTATACACCAAGATTGGACTATCACAGATTAGTTTAAAATAGCAGAAAACTTTATTATAAATTTTTTATTCAAATGTAGTGCATTTATTATTTAGTGACGTAAAGAGTAGAAAGACTAAAGTTATATTAAGTTTCAAATTCAAATACGTGTTTCTCCCAAACTAAGATCTGGTCTCCTACAAAATATAGCTTAGGACTTATTTTCAGGGAATATCTAATTTTTTCATATACAAAAATATTCATTTAATCAATATTACCAACTTCAATAGTGCATAAATAACTTTTACTATTGTGTGAATATGTCACATTTACGATTATAATTACATCACAGAACAGTCTCGTTATATACGAGAATATTGAAATTACATATTGGTGAAATTAATAATGTTTAATCTAAAATAATATATGAAACATTAAACTGGCTTGATTAATTTGTAAACTAAGATCACCTGCTAGTAATAAGTTTCAGCCTTTTCGTATAACAATGTTGATTTATTTACAATATATATGGTTAGACGTCAGATGAAAGAGGAATTCTTATATCAGACTGAATTTCGCACATTGATAAATGAAAAGTAAAATTGTATTTGCAAATTTATTAAAGTAATTAGTTATGGGTCAGCCTGCTAAAGAATTATGAGTAACATTTATTCAAGTACAGAAGTCTACATTTATATTTATAAAATTAAAAATAATTTAAAATAAAGTTGAAACAGACAAATTGTGGACAAATTTTAACATAGAAATTTGACCATTTAAAGTATTTAATTTATTTATAAATTCATTACTTTAATTCAAATAGGTTTTTTTCCTATCTTATGCTATTTATAATGATATATATAAACGTTTTGAATTTTATATTAATTACTTTATAATTCAATATGCGCTCGTCATGTATTTTAACAGACGTGTTTTCAAACGTAACTAGGTCTTATACATTTGGGGTAGGGCTTTATCTTATTTCTATACAGAGGCAAAACTCTCCATACAGAATGGTGATCATGTGATGTTTAATGGTTTAAGTCTTATTTTCAGAGAAACACGGTATAGTAATTGACCAACTATGATTTTTCATTTAGTCACCATTCTGGTTATCTCAAGTTCTTTCAATAAATAAATTCAACTTTAAATCATATATATTCATCTACATATTTATAAAAATTTGGCACATAAGAACTGCTCTCAAACAATCAAGATATCACAGATAATTCTTCAGATTCCCATGCTCACGTATTTAATAAAGTTGGGTGTATAAATACAAACATCAAATAAGATAATTTTCATGTTGTATGAAAAAGACATATGTATTATATGTGACTATTAAAATATAATCACAATAATTAATAAGTGATAGTAATGTAGAGGTATTAGCCTTGTCTAAACTGTCATGTGACAACAATAAATATACACAGCATGTATATAGTAAAGCTTTAGACTGTTATGATCATAGGCATAACAATAGTTGTAAAGGCGAAAGGATATGTTATATATTGTTATAAACAATTCAAAATACAGAAAACTCTCCATATAGTAGTGCATCTTGTGCTAACAAGAGCAATCAATGGATGCCAGAAGGCTTGTGCATAAAATCCCTATCTAGTGCCTACTCATCCAATATCCCCAGACTAGTTTCTGGCTTGTGGCCTTCATCAGTGAGGAGCCTTGGATCTGAGAGCACTGCACCTAGATCTTAGGATCTAATGCAACCCTCCAGCACCCACCTTTTAACTCTATTTAACTACAAAACTATGAGAATGAAATTGAAAACACTATTAATATTTTCAATCCAAGCTCAATAGCTTATGTAGTCATATGGGTCTGAACTCAATTCAGTACCCATACATTTTGGTGTCTTTGGCTCTTTAACAACCATAGCCACCACTATCCTATTAGGAGGATTGGTGTTAAACCACTAAACATCACATGATCACTATCTCATACTAGCACAATAATTGTTATAAACGGAAATTCAAAATACAGCAAAACTCTCCATATAGTAGTGCCATCTTGTGCTAACAAGAGCAATCAATGGATGCCAGAAGGCTTGTGCATAAAATCCCTATCTAGTGCCTACTCATCCAATATCCCCAGACTAGTTTCTGGCTTGTGGCCTTCATCATTGAGGAGCCTTGGATCTGAGAGCACTGCACCTAGATCTTAGGATCTAATGCAACCCTCCAGCACCCACCTTTTAACTCTATTTAACTACAAAACTATGAGAATGAAATTGAAAACACTATTAATATTTTCAATCCAAGCTCAATAGCTTATGTAGTCATATGGGTCTGAACTCAATTCAGTACCCATACATTTTGGTGTCTTTGGCTCTTTAACAACCATAGCCACCACTATCCTATTAGGCAGGATTGGTGTTAAACCACTAAACATCACATGATCACTATCTCATACTAGCACAATAATTGTTATAAACAATTCAAAATACAGCAAAACTCTCCATATAGTAGTGCCATCTTGTGCTAACAAGAGCAATCAATGGATGCCAGAAGGCTTGTGCATAAAATCCCTATCTAGTGCCTACTCATCCAATATCCCCAGACTAGTTTCTGGCTTGTGGCCTTCATCATTGAGGAGCCTTGGATCTGAGAGCACTGCACCTAGATCTTAGGATCTAATGCAACCCTCCAGCACCCACCTTTTAACTCTATTTAACTACAAAACTATGAGAATGAAATTGAAAACACTATTAATATTTTCAATCCAAGCTCAATAGCTTATGATCATGTGATGTTTAGTGGTTTATATATATTGTTCATGCTAATTTACATATAGCATTATGTAGGATGGATAGGTCATTTCTAAAACAAGGGAATGCAGGATTCTTTCTTCTTAATGACGTATTTGTCTTTAGAAATTTGCTGTGCTTCCTTAATCTTTCGTTGAGCCTCATTGCATTCCATGCTGACAATGTTGACAGAGGATGGAATGAAGGCATGTCTAGTTGAGGAAAAGTGTTCTAAAAAGATTGAATGGTTTTCATTGCTTGTTTTGCCTTATTATAGAGATAGATGTGTTGTATAATGCCAGCTAAGCAAATTAAGCCAAACTACTCAATAAAGCTTGGCTATATATGTGTTGTGTATATTTATTATTATTACATAATATGATAGATAAAATTAATAATTAACTATAATGGACTAATTTTCCAATCTATTTGTTTATAATACTTTTTATATATCTTCAAAATATAAAACAAAAGAATAATAACAACAATAAAAAAATCAGATTTTTAGATAAGATACAGATGGTATTAATTATCACATATTATCAAAAAGTTGTTATTTTAATATCTTTTGCAAAAGTAACAAGAAAAAAAAGATATTTAAACCCCAGATGTGAGATGCTGGACTATTTCCATCATCTATGAGTGAATGTTGAATGTATAGAAAATTTTAAACTTTGTTTAAACTTTCCAAATACAAACAACTTGTTAGTAATAACACAGAAATAGACATCACAGGTTAGTAATCACAGAACATTTCGAATAGTATTATTCTCCACTCTTCTTCAGGTGTTGTTGGCCTATATGCACAGAGACAATATGTGCTTAGAAGTTGAACTCGCACCTTTAGATTCTTGAATATCGAATTTAAGGTGAACACTTTACCAACTGAGCTAGCCTTTGACAGAATAGCTCAATTGGTAGAGCATTTGCCTTAAATTCAATATTCAAGAATCTAAAGGTGCGAGTTCAACTTCTAAGCGCATGTTGTCACTGTGCATATAGGCCAACAATACCTGAAGAAGAGTGGAGAATAATACTATTCAAAATGTTGTGTAATTACTAACCTGTGTTGTCTGTTTGTGTGTTATTACTAACAAGTTGTTTGTATTTGGAAAGTTTAAATAAAGTTTAAAATTTTCTATACATTCAACATTCACTCATAGATTATGGAAATAGTCCAACATATCACATCTAATAATATACCATCATTACAAACCTTCAGACAAATGTTAAACCCCTATTAGTTTAAAAAATATTTTTCTTTTTGACAATTATTTAAAATTCCCACAATTAATTCCTGAACATTTTTTTTTATAAATATATAAAAAGACTTTTGTCTCTAGAATTTGTGATCTCAATGTGTTCCCTTAAACAAAATTGTATAAAAAATTTGCAATTTATGACTTCCTATGATAAATATTTAATTTGTTATTAAGAATTCAAAATTTACTGCAATCAGACAGCAGCCATATTAGATTTTTGTAAAAATGGAATAAAACAATTTTTAATATAACTTCAATTAGAATTATACAAAAATCATATTTATGCTGCCAGAAAGATAAAATATCAAGGGATGCAATAAAACTGAAATATATAATCATTCAAAATAAAATAAAAAATAAGATTTTAACATTTTTAAAAATTATTTTTATGTTTTTTTCCAGATAATCTCAATTTTAATAGATAAATTTAGATTTTTTTTATATCAACAGGTTCATTAAATTCCTTATAAAATTTCCAATAAATGCAATTTGATATGATTTAATATGAATGACAATCCATTAATCCAAAACATCAGAAAATAGAATCATTGATAGCTTTTGTTTTTTTCAAGAAACAGCTTAAGAGATTTTTTCTTGCAGGGATACGTGTATTTTGAATGAAGAAAAAGTAACAAAGATGAATAAGTTAGTCTAAATACTCTTCAGGTGTAAATGGTTCAGATTTTATACAGGGTGTAGCTAATTAGAAAAGAAGAGGTATAAGTTTTCTGAAAAGTAGAATAATAATAATAATAATACTCTTTTTATTATCCATGTTATTTTTCATATTGTCAAAAAGACTTCATTTTATTAGATAGAATTCAAACATAAAATCCAAACAATTACTACAAAATGATTGCTTACAAATAATAAAATGTTACTGTTATCATGCAGAAAAATAAACATATAAATAAAAATGCACATAAAACTTACCCAAAATAACTATTCATAACTCTACCACTTCTTAAAACGTACTCGAAGCATCTACATCAAAAGATCTACATCGAAAGTTGTTGAATAAAGCTGGCACATCAATAAACATTCTTGAAAAAAGTTAAGTGAAGTTTGGAGAAGTACATTGCCTATCTTAATTTTACTTGATAAACAATAAACCAGTCTCTCTGAGTACGTTTGCTGTGTGACCATTGCTCCACACAACTAAAAAACCTTCATAATCTTTTTTAAGGCAGAAAACAATATTTTTGAATGTTGTAAAACTACTGAAAGCTCTGCTTGAGTCCCAAATATTGACTAACAATGTACAATTCCATATGTTCACATAACCATTAAGGTAATCTGCACAGACTCATCATTCAAACTGCAAAAATTTGAATACTACAACCAGTGAATTTAGCAATTGCTCCATCAACTACTACCTTTTATGCACCTGGTATGCTTTGAATTTTATGCTGCACCTATCCATCTGCTTACACCACTCGCCCACCCACCTACCTACCTACTTATCTGTCTATCTGAAAATATTTCCAGTGCAAATTGATATCTGAAATAAATAATCAAATATCAAATCACCCCAACATTAAGAAATTTTCAGCTTCGCCCCTCTGTGAAATAGTCTGTGGTTCAATATTTAATATTTTTGCAGCCTGTAGTTCAAAGAGGTAACTTTTTTGAATTAGGTGTTTTGAGATGCAAACTCTAAACATTTATTTCACATAGGGTGTTATAGTTCTCCTTTCCCTCAGAAGTGAACTGTTCCAGATTCCTTCTTTATATGATCATATTAAGCATTGTTTGCTGCTGGCCAATAGGCTGATGTATGGCTAAACACATAACCAATGACTAGTACAGGCCAATAAGAAATGATGCTCCAGAGAGGTCAGGGATCTGATTATAAATGATCAGCCTTTTTGGAGGAAGAATGAGAGAATGTCTCTCTAACCTACAAAGACAGATACACATTCTCCTGGAAAGCCCTGCTAACCTAAACAGCAGCAAACATTCTTATGATAGCAATACACTATTTGTCCACACAGCTAAGCATATCCACAAAAGGACCAGATGCTGCTAAGACTACTGCAGATTTGAGGCAAGCTGCCTGGTACAGCTGAAAAAGTCATTCTCCCTATCTGGGAGGCAAGCTATCAGGTGTAGCTGAAAGCAGTAGATTGTGAAGACACGGATCCAGGGTTCACAGAACTATATTAGTCTGTATTGTATATATTTGTAAATATAATAAATATTATTCTGTATTGTATATATTTGTAAATATAATAAATATATTGACTATAATTCTGGTGCTAGTGTTATTTTCTGTAGGTTGGGTCTGTACTCCAGACCAAACACAACAGAGGGCATAGCTAAAAATTTCTTAATGTTAGAGGTGATTTGATATATCTAATATATCTTTATTTTTGTTATCTGGCATATTTTCATTATTATTAAAATGCAGGCATGATAATAAATTATGAAACCTATTGTGGGTTATTATGATTGCAAATGAAAACTACCTCAAACTTATTACCTGAATATGAGTCCCAAATATCCCAAGCTAAACTACACGTTCATCATCATCATTATCAATCCACTGAAGGATGAAGGTCTCTACAAGTTCAAACCATCTTCTCTGATATTTAGCTTCTCTTCTCCACATCACCTCTGCACACTTTCTTATTTCATCCATCCATCTCACATGTGGTCTTTTCTTGGTCTTTTACAATCTCTTGGAATCCAGTTTAAGATTTCAATTGTCCATCTATTATCATCTCTTCTAGCAATATGTCCAGCCCAACCCCACTTCAGACTTTTAATTTTTTCAATGAGGTCAATAACAGCTATTTGTTATCTTATCCATATATGGCATTTTTTGATCTCTTCTTGTTACTACTAACAAGCATCTTTCTATACTTCTTTGAGTGGTCTGAAGTCTCTGTATTGTTCTTCTATTAAGTGTCCAAGTCTCAGATCCATAAGTATGAACTGGTAAAACAGATTTATTAAAAACCTTTCTTTTCAAACAAATAGGCATCTTTCCTTTTAGTATCATCAAGTTATTTCTACTAAAAGCACTCCAACCAAGTTTAATTCTATGATTAATTTCATCCATTATGTTTCCATCTGTATTAATAATCTGACCAAGATATTTGTAGCTGTTAACTTCTTCTAACTCATCATAATCAATCTTTATTTTCATATTTTGAGAAAATCCATTGAACATTACTTTAGTCTTTTTAACATTTATATTTAGTCCTACTTTCATCTGATAACTCCTGCAACATTTCTTGCAGCTCTAAAGCATTATTTGCAAAAACAACTACATCATCTGCAAAATCTAAATGACTTAAATAATCTCCATTTACTTTCACTCCTTTAACTTCCCATTTTAATCTACAAAATACTTCTCGCAGCACTGCTGTAAAAAGTTTTGGAGATATGGAGTCACCCTGTCTTACACCCTTCTAAATGTTGACTTTCCTAGTATCATTATGTAATCTAATTGTTGCTGTTTCATTTTTATAAATATTCTTCGAAATATGACAATATTCTGGATCTATACTTGATGATCCAATGCTTTAATCACTGAAGAAATGTTTACAGAATCAAATGCCTTTTCATAATCTATAAATTCAAACCATAATAGCAACTCACATTCATTTGTCATTTCTATAAATTCTCTCAATACCTGGATATGATCTACTGTACTAAACCCACTTTTAAATCCAGCTTGTTCTCTTGTTGGTAGAAATCCAATGTTCTCTGTAGATGAGTTGTAATTATCTTGGTAAAAATTTTGTATAAAACTGATAGGTCTGTAATTTCTAATATCTTCTTTATCACCTTTTTAAAATATTAATATTAATACTGCATTCTTCCAATTATCTGGTACATCTTTATTATTTAGATATTTGATACATAACTTTCCTAAAAAAAATTATATTTCTTCAGTTGCTTCTTTTAATATATCAATTATAGTTCCATCATTACCAGGAGCCTTTCTTTTCTTCATAAATTTAATTGCATGTCTCACAAGAAATTATACATATGTTATTACCGCAAAAAAATAAGTAATTTGTGACTTGATAAAAAATTTTCAATTTTGTATTTAAATTTTTTTTTATGGGCATATATATTACTTTTGCTAATAATTTTATCACAAAAAGTAACTATAAAATCTACTACTCATGTATAATGATAAATTTCAATTATGTAATATTGTAAAAAGGCTTATCCTTGCTCTTCCATTATATTTGATGATATTTTCAGAAGTTGTCAGGATAAAGAATCTGGTACACGGCTAGTTTTTATAAGTACAAATAGTTTATCCTTTCTTCATTTTTTCACTGATGAAGGAATTAGCTTATCTTCCAAAATAAATTTTGGAACTGCTAGATGATAAGGTATTTTCAAAGTCCAATAGTCTAGAAATTAGAAAAGAATCGTTAATGTTGGAATCTAAGTAAGAATCTATTTTTTTCCCATTTAAAAATTTAATGTGGTCTTTTCTTCATAAAGTTAAATAAACTGAATGGGGGGGAGATGAAGTTATTCAAATAAAAATTCATAAAAAATTCAAATTTTATCATAAAAAAACATATTCCGTGAAAAAATAACAAAAATATAAAAAAGAATTATATAACTCATGCAGACATATTCCTGAAAATTTTTAAATGAAGACAAAGAAATTTTAAATATTTAAAAATAGTGACTCTGTAGCAATTAGGAAGAATTATAAATATCTTATTTAAAAACTCCGTTTAAAATTGGAAATGCATGTTATTTAATGAATAAATTTATAAAAATAATAATTATAATGAAGAAGCTACCCATCCGGTCATGTGATTTAAAAATAGCCTTGCGCTTTCCCATGAACAACAACTTTAAAAGCATAAGTGTACACTTAGGCTTAGAACTTTATTTGGGTTGTATATAAATAAGTCTTTGCTCACCATGCTGAATTCAGGGTTTGAACCTGTTATGCACCTGAATTATATCTTAGTATTTTAATTGAATAAACCTATTAGATTTGTAGCAGGAGAGGGATACTATCTCATTTTTAATCACCTGCAATTAAATATATAATAAATTTTGAACTTTACATAATAAATATATAAATAACAAAATATTTATTAAGTAAAATTAAAAAAATAATAATTGAATAGTTAGTTGCTCTGGAGATGTGTGACATTTGAGCATCAAAAGGACAAGTTGAACTCAAATCCAGGAATCTATAGTTCTTGAATTGATTACTCTAATACAGGAGGGTTTTTAATTATTATTAAGCATAACTCTTCACATGCATGTAAATATATCATATAATAATAATTTTTTTTTATTGAAAAATAATGTATATATATAGTAAGCTGTATTCCAAAGTAGAATATAAAATTTCTTATGATTTTACTTTATTTTATTAATAACTAATACTGGATTGTGCATATACAACATTTTTCCCCCATATGTCAAAGCATTGGCCGGGAAGTGAACCCGCAACAACTGTCTGCAAGCAACTGCTTGCAAGGCAACTGCGCTGACATCTCGGCTACAATGCTTTTGTCATATATAAAAAGCATATTGCTTTAAATAATATTGCAAATTTAATGTCCTTATGAAGACATAAAATAAAAATATAAATAATAAAACATTTTAGCCAAAGCAGAATATATTCTCTAATTTATTAAATGAGAATATTTTCTGAAATTATGTACCACATAAAATTTTTATTTTTTAATTTTTGTTACGTTGTATCCTGGTAACTATTTTATTATAACTCTGAACATAAGCTGTATTAACTAAAAATGAGAACATCCATTCAATGTATTTTAAATTAACTTTTTGAAGTATACAATACATATTTCACAATAGAACATTGGATATATGATAAATGAAGAAAAAAGCACAAATGGCTGTTATTCTTGAAAAACTGATAACTGAATTGCAGGATATTTTCAAAATAATGAATATAAAGCCATAATGTGCATTATTACTGCAAATGTTTGCGTAAAAAAGTGATTTTTTTCATATTTGTGAAAATTCATTTAATTAGAATATATTTAAATTTTGTTAAAAGAGGTAAAACTCATTATACATATTGCCACACACAGCAAGCTAGAGTAATCAATGGATGCCAGAAGGCTTGTGCATAAAATACTCATCTAGTGCCTATTCATCCAATATCCTCAGACTAGTTTCTGGCTTGTGGCCTTCGTCAGGGAGGAGCCTTGGATCTGAGAGCACTGCACCTAGATCTTAGGATCTAATGCAACCCTCCAGCAGCCACCTTTTATCTCTACTTAACTACAAAACTATGAGTCTTAAACTGAAAACACCTTAATGTTTTCAATCCAAGCCCATTAGCTTATATAGTCATATGGGTCTGAACTCAATTCAGTACCCATACATTTTGGTGTCTTTGGTTCTTTAATAACCATAGCCACCACTATCCTATTAGGCATGATTGGTTTTAAGCCAATAAACATCACATGACCACCACTTCTTATGCTTGTGTATAACTGTTGTTATACGCAAGCATAAGAAGTGGTGGTCATGTGATGTTTATATTTAACTTATGAGCTCCTATATACTTACATACAATACAAAACAATCACATAATTATTATTTAACTATAATAATATAAATAAAGACTGGCAAAATATAAATCAATCTATAACAGATATATATAAATTATAGTAAATATTGACTATTAATAATCGAATGAGAAATTAATTGTAAATTCTATTTCTTCAGCATTCTTAAAAAAAAAAAATGTTTAGAAAAAAAAAATTAAATACATATTTCAAGGGAAAACCAAATTTTAAAATTATTTTTAGAATATTAAGATGAATATTAATATTTGTTTCAAGTATTATTATTATTCTTTTATAAAAGCCTTTTATTTTAAATAAAATCTATCTTTTACCATAGCATCAGAATTCTGACTTTACGCTTTACTAAATTATAGATTCAAAACTTTTTTTAAAAATTGATCCTTAAGACCGTTTTAAAGGTTTAAGGCTACATTTGATGTACTTTTGTTGAGTTATTCTCGGGATAGAATGGTGGTATGACTGAAATACGTGTTCACCATGAATAACCTGACAGAAATCATGTAAAAGATGACAGGTAGTCTTACTTCTAAATCCGTAATGGTTGTTGCATGTTGGAACAAGACACTTTTAAAATTGGAATCGGCAGAAAACTACAAAATTCCAGATTTAATTGGCTACTGAACTGATTAGATTTTTTTCACCCTGTCATAATAAGATTTTCAACTATCGCATAGTTTTCCATATTAGCTGTGTTAATAATTCACAGCTCTCTCATTTTAATCAGCTTAATTTTCTGGGATATTGTTAAACAGAGTTTTTGCTGATTGAACTGGCCAAAAGTCCTTAATTTGATGATATTATAAGTTTTTTAACGCAAGAAAGCTTTCTTCCAAAGCTTTTTTTCTACACACCAAAATTAAAAGAAAAAAACTGGCCTCTTTCACAATTTTTTTTCTATGAACGCTATTCCAAATTACACGTAATCCGGAACTTTTATTTATTATTAAAAATTAATTTAAACAAAAAAATTTACTTTCTTTTTCTTATATATATATATTGATGCTTATAAATAAGAATAAAAAAAAACTTGTAACATTTAGAAATAAAAAATTTAATTTTCATGTATATTATTTCCGTTCTTCTTTCTTTTTAATATACCTATATTAGTATGTGGGCAAAAAGTTTGTAAGATTAGACTAGCTTTATCAAAAAAAAATGAAAAAGTTGCATGCCATAATAATTAATATATCTGCCTGAAATGCTCATAAATTGTGGTTCAATCAACAGGTTCCATTTAAATCTTATAATTTTTTTGGCTATTTGGTTAAAAGGCAAATCAAGCTAACTATACAATTATTGGTAAGCAAATGGAAATCTAGCTTTTCTTGTTCAAAAAGTAATACCAAAAAAAACCATCATGAAATCTCATTATGGACACTTTCCTGATATGATGAGTGTTGTCTTCTCCTTCACTATTCTCTGCAGCGACACAGGAAAAGTCTTTTCCAGATGATGATCTATTTAAAAATATTTTTACTTTTTTTACTTACTTGTATACAAGCTTGAATAATTCAGTCATTAGAAATTTGTCTTTTATTGCATCTTTATTCTTATGATTCGAGAAGAATGTGATATTGTGGAGGTTATTAATACATTTATATGAATATAGCACGTTATTTGTTTTAGATATTATAAAAATATATTTATAGATAGTATGACTAAATTCATGTTGAACATATGTGTACATTGAATAAAAAATTCCAAAACTGAGTAATATTACACTATGAATAACCAAATAGGAATGAGATTGGTGACAGATACTGATATACAATATGTCGCAAACAATAAAACAAATTCCAATATTTTTAGCACATTGTAATGTTTGTAATTAATTAAATTAACAATTAATAATGTTTCAATAATAATTTTTTCAGTAAACAGAAAGCTTAACTTTAAAAACCAACCTTGTTTTTGCTAATAATCATCAACGGGTACTTATTCCCATGCGAATTATTTGGATTAGCTTCTGAGCTTATTTTAAAACCGTTTACTTCAAAATCTGTGAAAATGGAACCACCTTTCTTAAGAAAATTTTTGCCGTATGACTTGGAAACTTCACACCAATCAACAATACCAGTATGTGGGGACCAAATAGCTTTCAAACCCTAAAAAATAAAATAAAAACTTACTAAAAAACTAATAAATAAAACAATTATGAAATTTTTGCATATGGTATATAAACAACTGATTGTATTTATGTGTGTGTGTGTATTTTGAAAATAATTTTAGATAAGTGTTGATAATCTCACTGTAAAAATACATATGACTGTAAGATTATATAGCCTTCACTACTGGAGAATGAAGAGGTGTACTGTTCCTATAACATTTTTAATTTTATTAAAAGATAAATGTGTTTGTATGCTTAATTTGTTGAAACGACAAATCCAAAAATTCCTTCCCTATTAAGATGTTTAAACAGAATAAATTTATTGGACCGAATAGATTGGCACTGATGTGCAAAGCAGTAAATGTAATTACAAGTTTATTTAAATATGATTCTTTAGAATCTGCCTACATTTTCTCCTAGTAACATATTCAACGTAATGGTTCCGCGAAGTATTTACATTCATAAATGTTACATATTTGATCAGCAGTAAAGTTTATATACATGTAAATAAAATTAGTATCTAACGGAAGCCATATTAATTTCTATGCCAAAGAAATATTGATGTAAATAGGCAATAAGATACTATCTCAAAGCAATAATTTCATTATTTTAAACCCTAAATTAAATCATGAATTTCAATGATCTATTTATAATGTAAATTTTAACATGACCGTTATAGTTTGGTTCAATTTTGATTGAAAGGTTGATTATGAATATGTTAAATTAGCAGATGTTTTTTAATAGAGATTAAGAGCCTAATATAGGAATAAAATAGAAAGTTTCAAATTTTTTAGGATGTTTATGACTGAGCAAATATTTGTTGATATTGATTTGCAAGATAAGATTTCACTTGGTTTTCATTTAATTTACAGAAGCATTTGATGAACACTACAAGAATACAGTACCAAGCATCAGCGACGGCTGCTTTGCAAGCAGTTGTCCCGGTTTAGCGGGTTCGCTTCCCGGCTGATGCTATGACACATGAGAAAAAAAAATACAATACCAGTAACATTTTGAATTCCAGTAACCACAATGCAATTCCTAATTAATATTAGTAAATAATCAATGGTTGTGCTCCCAGAATTGTATGACCAATATGTTTGACTATCTTTTCCTAGGAAATCCATGGTCAACAAATCATTTAGTCAAGCGTTGTTAGCCGAGAGGTCATCGCATCTGCCTTGCAAGCAAGTAGTTGGTTGCAGATGGTTGTGGGTTCACGTCCCGGCTGATGCCATGACATATGAGAAAAATAACATTATCAACATTAGTAATATATGTAAAAAAAGGCTAATGGATTTATTGCTCGGAAGTTCGTAAGAGGTACAAGCACCAGAAATGCAAGCACCATAATTGAGTCTGGAACTTCCAGATCCCAAGTCAGGTATTCTACCAGCTAGTCCAAAACATTAAAACAGGCAAAACTCACCATACGTATTGTCACGCACAGCAAGCTAGAGTAATCAATGGATGCCAGAAGGCTTGTGCATAAAATCCCCATCTAGTGCCTACTCATCCAATATCCCCAGACTAGTTTCTGGCTTGTGGCCTTTGTCAGTGAGGAGCCTTGGAACTGAGAGCACTGCACCTAGATCTTAGGATCTAATGCAACCCTCCAGCAGCCACCTTTTATCTCCATTTAACTACAAAACTATGAATCTTAAACTGAAAACACTCCTCACTGAAGAAGGCCACAAGCCAAAAACTAGTCTGGGGATATTGGATGAGTAGGCACTAGATGGGGATTTTATGCACAAGCCTTCTGGCATCCATTGATTACTCTAGCTTGCTGTGTGTGGCAATATGTATAGTGAGTTTTGCCTGTTTTAACAACAGTTATACATAAGCATAAAAGGTGGTAATCATGTGATGTTTATTGGTCCAAACCATGTAAAAGCAGTATATGTCAGAACATTAGTATACTAAATGGCATGAACAAAATATATTATTTACAATTTTTTACTAATTGTTTTGAGAATTTTAAAAGGATTTGGATTCTCATTTGTTTATTATGTAGGGTATATTTATATAATGTAGATTTATTTTGAGGTAAAAGATCACCTTACCTTATCTAGGTAGCATAACAGTTGTAAATTTTAAAGACCATATGATTAATTGAATTACTTATTATTCTGAAAAAGAGTAGTTACCACAAAGTAATAATCAGCAAACAAGAATACTGATGTATTAGGCAGCTCTTCTTTATATCTTATAGTATTTTGGAATGTTATTACATAGATCGTTGGTTGTTAAGCCAATAAATATCACATGACAAACACCTCTTATGCTTGTGTATAACTGTTGTTAAAACAGACAAAACTCACTATACGTAATGCCACACAACAAGCTAGAGTAATCAATAGATGCCAAAGGCTTGTACATAAAATCCCCATCTAGTGCATACTCATCCAATATCCCCAGACTAATTTCTGCCTTGTGGCCTTCGTCAGTGAGGAGCCTTAGATCTGAGAGCACTGCACCTATGTGACAAAGGCCACAAGCCAGAAATTAGTCTGGGGATATTGGATGAGTAGGCACTAGATGGGGATTTTATGCACAAGCCTTCTGGCATCCATTGATTACTCTAGCTTGCTGTGTGTGGCAATACATATAGTGAGTTTTGCCTGTTTTAATCTTTGGTTGTTGTGGTGATATTGACTACTGAACAGTGATCTATAGATTCATAGAAGATTTTAAATATCACTTGCTTTAAACTCTAATTTGTTTTGAGTACAAAAGTTATATTTATTCTAAATAAGAATTCCATAAGAGAAAGATCAATATTTATAAACAAAGGATTTATTATCGAAGTTTATTTATCATGTGACTTGACATCTTCTGCAAGCTAGGAATTTGTTTACATTTCTAAAATGCCGCCACTACTTCCACTGCCACCATTTCATTCCATATGCATTGTTGCTGTTCTCAGCAGCAACAAAATATTTGAATTAAAATAAGCACTTAACTCACAAACATGCATGAAGCCAAACATACAATCAAAAACATATTCCATATGGTTCAATGATTAGGTTAGAACTTTCTATGAATTCTATTTAAGGGAATTAGGAAATGAAAATTCTCAAACACAGAATTATTTTTGAAACTTACTTTGATATTTAATTCCAAATCCTATACATTAATTAATAATTGTTAATTAGAGAAGATATAAATTAGTATTAAAGTTTATCAGCTTAACGTTTTCAAGGATCCATGCCTCATATTCATAGCCTTCATAAAATGTATAATAAAATATATGCAAATATAAATATTCAAATAAGTAGTATTACGTAGCCCATTTTTTCGAGATCTCAAAGCAAGTGTCTTTCCTATTAATGGCATGGATGTTTCCATTAATGTAAAATGCCTCCTTTATTTTTCTTTTGTGATCATTTGATTCTGAGCACAATATTATGGGATTGGCGGGCGTGAAGTTGTGTCAAGATTGTTTAGCATGCTCCAAAAATACAGAGGATGTGTTGCTGTTCTTCTGAGCTCTGTTAAATGTGTAAAGATGTTGAGCCAGTCTAGTATTGATTGTAGCTTTTGTTTCACCATAATATATAGTGTGGCATCCGGCCTGAGGGCAGGCAATAGAGTACATCACGTGTGGGGTGAACATTAATGGAAACATCCATGCCATTAATAGGAAAGACACTTGCTTCGAGATCTCAAAAAAAATAGGCTACGTAATACTAGCTTATTTGAATATTTGTATTTGCATATATTTTATTATACATTTTATGAAGGCTATGAATATGAGGCATGGATCCTCGAAAACGTTAAGCTGATAAACTTTAATACTAATTTATATCTTCTCTAATTAACAATTATATGTTTTACATAATAGTGAGAAGTAAAACTATATTTATTAATTAATAATAGGATTAGTTTATTTTATTATCCAAGATTTATTCACTTATGTATGGATAACAATAAGTCAAATAATAAGTTAAATTTATCAAAAAAATAAGTCAAGAAAATGAATAGTTAGAGTAATATATATGTAAGGATAACTTTATCTTTTTTAATGGCATTGCCAAATCCATATAATATTAATATCATCTATGTCTTTATTACTTTTTACAATACTTTTTTTACAACCCACAATTAACAATTTTGATTGCCCTGGCAATCTTCTTCAGAACTTGTACTTATATTTCCAAATATTAACCACTAAATTCAAACTTTTTTGAATTTAGTAGTTAAGATTTGGAAATATAAGTACAAGTTCTGAAGAAGATTGCTGGGGCATTCGAAACTGTCAAAAGTGGCTTGTAAAAAAGCATTGTAAAAAGTAATAAAAAAATCATAGAGATGATATTAATATTATATAAGAATAAAGTAGAATATATGTATATACCATAGATAATATGTAATAAAATAAATTGTCAAAGAACTTATTACTTTGCTAAGTCAGCTTTCGATACAGTGTATCTTTGTCAAAGCATGATTAAATTGGTAATATTCACTTGTCATGCTTTGACAAAGATACACCGCATCGAAAGGCTGGCTTAGCAAAGTAATAACCAAAATTTATTACAGTAATAGTTGATAATTATCTACATACTCTTGTAGAATTTATTTTATTATATAAATTGTAGTTTTAACTGTAAAAGAAAATGGAAGGTGGGAAATAAAGAAGATTAAATAAGTTCTGAAGAAGATTGTAGGGGCAATCGAAACTTTTGATGTTGAAGGGTGTTATGTAAGCATTGTACAAATTTTTTTTTTTTATATAAAAATGGATTAATTAATTAATTAAGGCAATGCAAAAAAGGAAAAGATAAGATTAAATAATATTGTAGTTTTAAGCCAATAAACATCACATGACCACCATCTGGCAAAACTCATTATACATATGGCACACACAGCAAGCTAGAGTAATCAATGGATGCCAGAAGGCTTGTGCATAAAATCCCCATCTAGTGCCTACTCATCCAATATCCCCAGATTAGTTTCTGGCTTGTGGCCTTTGTCAGTGAGGAGCCTTGGATCTGAGAGCACTGCATCTAGATCTTAGGATCTAATGCAACCCTCCAGCAACCACCTTTTATCTCCATTTAACTACAAAACTATGAGTCTTAAACTGAAAACACCTTAATGTTTCCAATTCAAGCCCATCAGCTTATATAGTTATATGGGTCTGAATCCAGTTCAGTTCCCATACATTTTGATGTCTTTGGTTCTTTAATAACCATAGCCACCAATATCCTATATTTAATATTGTAGTTTGGTAGTTATTTATTAATTGAAATGTTACAAATTAATTATGCATTTATATTTAGTCAAATCAGGATCTCTGCTCTATTGATTAATCACAAATACAAAGACCCTATGTGTGTGCAGATGGAATTGGTGCCATAAATATTGCAGACCATCCATGTATAAAAAATAGATATATGATATTCTAATTTTTAGTTAACATATTTACTATAAATGTTTAGTAGATAGGATTTGTGTATACTATGAATGGAAATGTTTGGAATGTTTAATTAATTGACTTATCTCAAGTTCATTACGAATCTAGTCGCATTCAAAATATTAATCATTTTTACAAAATGTGAATCTCATTCATGTATAATATTTCGAACTTAGTACACATATAGATAATAAAGTCTAATACTGAAATCATTGCACTCTAGTTCTGTAAGTTAAATATTTCTTCAATTAAATAATTTCCATAATTTTGAATTTTAATGAAATGAATAACAAATGTGTTTAATCTATACAATTTATATTAAAAACATGATTCCTTTACATTTTCTCCATAAATTCATTAAAGTTTATGTTATCTATTTAGAATCGTACATGTAAAACAAAAACAAAAAAATATGAGTATAAACAGAAGTAAAACATATTATAAAAACAATTTTGTGAGACAAAGATTGAAAACAAATTTAAATCTATTAACCTATTCATTCAGTGTACTGAGTGTTACTTTAGTAAATAGAGGGATTTGAACTTAGGATTTTCATTTTATATTCGTCATCCATTCTACCTCAAACAATCGATACATATGTCCATTAAAGTTTAAGGAATTGCTGTCTTAAAACAAGGTGAGCACTGTCTGTATATATGTGTGGGAGATTATGATATGACCCAATTGATGAGTTCTGGTTCTGCATGAAATACATATAATGGGGATAAATTATTCTTTTCAAATGTGTGGTCATGTGTATTGATTGTTTGAAATAGTCTTTAAATCCTAAGTTCAAATCTGTATATTTACCATAGCAAACAGTCAATATACTGAATGATTAGGTTGATTACATAATGCCTTGGAAATAAGTTCAGCCCACCCCCCTCCTGTTAATATATATGAATATGTAATGATCCAATAATAAGAGGGGTTATATTGATGTAAAGTCCACATGGGTATGATTACAATATCAAATCCACCAAGGGCTTTGAGTATTCCATAATTGTTTTCTCAATGAAATGGATTGCTGAATAGTTGGAAGGGTGAGAATATTGAAGCCTGTCCATTAAAGTTTGAGGATTCGCTATCTTAATATAAGCCGTGCACTGATTGTACATATGTGTGAGAGATTATGATCTGGCTTAACTGATGAGTGCTGGTTTTGCATGAAATACATATAATGGGGATAATTTATCTTTTCCACATGTGTGTGGTCATGCGTATCGATTGTTTGAGATGCAATGGTAGATAAATATAGACTGAAAATCCTAAATTCAAATCTATCTATTTACCATAGTAGACAGTCAGTATACTGATTGAATATGTTAATTATATAATGCCTTGGAAATAAGTTCAGCCCATCTCCCTCCTTTTAATATATAAGGATATGTAATGTCCACATGGGTATGATTACAATATCAAATCCACCAAGGACTTTGAACGTTCCATAATTAGTTTCTCAATGAAATGGATTGTTGAATAGTTGAAAGGGTGAGAAGATTGAAGCCTGTCCATTAAAGTTTAAGGAATTGCTATCATAATATAAGCTGAGCACTGATTATATATATATATGTGTGTGAGATTACGATATGGTCCAACTGATGAGCACTGATTCTGCATGAAATACACATATTGGGGATCATTTATATTTTTCATGTTTATGATCATGTGAATCAATTGTTTGATATGGAGTGAAGAATGAATATAAACTAAAAATCCTAAGTTCAAATCCCTCTATTTTATTATAATAAAATATAATAGTTTTGTAAGTTGTAGATGCTTGATGCATGACTTTTGAATCGTCAGAGTGATTTATCCATCTGATAGCAGACTATCACAAGCCAGCAGATAATACGATCCAGGAGAACCAGCAGATAATACGATCCAGGAGAAATTTAATACATCCACAAAGTACAGCAGAACTAAGTGTAAATACTTAATTTAATGTCTGTTATCCAAGACTCCCGAAGAGCTGTGTTTGAACAACCATCTTCTGAAATTTTCAAGTAGTAATAGAAATCATTATGGACATACACTACATAGATATAACAAACAATTTTCACTATCTGAAGCTCCAAAAGAAATTTATCAAAGTATATATAAATAATGACAAATTGAAGACAGCTACAGACATCTTAATTTTAAATTTAAAGTTATTTTAAAAATTATTGAATATTTTGATTAGAAAATCACAATAAAATTTACTTACGAGCCAAAGTATTTCTAGAAATGCTGCCAAATGGAGGAATTTTATAGTGTTAATTAAAATCCTGAAAGTATCATATTTTAATAATAAAGGATTTAATATATTTTTAATCATTCAAAACATTTCTAATTTTCAAATTATCTTATTCTATCCATTTATTATTATAATAATCACTTAATCACATGGGTAAACTTATGTGTATTGCTCTAAATACTAATCTGTGCTGAAAATTTTTAAGATATTTGGACAACTGTGATAACAACAACAATAATAATTATTATCAAATAGTTTTATTGTTAAGGAATTCTTAAGAAGTTTGAATTCCAGAATAGACAGAAATTGAGCACAATCCAAGGACTTTGAACTCTAGCAAAGTGGTTGAACCATTTTTGGAAGTGCCCCACCTAAGCATCTAAAATCCTGATGTCCCCTTCTGAGACATATAATTCTTATTATTCAAGAAGTGAACTCCTACTCTCATTGAAGAGGCCTAAAAGACTATTGACAAAAGGACTGTTGAAATACGATGGAGTTTCAAGCTATTTAACTTGTTTCAAGTAACAGCGGAAACGTAAAGAGTAAAGGTTATCTAAACAGAAAAGACAATAAAAAGAAGATGGCATGGAAAGAAGGAAATTTAAAACATATTCTTAGCTTAATTTATGAATAATAAGATATTAAGAAAAATTAGCAGATTTTCAAATTCACTACCAACAGCTCAAAAAAATTCTCTGTACTAATCCATTGTTGATTAGTGTCTCTTAAAAATCAAATTTCCCCTTGTGGGGCATTATTCCATGTTGAGAATCACTGCTCTATAGTCTGACATTCTACCACAGAAACTAATTATGCAGGCCAGATATTTAGTTACTTATTGATCTTAAGATTTGAAATAAAGGCAACATTTACAGCAAATATTCTAAAGAATTAACTAATTCTTTAATATATAGAGTTTGAACTCATACTTTCATATGACTCACCACTATCCATGCTATCTCATACTGCTGATACACTTGAGCACACACACATGTTGAAAAGATAAATAATCACCAACAGATGTATTTTGTGTTAAACCAGCACTCATCAGTTGGTCCAGATTATCATCTCTACACATATATACAATCAATGCTCAGCTTATATTAAAGTAGCCAATCTTCATACTTTCATGGACAGGTTTCAATCCACTCCATCCCACAACTCTTCAGCCATCCATTTTTGTTGAAAATCTGATGATGGAATTCTCAAAGACCACATCGGTGCCAACCTTCTCATCCTACCCATGTTTACCATAAGTCACTCTGACCCCTCATGTACAGGATATAATCTATTTACATACATATACAAGGTACAAGATAACAAAAAATTAAAAACTCTGAAGTGGAGTTGGGCTGGACATATTGTTAGAAGAGATGATAATAGATGGACACTTGAAATCTTAAACTGGATTCCAAGATATTGTAAAAGACCCAGAAAGAGACAACATGTGAAATGTATGAATGAAATAAGAATGTGTGCAAGGGTGATGTAGAGAAGAAAAGCTAAAGATCAGAGAAGATGGATTGAATTTCATCCTGCAGTGGATTGATAATGGTTGATGATGATGACAAGGGATGGGCAGACCTTACAGTATTATATTTTAATATATGATTTTTTTCTACAGTATAGGCTTTTTTCATACCTGAACTCCAATATGTAATATGTAGGGAGTTTGAACTCACTTTCACACGACCTCAACTATCCACACTATCTCATACTTCTGATACACTTGACATGTTGTGATCAAGTGTATTAGCAGTATGAGACAGCGTGGATAGTTGAGGGTCGTGTGCGTCTGAGTTCAAATCCTATATATTACATATTGGAGTGCAGGTACGAAAAAAGCCTGTACTGTAGAAAAAAAATCATATATTAATTCTTTAATATAATATCATATTTATAACGTAAATAGCAAACTCATATATTGGTATTATTACTTCATTTATTTGTTAAACTTTTCCCCTAAGCCTGCCTGGAGACAAACTTTTAAGAAAGAAAAATAGTGTCTAAAAATTAATAACCATTTTTTCTCTCAATAACTTAGCTATCTACACAAACACAGATATATATATAATAAACTACGCAATATTAATGATGATGATAAATATTCATAATAATAATAAAACAGAAGTACAATAAGTTATTTTATAAACTTTCTCAACATTTTAAATTTACCAGAAGTAAATGCTACCTTGTGATATCTATCCCAAGATTTATAATTTTTAATATTTGCATTTTGTCTATTAATTAAAGATTTGCTACTTCTATTTATAAAAATTATTTCTTCGATTTTCCTTTTATTATGTGTTCTTTCTTCATGAAAAATTCTAGTGTTATCCAGGTCAAAATTGAAAATAAAATTACATGTTTTTCATGATCAAAGAAAATAAAGGCTATTATTAAGTCTTTTTTATACTTGTTATATGTCTGGATAAAAGCTTATAATCTTTTAACCATTTCTCAATATTATATCTGGTAAAAACAAAAATTTAAAATTGATAAAACTGTTTGTTTGAAAGTAGACAAAATTTGAAGAATGCGTTTGATTTCAAAGTGTCGGTATATATTGAGAAAAGTAAAATACAAATAATTTTTTTTTTTTTTTAACTTGAGGCATATAATATGAATTGTCAAAAAAGAATAAGCTATAAATAGCAATATATATATATATATCTTTCAAGTTCTAGATGTTATCATATCTTTGCAACTGTAAAACTATGTAAACATGTAATTCCTTTTAAACACTAATGATGAATTTTTATCATTCTTTTATTTACTATACAACTAAATACATTTATAAGATTCAGAAGCTATTTTAGGATATTAACACTAATGGTGGTCGAGAGGTCAGCCAGCTGCTTACAAGCAGTTGTCCTGGGTTAGCGGGTTCGCTTCCCGGCTGATGCTATGACACATGAGAAGTATATAGTTCCATTGTTAGTCTATATTCCATAAAAAATTTTGAAAAGCCTTAATAAGTAAAGAAATATTAAATTTTCCTTCCACTTCTTTTTATTTGCATTGCTGAATTATATATAATATAATACACCATATATGTCTTTAAGTGACACTTTACAATGCAGTTTAACATATGATTATTTTTATCTCCTCTTGCATACAGTTTCAACTGTCCAGCAGTCATCATCAGAGCTTTTAAAAAACCTCAGCACTCCTCCTTCAAGTTGTTTCAGTTAGAGAAGGAGGGATGTTGAGATTTTTAAAAAGCTCTCATGATGACTGCTGGACAGTTGAAACTGTAAACAAGAGGAGATAAAATAAATCATATTAAACTGCATTTAGAGGGTAATATTAAGGTGTATTATATTATAAGTAAAGAGAGTAGTATAAAATTTATTATTGATTCTTCAAAGTTTACTGTTGCTTCATTTGAAAGAAAATGGCTAACGGTGGACACAAGGATCTGTTTATGGTTACTCAAATTTGCGACTCTACAATGCAGTTTAATATATGATTTATTTTATCTCCTCTTGCCTACAGTTTCAACTGTCCATTACGAACATACAAGGATAATATTGCCAATGCCAGTAATAAATACAGATAAACAGAGCAAAACTCTCCATATAGTATAGGAAATGTAATCATGTGATAATAAATACAGATATTAAAATTTACATGAGATATGGTGATGACCTATTTGTTTATGAACATGAAGATAGTAGAAAGGACCTTATGAATAAATGATAAATTAAAGTTTAAAATGAACAGTTGAAAAGGAATGATAAATATATTATCTCAATACATAAAAGATAAGATCTACTGATATTGTTAATTAAACCATTAACTGAAGTAGTATAAATACATACTATAAACAACAATATTATGATGGCAATTTTTAGATCTTTTTCTGTTTCGTAACGATAAGTAAGTTGTGTCTTTATTATGAAAGTGACAAATCAAAAAATATTGTAAATTTGATAAAAAGGCTGTTTGAAGTTCATCGTAAGAGTAACCAAATTAGCTACACTTTATATCGCTTTAAAAAACATAGTATTAGTTTAAAAAAAACAAGATATTAATAATAAAATGGATATCTATTCGATATAGTTCAAATACTCAAGCTAGCTCTATTAAAAATATATATGGTGAACTGTATAATGTTCCACTTTGTATTCCATCTAATAACGTTGATAAATTGATGAATAGTTAAAAAAATGTAATCGTAATGAAACAACAAGTTATATTGTATACCCAATTGCATGTAAATGTAATACCTCATGCATTTCTGAATGAAGATGTAGTCTTCAAATAATTAAAAGAATATCAGCTTTTACATATATATATACAATTAATAATAGCAATTGTAGTCTTTGATCATGAAAAAATCCATATAATTTTACTTTCGATTTTGAAAAAAATCATATAATCACCACTTTCGATGAGTACACAAGTTATTAAAATGGTATTACTCTCCATGCAATAGTGCCACCCAGTGCAAGCCTTAGTAATTAATGGATCAATTGCATTCATTGATTACTAAGGCTTGCACTAGGTGGCGCTACTGTATGGAGAGTTTAATACATCACATCACATCACTTTCAATTTTGACAAGAAAACACTACAATTCTTTATGACGAAAGAAAACATAAGAAAAAATAAATCAAAGAAAAAATTTTTATAAATAGAAAATCTTTAATTAAGAAACAAAGTGCAAATATTAAAATTCATGAACTGTGAGATATCAAGTTATATTTGCTTTATAGCAAACCGTTTAGCATTTTGAGTAACTGAAAATACTTGCTTTATAATTATTATTATGGATATTTATTATAATCATTAATACTATATAATTTTATTATTATTACAATTATAAATCCATAATGGGAGTTTTATTTAGTTTACATATATATATATACAAGATAACACATTTTGTTAAATATAGTAGCCTCTTAGTATATAAATTAGCCAATAATATCAGTCAATCCAGATAAAGCTGTTTACAAAATTTGATTACCCACTTCATTACTATACATATAGTATAATTTTAATATAATATTATTATTAATTAAAAATCTGGGTTAATATAAAGAATAGTGATTAGATATGTATATATCTTTTATATTTTCATTTGAAATAAACTTGATTTTTTTTTATAAATAACAAAATATAAACAAAAAGATCAACATGGTTTAAGATTTTATATATCTTGAAAAAAATTATGATGCTATTTTCTGGGAAAAAATCTTTAATATTTGATTTGTACAATTTTAACACCTTAATTCAAAGTATGTTTCTAGAATTAAATACTTCCATAATCAATGTCATCATATTATACACACAAGAATGCAATACAATATAATAATAAATAATCATAATTTTAAATATATGTAATTGAAATTGAAGTAACTACCTGTGACTGAGTTATGTAATGTCAACAACTACAAAAAGATAGAATATCAACCTATCTTTTAATTCTGTAATATAAGCTTAGTTTTTTGACATAGTTTTAAACTATAGGGTGAATGTGGTCTATTATTTTAATTTATGTGCAGAATAAATGATTTAAAATCACCATTAATATAGTCAGAAAAACAAGATCATGTTTTATAAAGAGCTCGCAAATAAGCTCTTAACAAGCTTTGCAGAATATTCTTCAAAGCTTATTTGCGAGCTCTTTTATAAAACATTTGTGATACAAGCTTGTTTAAATTAGGTCATGTGACATCTGACTTGATTTATTTGCAAACAAGATCATATATTGGAAGTTATGATCATTTATCATAACATTGTTAAAACTGATTTTTCATTTAACAATCAGAAGTTGTTAAAACTAAGATTTGTTCTTGATCCTTGGTGTATATTAATGATGACTACAGATCATTTACTCTACATAAAAATTAAAATAATAGACCAAATTCACCCTATAGCTTAAACCTATGTCAAAAAACTAAAGTTATATGGCAACAATGCCAAAAGGTAGATTGGTATCATTCTATCCTGTTTATATTTGTTGACATTACATAATTCATTGGGAAGTAATACAATATAATAATAGATATTTTTTAAAAGCTTTTACTTTCACTAGTGTTCCATGAGTTTTGATAAAGTCGGTCACAGTTTCAAGTGCACTGTGATGTAATAAGAGCGAACAGTAAGAGAAATAAAATACGGTAAACCAAAATAAACATCACACGATCATTTCTTATGCTTGCTTATAACTATTGTTAAAACAGACAAAACTCTGTACATATTGCCACTCAGTGCAAGCCAGCTGACGAAGACCATAAGCCAGAAACTAGTCTGGGGATATTGGATGAGTAGGCACTAGATGGGGGTTTCATACACAAGCCTTCTGGCATCCATTGATTAGTCTGGCTTGCACTGAGTGGTGATATGTATAGAGAGTTTTGCCAGTTTTAAACCAAAATAACTGATGAAACTATAATGCACGTAAGCATAAACATATTTGAAAATAAATTAAAACCTAAAAATAAGTGTCATAGCTATATTTGAACTATATATAAAATACTACTCAGATTTTGTTAAAAATATTCCATATTTTCTAAGTGGAAAATGTCTATATTCATATACATAATTTTAATAGCATAATAATTACATATATTTAAAAAATCATGAATAGCAACAATCAAAATTATTACAAATGAAAAGATAAAAAAAACTGCAAGTATCTAATCACTATAATTTATATTAATCCCGATTTGTAATTATGATATTAAAATTATATATATATAATACATATATATATATATAATACAAATAAAATGTCTGACAATTAAAAAATATTGTAATAACTATGTCAACAATAAATATAACAGTAATTAAATATAATATAGACTTTCAATCCACAGAAGTACTTTCGGTTATAACCCTCCTCAACTACTGAAAGTACTCCTGTGGATTGAAAGACTATATTATATTTAATTATCATTATATTTATTATTGATATTATTATTATATATATATTGTAAACTTTGGCTTTGCCAGAAGCTAGATTTTCAGCCATTTAATGTATTTAAGTATATATATATAAAATTATAAAGGAAAATTTTTCATTGATTTAATCTTATTGTAAGTTCACTTTATTACAATTTTATAAGTATATGCTAATTTAAATTAATAATTATTTAAAGTATTCTGTAAGTCCTGGATATAACTGAAGTTCATTTTAATATCTTACTATATTAATTTAAACTTATCTATGGTTGAAGTAATTTTAAATGTTTAACCCAAAGATGTAGTTGTCTATTTAACAAGAAATTAGTATTAAAAAGTCAAGTTTGCTTTAATTAATATTAATTAGTAATATTATTTAGGTCTAATGTTAATGTTGAATTGTCTTACTTATAGTAAAGCATTTAGTTTAAGCTAACTATCAGCAATAGTATATTCATAAGCTAATGTCATTAAAATTGAATAGATGAAGGTAAAGTTAATTAGTTAATTTAAAAGATACAGAGTAGCTTCATAATATTACTATTAGAATAATTGTTAATTTCCAAGTTAAACAACTTAAGTGTACATGTGTGTGTGAGGATGCTTGCCTTAATTTTTATTTTATAATATTAAATATCATTTAAATGCCTTTAAATTAATCTTAAAATATTTAGTAGAACTCAGGTGAACTTCTAACAGTCTAAAAATGACTATAACGAAGGTATGTAATATTTTATTCTTTAAATATATTTTCTTATTGTTTTTTTATTTTATTTTACCGTAATAACTTTATTCTTTTAAAAAATGATTACATCAGACAGCACGTGTTAAAAATATGTAAATGAGTTTCTACTTTTAGCTTAACGCCTCAGATACTATATTAAACTTTAACCTAAGGTATGAAAATGAAAAGGAAGTTGTAAAAAGACGTTTTTCTGTTAATCAAAAAGAGTAACATGATTAGGTGTATAAAAAGCTCCACACATGCGCACTGAATATCTGAATTACGGAACTATAAGAATAACTAAATTTCTAGCAGAAACAGACTCACAAAGGAGAAATAAATTTAGAAATTTCTCAAGTATAGAATCAATTATAAGTGATAATTTTTAAAATTATTTATATTAAAGCAACACGCATCCTTAAAAACCTTAAATTCAGCTACCAAAGTTTTAAACAGAAGTCACTATAAAATCCAAAAGTTAACATTTAAAGAGGAGGAAAAACAAATAATTGAATGTTTATTCATAATAGATGAAGTATATCTATTGAAAACTAGTGCACATATCTCTATCATTGTTTAGTATATATATATAGATAGATAGAAAATTACTACAGTTTATTTAATTACTGACAAAAGTGCTGCCCTCACAACGTAGACACAAATCATTAAATGAAAATATATTAATAATTTTTTAAAACAATCTCTATTCTAATGAATGACTAATAAAAATGATTAATATATTCAGAAATCTGTGAATCCATCCTGATTCACATCTATTCTTTGATAATGTCTCTTTAAGATTTTTTAATATCTGATGCAGAAAAATTAAATGAATTCAATTTAATAACGTTTGATAAAGGGATTTCTCAAAATAACATTGCTTTTCTATGTCACTGCTGAAAATCATTCTCTTTGATACTGAAACACAAAACCAATCCTATTTTTTCACCAACAGTATCATTTTGATTCTATGATCTCAAATCAGAGAACATAAAAGGCCATGGTATTATCTGTTGATTCTATTACAAGTATATTTTTGATTGAACAGTTTTAAAATAAAATGCTCAGAGAAAATGCACTAAAAACAACTTATTAAAGTTAAAGTGGCTCTGAAGAAGACTGCAGGACAGTCGAAATGTAAGATTGTGAAGGCATATATTTACAATAAAAAGATTTTGCTTAAAAATGTTCAAAACAGAGTGGAAAAATTGCATTTAAAAACAAATTACAGAAAAATTCACAATAATACAAGAAGCAATCAACTAATATCTTTTCTGAATTCAATTTTATTTGAATTTCTCTGATATAAGATAATACTGAATAAGAGATACTAGTTAAAGAAATTTCATTTCAACATTTTCTTGGAAAATTTATCTTCTAAAAAACAAAATGACATATAAGCCACACTGTCTTGTAATATTGGCTTCACTATCTTCAAATTATAGTATTTTAATATTCATTACTCCCTTTTTCTTTTCTATATAAAAAAACCCAGTGTCGTAATCAGCATGGGATTTGGAAATTCTATCATCAGATTTTCAATGGCATGGATGGCTGATGAGTTGGAAGTTGGAGTAGGTAGAAGACTGTTCATTAAAGTGTAAGGATTTGCTATCTTAATATAAACTGAGAACTGATTATATATATGTATGGGAGATGGTAATCTGGACCAACTGATGAGTGCTGGTTTAGCACACAATATGTATATTGGTGATTATCTTTTCTGCATGTGAGTGGTCATATGTATCAGTAGTATGAGATAGAATGGATAGTGAAGGGGCTTGAAAGTCTGAGTTTACATCCTATATATTTACAATTAGGCTAGGCATAAGAGTGCCTGGTATTTCAAATCTTACATATTAAGCCTGCATTCTGCTGATCCCTCTTCTATGTATTTAAATGGATACTGTCCTATACATGAGGGGTCAGAGTGACTTGAAGTCAACATGGGCATGACAACAGTGTTGGCATCAGCATGGGATTTGGGAATTCTATTCATATTTTCAATGGTATGGATATATATATATATATGTATGGGAGATGGTAATCTGGACCAATTGATGAGTGCTAGTTTAGCATGAAATATGTATATTGGTGATTATTTATCTTTTCTACATGTGTGTGGTCATGTGTATCAGTAGTATGAGATAGTTTGGATAGTAAGGAACTTGAAAGCCTGAGTTTGAATCCCCTATATTTATAAAAAAAGAAATATGGTATTAGTTCTCCAGAGTTCATAACAAATTTGAGTGCCAGAATCAAACCTGGGATCTCCTGAACCCAGGTCAGATGCTCTATGCCATGGGACCTCCCAATCTCAAGTTGAACGGTAAACTATGCCAACCGTGCAGGGTATATGGTATATAATATATAACTATAAAAAAACTCTTTGGCAAATAGTAAGGCTCCAAACATAAACTTTTGGTATTTTTAGATATAGTGTCTGAACCTACTCTGACACCTCTCTGAAGAGTGCCAAAGCACGAAACCATGGTCAAGGGTTTGGGGAGGGGTTCCTGAGAGAGATATTTTAAGTGCTGGCTCTGGCTAAGCATTTATCATAAAGCTTGTAGAGGAATTGGCAATCCTCATTGTTTTTATAACTTACAAGCTTAAGAGATAGGGTCACATGATCTATGACTCTTATTTTGATTATTTTATTAGGATGTCTGTGTTCAAAAAATAATTTTCAAATTGTATTTGGTAATATTGAACAAAACTGACCTTTTGGTGTACATTCAATATTAAAGGTGGTTCTAAGTCTATAATTATTAAATTCAGAGAATGTCCAAGAGGGTATTTTTAAAGACCATGTTCTAATATTGCCATTGAGATTTTTATAACTGATAACTTTTTGATATTTCTCACACAGAATTTATTTATCTAATATCTGTTTATTTTGCATTATGCTTCTGTGAATTTTCCGCTGTCTTTTTTTTTATTCCTCTTTTTGAACTTGATCTGCTTTCTTTACTTTATTCAATTCTATAACAAAAGATTTTCCAGAAATTAAATTTAATTACATTAAAACAGGCAAAACTCTCTATATGTATTGCCACTCAGTGCAAGCAAGAATAATCAACGAATGCCAAAAGGCTTGTGCATAAAATCCCCATCTAGTGCCAACTCATCCAACATGGCCCCCAGACTAGTTTCTGGCTTGTGGCCTTCATCAGTGAGGAGCCTTGGATCTGAGAGCACTGCACCTAGATCTTAGGATCTAATGCAATCCTCCAGCAGCCATATCTCTATTTAAATACAAAACTTTGAGACTTAAATTGAAAACACTATAACATTTTCAATCCAACATCATCAGCCTATATAGTCATATAGGTCTGAACTCAGTTCAGTACCTATACATTGTGGTGTCTTTGGTTCTTTAATAACCATAGCCACCACTATTCTATTAGGCAGGATTGGTTTTAAGCCAATAAATATCATATGATCACTATTTCTTATAATTGCTCTTAACTGTTATTAAAACAGGCAAAACTCTCTATATGTATTGCCATTCGGTGCAAGCCAGAGTAATCAATAGGATAATAGGATATTAGTGGTTATGGTTATTAAAGAACCAAAGACACCAAAATGTATAGGTACTGAACTGAGTTCAGACCTATATGACTATATAAGCTGATGAGCTTGGATTGAAAATGTTATAGTGTTTTCAATTTAAATCTCAAAGTTTTATAGTTGAGATAAAAGGTGGCTGCTGGAGGGTTGCATTAAATCCTAAGATCTAGGTGCAGTGCTCTCAGATCCAAGACTCCTCACTGACAAAGGCCACAAGCCAGAAACTAGCCTGGGGATATTGGATGAATAGGCTCTAGATGGGGAGGTTTATGCACAAGCCTTCTGGCATACATTGATTACTCTGGCTTGCAATGAGTGGCAATACATATAGAGAGTTTTGCCTGTTTTAATAGCAGTGAAGAGCAAGCATAAGAAATAGTGATCATGTGATGTTTATTTAATTACATACAATACAAGCATAATCATCATTAGTTAATTATCAAAAGAAATATTACACATCAAATCAGACTTTTTTTTTCAAAGTTTTTCTTTTCTTGCTCTATTCCTCAAATAGTTATAAGTACTTTCACTTTTTTTAAATCTTCTACCTTTTTTCTCACATTCTTTATACTCCACTCTATCTATCTAAATATATTCCCAATTCCATTCATATTCCTCTACATAATTTCTTTAATAAATACTCTCTGTGTATTTTAACAAATCTACATTAATAAACATATATCAGTTCAACTTATCTGTTCTTCCTCAGATCCATATTTCAAAAGATTTCAATCTTATTTCCTTATTTTCCTAATTGTCTATGTTTATACTTCAATAAACATTCAGAATAAAAAACAAGCCTCTTTCTTAGATTTAATTTCAACGGGTGAGAGAAATACTCTTACCTTCATTTATGTTCTTTAGCAAGTGCAATTTTTACCTTAATTTCTTTAGTGTTATTTCCCACATCAGTTAATTAACTTCTCAAATATTTTAAAACATTAATTCATTCCTCCATAACTTTTTGTCTTATACATTGTGTTAATCTTTTCTTCTTGTCATTGTTATTTAGTTTTATTAATTATATAAATGTTCTACAAATTATATTTATCCTGAATAACATTTTATCAAAACTATCCTCATTATCTGCAAGGTCTATTATATCACCAACAAAACTAATCCTACAAAAAATTCTGTTCACAATGCTAATTTTATTTTTATTAAAAGATTTCCATTAGCAACTTATTTAAACATTGAATAATAGTGGACTTAAACAGTGGAGTGAACAACAGCTTCACGCTCCCAAATCAAGATGCTTCAGATTGGCCTATATAAGTAGAAAGTTAGGTTAAAGATAAGATGGCTGCTCCTATCTTTATAAAAGTCACTATCTTGTGTTGTGCTTTGAGAGGTCCCTCTATTGGCAAAATAAAGATATTGCTTAACTATTATAAAAATTTCAAGATGCATTTGATACAGTTTATAACCTGTCTTAAAAGTATTTACTTATACTTCCTGGGTATTTAATAAATAATTATAACTCTACAATAGTTTATAATATTTCCAGTATAAAGGTCGTAATATTAACTCATAAATCATAAGATTTCACAAAAGTTAATTTGCATAGGAAATAGTGGACTTAAACAGTGGAGAGAACAACAGCTTCACACTCCCAAATCAAGATGCTTCAGATTGGCCTACATAAGTGGAAAGTTAGGTTAAAGATAAGACGGCCGCTCTTATCTTTATAAAAGTCGCTATTTTGTGTCATGATTAGAGAGGTCCCTCTATCAGCAAAGTAAAGATATTGCTTGACTATTATAAAAACTTCAAGGCGCATTTGATACAGGTTATAGCCTGTCTTAAAAATATTTACATATACTTCCTGTGCACTTAATAAATAATTATAACTCTCACAAAGTGAATAGTTTCTGTAATAGTTGAATTTCAATAAATATTTTAATATAAAAAACATTGATAAGAATAATACAGAAATTAAATTTAAATGTACTAATTAATGACAATGGAAACTGTTTTAAGAATGAGTTATAGATATAAGAAAATGAATAGAGTTACATAATTAAAAGGTTTCTACAGACTAAATGAAAAGAATGGAAGAGCAAATTTTGGACTGATTAGTGTAAAGATAAAATCTTACGAAAATAGTAGATCAGAAAAGTGAAATTAATTAAATGCTTCGCAAAGGAATTTTAAGTAATGTAAAATTTCTAATAAGAGAACAATTAAACTGCAGACCATAAAAACTCAGGATTGTATATTTAAGTGCTCTTTTTTTCCTTTGTGTTGGTAAAGTGCTATTGGCCTTGCAATGAATATTGTTGGTGGTTCCAGTCAATGTCTGCGATTTTGGAATCTGAAGGTATAAAAATCCAACTAGTATTTAAAACAGATCGTCCTGATCTTATTTTGTTTTATATAAGCATAAAGAGTTCTTAGATTCTAACTTGGGCAAATTTTTAGTTATTTAGCATACTTGTGGAAAGTGTCAATCCATAAAATAAGAAGGTAATTGTCGGCCATTATTGGAAGAGTATTTAAAGACTATAAGAACTCCGTGATCATTTTATTTGTCTATACATATTTAAGTTTGTGTATATATTCTAGTTTTGTTTGTATAATTCATAACAAATGTTTAGTACTAAATTTAGTTTTAGTTATCAATTAATTGTGTTTTGCCCTTTTGAAAGTTGTGGACAAATACACGGCAGTTTCTATCTGCTTTTACCATCTTGTGGAGGGATATAATCCTAAACATATGACCGAGGACATGTGAAAAAGATCTATAAGCCCCAAATTTTATTCATTATTGGATTTCTAGTCTAATGAGTGATTAATAAAAATTATGAATTTATTTACACATGTATTAAATAAAATAGAAGATAGTCAACAACATTGGAACTTATCTAATATCTATTTTCTTTGTAAGGGCATGACCTAATTTTCCCAATAGTGTTTGATTCATATACAAATTTTCGTATAAAATTTCTCCTTATAATCTATAAAGCAGAAAGAAAAAAAAATATCCTACTTCCCCAAGAATATGCACATTGGTATGCAAAAGTATTAAATCATTTCAATCTATCAATAGACCAAATATTAACTCTTCTTTAAATGGTACAAAAGTCTCTTCAACAGACTCTAGTTCTGAACGAGTGATTGCCAAAAGATGAGAACTGTAGTGTTTTCCCATCTTGGTTTATCATATAGTTAAAAATAGCTCGAACCTACTCCCTGACTAATATTGGATGATTCACTATGGGCCAGCTACCTGGAAAAAAAAAATCTAAGCTTGATTAAAATCTGGGAAAAAAAAATCCTAATTTTTTTCGTGATTCAAATACAGTTCATGGGCAAGGAGATATGGATCCTAAGGATCATTCTGTTATAAATAAAAATGAAAAATAATAGTTCTCACAACTCTAATCGCATTTCTTGTCATTACCAAACTACTTTTGAAATAAAGAAAAGTTTACGCTATTAGAATTATGCCTAACCTAGGCCTTCACTAGCTGTAGATTACGTTCTTAAAAACTTGCACATTTCATTAAATTCATAAGATAATTTTCGAAGAATCATATAAAAATGTTAAAATGTTCGACTTTAAAATTTTGCTATTTCTCATTAAAATTAAAAATAGCAACGAGAACAAAAAATAAATATTTTTAAAAAATCATCTATAAATTTTATAATTACAAAACGGAAAATGCTTAACTTTTGAAATTTTATCTTTTAAAGTTGAGAAAAAAAAAACATCTTGAAACGATTACAGATGAAGAGAAAATTAGTTAAAGTGTTAATATTTAAAATAAGTTATAAAAAGTTTAAAAGTTGCAGTTCTCTAGATCATATAATATCTCTTAAAAATCATGAGCAACATATGGAAAAGAAATATTAGCACGTGATCATAATTTGCCAAATTCAGATGTTAATTAGTAACTTCAGGAATTTGTTAATCTAGACTTATTTACATGCCCCTATTTATTAATTCCATAGATAAATACAGTAAATAATTAATTTTTACAAGCACATCTTGTATATTTAATAGTCTGTGATAATCATTTACAAAGAAAAAAACAACAATTATGATTTATTATGATGATAAGACAGGATCTTACAGCTGTTGTAGTAATGATCAGATTACTATCAAATATATAATTTTATGCATTTTTTTTCCCAACTATTATTTGGGGTTCTAAATTAATACAATGCACCATATCATACCCCCAAAAGTTCAACAAGTTGTTTTTGCAGCTAACTGCACCAAAACTGAGATAACAGAATTATTGGATGCTATAATCATTTTTACTATTTTATTTTAAATTTGTTGTTTGATAAAATAATATATACACACATATAATAATTGATGTGTCCATACTGTATGACTATATACATTAAGACAATGTTATTAAATAATGAGAATAGCAAATAGTCCGCAACAACTCTATTTCTACAGTTTGCTAATGTTCAATTCCCTCGATGTACTTTCAGGCTGGCTGCTACAAAAACGTTTCACAATGGGCAAGGTTTACACCCACCTTGACCCCAGTCCAGTTTAGCTGCACACAAACACTTCGTAGTATAGCACTGTGACTGGCCTTAAGCTCCTTACAGCTTCCGTCTCTGCAACAGTCTATCAGATACTTCACTTGAAAAACGGTGGAAACTCAACTCTTTATTCAGCTGCTATCCGGACGGTTTCCTCTGGCTACAGTCTCCCCATCTCTGTGGGCTCTTTCAGCTATACCCATGGACTACATTTCCACTGAGCACTGTACATTAATCGCAAGCACTGACGCTAAATATCTCCTGCTGGAATTGAATAGGAACGTCTACTGGAGATGCACTCAATTACTCCCTGATGTAGTTGTTACACAGTCTTTTTATAGCTTTCTGATAACTGCAACAATTAATTACATTGTCCAATAAGGTAAGGTCTCTTATCAGCAAATATTTCTTGGAATTGTCGATTGCCACATTAATGTTTTAATTAAATTCCTCAGTTATCAGTGCGCGCGATCTAAAAACAATCTCTCGAATAGATTCTAGTTTTTCTGGAGTGCACAAACTTGTACGCAATTTTTACAAAATACAACAATAATAAAAAAAGATAACTTTTTTTAAATGTACATAGGTGTAGGTATTTCATATTTGCATACATCTGTTCATCTGCATAACAAAGTTATTTCTTTTTTTATAACCTAAAGCTGAGTGCACTTTCGGTGAAGTTCACCATATATTTGTTTATATGCATAATGAAGTAATTTCTTTCTTCTTTACAACCTAAAAGTGAGTGCATTTTCACAAGCACTATTCACCAAAAGTGCACTCAGCTTTAGGTTTTATAGCAGAAAGAAACTATTTCATTATGCAGATAAACAAACATATGCAAATATTAATTACAAATAGAAATGGAAAAAAATCAATATAACATAGGTATATAAACTATATTCTGGCTTTCTAAAGTTTTCTGGTTAAATTATTTTATGTAATTAGTTATTTTCAATTGGTATGCTATTCTCAAAACTATTTCTAAACAAATTTGTTTTTAATATCTAATATTATTGTAATCTAGGTGTTAAAGGCTAGTGAACATGTATATTAAACACATGTGAATTTTTATTACATTCCAAATTAGAAAATCTTCACTAAATATAGTCTGATATTTAGTTCATTATTACATTAAAAAAAGTTACCTGGCTCATATAATTTATTTGTAGCATACATTAAGAAAATGTAAAGCTATAATTGAGTAATATCCAGCTGTAATCTTTAATAACAGTTTACTATTGGAATACAGTCATAATAATAAAACTGCATCAGAATCATAAAATTGAATATTACTTGGTAGAAAAGAAAGATCGTTGAACATTTAATGTTAAATTAAATTCAAAGTAATAGATGATTACTGCAGCAATTAATCCCCCTCTCCCTTAAATATCATATATAAAATTCATAGTATTTTCTCTGTTGTCTGATTGGTGAATGTATGAATATTTGTCCAATATCACATGCCAATTTCACAACCACTATGCTTATGCAAAGGAAATAATTAATTCCAAAGATATAGTATATATTTTGTGGTAAAGATTCCTAGCTAGCTGCAGAAACAGCCACAAATGCTGATTCATAATTCAGTATTAAGGCACTCCATACTTTCATGGTCTGTCAATTCCCTAATATAGTTCAGATAAATGACATACTTAACTATGTTTAATAAAAATCATATTTTAAAAAAATTGTTAAAGCAACCAATTAAAAAAACATTACAAAATTGACCTGCATTTTTCTATTCTGCCATTAATAAACAGAAATTATTAATAAAACTAAAAAAACTATTATGATTAGTCGAAAAAAAATTAAATTTTTTATTCAGAGTGCACCGTAACATTGTCAAATACAACAGGTATATTTAAAAATGTAAATTTTACCTTAGCTTTGTTAAAATTCAGAAATTTATTTATATAATATTAAAATGTTTTGTTTAATTTACATTAAATCTTAAAAAAAATTGTTAAAGCAATAAATTATTACAAAAACAACAAGCTAAAAGCCCAGAGTTTTTATATTCCATCTTAGTGATGGACCGGTATACAATTCTCACATTTAAAATCTTTTGTTTAATTTACATTAACTCTAAAAAAAAATTGTTAAAGCAATCAATTGTGTAAAAAAAACACAAGACTGGGCACATCTGGTTCAAAAGAAAATTCAAATGAGATTGTTTAAATCAATTGTTTTCATGACAAAAAAAAATTAAAACATAGTTTTCTATTTATTTTTAATTTTAAAAATACAATTATATATGATATCAAGAACTATAGTAATTTAACATATTGAAGTGGTAAATTAAACCGTTAAGAAGACAGAACTGGCTAACTACGTCAATATTTACCTAATTACTCACTCTATCTTTTAGTACCTAATATAGACATTTCAGTAATTACTTTTTATATATCTGCTTTTTTTAAAAAACAAAACAAAACTGATAAATACAATTCAATGTGTACTATAAAAAACATAAACACATATCTAAATAATTAAAATAATTCTTTGGGAAAATGTTATTAAATTATTTAAAAGCAAACCACCAATGATGTTAAAATAACTATTGAGTAAAAGTTGAATCAACTTGAAAAATAAAATTATGAGAAATAAACTTTTATCACTAAATCAGACTCAGCTGAAATAAATATTAAGCTCATAAATATAGCTTTGTTTATAAGATTATTGATCTGTAGCAAAATGAGATTCTTAGGATATATCAAAATAATAATGAAGCAGATACTATGCTTTTAAAATAAAATTAAAAATTATGAACTTAAAATATTTCAAAAAATTATTTCCACCCCTAAAATAGCACATCATCTACCTTCTATATATCATCATCACCAATATCAATCCACTGTAGAATAAAGATCTCTCTACAAGTTCAATCTATCTTCTCTGATCTTTAGCTTCTCTTCTCCCCATTACCCCTGCACCCTTTCTTATTTCACCCATCCATTTCACATACAGTCTCTTTCTGTTTTTTTTTTTACAACATCTTGGAATCCAGAATAAGATTTCAATTGTCCATATATTATTATATCTTCTAGCAATATGTCCAGTCCAACTCCACTTCAGTCTTTTCTTTCAACAGTGTCACTATTCTCTTACCTATGTATTGAAATCTCTTCTTGTTATTCCTAACATGCATCTCTCCATATTTCTTTGAGTGGTCTGAAGTCTCTGTTTTGCTTTTCTATTAAATGTCCAAGTTTCAGATCCATAAGTAGAACTGGTAAAACACATTTATTAAAAACCTTTCTTTTCAAACACATAGGCATATTTCCTTTTAATATTAAGTTATTTCACTGTAATCAAGTTTAATTCTATGATTAATTTCATCCATTATGTTTCCATATGTAGTAATAATCTGACCAAGATATTTGCAGTTGTTAATTTCTTCTATCTAATCATAATCAATCTTTATTTTCATCTTTTGAGAAAATCCATTGAACATTACTTTAGTCTTTTCAACATTTATCTTTAGTCCTACTTTCTTACTTTCGTCTGATAATTTTTCAACATTTTCTGAAGTTCTAAAGGATTATTTGCAAAGACAATTAAATCAACTGCAAATCTAAATGACTTAAATAATCTCTATTTACTTTTACATAGAATTAAAATGAAGATTTTTACCAACTACAGATAGAAATAAAATATTATTCAGGTTCATTTGTAAACATTAAAATCATAAAGCTAAACTAGTCAATAAATAATCAAAAATTACCCCAAATTCACAACTCAAATAGACTAGCTAAGAAAATAAACTCTAAAACACTTCCAATGGTTTCACTGCTACAAGAAGACTTCTCAAGTGTAAAGAACTACAAAATAACATATTTAAACATTACCCACAATTCCACTTACCTCCCATACACCCTTAATATTAAAATAATTTTATATAAGTTAATTGCTTTAGAATCATAAATTTTTAATAATAAAGATTTTTTAATTCTTTTTATTTCATTTCTCTCAAAGAAGATAACCTTAGCTTCATCAAAATCAATAGTGTGGCCTGTATATTTTTCATGGACATCTAAAGCAGAACTAAGATATTTATTTTTAACATTATTTTTATGTACCTTTATTCTTTCATTTGACATATATATACCTTCTTACAAAAACAAGGGCTAATATACACTACTCCAGGAATACTCTTTCTATTAAAAATATGTATCAATCTTTTGATTGGATCACACTAGCCAGTTAATAAATATTATGAAAACAGTTGCAAAGTTGCTGTAAACATTGATATTCTAAATATTCTACCAATACAAAACAGGTAAAAATAATAAATATCAGAAAATATTTAGATTAATGATTTTTAAAATAATTCTTCTAAATAGAAGGTAATTTGTATGTATTATCATGTTTGTTAATACAATCTGTTCTTTCAAAGATCTCAATTACTTCTATGATCTGACTTTGTTGGAGAATCTCATATCTGGGTAGTATTATGAATACAAATCATAGTATTGTTTACTCTAACATCAGAATACTATTCAGATATGACACTCTCAATATCAGATAAGAGAAGCCATTGAGATCTTTAAAAGTCCAGATTGTATCAACATGTGATGATGTTAATTACCTTATTTGGAAGAATTTTTTTAAAAATCATTAATCTAAATAATTTTTGTTATTTATTTTTTCTATCTTCTTTTTATTGGTAGAACATTCAGTATTACTATATATCATTGTTAACAGTGCCTGTATAACTGTTTTCATAATATTCATTACACAGTTAATGGCCAGTGTGACCCAGTTGAAATGTTGGTACATATTTTTTATACAGTAAATTACACATTTTCTTTTATATATACATTAGGGTGGTCCAAAAATAACCAGAATTTTATAATAAAAATTGTTTATTTTTAAGTGTTATAAATTTAATCTCTTTCAAATTACTATCCATTTGATGCAATATACCATTTTAAATCTTTTTTATTTTTTAAAGTAGTCACTTGCAAAGTGATGCCTTTTAATGCCTCTGTCATTTTCTCTACCACTTTTAAGTCCGCAAAAAAAAAATTGGGAAATTTTTTCCGAGATATTAAAAAAAAATCGCCACAAAGCAAGATCAAGGAAATATGGCTGATAGATAAATAGGGTCATGCTGAATTTAATTAAAAAGTGTTTCACAGTCAAGGCTTTGAAAGATGACACTTTGTTGGGGTGGAGCTTGCACTGTTTTCTTTGCTACAAAACAGGATGTTTACATTTTATTGCATCATGTAAATGTTTCAAAACTTGCACATAAAATGCCTGACCGTTACAAACTAAATCCGAGAAAAAAAAATGCCGTTTGCATAAAAAAATCTGTATTATTTTAACTTTGGACTTCACTTGCCAAGTTTTTAGAAACATGGTGACTTTAACATTTCAATTAAACCATTCATAAACTAGGGGTTTTATAAGATTTGCAATGGTTTGATTATTAATTTATAACTTAACATACAACTATCTCTTGTAATAATTAAATCAAATACTCAATACTTTTCTCTGTTTTTTTCAATAGTCCATTTCAAATCATTCAAGTTATTTAACTCCTATACAAGTAAATTTATAGTATTTAAATATATATTTTAAATATATATATTGAAAAAATATAAACTTTTGAATGCAAAATATAACAGATATGTACACATATTACTTCATCTGAATAGGGAATAGTCTAATATTTATAAAGAATTTTGGAAGATTAACTTTCTTTGACTTGAGGTCAACATGGGCATAACAGGGATTTGGGCATTCTATCATCAGATTTTCAATGGTATAGTTGGCTGAAGAGTTGGAGGTTGGAGTAGATTGAAACCTTTCTATTAAAATATAAAGATTTGCCATCTTAATATAAACTGAGCACTGATTATATATATATATGTGTGGGAGATGATAATCTGGATCAACTGATGAGTGCTGTTTCAGTGTGAAATACGTGTATTGTTGATTATTTATCTTTCCTACATGTGTGTGGTATGTGTATTAGTTGTATGAGATAGTGCGGATAGTTGAAGGTTGCTTGAAAGTCAGTTCAAATCTCCTACATTTCCATTAAAAACCTAAATATATATTGTAGCACTAAAATCTACAAAAACCATGACCACCTATATGGCAGTTCTTCTAAATAGGATTTTTTCCACCATTATTTTTGTGTAAAGCAATGTAAAAAAGGTTCTGCACTGTAGGGGTTTATTTATGGCAGTTTTATGTATTTATAAACCACAGTGCTTTATGCCAAATTCTGGTTCTTCTAGCCATTATCATACAGCTGTAATGTTCTTAGTCATTTTTGCATATAATCCTTTACTGAAAATTTCTCATGTTTTATTTATTAATGATTTCAATTTAGAAATATGTTTTACGATTCAAATGATTATTTACATATTTAGTTTATTTCCCGTGTAAATCATCATTTATTATTTTTTGTTTCAAACACACAATATTTAAACGTTGCCCACTGTTAATAAATCATTTATCTCAGCTAATACTATTGCAAGCAAAGTTCAGATAGGCTCAGATCATCCTGAATAACACAATGCAGTGTGCACATGTGCAAACCTGCTGGCGCAAAATGAAGCACAACCAAATAAAATTAATGTCCAAAATATTTTCTGAACCATATCATTTAATTAAACTAGTGTATTGATATCTTATTCTACTCTTTAGTAGTAATATGTAGCCAACACATTAGTTTAACAAAATAATCCTTTCAAGGTATATCAAATTCTCCACATTCCTTTTAAAGAATTCATTACAGTTAAACAGATAAGACCAAAAAATTCAGTTCCAATGTTTCATATTTAATTTAATTAATCAAGTGTTTATAGTTTGTAAATTTTATTAATGTAACCATCATCTGTCTAAGTATTAATGTATATATTTTTAGAAAACTTGAATGGTTTTTAAATACATTTAGGAAATTCCATGAATCCAATATATAACATGAGCAAGCAGACGATTTTTTATATTTAATCCCCCTCCCCTTAATTTTTTTTTCAATCGGTGTATTCGATATTTCTAATTTCTACTTTAGTCTTTATCCGATCCATTTCCTGATTTTATTTATATATAGCATCCAATTTCATATCAAATTTGAAACTATTTATACTAAAAAATGGAACTTTAAATAATTTTAAAGTTGCTCTTATGGCTTTTTCTTCTTAAGATAAATGGACATGAAAAGACTCCTTTAAGTTTCGTTCCAATTTTTAACATACCAGTCAATTTTAATGTTTTTTCATTAAATTTGCTTCTTTGACTTTTAAATTTGGAAACATGATATTCATTTTAATCAAAGGACACAGTCTCAACATCTAATAGTTTTTTAATTTTTTTTCATCATCAGGGATTATTTTCTTTAGCATCTTTACCTTTTTGATATTTATTTATTAAGTTTGATATTTATTACCCTTTTTAGCCATATTTTATATATATAAATAAAAGATTTAACACATTTATATAAAAATGCACCATTTCCCCTGAACTAATTAAAATTATAACATTTTACATATTCTGTAAAAGTTGTTTCGCACTTTAAATAACCCATTCTCATGTATTTCCACATTCCTAAGTTCATTAGGTTTAATCACCCTAATTGTTAAATCTTATTAAAAAGTGAAGTAGTAAAGATCCTTCCAGCAACTTCTCCCAAAGTAACGGTGAAAGAGGAGGCACATCAGATTGCCAACTACTAGGTTGAGAAATTGGAGAATTTTTCATCCTTAAGTTGTAGCTAAAAATAGCTAGATAACTAGTTACTGAACAACGTTATAATTTTATCTTTCTTATTGCATTGCCAAATCCATACAATATGAATATCATATTAGTTCTTTTATTACTTTTACAATGCTTTTTACAACCCACTATTGACTGTTTCGATTGTGCCAACAATCTTCTTCAGAACTATGCTAAATCTTTTGGCTCTTGTTCCATTAATCTTTATAATTTTCTTTGGCTAATCTGGTTGAGTTGTGAATTTGGGGTGTACTTATCATAAAGATTAATGGAACAAGAGTAGGAAGATTTAGCATGGTTCTGAAAAAGGTAACCGGGGTAATCGAAACTGTCAATAGTGGCCTGTAAAAAGCATTGCAAAAATAATAAAGAACTAGTATATTAATATTACTGAACAATACTGAATGTTTAACTAGGTTGAATCCTATACCTGATTAAAACCAGAAAAATCTCATCTGCCCTAAATTTGAAAAACAGATTATTAAGTGTAATGAACAGCAATTTGCACAATCCTATGTAGAAAAATGGCAATGGACAAGCACTTCATTTCTTTTTCAAATTTTTGAATGACTGAAAGTGTTTAAAAAGCCGAATGTGAGTTCTAAACTTTAAACTACATATATAAATATAATGACAATTTAATTAATTGATACATGAGGAAGTTCAAGTACTGAATAGACTTATTAACACTTCTGCTTAATTACTATTATTATAATTAATTATACATGGTTCAACGATTTCAGAAAGTCTTGCAATACCTAAGGAAATATTTTGCATATAACGATTGCCAAAGGCCGTTATGTTATTCAAATTTGCAAGTGATTCCTAAAATTTTTAAATTAATTTAAGTATTAGCCATTCAGAGAAGAATATTTTGCATACATTAATGATAATTACAGTAATTAACTATGATAATTAAATGACTAATCATTGAAATGTATAAAGCAGGAAATGAAAAACATGAATGTTATTTGACATATAGAGACGTATGTTTTGCATAATAACATTAAACTGAAAGACTTAATAAATGGAAATGATTAATAGTCCACAATAAAATAGTTCAGAGTTAAACCACTAAACATCACATGATCACCTTTCTTATGCTTGCTCATAATTGTTGTTAAAACAGGCAAAACTCTCCATACAGTAATGCATTAGATCCTAAGATCTATGTGCAGTGCTCTTAGATCCAAGGCTCCTCACTGACGAATGCCACAAGATAGAAACTAGTCTGGGGATATTGGATGAGTAAGCACTAGATAGGGATTTTATGCACAAGTCTTCTGGCATCCATTGATTACTCTGGCTTGCACTGAGTGGCACTACTGTATGGAAAGTTTTGCCCATTTTAACAAATAGTTGAGAATCTTTACATATAGCCTTGACATAAAAAAAATTTGATAAATTGGGAAATACATGAAAGAATGGAGATGTAGGCTTTTTGATGTAGAATAGGTTTCTGATAATAAGAAAGATAAAAGAATATAGGAGAGTGCAATAAATAAGTCCTGAATTATTACATATTCTTCAATACAAAGAGGCTAGTGGTAGAGGGTCAGACTTTGAACTGTAAAACCTTTGGATCATTTCAAATTCTGGCATTTCCAGAGTTTTAACCAATCTTTTCCTATTGATTGGCTTCATTTTACGGCAAAGAATGGCCCCATTATGATAAATTGGCCAGGTTGCATTGAATCCATCTTGAATAATGCTCTTTTACCCATACATTTAAAGATGGAGAATGAAAATCACAAGCATACTGGAGAACATCATGCGGGGATCCATTTCCATGTCCTCATCATCAGTCACCACTGTAAAGAGTAGTTTACAATGCAAATATTCCTAAAAAGATCAAGCCTACTTATTGAACCCAATCCGTTTGGAATTTTTAAAAAAATAATGGGAAGATTATTTGTTTGTTATTTATTACATATATACATATAATGCGCAATAGATTATTTTATTATAAAATAAAATACGATCAATATTTTAGAAAGTAATATTGTATATATATAAACTATTTGATTAATAAACTGTGATGTATATATATTTTTAAAAAAATTTTGAATATTAATTTATAATCAAATGATTTAGGGATAGCCTGAAGTTAAGTTAGGTGGCCGTGTGTGAAAATAAAACTGATTTTATTATTTTATTTGTTTTATCTGTAATAAATGAAATGTATTTAAACAATAGGCATTTAAAAATCTAAATGTATTTAAGCAATAGGCAGTTTAAAATATCAGCGTTTCAGGAGATTATCAGCGTTTTATATAAAAATAGAAACTTTTTACAAATCATTCTTCTTATTAAAAAAAATATAGCAGCTATAACAATAGACAGCAGTAAAAACTAAAATTTAGAACGCTAAAATGGTGTTTTTCTTTTTCTTTTATTTAAATCATAACATTTTTAAAAGTCAAATGCTGTAACTAAAAGTTTACCAAATTCAGAGGAAAGAAAGTGAAATAAGAAGTAAGAATAACTGATAAATTTTGTAATAATTAAAGCATGTTTTAAAAGTTGTTGGAGTAATTTTTTACTATTTTAATTTTTTTCAAAAAGAATAATGAAATTTAATCTGCTGAAAATTGGAAAGGAAAAAAAAATGAAATAATTTTCTTAATATATATATATTGTACCAATCGAAATGAAAGTGAAGATCGAATCTAACCGCAAAAACAATATCTCCACTACAAGGGCGCCATCTAGGCATTTGAGCCTAGAAAAATTTATAGAGTAGGCAGATACGCGCTGTTAAGATTCCACTTTATTTAAATATTCCGATCGTTAGCCCAAGTCACTAGCTCAGTGGAGACGCAGAGATAAAAATCTATATCTTAATTTATATCTTAAATATCAAAGAGTAAAAGCCACTGCCAGAAATTAACATATAAAAATATTTATTTACGCACATATAAAATAATATTTAAATTTTGAGGAATAAGTTTAACATTTTAGATTTTTATATTAACTTTTAATTTTACATTTAACTAATTTCAATGAGTTTAATTATTATTTAGATAGTCAAGTATGAATAGACTACATAGATCTGCATTTGAAAAGAAAATATTCTTCCCTGATTTAACCTTAGGCAACAAATTTTGCAACCAAATTGGCGCCAATCCATCTGATATATTCATGTATTCAATGTAGCATGATACGACAACACAAAATACTATATTGTCAGGAATGTACATCTGAACAATAAGTAGAAATAGAGAAGACATTGACTCTCCACCAACAGGAATGTGACATCTATTGGCAAGTAGAACAATAAACAAAAAAACTCCATAGGAATGGACTGCGGTCTTCTGCCGACTTACAAACCCATCCATAGGCAAACAGAGGGTGTGTGGCGTATATCTATAATCCTGCCCATACTACATCTACTAATTACACAAATATATCCAATCCATTGAACCAATTCAACTACAAAATGAATACCCTAAGATTACCCTCCCTTAATACAACTTTACAAAACTATATAGCCATTCACGCCCGACTTAATTTTAACATTTAAATACGTTCGCACAGATTTGTTTAAAAATGTTGGGTATAGATCGATTACGTAGATTCCACGGTCAAAAACATTTCAAAATAAACATAAACGATCAAAATACAAAATTATTGAAACCGACAATCGCAGAGGGAAACTTATAAGTAACCCAATAGTATTCACCATAAGATACTTGCGTTGTCACCAATAACTTAAAAGACATCCGAATAAATACATTTTAGATACTCACCGTAAGGTATCATTATTTATCGAATGTCTATATATTTTGATCAAATATGAAAACCAAAATACAATTAACCGCAAACGAATCCATGCAAGCGTCTATAAACAACTTAAATTTCATACATTTAAATAATCTTTACAATAAGAAAAAAAAAATGGAAATGATGTTTATCAATCGGAAAACATATAAAATTAAACATTATTAATTTGATTTAAAAACTTACAAAAGTCAGATAAAAGTCCGTTTTAACATTTCAGTTGGCTTGTTTATCAATTTGTAAAACTTGACGAAAGTTCTTAATTGATTTTAACAATTGTTCATTTCATATAGCTTATGGTAGAATAGTCCCTGTTCCCGTTGGCAATTCCTACGGAGACTTTCCTGGAAGTCCGGTCTGATATTTTGGAGGTAGCATTAGCTGGTTCTGTTCTGGTATCACAGTCTTTTCATTTTTCCTTTTTAAATAGAGAGTGTGGTATGTGCGTCCTACCACCTCTCAAACACACAACGCTGGAACTGTCCGAAAAAAACTGTTTTTCCCTTTTTATATTATCCACAAGGATTCAATGAACAAAACGTCACTAGTCTATCACTTTCGTTAGGGTCCGAGCCAAGGCCTAGTGCTTCCATTGGTCAAGCTAAAATCTCTTTCTTCTCTTATCTAACTTTTCATCTGACTTTTTAATTACATAAGAGCCTTGAGGGCTAGCTTGTTTTTCAAATAATAAACAATCATTTCCATTTATAGATTACAGGAATTAATTAATACCTGTTTTTATTTTAACTTATATTAAATATTTTAATATTTAACTCTTGTATTTTTTTATCAAAAAAAAAAAATACGTTCAAATACCTTTTTTTATTTATATATATAAAAAAAATATTTTTAAAGTTTAGCATCTGTGCGAATATATATATTTAACAACATTTTAATTTTAGCGTCTAGTTTTTTTATAGATTTTTAATACATTTATTTTTATTTGCGAACTTTGTTTTTCTTTTAAATTAATGTAACGACATATCTATATATCGTTACATATCAGTAAACTTCCTCAAAAAACAAAAACATTAAAAAAAAAAAAACTTTACTTAGTGTTAGTAATTAATTACGTTACACAAATTGATTACAGTATATATGAAAATTTTAAAAGAACAAAACTTTTTTTTTTTTAAAAGACAAAACAGTAATTACATACAAATATAATGATAAAAAAAATGTTGACTGTTGATTCCTTATTACCAGCCAAATTTCTGCCCCCTCCCTTTTAAGTTTCATTTCTCCTATCTTTTACCATTTCTTAGGCAAGTTGAACTATTAGATTTTAGTTTAACCCTTAAACCGCTAATTTTATCATTGGTTGTATCAGATAAAAATCAAATCTTTTAATTGGCCAACTCACAAACTGAAGACAAAGCCTATTGTTAAAACATATTCGCCTATAATATTAAATTCAACTCAGATACGTTTATAAAAAGTATATAATTAATTTTTCAGGTCATGAAGAAAACGAAAGTTCTTTCAAAAATAAATTGCTATTTATTTATTCTAAGATATTCTATATCGGCAACATAAAAGTTATAATGTAAACAAAAAGATCGACTTTTACGTTATAGAAAAGTAAATATTTCTTTTTACTACATCTTCAATATATTTACTTAAATCTTCAATATTTTTCGAAAATAATTTTGTTTTTTTATTATTCTCTCTGAAAATTATGTTTAATTTCCATAAATATTATTTAATAATAATTTAAATCGTATTCGAAATGAAAATCTCAGCGTTTTTCTTTATTTTCTTTGATCAGGCAGTTTCTTTGTTCTTTCCAGCCAATCAGAATGTCTTTTTCGGCTGAGAGCATGCTAAGAACCAATCACAAATAATGTTCCTTCTTTGTTTAGGTTTAAATGCGTTTTTTTTTATTTTTTACTTCTAAAATAAATCGGAAGATGTCACCATCGTACAGAACTTTTAAAAACGAATTCAATACGTATTTAACGAATTTTATCGTATAAAAACGAACTGAGTTAGAGTGATTTTAGATGTCGACGAGGAGTCTCGTCGAGCGCGGGAAAAGGGTTAACAAGACTTTTTTAAAAAAATTTATGATTTAGATTTATTATTACGTTTTATTTATTACTTTTTATTCCTCAAATTTATCTCTACATATGCGCAATTTTTTCTTACTGGCAGCACTTTTTAAACAAAACTTCAACGTGTAACTCCACGTCAATACAACAAATCTATTTATACTATTTCAGAAAAAAAATTTACGGACATGATTCACTTTTAAAATTCTCAGGGCACTCATGTTTATTAAAGATCGGCCCAAGTTGGGTAGCCAGTTTGTACCAATCGGAATGAAAGTGAAGATCGAATCTAACCGCAAAAACAATATCTCCACTACAAGGGCGCCATCTAGGCATTTGAGCCTAGAAAAATTTATAGAGTAGGCAGATACGAGCTGTTAAGATTCCACTATATTTAAATATTCCGATCGTTAGCCCAAGTCACTAGCTCAGTGGAGACGCAGAGATAAAAATCTATATCTTAATTTATATCTTAAATATCAAAGAGTAAAAGCCACTGCCAGAAATTAACATATAAAAATATTTATTTACGCACATATAAAATAATATTTAAATTTTGAGGAATAAGTTTAACATTTTAGATTTTTATATTAACTTTTAATTTTACATTTAACTAATTTCAATGAGTTTAATTATTATTTAGATAGTCAAGTATGAATAGACTACATAGATCTGCATTTGAAAAGAAAATATTCTTCCCTGATTTAACCTTAGGCAACAAATTTTGCAACCAAATTGGCGCCAATCCATCTGATACATTCATGTATTCAATGTAGCATGATACGACAACACAAAATACTATATTGTCAGGAATGTACATCTGAACAATAAGTAGAAATAGAGAAGACATTGACTCTCCACCAACAGGAATGTGACATCTATTGGCAAGTAGAACAATAAACAAAAAAACTCCATAGGAATGGACTGCAGTCTTCTGCCGACTTACAAACCCATCCATAGGCAAACAGAGGGTGTGTGGTGTATATCTATAATCCTGCCCATACTACATCTACTAATTACACAAATATATCCAATCCATTGAACCAATTCAACTACAAAATGAATACCCTAAGATTACCCTCCCTTAATACAACTTTACAAAACTATATAGCCATTCACGCCCGACTTAATTTTAACATTTAAATACGTTCGCACAGATTTGTTTAAAAATGTTGGGTATAGATCGATTACGTAGATTCCACGGTCAAAAACATTTCAAAATAAACATAAACGATCAAAATACAAAATTATTGAAACCGACAATCGCAGAGGGAAACTTATAAGTAACCCAATAGTATTCACCATAAGATACTTGCGTTGTCACCAATAACTTAAAAGACATCCGAATAAATACATTTTAGATACTCACCGTAAGGTATCATTATTTATCGAATGTCTATATATTTTGATCAAATATGAAAACCAAAATATAATTAACCGCAAACGAATCCATGCAAGCGTCTATAAACAACTTAAATTTCATATATTTAAATAATCTTTACAATAAGAAAAAAAAAATGGAAATGATGTTTATCAATCGGAAAACATATAAAATTAAACATTATTAATTTGATTTAAAAACTTACAAAAGTCAGATAAAAGTCCGTTTTAACATTTCAGTTGGCTTGTTTATCAATTTGTAAAACTTGACGAAAGTTCTTAATTGATTTTAACAATTGTTCATTTCATATAGCTTATGGTAGAATAGTCCCTGTTCCCGTTGGCAATTCCCATGGAGACTTTCCTGGAAGACCGGTCTGATATTTTGGAGGTAGCATTAGCTGGTTCTGTTCTGGTATCACAGTCTTTTCATTTTTCCTTTTTAAATAGAGAGTGTGGTATGTGCGTCCTACCACCTCTCAAACACACAACGCTGGAACTGTCCGAAAAAAAACTGTTTTTCCCTTTTTATATTATCCACAAGGATTCAATGAACAAAACGTCACTAGTCTATCACTTTCGTTAGGGTCCGAGCCAAGGCCTAGTGCTTCCATTGGTCAAGCTAAAATCTCTTTCTTCTCTTATCTAACTTTTCATCTGACTTTTTAATTACATAAGAGCCTTGAGGGCTAGCTTGTTTTTCAAATAATAAACAATCATTTCCATTTATAGATTACAGGAATTAATTAATACCTGTTTTTATTTTAACTTATATTAAATATTTTAATATTTAACTCTTGTATTTTTTTTATCAAAAAAAAAAAATACGTTCAAATACCTTTTTTTATTTATATATATAAAAAAAATATTTTTAAAGTTTAGCATCTGTGCGAATATATATATTTAACAACATTTTAATTTTAGCGTCTAGTTTTTTTATAGATTTTTAATACATTTATTTTTATTTGCGAACTTTGTTTTTCTTTTAAATTAATGTAACGACATATCTATATATCATTACAATATATATATACGTAACGTGCTTCTATATTATCCAATATAAATTTATGATTACAAATAATTATTGAATTGTACTTTAATATGAATATGGGCTAGAGCAAAACATGCTATTGTGCATCATGGTATTTCCTACAGTTGCATTAAACCTCTATATATTTATTTTTCTACTTTATTGTAAACACACAAGAAGATGCCTGCAGTCCAAAGTAAACAAGGATTGGAATACTTAATGGTGAATCAAATAAGGATCAAGGTGCTTACCATTAAACACAACTACAGGAGACACCATTGTACCTGTCTATCCTTGCTAAGGAAAATGATTTACTAAGTGAAACTGCTTTGAAGAACAACTTGCCTAACTATCAACTACTACTTCTATTAAGATGATTTTTATGAACTTTGTTCCAATTACAATTTTTTAGTGAAGAAATTAACATTGTAAATTTTTGTTTTATTTTTTTTTACTTCTTGTTATCTGTTGTATTTTCACACTCTGATGCTGAAGCTTCATTTTTTTTTTTAGAATTAGCAAAGAAGAAAGGGGGGATTATTCACTTTGATATTTTTTATATTTTCATTGTAAATAAAATTTAGGTTAACCCACCTGTTTCACATCAGGTTATCCACATAAATAGTAATGTAAGATTCTCTATCTTTATTTTCATAGATTAAATTGCAACATTTATACAGAATACATATTATATGTTTTATTTTGTTGATTAACCTTGTATATATATTTTCCAGTATGTTTGACTAATCAACTAGTATTAATTTCTATCTTTATCATATATATAAATTGGGGGGAAACTTGTTAAATAGATTGTTAACATCTGTAAATATATAATTTAGCTAGCCAGCATCTCAATTATCTTAAATTACTAAAGTTTATTTTTCTATATAATTATGATTTGTAAAGAATGAGTGACATAGATGGATTTCTATCATGGGGTATAAGGGTTGGATTATAATAATCATTAATTAGTAAAATGGTAGAGGTTCACATGTGACACATGTACATAGGATTATTATTATTATTTTATTTTTTATCATTACTTTTCTTGTTATACTTTATGATATTTATTATTGTTAATAAATGTTTAAGAGTTTGTATTATTCCGGTCTCTGGTTTATTGAGTTGTCCTGACATTCCACAGTCTATAAACATATTATGCATGCACACACATCTATTTTTCTTGTCATATAAAAAAGCTTTAACGTAAAACAATTATAATAAATGCTAGTTGTAACCTATATATAGGTTCAGGAGTTGCTGTGTGTATCTGTTCATACCTGTTAAAGGAGTCAAAAGCAATATTGTCTCTGGGCTTGAATATTAGGGCATAATGGAATTGAAAAGGGGGAAAGTGGATGAACTAACCTAAATTGTATTTAATATTATTAAATAGGGATAGAGTTAGTCAATTAAAGTGTATGCAATCATTGGTTAAACATTTCATCAGTTCTCATTAGCTTTCTACCAGAACACCCAAAGTCTGACCATAGTTAGATGCAACCTTTTCCCCTTCTAAGCCTGGTAGGTCTCTGCAGATTGTGTCATTAGAAGCAATAAATTAGAGCATATTCACTTATCCCACACCAGATTGCTACATCTGCATAGTATTACAGTCTGCAAGTTAGTTGATCATCCGTTACATCTGGCACACCATCATTGGGCTTGGTTAGCTTATGATTGTTGATGAAGAGTACCGTTTGTTATATCTGGTGTCAGCAATGTTTGCGGCTAGTGGTAATCATTCTGTCCATTATATCTGGCGCCATCAACTTTGGGGCTCGATAGATAGGTGTACCATCACATATAGACTTTGTGTAAGTTGGTCATACATTGTGATCGAACCAGATGATTGTTGAATCTGATCTAAAATCCAGGTGAATCTTTCCGTCCGCTATAAAACTTTCAAGGATGATACAGTTATAGTGTGACTAATAGATATGTGAAATCCTCAAGAATAAGGTCTCCATATTCTTCCAAGTATAAAAAGCTGATTACTTATTTATTTAATAAAAAAGAAAAAATCCTATAGTGAAAAAAAACAAGCTTATGAAATCAGAGAACTCGGTGTTTTCAAAATAAAGGTATTTGTTTTTTGCTCATTTATATTAAGAAAGCTTAATACTGTAATTTAATGGTATGAATAGAAGTATAGCCAATCAAAATGGGAAAATAGGGAATGTCTGAAAATATATATTTCCAATTATTTAACTTTATGCTCTTTTCATATCCTAATGAAATACTTCAAAAATTTGAGTTGAGTCAAGTACTATGAAAAAGTATTTTTTATCAAATATAAATGTCAATTTTCCTGGAACAAGAGTTTGCTACAGAACATGTTTTCCTCTTCTATTATTAAGACAATCTGCACAGAGAGGAATGATAGTAAGAGAAAGTTCAAGAGGCATGAGTTATTGCAAGAGACCTGAATTCAATCAACAAGAAGGAGTCTTGCATCCCTTTATCAAAACAAAAATGGAATATCTGACTTTTATAGGGTTTTCCTGAAGGTTTGTGATGATGGTACTCTAGTTGTATTTTTAATATGGACTATTTCCATAATCTAATATATGTATTGAATGTCTTTAGAAAAATTTAACTTTTATTTAAATATTCCAAATACATACAATTGTTAGTAATAGCACATCAAACAGGTTAGTATTGCACAATGTTTCAAGAGGTATTGTTCTCCCCTCTTCTTCAGGTGTTGCTGGCCTGACCAGTAACAGTATTAGCATCAGATTCGAACTTGGGTCCTTAGATTCTTGATTATTGAATTTTAAGATATGTTTCAAGATATATTGTTCTCCCCTCTTCTTCAGGTGTTGCTGGCTTGACCAATGACAGTACTGGCATGGGATTCGCACCTGGTCCTTAGATTACTTAAAACTCAATAATCAAGAATCTAAAAGCCAGGTTCGAATCCCATGTTAGTACTGTCATTGGTCAGGCCAGCAACACCTGAAGATGAGGGGAGAACAATACCTCTCGAAATGTACCTTAAAATTCAATAATAAAGAATCTAAGGACCCAGGTTCGAATCCCATGCTAGTACTGTTACTGGTCAGGTCAGCAACACCTAAAGAAAAGGGGAGAACAATACCTCTCAAAACGTTGTGCAATACTAACCTGTTTGATGTGCTATTATTAACAGTTGAACGTATTTGGAATATTTAAATAAAGTTAAATTTTTCTGAAGACATTCAATACGCATATTAAATGATGGAAATAATCCAAAATAAAAATACAATCTGACTTTTATAATTTGCATTTCTCATTACAATAATTTGCATATTTTATAAAATATACAGTTAGACTCCTCCCGGCATAGTTAGTTAATTTTGCACTATGATTATGGCCAGAGTCATCGAAAGTTAACTCAGTGCTATTAAGTTAGAATATATATAGAATTTGGTAAAAATACCTTTTTATAGTAGCTTGTCCTAACGACAGCGGAAGGTTTTTGATTGCAGTAAAAAATTCAATTTCAAAATTAAATCACATTTATTATGCTCGTTGTTATAATACTCTTAATTAATTTTTTAATGGAACAGGAGATAATTTAAAAAAAAACTTTCTTTTTATGCATCGACTAAATCATCATTCTTCCATTTTTTTAATATGAAATTTCTAAGTTTGTGATACATTGGATAAAATTGTACGCATCCTCCAAAATATTTAGAAATACAAGACAGTGTATCAATATCAGATTATTATCCATTTCATATATTAAATCAACAGAAATTTGCTGTCCAGAATAATCCAAAAAAAGTTCACTGTGGCAGAGAAGTTAGATTTTATATTATACTTAAACTAGAAGATTGAAAGTCATAAAAATTGCTTTTTCAGATGAAGAATTATCATATTATTATTACAATGATTAGTTAAGAATAAAAATATTAAGCCATTGTTATATATATTTACATACAGACAGAGCTTGAAATTTCCAACATTAGAAAGGTCAGTTTTATAAACAATTTGAGATTAATATTTTTTTCTGATATGGAAAAAGTGAAGCCTATTCCCAACTATTAAATGTGCTTTTTAAGACCTTTCATTTACTAGCATCTAAAATTTCCCATTTTGAGGCTGTGAAAAAGATAACAGTTACTTTATTTGTGGCCATGTTCACATCTACTAAAGATTTATTGAAAAAACTGTTTATAGTTGTCTCTTTGTTTTCCTTTGCATGCTAGTATCTTTTTGAATCCTGTCCTATAACGTAAGTAATTATTCAATTAATATTTTCAAATAACACAAATATATATAATATAAATATGAAGATGTTTACAAATCAAATAAAAAAAAAACAACTTCATGACACCAATAATTATAAAAAAATAAAATAATTAAATTAAAAGGAACACAAACTTATAAAGTTAAAATTCATAGTAATCAAACTGATTAATTTTAATACTTACTACAAAAATGATTTTCACCATGATTTATACAATTTTTATATTCATTTAGATACCATTATTTATTTTAGCAGCAAACTCTTCATATGGTAGTGCCACCCAGTGCAAGCCTAAATAATCAATGAATGCAAGAAGATTTGTGCATCAAATCCTTATCTAGTGGCTAGTCATTCAATATCCTCAGGCTGGTTTCTAGCTTCTGGCTTTCTTCAGTGAGGAGTCTTGGATCTGAGAGCACTGTATTTAGATCTTAGGATCAAATGCAACCTTTCAGCAGCTAAATTTTATGGCTTGCACTGTGTGGTCTGCAGTATGGAGAATTTTCTATTGTTTTAACAACTGGTGTAGACATAAGAAATGGTGATCATGTGATATGTTCTTTGGTTTAACACGGACCTTAAAATATTGTTCCTTTTACATATATTAATCGAGAATAAAACAGACATAGTAAGACTTGCAGCAAAGGATTACTTATAATTTCTCTAAGTATCTCTGGTCTACTATCTCTGTAGTACAATGTAATGATAATAATAAATACAAATAATATAAGCTATTACAAATAATATTAATTTACTATCAAAAAATTCAATATACAATGAAAATTCAATATAAATTCCAAATAGGAGCATGAAAATTTAAATTGTTTTAGATTTACACTGCATGCTATCCAATAATCTTGCACATCTGATTATATATTGTATTTTTATATTGGACTATTTCCATCATCTAATATATGTATTGAATGTCTTTAGAAAAATTTAACTTTATTAAAATATTCCAAATACATTCAACTGTTAGTAATAGCATGTCAAATAGGTTAGTATATGCACAATGGTTCGAGAGTATTAATCTCCCCTCTTCTTCAGGTGTTGCTGACCTGACCAGAGACAATACTAGCATGGGATTTGAATCTGGGTCTTTAGATTCTTGAGTTTTGAAGTTTAAGGTAATGCTTTAACCAAATGAGCCATCCTGCCAAAGGCAAAGACTGTAGTAATTTCATATACTTATCTATGAGGTTGCTCCTGATTTCTCCACTTTTTTCTAAGAGCAAAGTTGATTAGTGGTTTCCATACTTTATGTGTAGTCGCACTAAGTTGGCTTATGGGATTTTTTGCCATTATCATGTGAGCAGCTTCTTTAAATTTTCTTCTTTGTACCAAATTCAAAACTCAAAAATCTAAGAACCCATGTTCGAATCCCGTGCTAGTACTGTCACTGATCAGGCCAGGAACACCTGAAGAAGAGGGGAGACTAATACCTCTCAAAATGTTGTGCATTTACTAACCTGTTCGATGTACTATTACTAACAGTTGAATGTATTTGGAATATTTAAATAAAGTTAAATTTTTCTAAATACATTCAATACATATATTAGATGATGGAAATAGTCCAATATAAAAATACAACTAGAACACCATCATCACAAACTTTCAGGAAAATATCTGGTTATATAATTTCAACTCACTACTGTTGCACAGGATTCTACGTAGTCTTCTGTGGGATGAAATAGGATCCTAATTTAATTATATTCATTATCAACAATGTAGATTCACAGAGATAGATATAGAGAAAAAACGATGTTAAATTAAATGCAATTTTTTTAAAAATTTGGATATTTTTCTTTGTCTATTAGATTACAAAAGTGATTTTTAAATTCTGATTTGTGTATATTTTAAAATTATGTCATTTTGCACGAGAAGAATTTCACTTTACTTAACAAATAAAATAACTGCATTTATATTTTCAGTCATTGGTTTCACATCAACATTGCCAAATGGGGCTACCTCAAGAAAGTATCTGTCGGCTCTAGTCTAGTAAATTTTTCAAAATGTTTCTCAAATTCAGAATGAAGAGTTATTATTTCTTCATTATTTATCTGTCAGAAAAATTTATCAAAAATATTGTTGTAATTATAAAATTATTTAAACGCACATTGATTATGTAAGTAATATTTACTAAGGCTATAAATCTCAAGAGGGTGCACATGGAAATGTGAAAGTAGGGACCTCTACAGGTCTTAACCACAAGCTTCTTCCACAGCATAAGCTTGTGGTTAAGACCTGTAGAGGTCCCTACTTTCGCATTTTCATGCACACACTCTTGAGGTTTATAGCCTTAGTAAATATTGTTGAAATTTTTCAATTCATTCTTCATTAACTGGATAGACAAAAACCTTAACCTATTTTTGCAAGTATTAATATATCCAATCATTTTAGATATTGTTTTGTTCCTTATTGCAATTGTAAATTCACTTCATTAAGATGGTTACTTATATTGACAATAAAAGCTAAACCTATCAACCAAATGTCACCAATAAGCTCAATGATTTCTTGACATTAAAGAATCTTTTATCTCTTGTAATACGTTTCTAAATCTTTGTAAAAATATTCCTCAACTGAACTAATGATCATCATCATAATATAACAAGTTACCGTACTCAGATTCAGTTTCTTCTAGTTGAATCCCAAATATTTTTCTCTGAAGACTTTATATCAAACGGAGTTCATAATTCCCATGCAGATTCCGTAATTTAGAAGTGTTGCTGGTAAATAATATAATTATATGGGGGGAAAAATTGGGAAAATTATCATCTCTGATACACATAGTCAAAAATCCATTTATTATTCAGGCACCGATGATACTATATCTGTTGTCATAGATACAACTTTATAAAGTGAAATTTTCTCCTCTATGTATTTTTTAAAAGCACAGTTAAGATCTTCATTTCATGTTTTCTTCTTTAAAACTAACATTGTTAATAATTCTTCTTTCACATTTATATCTTTAAAAAACAATTCTTATAAAATTCCAAAGCTGGGAAATATCAAGTATGTCAAGAAATTCATTAAACTACAAGAGTTATTCATATCTTCATTTAGTTGTTCAATGATATCAGAATTTAAAACAGGCAAAACTCACTATACATATTCCCACATACAGCAGCGTAGAGTAATCAATGAATGCCAGAAGGCTTGTGCATAAAATCCCCATCTAGTGCCTACTCATTGAATATCCCCAGACTAGTTTCTGGCTTGTGACCTTTTTCAGTGAGGAGGATCGAAAGCACTGCACCTAGATCCAAGGCTCCTCACTGACGAAGGCCACAAGCCATAAACTAGTCTGGGGATATTGGATGAGTAGGCACTAGATGGGGATTTTATGCACAAGCCTTCTGGAAACCATTGACTACTCGAGCTTGCTGTGTGTGGCAATATGTATAGTGAATTTGAGCTGCTTTAACAACAATTATAAGCAAGCATAAGAAATGGTCATCATGTGATATCAGAATTTATTATTTCTGTGCAATACCTGATAGTTTTATGGAAAAGTCACATATCTTTAATTGTGGAAATAATTTCACTTTTGTTTTTGAATGAATCAAATAACGAACTGCTGGCTTCTAGATATGCTTCTTTTATTATTCCTCCATTAGTGAGATTTCTTAGGTTTTGTTAACACATATCTTACATAAAATGATGCAACCATTGTGGCTCTAAATTTAATCATTGGAATGAGAAAATATGATTGTTGGTTAGTTAATTGTGATTTAAATTTGCATTCATCATCATGAAGAGAAACTTTTCTTCTCATTCTAAGTTACAACTGTCTTTCTTTTTGTTACCCTCGCAACAAAAACTAGTTATGAGTTCTGCAACTGTCTTAACATTATTCAGTGCTGTTTGCTGTGCCTTCACATTGTGTATGCATTGTGCAGTGATCATATTCAAGCTGATGAATTTGTAATTGATGTGTTTATGATTGTGCATTTCAAATAGCATGTGTCATCTGCCACCTTTATTGGTTAGTTTGTCCAAGTATAGACAGCTGGTGAAGATCTTATTCTTGCCTATAATAGTCATGTATATGGTAAAAAGTGTTTCTTTTATATATAGTTATCTAATCTAGAATTGGTTATCATTATTTTCTCTTAATTAAGGGTTACTCAAAATTTCTTGGGGGTCTACTGCCCAAACATGATCGATATCTTGCCCGCTCTTGATTGTGCTTAACATAAACAGATAAGTATACTAACATACTCTGTAAATTTGATGCAGAAGTGGAATAATAAATTCTGGTGCTTAACATATGTGGATCATACTAAGTTCTATATCTTATGGTTCTTGAACTTCTTATGAATTTCTAAGCAATAAATCATTCAATTATCTTTTTATTTATTAATATTGACCTATATACTGAAGCAGTCGGATCTAAGTTTGATCCGAGCTTTATGAGATCTCACCTTTAGCCTATCAAACCCTATCACTAACAATGAATTTCTGAAAGTAATGGGGCTTTATACGTTTAATACACGCTAATAAAACAGAGTATTATTTAAACATTTGTTAAAACCAATTATTTTATATTTAAACTAACTAATATTATTAATAATTCATGATAAAATTATTCATAAAACATATATATATATATTGCAACTGCGTGGATTGTACGTATATATTTATAAATAGTTAAATATATATATTCGTTATAAAGTTTCATTACATCGGAATGTTTATTTCTACTTTGACCATTTTGTTCAAATTTATGTGATTAAAAGCTACATTCTTTTGATAAGTTTTCAGATCATCCTTTCCCAAAGACAATGAGGAATTTGGATTGAAAACCAATTAACAAAATTTTTTAATTGTGATAATTCAAAAAGCTTTCGCCTGAAGACATCGGAGTCAGAATGGGTGAGAAACCGCAGCAAAGGTATAAACAGCCCGGAAAAGTTTCAAAAAAGAGAAGCCATATTTTTTTAGAAGAGTTGCTACCTGAAGCTGCGTCACTTTTAATTATGAATTTTGATAGTCTTTTCAGCATGGTGTGTGGCTAACTTTGGGGATCTGATTGCTGGATCCTGGAGTTGCCATAAAATCTTCAAAATGTAGCTGCAAATTAGAACTTTTCCATACCAATCATGAGCTGCCAAAATCATAAGGAAACCAACCCACAAATGCTAGTCATCTGAATTAAATATGCGCCTATGTTCGTCTCCTAAACCCAACTGGACTCTGCTGTGTAAATTAAGGAACAAACCATGAAAGGACTGGTAATATCTTTTTTTTCTGAACTGCAACTTTCTGGCCAGTTTCTGAACTTTATAAATCACATTTTAAGTTAACTACGGTTAAAAATTTCTTCTTACTTTATAATGTCTTAATTTGTGTAGTAATTCTCTATTTTTATCTCTGGTCTTTAAATTAACATTTTGTTAACTTTTCTCTTATGATGGCAGTTCGCTTTAACTAATTTTATTATATATATTTATTTGAATGATTATTAATATCATTTATTTTTGATTATATGCCAATAATACTTCAACTCGATAATAATCTCTTTCGTTAAATTTACCTCATGAAAATAATATAGTATTAAATTTTATAGTTTAATTATTGCCCACTAGAACTAAATACGGTTCTACTAATTATCAAGTTGAAGGATTTATTAAATGTTTGCTATTTTACCAATGGCTGATGATTATTAGCCCATTTTATAACCTATGCTCCCGGCTATTTTATTTGAGTTCACAAATTTATCTATTCATATTGATAATATTAAAATGTTTTGCTAAAGGTTGATAAAGGAAATAAAATCAATATATTCTAATTTAAATTTTGTACTTTATATTAATATTCAGGGAGGGCATGATATTTAGGGTATGATTATTATAATTATATAATTACATTTAGTCATTTTGCTTATGATAAGTTTGATTTTAATCTGACATGATCAGGTCATTACGTGAAGCATTTCTCATATAATTTGGGTTTTATTAATTAAATACGATGATCATTGAATCATCACTTTCCGAACATTGCTAATGCGAGCCACACTCTTACTCCTGAGATTTGTCATCGGTGGTCTTATTGTTATTTTAATTACATAGGAAATCACTTCCTCCCTTGCTCGTTATTATATTGGAACACCAAAGGTTCATGGCTATATCCAGGCCTGGCTTTTCCTGTGTTCCACTGATTCTTTATAAGGCAGAAAAGACTTGTAGAATACAAGCCACTCTTCTACTTCTTAAATCACCGACAAGCCATTCTAATTCACATTTGTTTTATTGATCGTAAGTTATTAGTACCGTTTATTTCTCAGTTCCAATAAAGTCCCGCTCTCATGCTTATAAATCGTAATGAATTGATTTTATTAAAATCAAACAATCTCATCTATAATTTTAAATAAGTAAAGTTATTCCCTAAATACTTATCATGCTTTTTATGAATTGATCTATGGATGTGTGAAAATGAATCTCACATCTTTCTTGTTTTTTAAAACTAGAATCATAGCCTCTTTCCAAATAAAATACATTTATTTACCTTTGTTTACTTGTTGGGGCATAGACATATATATTTCTCCCATAATTGCATATTAATTATTGGCATATGAGCATGACTGCCATTATTTATTGTAAATTGTAATTCACTCTCTAAAGGCTAGAGATAATATATCATGCTAATCATAACCATTTGAACAAACATTTATTTATTATTATTAAATATTTTATATAACATATTTGGTTTTGACTTTCTTCATTATTTATTAATTATTTTAATATTCATGCTCGCTGTCTGTATTGACAGCCCAAACATACACATATGAATTGATCTAGAAATATACATAGCCATTTTATTGTATGTTAGCTAGAGTCAGATCAGGGGGCTCAGAAATCATCATCTGTTGAGCTAGTTCCTTGGCACATAGTCATGTGCCATCAACATGTGTTATCCATTGATTTGATCTGAACTTGTGAGTTGGGTTCGAATTCAGTTTGGTCTTGGATTTAATTCTTTGGTTCGACTGGGTTTGAAACCGACTTCGCGTTTAGGTAGTTGGGTATAACATCTGTTGACCAGTAACAATACATATATAGAGATAGTTTGGACATATTGCTAGAAGAGATGATAATAGATTGACAGCCGAAGCATAAAACCAGATTTCAAAAGATCTAGAAAGAGACCATGTGTAAGATGGATGAATGAAATAAAGAAATATGTTTGGGGTGATGTCGAGAAGAGATGCTAGAGATCGGAGAAGATGGACTAGACTTGGAGAAACCTTCATCCTGCAGAAGATCGATGATGGTTGAAAATAATGATGATATACCTACTACCACGCTATCCCTTATTTAAAAAATTTACAATCATTTCATAATAATTGTGTTTAAAAGCACTTTTCATTTTTGGTCAAAAGTTTTAATTCTTTGCATATGGTTGTCCATAATCTTATGATGACATCAAGCTGGCTTCAAACATGGTTGTCCTTAATTAAAATATTTTTGATCAACGTACATTGAGAAAAAAAGAAACGTTCTTTAACAGAGAAATAATATTTTTTTAAAAATATAAATCATATTGATTAAGATCAATAGTAATTATTAACATGACATTAACGCATAAATAAAGAGTGAAATTTTCTTATTGAATACTTAAAAGTTAGCAAATCAATTTTAATGAGCGACTTAAGCTCAACATGAGTATTACAATAGGTTATTGGCATCAAAAAGGGCTTTGAGCATTCCATCATCAGATTTTCAATGATATGGATGGCTAAAAAGTTTGGAATGTGGAGAAGATTGAAACCTATCCATTAAAGTTTGAAGATTTGCTTATCTTAATATAAACCAAGCACTGATTATATACGTGTCGAATATGATGATCTGGACCAACTGATGAGTGCTAGTTTAGCACAAAATATGTATATTGGAGATTATTTGTCTTTTTCATAAGTATGTGGTCATATGTAGTGGTTATATAAGATGGAGTGGATGACTGAAGGAAGCTTGAAAGCCTGGGTTCAAATCCCCTCTAATTACATCAAGCTTAACTATATACACTATACTTATATTTAAATATTAAATATTTCTTCTTGTACACAGATATATTGAAAATGATAACATTATCCTTACAGAAAGTCGGTAAAACTTAAATTTACTCACTGATATAAATCATGCCGATATGTTGACAGACAGATTTTCATTATAGCAATGTTAATTTGAAACCAATATGGCGGCATTCACCATTATCAAAACAAAATTTTTTTTTTAAAACGAAAAATACTTAATAACACAGTCTATAAATCATTTCATTATTAGTTATTTAAAAATGAATATTGGCTATTGTAATTAGAAAAAAGATAGAAAAACAAAAAGTAAAAAGTTAGAAAATGAAAAATTAGATGTGTAATGGAAAAACGGAAATGTGGTTGTACAGACACAGTCCTACTGACATAATTAATGTAGAGAAGATTGACAACATATGAAACACATTGCAATTATACTCTGTATTAGTCTAAGTAAAAAGTCACTAAAATAAAATAAAATAGAGAGACTGTGAAGAAAAAACTCATAATGAATTATTTAGTAATAAACGTAAATACGTATAATTCTAATATACATGAAAATTAGATGTAAATGTAAAGGATTTGATCCCAGACTTTCAAGCAACTTTCAGCTGTCAACACCATCTCATACAACCAATACACATCACCACACACGTGAAAATGATCTTCAACATACATATTTCGTGCTGAACCAGCACTTATCAGTTGGTTCAGATCATCATATCCCACACACATATATAATCAAAGCTCGGTTTTATATTATGATAGCAAATCCTCAAATTTTAATGGAAAGGCTTCAATCTATTCCACCCTCCAATTCTTCAGCCATCCATACCATTGAAAATCTGATAATGGAATGCCCAAATCCTTTGTTGATGCCAATATTATTATGATGATCATGCTGATCCTAAGTAACTCTGACCCCTCAAGTATAGGACTTTATCTATTTATCATTTTCACATGTGTGCAGTCTTGTGCATTGGTTGTATGAGATATTGTTGATAGTTGAAAGTTGCTTGAAAGTCTGAGTTCAAACCCTCTACATTTATATCTAATCTGTAAGTATATTAGAATTGTACTTGTATTGTAATATGACTAATTCAGCCTATATCATGCCCATTTCTCTTCTGGGTATTTAAATGGATAAATCCTATACACGAGGGGTCAGAGTGACTTAGAGTCACCATGATCATCATAATAATATTAGCATCAACAAAGAATTTGGGCATTCCAGTATCAGATTTTCAATGGTATTGATGACTGAAGAGTTGGAGAGTGGAATAGATTGAAGCCTGTGCATTAAAGTTTGAGGATTTTCTATTTTAATATAAAACCAAGCATTGATTATATATATATGTGTGGGAGATAATGATCTAGATTAACTGATAAATGCTGGTTCAGCACAAAGTACATATATTGGAGATCATTTATCATTTTCACATGTGTGTGATCATGTGTATTGGTTGTATGAGATAGTGTCGATAGCTAAAAGTTGATTGAAAGTCTGAGTTCAAACCTTCTACATTTATAAACATAAATAATAATCATAAATTAATGCTAATACTTACATCTACTAATCAAGGCAATTTTAATTATAGTTGTGCTCTTACTAACATTTACTGTTTTTAAATCTGTTATTTATTTGTTGACAATGTTTCATAATATCTATTGAGACTTTTCTAACAATTGATCCATTCATTTCTCCAATGTTCAATAGTGCCATTATATAATCATGAAGGATTTTATATTTGAGAATTTCAACCAATGAATAAAAAAAAATGAATTGACTGTATACTTTCCAAAATCAAATTGTGGTTTAAGCCACTAAACATCACATGATCACCATTTCTTATCCTTGCTCATAACTGTTATTAAAACAGGCAAAACTCTCCATACAGTAGTGCCATTCCTAAGATCTAGGTACCATGCTCTCAGATCCAAGGCTCCTCACTGAGGAAAGCCACAAGCTAGAAACTAGCCTGGGGATATTGGATGAGTAGGCTCTAGATAGGGATTTTATGCACAAGACTTCTGGCATCCATTGATTATTCTGACTTGCACTGAGTGACACTACTGTATGGAGAATTTTACCTGTTTTAATAAATTGTCGTTTAATCAGAATCAACAGATTTTTAAAGTGCATAAAAATATGCACCCTCAAAATCCAGGGCTTGGCACAAGAAATAACCGTTATTATCTGTCATGATGTTGGCAGCAACAGATAATTTTGAATGTTCCTATAAAGTTAAAAATTCTCTTCATGTATTTTTATCATTTTATAACTGATTTTTTCCCTTTCTAATTTATGATTACATTATTCAGTCTTTTTAACTTTATCTAATCAATTTGATTCTGTAATCTATTACAATAGGTATTTTTACCTGTGAGTATAAATCAGCAGCCTTTATCTCTTTTACACTATGATGCTGAGGTGTTTTGAGATTATTACTAATTTCAAATTATCTTCCTAATAAATTTTTTGGAATTGATTTTATAGTATTAGTCCCATTTTTAAAAATATGTCGTTTTTTATACCCATTATTGTATGTATTGCCTCAATATTAGGTATTACCTCTAATTATGGATTTATCTAACCTCCACTAAAATATTTAAGTCTATGTTCTAATAACTTCATCCTGCAATTATAATTAATTATTTTATATTTCATTAACCTTCTTGGTTTATATTATATATATACATAATAATTATAACAGCACTGCAGGAAAAAATGTGTTCAATAAAAACTCAGCAACTAACTAATAAAAACAGAAACTGCCATTTGCGTATGTGTGAGTATATATATGTGTCATTTAAGAAATAAAAGTATAAACTACCTAAGAGTTGAAACAAAAATTAATTCATACACATTATTAAAGATTATTAAGTATTGTTTTATAATATGGGAGAAACAAGGGAATAATAATTATTTTGTAAAGGAGAAAGAAAATGTTTTTGATAAGCAAAAGAATTTGAATTATGTAGTATTTTTTAAATCTAAATTTGAACTTTATTTAATCTGCCTTTCAAATGGAAGTTTTTATTACACAATTTATCCATTTCATAATAAAAATGGAAGGCAAAGCTAAATATAAAATAAAATTTTGGAATTAATAATATTTTAGAAGTTATAATATCTCCAAAACTTTTTACAGTAGTGCTGCAAGAAGTATTTTGTGGATTAAAATGGGAAGCTAAAGGAGTGAAAATAAATGGAGATTATAAGTCATTTAGATTTTGTAGATGATGTAGTTGTTTTTGCAAATAATGCTTTAGAGCTGCAGGAAATGTTGCAAGAGTTATCAGATGAAAGTAGGACTAAAGATAAATGTTAAAAAAACTAAAGTAATGTTTAATGGATTTTCTCAAAATATGAAAACAAAGATTGATTATGATGAATTAGAAGAAGTTAACAGTTAAAAATACTTTGGTCAGATTATTAATACAGATGGAAATATAATGGATGAAATTAATCACAGAATTAAACTTGGTTGGAGTGCTTTTGGTAGAAATAATTTGATACTAAAAGGAAATATGCATATATGTTTGAAAAGGAAGGTTTTTAATATTAGATCTGAGACTTGGACATTTAATAGAAGAGCAATACAGAGACTTCAGACAACCCAAAGAAGTATGGAGAGATTCATGTTGGGAGTAACAAGAAGAGATCAAAAACACAATATGTGGATAAGAGAACAAACAGGTGTCACTGACCTCATTGAAAAAAATTAAGAGACTGAAGTGGAGTTGGGCTGAACATATTGCTAGAAGAGATGATAATAGATGGGCAATTAGAACATTAAGAGATTGTAAAAGACCCAGAAAGAGACCACATTTGAGATGGATGGATGAAATAAGGGGGTGTGCAGGGTTGATGTGGAGAAGAGATGCTAAAGATTGGAGAAGATGGATTGAACTTGGAGAGACCTTTTTGCATTGGAGTGATAATGGTTGATGATGAATTAAAAATGTAAAAGTTGGCAGTGAATTTTTTATTTTCCTATAATATGAAATGTAAATAAAAGAGAAAATAAAAATGTTTTCTTTCATGTATAAAAATCAGGATATAATATACTAAAATTTGTCATTCTCAATATATTTTGAAGAGAGTAAAGTTATGTTTTTCAAAAAATAAGTTGTTACAATGACACAAAGATCATACTTCTCCTAGACATGTTATTTACACTACTTCAATTAGTATAAATAGGTCAGAAACAAGCAACTAGGCATTCTTCTTTTTATTATTATTATTATCATTCTAATTCCAGAAGTGTAGTAGTATGATTCCATATTGCTTTGCATGCCAGAAGAGTCTACTTTGGAAGCAGTGTTCCAGTGATCCATGATGAATAAAGAAGCAACCACTGGTTAGAAGTGTTTTCAAACATGATTTGGATAGCCGTGTTTTGCGAACGGTTTTTAAAGTATTTTTAAATACTCCAGTTATAACAGTCTGTATGATGATTTTATTTAGAAGAAATCTGTCTACTATATGTGGATAAATAACAAAAAACCACATTAGTCAAAATGTCTGGAAAATGCAGTCAGATCCAGAAATTAGGTTTGAAAAAACCAGCTTGTGCAATGCCCCATAATGCTGTGAAAGAAGTAAGGGATAATACCATATAAAGACCTACAGATATTGCTGTTGCATTTACTCTCTCTAACATCATAGTGCTCAAGGAGAAAAATCATAAAAAAAACTAAGGAAGACAAATGTAAAACGTTAAAAGAACGATACCTGAAAAAAACATGGTTAGTGACTGATACAATATATCTAACCTGATAAGATCTTATCATTAGAAGTACTATAAGACCTTAAAGTTGAATCATAACTTAAAATATCTTTTATTACTATAATATTTTTGTGTATATGTTATTGCGACTATATACGCATATTTAAATTCATATAAATTAACAATTACAGCATATATATATATACACCCACTCCCCCCTTCCAACTTATGCTACATCCATGACTTTTTTATTAAGGAAAAAATGCAGGTGACTGATCACCTGCTATATGATGTAGAGAAATCTTGAGATTATACCACAGTCAATAACCCTAGTCTTCTTCATTGATTCATAAGTCTTTGAATTGCCACGTCCTTTAATTCACAGATCTTTAGAACTTCATCCATGTTGCCATATCTCTGTATAAACCACATCTATGGAATTCATACTTTAAAACGTTTCTGAATTTCCATCACTTTCCTATGACTTTTAATAGTCGAAAACCAGCTAAGCACATATTATTTAAAAACAAATTTTATGAAAGCTTTTTCTATATGGTCTTCGTATATCTATTATTACATTTTAGTCCGAGTTAAAGCTTATAATTTTATAGTTACATAATTCATTATTAATAAATTGTTAAATTTCTTTTTTTTGTTAATCCTTTTAATTTGTGTTTGTAACTCGATCCAAATATGTGCTTTTTACACCCATATGCTCATAAATATTTACAGCCCGAGAAATCATGTAACCCACTGAATGGCATACTGGGATGGTAGTAATAATCGATGATGATTATTCATTAAAAAAAAAAAATTCCAAAGTAAACGTTTTTTTTGGGAGATTTGGCACCTTTGAGTTTCTTTTTTATTGAAACTGAAAACAAATAAAATACTTTTGGGAGTATTTGTATTTTTTTTTGTGTGTCATAGCATCGGCCGGGATGCGAACCTGCAACACAGGCAACTGCCTGCAAGTGCAAGGCAGTCGCGCTGACCTCTCGACTACCAATGTAAGACAGTATTTGTATTTTGAAATTATAAATCATGATCATCACATTAATTAATATTTGCATAAAACTCTTAATAAAACGTAGTTTTACAGATTATTAGTAGCTATGATTATGAGAGCAAAGTCTCTCGAAAGTGCATAGCTAAATTTAAATTGCACTTTTAATTCTAAGATCGGATTAGCTTTATTGTCTGTGCGTTATGCACATATATGTACTGTATATTAATTATTATTATTATTATATTTGAATTAAAATTTTTATTTGAATTTTATTAACCATTCAACACTTATTATTGGAATCAAAGTTTATGGCACACATCTTGAAAGTCTCATTATGTATGTGTGTATATCTTTGATTGTATTATGCTATCCAGGTTCAAACCCATTTTCCTTCACCTTATTTCAAACCCTTACACTGTGGGAGGTTTTGCCATAACAATATTTATATATACTTAAAAAAAAAAAAGTAGGGTCTTGAATATTTTCTTATTTTCATAAAATGTTTTTATGTATATATTTTTAAAATATATTAAAAAATAATACCTATTTATGTATTTCATATGCTATAGAGTACATAAAATTAAGTAATATTTATTAAATATGCTATAGAGTACATAAAATTAAGTAATATTTATTAAATTTTCTTAAATACAGATTAAGCAATAAATTCTAGAACAAATTAATGAACAACACAATTTTTTTTTTTGATGGATTTAATTAATTTAAATGTTTGCATCAATAGTTAAATTACTTATAAAACAAAGGATAAAAATATTTATATTTTTATGTAATAACCATTAAAAACCAGTAATACTTGAATATCAAAATAATAAACAATTTCAAACTGTTGTCAAGGCAACTTCCTTTTTCTTTATCAATGGTCTAATATACTTATATAGACACTAAAAATTTCAATTTGACTACAGAGATTGAAATTATTGATACAAAGAAGTTTACATAAACTTCTTTAAACAGGTAAATATAACCTATTCTGGATGCAGACTAATAAATAGTCAATTATAACTGCGATTACAAATTTCAAATTGCACTCAAAGTGTTATTTAAATACTAAGTATAATAATGCCCAAAGCGAAATGGGTTTGTAAGTAATCATTAAAATCCAGCCAATGTTTAGCCACTTCCACAATCAATAAAATCAACAATTTCAAACTGTTGTCAAGGCAATCTTTTTAACAATAAAGGTGGAATCCTACCTTTATTAATGGTCTGATATATTTGTATAGACACTAAAGTTTTCAATTTGACTACAGAGATTGAAATTATTGATACAAAGTAGTTTACAAAACCTCTTTAAACAGGCAAATATGACCTGTTCTGAATGCAAACTAATAAATAGTCAATTATAGCATTACAAACTGCAATTATAAATTTCAAATTGCACCCAAAGTATTACTAAAAATAATAAGTGTAATAATGCTCAAGGCTAAATAAGACACATTATCATTGGATATAAAATCTTAATTCAGCACAAATGTTCCAATAAGCTTTGTGTTTACATTACTACATGCAAACTTTTGTTTAAATTGTCATTCTGATTTTGAATCAGTAAGCAACATTTAACATGTATAGTACAGATTTTGGAAAATTAATTACAGATCTACTATTAATTTTAACATATTTCTGCACAACCTAATTATTTTTAGCTCGTCATGTACTATATTGTAAACCGATTATATTTAATCTGAAAATTATTTATAATTGATCATGCTAGCTTAAAGATAAACTTTATATACAGAAACCTTTTTCTAGCTTCTGGTAACTTAATGTATATTTAGCACTACTGAGGCCATAATAGTCAAAAATATTTGTGAATGTTAATTGAACAATATGAGACAACATTCATGTAAAGTTGTAAAAATCGTAAACAATAATTAAGAGTTTATTGTTATCATCATAATTCAATTTTCACATTATATTATAATTAAGAAACTGCTTGTATGATCAGAAAATAAAAACAGACTGTAGAAGATTATAAAACAGAAAGCAAAACTATCAAGTCCATTAAAAACACCCTATTATTGATAACAGTAGATTACACATGATATTATTCTCTTCTCTTCTTCAGGTGTTGCTGGCCTGACCAGTTATAATATTAGTATAGGGGTCAAATTTGCACCTTTAGATTCTTGAGTATCGAATTTTAAGGCAACTCTCTAACCAACTAAGCTATTCTGCCTTTGATAAACTATTACTTAATTTTACAAGAATGTATCTTTAATTATATGTTATAGAATAAATGGTAGTTAACTTATAAATTTAATTACAAACATCCACTGTAATGAGATGACCTAGTTTGGTCAGTAACTTCATTTTAAATATTGTATATTATGTTTACTATATTTTTACCTATAGTTGTAGAATATATTGATAGTAAAAAGTATTTTATAAAATCCTAATAAAAAAAATCCATTATGAAGTATGTTTAATTTAACATAACCTGATCTTGAGAGATTGTAGATTTTATATTTATCTTATGTCATCCAACAATCACTTCACCTCCCTAGTAATGCTTTAAATTATTTTAAATCTATCTAGAATAACCCAGATAGAAGTTGACTAAATGTTAAAAAATGCAACAAATTTAAAAAAAAAGTTTTACTCCTGATTTCTTAAATACACACATACAAATACAGCCATGATATAAATATAAACATATAAACACATATGCTTTTGAAATAAAATGTATGAAGTATTTAGAATTATAAAATCTAAATTGTATTTTATAAATATTTCAATGAACAAGCATTAAATTATCCCTATTCATAATTTTTAATAAAGTTCCACTACCATGTACCATATGTATCTTCGGAACTTAAGAATTAATGGATTGTTAGTTGACTGTACTTCATTTAAGTTAAGTATTTATAAACTTAATATTTTAAGCAATAAAATTAAACATAATATATTAATGTTTAATACCTGACAATTGGGTTCGTATTCCTTTATTTCAGTTCCAGAGATAACTTTCAAGTCTTTTACATTATTTTTCAAACCACGCTGATATAAATCATCCAATCTTGAAACTTCTTCAGGTTCTACAGCGACTATTAACTGAAAAAGTTATTACCTATTCAATACATGCATATAACTAATTAAAATATCTTTTATAAAGTTTGAAAAGTATCTACAAAATATTAAAAAAATATAACTGATTTTTTTGTTACTACTTGGTTAATGATATATTATAAATTCTTAATATATAATAAATAAGGAGAATGCTAATAGCTGTAAACAAGCTATTATTATTATTATTATTATTATTATTATTATTATTATTATTATTATTATTATTATTATTATTATTATTATTATTATTATTATTATTATTATTATTATTATTATTATTATTATTATTATTATTTTGATAAATGCAGCAAGAGAAAGCATTTGAAATCTTTATCTTGGATTATCCCCTTTCCTAGACCGGTTTCGAGCTATGAAAAAGAGTTATAGCTCAAAAGCTTTCTGGGGATGGGGATAATCCAAAATAAAGATTTCAAATGCTTTCTCTTGTTGCATTTATCACACAAAAAATAATAAGCTTGTTTAGAGCTATTAGCATTCTCCTTATTTATTACATATTGGTAATGCAAGCTATATGGGTCATATGATCATAAAATCATGTGATATATGACTTATTTTCATTAAAATTATTAATATATATATATATATATTAAAGCAATATCTAATGCTATCACTTATTATAAAAATATATAACAACCTAATATATATATGATTACCTAGAAAATGCTATCAGGAGTTATAGAGCCTAAATTACTGGCAACTGGATACATGGTTTATTTTCTTATTGTTTATTTGTAAACTTGCAAGCATCACATGATCACTTCTCCAATACTAGCACATAATTGTTTATAAACAAAGCAAAGCAAAACTCCATATAGTAATGTCACCTGTGCTAAACAGAGTAATCCTAAGATCTAAATGCAGTGCTCTCAGATCCAAAGCTCCTCATTGATGAAGGCCACAAGCCAGAAACTAGTCTGGGGATATTGGATGAGTAGGCATTAGATAGGGATTTTATGCACAAGCCTTCTGGCATCCATTGATTACTCTGTTTAGCACAGGTGGCACTACTATATGGAGTTTTGCTTTGGTTTGTTTACTTGTAAACTTAAATGAACTGTTAGAAAATAACACTATAGGATTTTCTGGTTAATAGTATTATGGTGATATTTGTTTATATGTGTGCACGTATAAATATGAACATGTATATAATTAAAAATAATTTATTCTGTATGGTTAAAAATAAAATACTACGACAATCAACAATTATCATTTCAATATCTTTGATTGAAGTCTTTCAGAAAAAGTTTAAAGATTTCATTGGAAAATGTCAAATAAATATATTAAAGGCTCAATATGAGATATTTCTATTTTATCATGCATATTATCTCTAACTTTTGTTCTTCGTTTTTTTGCAGACTGAGAATGACTATACACGCTTAATAAGAAGCAGTTAATATGCAAATGATAAATATTACTTACTAAAAAAAATCTATTTATATTATTTTTATTCCATTAAAAATAATAATAATAATAATAATAATAATAATAATAATAATAATAATAATAATAATAATAATAATAATAATAATAATAATAATAATAATAATAATAATAATTAAACCACTAAGCTTTAGATGATTACCATTTCTTATGCTTGCTCATAACTGTTATTAAACAGATTAATCTCTCCTTACACTAGTGCCACTAAGTGGATGCCAAAAGGCTTGTGCACAAAATCCCTATCTAGTGCCTACTTATCCAATATCCCCATATAAGTTTCTAGCTTGTGGCTTTCATCAGTAAAGAGCTTTGGATCTGAGAGCACTGCACCTAGATCTTAGTATCTAATGCAACCCTCCAGCAGCTTACCTTTTATCTCTACTTAACTACGAAACTAGGAGTCTAAAATTGAAAACATAATATTTTTAATCCAAGTTCATTAACTTATATTGATTACTCTGGCTTGCACTGAGTGGCAGTAGTGTATGGAGAGTTTTGCCTGTTTTAATAACAATTATGAGAAAGCATAAAAAATGGTGATCATGTGATGTTTAGTGATTTTATACCAATTCTGCTTAATGGTGCAGTGGTGACTATGGTTATTAATGAACCAAAGACACCAAAATGTATGGGTACTGAACTGAGTTCAGACCTATATGACTATATAAGCTAATGAGCTTGGATTGAAAATATTATTGTGTTTTCAATTTTAGACTCATAGTTTTGTAGTTCAGTAGAGATAAAAGGTGGCTACTGGAGGGTTGCATTAGATCCTACGATCTAGGTACAGTGCTCTCATATCCAAGGCTCCTCACTGATGAAAGCCACAAGCTAGAAACTAGGCTGGAAATATTAAATGAGTAAAACTAGATAGGGATGTTATGCACAAGCCTTCTGGTATCCATTGATTATTCTGGCTTGCACTGAATGACACTACTGTATGGAGTGTTTTGCCTGTTTTTTAATAATAATAATAATAATAATAATAATAATAATAATAATAATATAATGATGATGATGATGATACTACTACCACCACTACTACTACCACTGCTACTACTATTACAGTATTTAAATTAATTCAGTTTTTATATATCATAATTAAAATAAAATTTTCAATAGTTTCAGTAAAAGTTAAAAAGTAAAAAAAATTTAAAAAAAATTACAATCTAAGTTTTTTTGTGCTGGATAAATACTTGCCTTAGAAATAAATAATGTAGTTTTATACTGAAATTAAAAGTTTAAAAGAATGTATAAATTATTAATACTATTTTAAATATTTTTTACAGAAAATTAAATGTAAACAATAGAAATAAATGGATAAATATGTGTCTAATTAGAGAAATTTTCAAGAAAATGATGTTAACAGGTAATCACCAATCAAAATCATCAGACACCAAGCCAACTGGCTACATGTTAAAAACTTTTATTTGAATTTTTACTGGAAAACAATAGATGAACTGTTTTTACCTATATATATAAGCTGTTTTACATACAGTAAAGAATTTAACCATTTAGTTCTACTGTTTTTATATCAATATAATTTTTAAAAATACAATTTAAGATGTGCTAAAATATTTAGAGGCAAAACTCTCCATACAGTAGTGCCACTCAGTGCAAGCCAGAGTAATCAATAGATGCAGAAAAGTTTGTGCACAAAATCCTGATCTAGTACCTACTCAGCCAATATCCCTAGACTAGTTTCTAGCTTATGGTTTTCATCAGTGAAGAGCCTTGGATCTGAGAGAACTGCACCTAGACTTTAGGATCTAATACAACCCTCCAATAGCCACCTTTTACTTTTTTAGCTAACTATAAAGCTTTGAGTCCAAAATGAAAACACTTTGTTTTCAAGCTAAGCTCATTAGCTTGTATAATTGTATAGATCTGAACTCAGTTCAGCATCCATACTTTTTTAAGTCTTTGGTTCTTTAATAACATCACCATAATCCTATTAGCAGGTTTGGTATTAAACCAAACATCACATGATACCAATTCTTTACGATCACACAAACTGTTTACACAGAGGCTAAATTCTTCATACAATAGTGCCACTCAGTGTAAGCCAGAGTAATCAATGGATGCAAGGTTTGTGCACAAAATTTCTATCTAGTGACTACTCATCCAACATCCCCAGACCAGTTTCTAGATTGTAGATTTCAGGTGGCTACTGGAGGGTTGTATTAGATCCTAAGATCTAAGTGCAGTGCTCTCAGATCCAAGGCTCCTCACTGATGAAAGCATCAAGCTAGAAACTAGTCTGGGGATATTGTATAAATAGGCACTATATAGGGATTTTAAGCATAAACCTTCCTGCATCCATTGATTATTCTGGCTTGCACTGGTGGCACTACTGCATGGTGATCATGTGATGTTTGGCTAAAATATTTAATTAAGAAGTCTGCCTAATTACAATAAATAATAGTAATATTAAATTGTGCTATCACACTTCCAATGTAAAGCTGTAACAACAAATAGAAAACTAAATTAAATGGCTGAGCGCTTTCAAGAAGATGTACTTCTCATATTCATAGCCAGTTATGATTCTTTCTTTGAAATCATTATATAAATAAATACCATATGCAAAGAAATCTTATATAAATAAATACCATATGCAAATTCTATGCAAATGAATCACTAAGACCATCTTTTAGATATAGCAAAACACATGTCCTGACATTTTTTGATATTGTGCAAAAATTGAAGTGCATTCTGGATCCGTATGTGCCTTATTGTATCTATACTTGTGTTGTGATATCCTAGTAGCTATGGTGGCTCTTGTTTCACCATAGTATGATGCTTTGCATCCATTATGAGGGCATGCCACTCTGTACACAGCCTGTGGGGTCTGATCTGAAGCACAACATCAAAAAAAATGTCAGGACATGGGTTTGAACCCGCATCTGCAAAAGTAGTTTGTACTGAGAGGCATGACATTAAGCGAAAGGTAAAAGAAGCTTACTTTATAGCAGAGGACTCCGTCGCCATTAATTGTAAGGATGCATGTTTTGCTGTATATAAAAGATGGTCTTAGTGACTCATTTGCATAGAATTTGCATATGGTATTTATTTACATAATGATTTCAAAGAAAGAATCATAACTGGCTATGAATATGAGAAGTACATCTTCTTGTAAGCGCCCAGCCATTTAATTTAATTTTCTATTTGTTATTACAGCTTTACGTTGGAAGTGTGATAGCATGATTTAATATTATCATATTGAAGACAAACGTAAAGTATAAATCTACAGGTTATTACTTAATAAATAATAGGTAACTACTTCCCACCATTTTCAATCTTTTATAGTGCCAATCTGCAATTTAACTGATTGCTCATGCTTACATATATTACTCTAAAACCAATATAAATATGATTTGGCTTTGGTACTGCAAAAATAATTTTAAAAAATGCATTTAGTGATTTTACAATCTCATATTCCATCTGAGTAAGGGGAGTTAAAATTTTAGTAATCATATGAATAGTATTTCTCTAAAATGATTCATCCATTTTGGTTTTTAAGATGCTTAAAGTAACTATCATTACTGTGACAATGAAGTCTACCCATCGTCCTCATCTTTCTTCATCAACAATTTTTCAAAGCATAAAATATTTTGATAAATATGATCATCTCATAATATGACAAAAATACGATAAATTTCAACCTGGCCATTTAAACTTCAAGCAAAAATTCCCCTTTAAATTGATCACCACTTATTTTCTTGGACGTTCACAGAATTCTCAAGTATTTGGTAGTACAACAGTTCAAAATCTTCAATATTTTACCTATCTTGTCTTTAGTATCCAACTTTAAAATCTTTAATGAGTCATAGAATATTTTTTATTAGAGTCAATTTTGGTCATATTTCTAAAATATGACTGAATTTTTGCTTGCTTGCCTGTCCATCCACCTATCCATCCATTCACTTATCCACCTATCTAAGTATATATCAAAGATTGAGAAATTGCTATTAAATATATAAAATCTGTTGTTGTTGCAAGAAAGTAAAGATAAAAAAAAAACGATGAAAAAATAGAATACTGCCTCCATCAAAAGGTTTGTATTTTTTTGCACATCTTGACACATACAGACAGACATGCTTCTAAAAGAATTACCATTATCAAACACAATAACAATGACAATATTATATAACAAGTATAACTGAAACACAGGCTTGTTATATACCTGTGGCTATATATATGTAATATAGGGTATATGAGCACAGACTTTCACACCCCCACCTCTCTCCACTCTATCTAATAACACTGATACACCTAAACACATATATGCTGAAAAGATAAATAATCACCAATATACGTATTTCATGCTAAACCAGCAATCATCAGTTGGTCCATCATCAGATTTTCAATTGGATGGACGGTTGAAGAGTTGGAGTGTGGAGTGGATTGAAGCCTGTCCATTAAACTATGAGGATAGTCTTTCTTAATATATATCTGAGCACTTATACTATATATGTGTGTAAAGATGATAGTCTGGACCAACTGATGATTGCTGGATTAGCATGAAATATTTATATTGGTGATTATTTATCTTTTCAGCATATATGTGTTTAGGTGTATCAGTGTTATTAGATAGAGTGGAGAGAGGTGGGAGGTGTGAAAGTCTGTGCTCATATACCCTATATTATAACAAGTATCTAAGTGCAAAGTAGAACAGATTTATGGATGTTTTCACAGTTCCTTTAATCTAAATATAATAAATATTACATTTTTTTTTTTATAATGAATGCTTTTATTTAATGTTACTGTGGACTAAAAAGCCAGAAAATTGTTTATTTAACTGATTGGGATTTTTATATTTTATTTGAAATATAAATGTGTTTGGGGGGGGGGGGGTCCAGAAATTATTTCAAGTTAAATATAAAAATCCCATTTGCACAAACAATTATTTTCTACACAGTGATAGTAGATAAAAAACATTCATTCTAAATATTTTTATAGTTATTCTTTTTAAGTTTTTAACATTCAGATCTTTTTCTCAATTATTCTAAACAAAAGCTGAATGTTTTAAAGTAAAATCAAATGCATTAAATAAAGATTGTTTACAATAAATTTTTGTTCAATTGGAAAGCATTTTTTAAAAAAATAAACTTTTAGAATGAAACGAAAAAATGTCATACACTTTTTAAAAAAGTGAACTTTTCAATCAAAGATTTATTTTCATTTAAATTTTAAATGATGGCTAAAATATCTTTTCATTAAACAAGGAAAAACTCTCCATAAAGTAGTGCCATCTTGTGCCAACCAGATTAATCCATGGATGCCAGAAGGCTTGTGCATAAAATCCCTATCTAGTGCCTCCTCATGCACTAGATAGGGATTTTATGCACAAGCCTTCTGGCATCCATTGATTACTCTGGTTGGCACAAGATGGCACTACTGTATGGAGAGTTTTGTCTTGTTTAATAACAATTATGTACTAGTATGAGATAGTGATCATGTGATGTTTAGTGGTTTAATATCTTTTTATGAAACCTTTTTAAAAATATTTATATACCTCCTCTGGTACATATTAAAAATTTATCAAACTGATATTGAGCATTTGGAACTTTATATCAAAATATTTGAAATTTTCCTCATTAACCTTTCTAGAATAAAGAAACCAATCAACCTATTTAAAATATCAATGATTTATAACAAACATGTAAAATTTAAATGAATTCTATTGGATATAAATATATTAAACCTCAATTTTAAAATTTTACTCAAATAAACAAACCAATTAACCAATCAACCAACAAACATAGATTCTAACTTAAATAAAAGCATTTAACATTGACACATTTGAAACTTTATATCAAAATATTTGAAATTTTACTCATTAATCTTTCTAGAATAAAGAAACCAGTCAACCTATCTAAAATGTCTGTGATTTATAACAAACATAAAATTTGAATGAATTCTATTGGATATAAATATATTAAACTTCAATTTTAAAATTTTACCCAAATAAACAAACCTATTAACTAACCAACAAACAAACACAGATTCTAACTTAAATAAAAGTGTTTAATATAAACAATGAATAGTTATAAACTATTTACTAACATTAATCTTTCAAAAACAATTTCAAAGATATGGCATGAAAACAAAACTACATTAGTCTCAAAACAATAAGCTTAAACATGATCCAAAATATTATCACTTAACATCATTACAACAATCATTAGTATAAGTTATGAATATGGGAACCTGAAACTCCTGAAAGCGCTAAGCAATTATAAACTTTTAATATACCTTCACAGATGTGCATTTCAAGTGCAATATAGATTAACATCATTAATATAAGTCCTACAAGTTTTTTTTAAAAAATAATCTTATCAATAATTATGCCAATAGTTAATAACTATCTATCTTTTGATTAAGTTGGATTCAGGCTAAAAGGAAGTTGTTACAAAGTTATCTTTAATTACTTAGAGTGAAAAAGGCTTTCAAAAAGAACTAAAAATTGGTATTATCATTATTAATTTAATGATTGCTTATGGTTCTATTTGGAATTTTTTTTAACAAAACTTCTATCTAAAGAAGCAAGAGACTTTGAAATAACATCACATGATCATCATTTCTTATGCTTGCTCATAACTGTTATTAAAACAGGCGAAACTCTCCATACAGAAGTGCTACTCACTGATAAAAGCCACACACTAAAAACTAGTCTGGGGATATTGGATGAGTAGGCACTAGATAGGGATTTTATACACAAGCCTTCTGTCATCCATTGATTACTCTGGCTTGCACTGAGTGGCGCTACTGTATGGAGAGTTATGCTTGTTTTAAGACTTTGAAATAACAATATATATGTAAAAAAAAAACTAATAAAGCATAAATAACTTTATTTTCTGATTGGAATTTCTACAGACGAGTTGTTAACTGAGTTCTCATTAGTTAGTTTTTTTTAATCTATATATTGTTATTTCAAAATCTGTTGCTTCTTTAGTTAAACATTTTGTTGAAAATTTGATAATTGTGATATTAATTCATAATAATTAATACGTAAGTGATTTTTTTCTCCGCTCCCCCTCTTATTTTATTGACCGCATTTTAAATTCCATTTTTAAAATTCATATTAGAATCAAATTTGAATTTAAATTTTCAGAATTTCAGAAATAAAATATGCTTTCAACAAGTGCATAAATTAACGTATTACAATTATATAATATACACAATTTTTAAGAATTAAATTTTGTAAGGATCTGTCCATGATTTTTTGTTTTTAAAATAGTTAAACAAAAATATGATTTTTTTATATGGTAAATGTTATTAATATTACAATTTAGGGAAAATGGTTTCCCTTTCAACCTGGCAACAAATTCATTAGATTGCTTAGTCAATGGTCCTGGGGTGGGCAACGTCTGGCCCATGGGTCACCTCTGAATTCGGTAATCCAGCCCACAATGTTTTAACCATGGTATAATGAAACAGTCTTTAAAATTATATATACTTTTTTTTTTCCTCATGTGTCATAGCATCGGCCGGGAAGCAAACCCACTAACCCGGGACAATTGCTTGTAAGGCAGCTGTGTTGACCTCTCAACCACCAATGCTTGTACTTGTATTAAAATTTTACATTAACTGCAATTTGATTGTTATTTTTATGGTGCCATTTATTTAATAAAATATTCATACATTGTTTCGCATTTGCTCGACTTTGTAACAACTTCATCACTACCGAGACATTGTGCATGTATGTCTATCATTCAACACTGCTTTTTCTAGTTGTAATAATGAATGTGAAACATATTGTAAATATTGCAAAATAGTTGGAAAAATGTAAATAAAATGCAGTAATTTTATTTCATATTTCTTTATATTTATTATTTATGGACAGCTCATACTAAGAGTAAGCAAAGCACTTCAGTGTATAGTTGTTTGTTAGCTGCAGTGGAATTAGTTTGTCCTGAATATAAAAAATAATTTTGAGATCACATAAAACCATTACAAGGTGAATTGAAAAACTGTCCACCGATGTAAAAAAGTCATTAAAGCAAAAAATTAATGATTTTGATTGGTATTCATTAGCATTCGATGAGAGTACTGATATATCAGATATTGCTCAACTAATTTTCATTAGAGAAATTGACAAAAATTTCATTGTAACAGAACTGTTATTTCTTGCACAACTTGAAACAATGATGGCAGGTGACAACATATTTAATAAACTCAAGGATGTTTTGCAAAATTACAACCTTAATTCTCACAATTTAACTAGATTATCTACCAATGGGGCCAAATCTATGGTTGGACAATTTTAGCATTTTTAAAAAAATGACATGGGTGAAAATGAGTTTAGTAATAAATATATCTTTCACTGCTTTATTCACCACAAAAACTTGTATTACAAAATTGTGAATAGGAAAAATATGATAAAAGTTATTGTTAAATGCATAAATAAAATTAAATACAAATCAGCTCTTGGTTACTGAGAATTCAAAGAACATTTTAAGGACATTGATGGTGCATATGCAGATTTAGCATATTATTGTGAAGTCCGATGGCTTCCCAAAGGGATTATGCTAAAAGGGTTTTTGGAATTAGTAAACAAGGTGAAACGATTGATGGAAGCCAAAAGAAAATCCATTCCTGAACACTATAATGAAGAATGGATAAGCGATTTATCCTTTTTAGTTGCTATAATTAGCATCTTAATGAACTGAATAAGAAATTGAAAAAAAAATCAAATAGTTACAGACGTATTTGGCATACAATGCACCTTTCAAAATAAACTAAAGATATTTCAAGTCAATTAAATAACAACAATTTTTATAAATTTTGCAGCATTTAAAGAAAATTTTAAAGATAATTTTGATAAACAAAAATATATTGACATTTTAATTATGCTCGAAAATGAATTCAATGAAAGGTTCACTGATTTTGTGTAAAATTAAATTTATTTTGAAATACTTTCTTCTCCATTCATGTTAAGTTACATAAATAAAATTCACATGATCACCATTTCTTATGCTTGCTCATAACTGTTGGCTGCTGGAGGGTTGCATTAGATCCTAAGACCTAGGTGCAGTGCTCTCAGATCCAAAGCTCCTCCTGACGAAAGCCTCAAGTTAGAAACCAGTCTGGGGATATTGGATGAGTAGGCACTAGATAGGGATTTTATGCACAAGCCTTCTGGCATCCATTGATTACTCTGGCTTGCACTGAGTGGTACTATTGTATAAAGAGTTTTGCCTGTTTAATAAATAAAATTCCTGAAAATTTCCTAACTGAAATTCTGGAATTTAAAAGAAAAGCTAAATTTAAAAATGAAGTTCCTAGAATATTCAAGTAGTAATTTTTAGAAAAATTTAAATATTCAGGAATTTCCTAATTTAATTAATAACAACCCCCCCCCCCTTTATTTGGAAGCATATATAAATGTAAGCATTTTCTTTCCAAAATGTCATTTACGAAATCCAAAACAAGATCTCAAATTAGTGACAAAAATTTGAAACATACTTTACGAATCACTACAATTAATATCTCACCGGATATTAATGCGCCAACAAAAAATAAACAATAGCAACCTCCGCATTAACAAAATAATTTGGCCTTGAATTAATGTTTATAAAATTAAAAATATATTATTGTGTAAAAATTATTATTATTTAAGTATTAAAAATATAATTTTGTAATACATGTTTTGTGATTATTTTAAAATAAAATTGTATTTATTATACAAATATTATAATGTATACAAATGTTTCCTCTTTTAACTTGAACATAGAAAATTGCGGCTTGCGCTTACACCAGAAAAGTTTGGATGTGGCTAAAAGTTGCCCCCACAGCTATGGACAATGGCCCTAAATCGTAAAAACTTCCTAAAATTTTTTTGTTGAATGAATGAACTCAAGTGCTAATCTTTAAATTTTTTTTTTTTTAATATGTCAAAGCATCGTCGGGAAGCGAAGCCGGAACAACTGCTTGGAAGGCAGCTATGCTAACCACTAGGCCACCAACACTTGACTAATCTTTAGATTTTATTACAGTGCCATGAGGAAATTTTTGATTTGAAATTTAGTGTATTGTTGTTGGTCTTTAAATTTGAATTTTAAACTACTTCTAAAGTGGTTTTAAGAATTCTAAGTCTTGAAGATATTTTCATTCTTTTTAACAAAAACAAATTTCTCTGTTTTAAACACTAACCAAAGACCAAATTAATGTTATTAATAATTATAAAGTAAAACACCATAACTTTAAAGTAAATATATTACATTTTTTAGTATGTAAATACTGTATCTGCATAAATTATTTATTCAAATTTAAAATAAAATCCCTCACTATAAAAATAAAAAAGATCAAGGCTTCTGCAAAAATAATATTATATTTAAATTAAAAGCTTTTTAATTTTGTATTATTAACATTACTGAAAGATATATATATATTGTTAATATATTTAATGTTTTATGGTTATATGTTGTAAATGAAGTAGTTTTTGGGCTAAACCGTGTGTTATTTTTGCTTACTTCCCAATGTTTCGATGAAATAGCATCCGCCATTGTCAAGGTTAATTTTTCAAAGAAAAACTTTTAGATCTTAAATAGAATGAGATTGAATATGAAGTAAAGACATTGATATTAGAAAAAAAGGGAATAAAATTGATAATTCAACTAGTTATAGAGTGGTTTTACTTTATATTATTAAAGGAATCACTCACTGATAAAATCAGTAGAAGACTATCTAATTTTAACATATTTTTCCACTAGCAAAAAATTGGTGATTTCTTTCAATAAACCTAAAGACAGAGTAATTTCGGTTATAATATTCCATGTTTGCAGTGCTTGAATGCTATGTACGTCAGTCTAATAAATTAAAAATGCCTTTAATCAGAACTTAAATACATCAACTTTTACTTCACATTTTTTAGAAATTGGTCACAAACCTGATTTTGATAATGCTAAAATACTTGCTATAATTTGAAAAAGCATGATTTGAGAACCATGAAGGAGTTGTTTGAAATATTAAAAAAACCAACTGGTTTAAATAGAGCTGATGAAGCACAATGTATTCCAGCCTTATGGAGACCACTTATTTTATCTTTTTCTTCTAATATAAACTTGAAATCAATTAATAGTGAAATTAAAGAAAATAAACATTTTGTTAATCCACATATTCTGAATGCTCAACTATTTCACACTCAATCTCATTCTTCACCTCACACTCAACCTCATTACTATTTGAGAACTAACAGTTTTTTTTTGAAAAGTTAACCTTGACAGTGGCGGATACTATTCCATCAAAATGTTGGGAAGTAAGCAAAAATAACATATTGTTTAACCCAAAAACTACTTTATTATATTTGTATTGTTTTTTAGATAAAATATCTGTATTTTTAATCCATTACAAATCTAGTACATTTGTAATAGAAGTTCCCCCAACACTGAATATTTTATTATTAAATTTTATTTTTGAGTGGGTAAAAGTCGTATATGTGTCCATTTATCTCTTATTTTTTGTTATGTTTGATAATGTTATTTATGATATCTGTAGAGAGAAAAAAAGAAAGGGCACAATTTTGTCTATATTATGACCTGGATGATAGGAATTTTATTTAAGTATTAAAACAAAAAAAATAAGAATAAATAGAAAGTAAAAACAAAATATTTACTCGGATGTTAGGAATTTTTTTATGTGTGTGATGCATACATATAAATAAAATAATTAAAGACCTTTTAATTTAGAAGATCAGATAAATTTGAAGGGAAATGGAATGTAGAATTTTTGATAATTTAGTATGCACTCTACACCATTTTAAACACTAGGGGACCTTCAAAACCACAATCACATGACTAGATAATAACCCAACATTAATTACACATATTTTGTCCAGTCTACACAAAAAATTTCAATTTTCATTAAAAAAAAACATCAGAAATTTCAGAGAAATGAACTAGAAATTGTTCCTGGTATTTTATTTCCAAAATTAATTTCTTAACTAACATAAAAACTAATTGCGGGGGCAATCAAATTTGTCATAGTGGGTTGTAATAAAAGAACTGTAAAACAGTAATAAAGATCATAGGTGACTTAATATTATAATTTATTAAACCACAACAACAACAAAACAAATTACTAGAAACATTAAAATTAAAACACTACAGATATTATATAATTCTATAACAATTTTTGTGGTGTCACGACAAGTTATTTTTTTTAGGATTGTTTGAAATTTATTATATAAATAGTATTGTAAAATTAAAGGGATTCATAAATAAGTGTAGAATTGTATGACTAAATAATATTAGATGTGGATAACTAAATAATATTGGAATTACCTAACTAAATAATTTTAGATCTAATGTCATGTAGAAAATAACCATATATGGTGTGAAGGTTTAAGTAAAATTTACCACCAAAATGCCTCACCTTATAAGATGAATTTGGGGATTAATCAAAACCCATAAGGATTAGTGAAGGGCTCAGTTAGAAGACCATATAAGAAGACGTATTTATGGAATGAGCGGTTTTGTTTGTACTCCAGAAGTCAGGTATATAAGTGTGATATAGAGGGAGAATCGGGGTAGTAAAAAATAAGACTACAGTGACCCTAATGGGAAGACCTATGGTACCTAACTTTAAAGGAGTGCTTTATCAATGTATGTAACAGTTATGTATGTAATTGAATTTTGCTGGAAATTAAACTAATATTTTAACTCACGCAATCTGTCTAAATCTCTCATTTGTTTGACGCATATACTTCCATTTTTACTTCTTTTCTTTTACTATGTAATTCCATGACAAGCATTTATTCATAAAGAATGGAAAATTTATTTAGATTTTAAATAATTAATGGCTAAACATTTACTTGACCGTCTTCTTTTTCAACGTATGTAATTCTATCATAAGTGCTAATGATAAAAAAGAAAGAAAGTCAAGTTTCTAAAGAAATGTTTATCCATTTATTATTTAAAGTTTACATAAATTAATCTTTTCTTTGGAAGCGAATAAACACTTACCATAGAATTATAGATATCAACATGTGTGTGATCAGGTGGGTCAGCAATATGAGATGACATGGAGAGTTGAGGGTTGTGTGAAAGTCTGAATTCGAATCCCTTATATATTACAGTATATATGTGCAGGTGTCTGTAAGCCTGTATAGTGTATTAAATTAGATATTATGTTAAATGGAAAAAATAAAAATTTCAAAAACAATATTTAGAGTTTGGCAAAGTATTTTAATTAACAAGCATCACATTTTAAATTTCACCAAATGATCAATTATGAAAGAAATATCATAAAACCCTAACATATAGCATCAAAATACAGGGGAAAAAAAAAGCGTAAACTAAAGAATGAATGCAAAAAATTCAACTATGAGAGAAATGTTAAAATCTTAAAATATGACAACAGAATACAGAAAAAAAATAATAAACAACACGCAGTGAAACAAAAATATTTACATTTTTTTACTAATAAGACGGGAAAATACAGAAAGAAGTGCATGAAGTAATGAAAGTAAAAAATTCAATTTAAAAAAGAAATGTTAATATTTAAAAACATATAAATTGTCTATATTAAACTTAATATAATTATAAGGGGCTTGAACTCAGATTTTCAAACTCTCCACAGTTATCCAATCCAACTTATATTAACGGATACACATGACCACATACACGTGAAAAAGATAAACGATCTTCAATATAGGTATTTCATGCAGCACTCATCATTTACTACAGATCACCATCTCCCACATATACTCACTCACAGCTCAGTTTATATTAAGGTAGCAAATCTTCAAACTTTAATGGACAAGCTTCAATCTACTCCACTCTTCAGCCATCCATATCACTGTAAGTTCAATGATGAAATACTCAAAGCCCTTGATGATCAGAATATTATGGTCACACCCATTTAAGTCAATCTGACTCATCACACATAGGAATTAAGGTCAACATAGGTATGACCATAATATTGGCATCATCAAGGGCTTTGAGCATTTCATCCTTGGATTTTCAGTGATATGGACAGCTGATATGGAGAGTGGAGAAGATTGAAACTTGTCCATTAAAGTTTGAAGATTTGATATCTTAATATAAACTGAGCAGTGATTGTATATATGTGTGGGAGATGGTGATATGGACTAACTGATGAGTGCTGGTTTATCACAAAATATGTATATTGGAGATAATTTATCTTTTTCACATGTACGTGGTCATGTGTATCAGTTGTATGGGATAGATTGAATAGCTGTGAGAAGTTTGAAAGTCTGAGTTCAAGGCTTTTATAATTACATTAAAAGAAATAATATCCTAAAATATGGCATTGCGATACAGAAAAAATATAAAAAAAACATGAACTAGAATGAAACATAGATATTGCTAAAAGATACAACTTAAAAATGTCTTTAACATTAATTTATCAGAATTTTCAATAGTTACCCTTGCAAAATGTTTGTAATGGTCATTGCTGACAATATTGCTATATGGGCATATATTCATTCCAAACGCATAGCAACACTGACTTTGGAGTTTGTGATATCTCTTAAATATAATTTACAATCAAATATCACACATTCATATGAAACCCATTACAATCAAATTGATTGCTAAAATGTTATGGCTTGACATTAATGACATACAAATGCAAAGTATCTTTTAGATCAGCCATGACCTTTGCAAAATTAATCCAAATAATCAAAATATAAATTTGGCTTATAAAAAATATAAAATATTATTATACAGAAGCAAAACTCTCCATATAGTAGTGCCACCTGTGCTAAACAGAGTAATCAATGGATGCAAGAAGGTTTGCCCATAAAATCCCTATCTAATGCCTACTCATCCAATATCCCCAGACTAGTTTCTAGTTTGTGGATTTTATCAGTGAGGAGCCTTGGATCTGAAAGCACTGCACCTAGAAACTAATCTGGAGATATTGGATGAGTAGTCACTAGATAGGGATTTTATGCATAAACCTTCCTCCATCCAATGATTACTCTGGCTTGCATTGATTGAGCAGCGCTTCTGTATGGAGAGTTTTGCTTCTGTATAAACAGATTGTGTGCACATAAAGAATGGTGATCATGTGATGTTTAGTGTTAAATATTATTATAAATACATGACTATTATCAATTACTTAAAGATATAAAATTTTATCTTAAAACAAAATTATGATATTGAGAATCCCAAAAGAGCAATAGTTATAAAAAATTTAGATTTATACTTCTATTAACCTGCACAGATGAAATGTAGAAAACAAAACATTTCTCTAAAAAATATTCTTTTGCAAAATGAAACTACGTTGAAAAATATATATATAATTTTACCCTATGGCATCCTTAATAAATTTCCTTGGAAAATTTGTATTCTGTGCCATAAAAATTTACATTCTTTTCATCTATCATTTTAGCGGGATTCATGGATTAGTTGGCAATAGAGATAAGAAATTTTTACTGACTAGAAAAAAGAGCCCATAGATATTTAAACCATTACATTTAGATTACTTTATTCTTTGAGAAAGTATTTAAATGAAATGGTAATTTCTCAATGATAGATGTTATTATTAATTCAATTTAAACTGGATCGGATCGTAAAATTTACTTTGCTCCTTTATAATTTTTTTCTTTTTCTTTGGAATATCAACTTTAGCAAGGAATTTGATATAATATACACATTTTTATTTTTTCTCATGTGTCATAGCATTAGCCGGGAAGCGAACCCGCTAACCGGGACAATTACTTGTAAAGTAGCCGTCGCTGACCTCTCGACCACCAACCCAAAATTTTCCAAATTAAAATATTTTATTTAAAAACGATTGTTTTTACCAAATTTAGTTTCATTTAATTAAACAATACAGTTCACATTTTAAAGAGAATATAAAAATTATTTTAATCACAAATTTATTATGAACTATAGTGATAACATCTCAAATGCACACACATATATCAAACTTATTGTTTTATGAAATGCAATAACTTTATGATGTATGCGCCATGTCTACAAAATGAAATAAACTGTACATTTATCTTATTCAATATTTATTTGAATCTAAACTATAAATGTTTGATTATGACTGATTAAAGACATTGTAAAAAGGTAATAGTTTATACTAAATCTTAAATAAGTGTTCTTCTATCTTTCATAAAAGTAATTTTATCTTCTATCTCTTTACTAATTATAATAAGAATTATTATTATTTTATTATAACAGTAGCTTATCTGATTTCACATGCTAGTTTTATGAAATATGTGACTTCAAACCAGGGTTAGCAGCATGAAAACTATTTCATTTCTCCCTCCTTTGTTAAAAAATCCAAACAATTAAACCTAATTCTCAAAATATACAAATTAACATAAATACATGAAAGCAGTCAATACTTAAACAATATCAATATGAAAAACAACCAACAATCTCAATCTGTTGTCATGGCAACCTCGTTTAAATAAAAAAGTAAATAACACCACATTAAACAGGTTATTGGGTCTTTTACAATTTCAGTACAAATATAAATTAATAATTTCTTAAAAATAACAATCATAATTTATTTACAATAATATTTCAATATTGGTTTTTCATCAAAAACTATTTCTGTAGGATATTTACGATTTCAGCTTAAATACCTCTGCCAATATAAAGAGCACCCAGTTTTACTATGAGTTCATCTTTTAGATTTTGAATGTAGTGCTTGTCTTTAAGATACTCTTTCCATGGTATTGCATTGTAAGAGTATATGTTTCCTAAAAAGTTTTGCAGGAGACTTCTTATATTCCACAAAAGCCTTTGGCTTTATGATCTGGGTATTCCACTAACTTTTAGTGGAAGCATAAAAGTGAGTTCTTGCTTTAACTTCTTTATATATAAATTGTCTGGTCTATATATTATTTCCATATCCATTTCATTGCAAGTAGCTAATGTTTTATGTGATTTGGCCAGGTGCTGCAGATTAGTGGTTGCATAATGAATATCATCATTATCACATATTAAGAAAAATTATTTCTTAATCCATTAAAATATAAAGTATATATACCTGTATATTTCCTGAAAGTATTGCCAGGTGGCAGGTGCATCAATTAAATTAGATTAATCTATATAAAGCTCCTAAGTGGATAAAATTTTTAATTATTTAGTTACTGTATTGACAAATATTCAGTTATATAATTACGTATATTGCTTTAAAAATACAGACAACGAATAATATTATTATTACATATATATATAAACTTCTTTGTATCAATAATTTCAATCTCTGTGGTCAAGTTGCAATCTTTAGTGCCCACATAAATATATGGGACCATAAATAAAGATGAGATTCCACCTTTTTTGTTCAAGGGAGGTTGTCATGACATTAGTTTGAGATTGTTGATTGTTATCTGTATTGAAATTGTCTTAGTGCTGACTGGTTTCTAATGGTTACTTATAATCCCATTTAGCCTTGAACTTTGGATGCAATTTGAAAATTATTAATTGCAATTTGTAATGTTATAATTAACTATTTATTAGTCTGCATTCAGAACAGGTTATATTTACCTGTTTCATGAGGTTTATTTAAACTTCTTTGTGCCAACAATTTCAATCTCTTTTGTCAAGTTGCAATCTTTAGTATACATAAATATATGAGACTATAAATAAAGGTGGGATTCCACCTTTATTGTTAAAAGGAGGATGCTTTGACAACAGTTTGAGATTGTTATCTATATTGGGATTGTCTAAGTGTTGAATGATATTATATATATATAAACAGATTTGATATATATTTATGTATTTTCATATAGTAGTAGAATGATGGATAGAGAAGTGAAAGCTCCTAAATTGCTTCTCACTTAAAGAAAGTAAAAAAAAACAAAGTTTGATTAGTCGAAAAAAATTATTGTGCTCCATGCTAGTTGCACGAACAACACTAAAATTATTACATGATCACTATTTCCTATGCTTACAAAAGCTATTACTAGCAGTAGCAAACTCTTCTGACAATAGTGCCAGCCAGTGCAAGCCTTAGTAATCAATGGATGCAGGAAGGCTCGTGCATAAAATCCCTATCTAGTGCCTATTCATTCAATATCCCGAGACTAGTTTCTAGCTTGTAGCTTTCTTCAGTGAGTAGCCTTGGATTGAGAGCACTGCACCTAGTTCTTAGTATCCAATGTTAATATAGATAAGGATTTTATGCACAGACCTGTATTGCTCTTGTTAAGCATCCATGTCTCAGACTCAAAGTAAGAACTGGTAAAACACATTTAGTAAAGACCCTGTTCAAACACATATGCATATTTCCTTTTAATACTGTTATTTCTACCAAAAGCACTCCAACCAAGTTTAATTCTATGATTAATTTCATCCATTATGTTTCCATCTATAGTAATCATCTGAGCAAGGCATTTGTATTTGTTAACCTCTTCTAACTCATCATAATCAATCTTTATTTTCAACTTTTAATCTATTGAACATTAATTTAGTCCTTTTAACATATACTTGTAGTCCTACATTCCTACTTTCATCTAAATAAATCTTGCAACATTTCCTGAAGCTCTGAAGCATTATTTGAAAAAACAATCACATTATATTCAAAATTAAGATGACTTTAATCTCCATTTACTTTTACTCCCTTAGCTTCCCATTTTAATATACAAAATATATCTTGCAAAACTGTTGTAAAAAGTTTTGGAAATATGAAGTCACCCTGTTATTCACCCTTCTCGATGTTAATCTAATTGTTGATGTTGCATTTTTATAAATATTCTTCAAAAATATGACAATATCTTGGGTTTATACCTTGATGATCCAATGCTTTAATTACTGAAGAAATGCTTATAGATGCCTTTCATAATCCACAATCCAAAGCATAATGGCAACTCATATCATTGGTCCTTTTTATAACTTCTCTCAACACTTGGATATGATCCACTGTACTAAAATTACTTTTAAATCCAGCTTGTTCTTTTGGTTGGTCAAAAATTCAAAGTTTGCTATAAAATTAGTTGTATTTATTTTGGTAAATATTTTGTATAGAACTGATAGGCTGTAATTTCAAATATCTTCTTTATCATCTTTTTTCAATATTAATACTACATTCTGCCAATCATCTGGCACATTTTTACCATTTAGACATTTGATATATAATTTCCCAATTTTTTTTTTATCAATTATAAGTCTATCATTGCCTGAAGCTTTTCATTTCTTCATAAATTTAATTGCATGTATCACTTCTTCATTTAACATCCTGGGTAATTCAGAAGATATAATAGTCATAGGAAGTACTTTTCCTTGTTATTTATTGCTGTATAATTCTTGATAGAACTTTTCTACACATTTCATGATGTCATCTCACTTTTTAATAATAGTTCCAGTTTTTTTTCTTATTTCAGAAATAAGTTTCCTATCAATATCAAAGTGTTGCTTTACACTCTTGAGACTTTTATTCTCTTCTATAACTTTCCTTAGTAGTTCACAATTATACTTTTTTATATCATTATCAACTCTTTTGTTTTTCATGTGTCAAATCATTGGCTGGGAAGCAAACCCACAAATCCGGGACAACTGCTTGTAAGGCAGCTGTGCTGACCACTCGGCCACCAATGCTTGACGATATTATCAAATCTTTTTCGCACCATTTTACAAAATTCGAGATATTCAATCCTTCTTAATGCATCTTTTTTTTTTTATAGATTTATATTTCTTTTTTTCAATAATTGTCATCTTAGAAAAAATTTTATTGGTCAATTTCTGCTTTTTTATACCAGCTATCTATTTTTGTTTCAGTTTGTAAAAATAGATCATTTAACTTCCTATGATTTTGTTCAAATCTGAATCATGCTCAAAATGTGTTAATATTTGAAAACGATTTGCAAGTTCTAGTTAAAATTTAATGGAATGTTTCTGAAGATTAAAAATATCAACTGTGAATATTGTTGTTCTTAACAATTGTTATCTTTCTAATTTTGCATTATGACCATGTCCTGTTTTGAATTTATTAAGAACTTTGCAATCCTGAAATACATATTTTCTCGTAATCAGAATGTAATCTAATTCTGCTGTCTTTATTTTGAAGATTCCATGTCAATTTCCATTAACATTTTTCTCAAAAAAAAAAAAAAAAAGAATTCAAAATATAAAGTTTTTTTTTTTTTTACAAATTCTACAAATCTATATCCTCTTATTTCTATCATCATAAACAAATTTATTTACAGCACTTTCATCTTTCAATTCTTTACCAATTCTAGTACTAATGTCTCCCATAATAATTTTAAAATGTTGTTTGGTCTGATCAAAAACCTTTTGTACATCCATATAAAAATCCTCTACTTCTTCATGGCAATGAGAACTTGTTGGGGCATAAATCTACCATTAAGTTGAATAACAAATCTTGTCACTCTGTCTAATACCCCATTAATTTCCACAATGTTGTTATTCCACTATTATTTACAATGAATCCTACTCCATTTATATTTCCAAAATTTGTGTCTTTGTAGTATAATATGTGTCCACTTTTACAAACAATTGTCTCTTCACCTTTTCTCCTAACTTCACAAAGTCCAATAATATTTCAATTTTTGCAATCTTCCTTCACTTGAAAGTGATCTGCAGTTGTATTTAAATAAAAGGACATCATCAAATGACAATCTGGGTCTGCAATGAGATTCTTCCCTCTAACTCCATCCACCAACTGCTGTCTTAGCTGAGAATTTTACAGCCTTCTGGGAGTAAGAGCTATGCTTTTTTTTGTCTATCAAGATTGTAAATATTTATTAGAAAAAAAAAATTTCATTCACACACACATTTACTCTTCTTTCAAGAAAACTCAAACTGATATTTTAGTTAAGAGCTTTCAGATAACTAAGAAGCAAGCCCATGATGTTTCTTGTTCTTAAATTCAGAAGTAAAAAGCCAATAAACCCACCGTGCTGGCTAATGTGTGTTGGTGAGCAGCTCATCCATATTCGTAATACTATATGAACAATCACATAGAAATAACAGCTGCAACGACAAGAACATATGGAATGGATATTAGGAAATTGCCCTGCTTGGTTCCTTTAAGTCCTCCGAAATGAATCAAAGGGTTTCATCTCAATTTTCATTTAACTTATGAATTGTCCTTAAATGCTGTAAAACAGAACTTCACAATTAATATATTACAATTTATTTGAGCTTTCCATCATCAGATTTTAATGGTATGGATGGCTAAAGGGTTGGAGTAGATTGAAGCCTGTCTATTAAAGTATGAGGGCTTGCTATCTTAATATAAACTAAGCACTGATTATACATATGTGTGAGAGATGATAATCTAGACCAACTGATGAGTGCTGGTCCAGCACGAAATACGTATATTGGTGATTATTTGTCTTTTCTACATGTGTGTGGTCATATGTATCGGTAGTAGGAGATAGTGTGGATAGTTGAAGGGTGCTTGAAAGTCTGAGTTTAAATCCCCTATATTTATTTAAATACATACCTTTTAAATTATTATTTAAGCCAAATTTAAATAGATTATTAAAAAAATTTGTTTTTTTTTTAAAAAAAAACTTACATGTTATTCATTATTGTTGTGTTTATAAGAAATTGAAAGGAATCACGACATTTAATAAATAATTTATATTAATAGAAGTAATTGATTTGTAATTAGTAAAATTTAACGGTTATTAAAGTTAAGCTTATTAAGGTTGCAATTATTGATAAAAATCTTCTTATTTAAATTCTTTAAACGAACTCTCAAATGACATATTGTTTGAAAACTTTATCTTTTATTGCTAATTGCTTTTCAGACCTTTCCTGCCTACAGTGTAGTGACATTTTTTTTTAAAAATGTCAACTAATCAATAAAGAAATGCTGATTTACCTCTTTTAAAATGAAGAAAGACTTGGTTAGCATGGAAATGAATATTCAATTTCTAATTAAGAATTAGACCGTAAATATGATTCTAACGATATTAATTTTCAGGTTTGCCACAATATTTAAGCGGAATATCTTATTTAAAAGTTACATTGTTTAAATTATTTTTTATAAACACACACACACACACAGCGGCTTTATTGATCGGAAGTTCAAAAGAAATTCCAGCATCAGAATCGACCTTAGGACCCTTTAATTCCAAGTCGGACGCTCTAACAACTGCCCAAAACAATGCAGTTCTAATCATACCCTACGAAAATATAATCATTATGTGTTTATATGTTCCATTTTATTTATTATTACTGGATAATCGTCAAAACAACATACCTGTCTAGATCATCATTCTCATAATATTTCTCCAAACGATATATGATCTGGTCGGTTTTGAAACTTTTGAATGGAACGGCCATTATTATGATAATGGAGGCTGTCTTAACCATCCACTTTTCTAAGCATATTTTCCTTCTGAATTAAATTGTCTCGCATAGCCAAACTAAAACGAGTTCTGGTCATCTGTACTTCTTTAATCTGACCAAGTATTTACTTCCTCATTTTTAAAATAAATTCAAAAAGTTTGGTCAATGCTATCCTTAAAAAATATCACTTCATTTTCTACCTTTTCTCCAATCTCTAACAACAGTTGGTTTCAAGAAAATCCATAGCTTCAAAAATAATCATCATTTTTGTTGACATTAATTTATACCCAAATATATTTTCCAATTAACATTGGCAATTATTATTTTGATTTTCTGGATTCTTTATTGTTGATAAATAATTAAACCAATCCTATGACTTCAAACGTAGCTATTATTTCCGTGATCAATTGATTTTATCCACATTTTACCAAAGTGAGTGGTGGAATAAAAAAAAAGGTTACCATTTAGTAAAAAAAAAAAGTCAAATAGAGGTTTTTGAACTAAAAACTGGAGTTAAATAGAAATATGTATTAATTCCAGATTTGTTTTGTATTTTTATGATGTGACTTTTGAAATAATTTCTAAGGCATCTTCATCTATCAGTATCAAAATGAAAAACGGGTAAAACTCTCCATACAGTAGCATCACCAGTACAAGCCAGAGTAATCAATAGATGCCAGAAGGCCCATGCATAAAATTCCTACCTAGTGCCTACTCATCCGATATCCCCAGACTAGTTTCGGGCTTATGGCTTTCATCAGTGCTCTCAGATCCAAAACTCCTCACTAACGAAAGCCACAAGCTTGGAGATATTGGATGATTAGGCAGTAGATAGGGATTTAATACACAAGCCTTCTGGCATCCATTGATTACTCTGGCTTGCACTGGTGGTGCTACTGTATGGAGAGTTTTGCCTGATTTAACAATTATGAGCAAGCATAAGAAATGGTGATCATGTGATGTTTAGTGGTTTAGTATCAAGATGAGATATAAACATCTTAGTAGAGTTTTCACTTTAATTGGATTAAAAGCAAATACAAAAATTTCACCTTCTTAGCTTCTAGATTAATACTAATGATGATTTTTGATAGTTCAAAAGATTATCTACCCAAGGTTTTAACTTGCATCAACGCAACCTATAAAAGCTTTATTGCAATAATTATCATCCCAAAAACTGAAGGTGTTATCAGCAAATAGTAGTAAAAACCACTTCAGCAGGTTTTACCTTGAATAATTATAAGTATGGCTACATGAATCACTTTATGGGTTAAAATGTAATATAGAATTAAATGTGTCACCACATCATTTAACATATTTAGAGCGTTTCACCATTACAATCATATATATAGAAGCATTATTTTACCAAATTTAGAAAATGGAAATGAGATATGGACCTACTGAGAAAACTTCATTCAAAGATAGTTTGTAAAGTTCTAAAATTACAATGGAAAATCACAAAGCCAATCAACTTGCTGTATTTGATGCTATTGAATATACTACCATCTTCAATGGGAAATAAGAAGTAAATTAAAGGACTAATGCACTTCTTAACTAATATTTTCTGGTGAACTCGAATAAGGTTTTTATGAAAGAGTGGGAGCCACTTATGTTCTAAAAATTATCATGAACGACAGTCCAAAGAGGTTCAATAATGGCTGCTTCGATCATGAAGACACAAAGTATGAAAGTCTTTCAAGAAGTAAGTTTGTTAAAAAGTGAGCTAATAATAGTACTGCAAGAACATAAATAAAGACTAAAGAAGCAGCATGTCGCCTGCACAGATTTTAGGTATGATTCACAGGTTGGTCTGACAATTTAAATATATGTCAAAAGAGGTAAGTATACTCTACTCCAATAAAAATTAAATTGATCACAATGGAAAGCAAAACTAAAATCTAAACTTAAAGATGTAAAATTATATAACAACTTCAATATGAAAATTAACGTCACCAATACTTTCAAACATTAACAATGCATTGCAAAAAACCCCCCTTCTTATAATTATAATTCTCACATGTCACCTTGTCTTTAACTAATCCAGATCGGAATGAGCATTCTTTGTCCCAAACCAATGTATATATAAATAGATAATGCATAGCCAATGGCAAGAATGGACAAATAGGTGATGATGCTTACTGAATCCGAATGCTTCCATTAGAGATGGGGATCTGGTAATAATTAGTCAAACCATTTAAAAGAAGAGTCAGAGAACTACTGTCACAGATCTGATAGACAGTCTACATTCCTTAGAAAATGGCTGTCGAGCAAAACTGTTGAAGCAGTGAGGCAAGTCCATGTTCAGAACAGGAAGCTGCTAGAATCAAATGCTGACATGAGGCAAGCCATCAAGTATGACTGGAAGTGTCACTAGACCTATTCGTGAGGCAGGCTGTCACAGTACAGCTCGAAATGGTAAGAGGCATATAAGGGCATGAGCAGTCTCTTCTTTTGTAGTTCATCCTAGAACTAGGAGCAATAAACACAACAGTAATACAATTTCTTTGTTATACAGTTTTTCTAACTGCGTCACTTCAACAAATTACCTTATCCATTTACTCACCGTGCAAATTCTTTTTAGATCTCTTACAAACTTTTGTGCTTCATCTATTGTTATCTCTTGTAGTGGCATGTGTAGCCCAGCTCCATTTCTTCTTAATTCTCTAAATAACTTTACTGACACCAGCTTATATCAATTTGAATTTCATGTTCAATTTCACTCTGTTAATCTCAACATTGTACTGTTCTTCTACTGAATTATCAAGAATGTTTCATAAAATAAGCATTGTAATATGTTTTCCTAAAAGTTGGTGATAATAGTATTTTAGATGTAATATGTTGGATCATCATCAACCATTATCAATCCACTGCAGGATGAAGATCTCTCCAAGTTCAATCCATCTTCTCTGACCTTTAGCTTCTCTTCTCCACATCATCCCTACACACTTTCTTATTTCATCCATCCATCTCACAGGTGGTCTCTTTCTGGGTCTTTTACAATCTCTTGGAATCCCATTTAAGATTTCAATTGTCCATCTATTATCATCTCTTCTAGCAATATGTCCAACCCAACTTGATTTCAGTTTTTTAATTTTTTCAATGAGGTCAGTAACACCTGTTTGTTCTCTTACCCATATATTGCATTTTCAATCTCTTCTTGTTATTCCTAACATGCATCTCTCCGTACTTCTTTGAGTGGTTTTTCTTCTTAGTTGCCTGTTAAGGCAGAATGAATGTATGTTGGATCATCTATCATTAAATGTTAAAAGTCTAGAAAATTTTAAACTTTATTTAAACTTTCCCAAATACCAACAACTTTTAGTAATAATACATCAAGACAATACAGTTTAGTAGGTTATACAATGTTTTGAGTGGTATTTCTCTCCTTTCTTCTATTAGTCAGTCCAGCAACACCTGAAGAAATGCGGAGAATAATACCGCTTGAAACCTGTAATCACCTAACCTGTGTTGTCTTTGTGTAATATTACTAACAAATTATTTAAATCGTGCTTTCACAGTTCCAACGTAAAGCTATAACAACAAATTGAAAACTAAATTAAATGGCTGAGCGCTTTCAAGAAGATGTACTTCTCATATTCATAGCCAGTTATGATCCTTTCTTTGGAATCATTATATAAATAAATCTGATATGCAAATTATATGCAAATAAGTCACTAAGACCATCTTTTAGATATCGCAAAACATGCATCCTTACGATTAATGGCGAAAGAGTCCTCTGCTATAAAGTATGCTGCTTTTACCTTTCGCTTAATATCATGCCTCAGTACAAACTAATTTTGCAGATGTGGGTTCGAACACGTCCTGACAATTTTTGATGTTGAGCAAAAATTGAAGTGCATTCTGGATTGCTCAACATCAAAAATTGTCAGGACATGTGTTCGAACCCACATCTGCAAAATTAGTTTGTACTGAGGCATGATATTAAGCGAAAGGTAAAAGAAGCCTACTTTATAGCAGAGGACTGTTTCGCCATTAATCGTAATGATGCATGTTTTGCAATATCTAAAAGATGGTCTTAGTGACTCATTTGCATATCAGATTTATTTATATAATGATTCCAAAGAAAGGATCGTAACTGGCTATGAATATGAGAAGTACATCTTCTTGAAAGCGCTAGCCATTTAATTTAATTTTCAATTTGTTGTTATAACTTTACGTTGGAAGTATGAAAGCACGATTTAATATTATTATATTGAAAACAAACGTAAAGTATAAATATACAGGTTATTACTTAACAAATTATTTGTATTTGGACAAGTTTAAAATCTTCCAAACATTCAACATTTAATGATAGATGATGAAAATAGACCAACACATTATCACCAGTATTATGTATTTATTAAAACTTTTCTTTTCAATAACATAGTCACATAAAATCAAGTTATTTCTATTATTAATAAGCATACCACAATTACTTTCAATTATATTTCTATACATATTAATAACGTAATCATTAAAAGCCAGTCAACACTTAGACAATCTCAATATAAATAACAATCAACAATTACAAACTGTTGTCAAGGCAATCTCCTTTTAATAATAAAGGTGGAATCCCACTTTTATTAATGATCCAATAATCTTATATAGACATTAAAGATTGCAAGTATTTGAGTGCAATTTGAAATTTATAATTGCAAACTGTAATATTATAATTGACCATTTATTAGACTGCATTTAGAGTAGGTTATATTTACGTGTTTAAAGAGGTTTATATGAACTTCTTTGTATTAGTAATTTCAATCTCGATGGTCAATTTGCAATCTTTAGTGTATATAAGATTATTGGACCATAAACAAAGGTGGGATTTCACCTTTATTGTTAAAAGGTGGTTCCCTTGACAACAGTTTGAAATTGTTGATTGTTATTGTCTAAGTGTTGACTGGCTTTTAATGATTACTAACAAACCCATTTAGCTTTGAATATTATTACACTTATTAAGACACCAAAATATTTTAATTATTAATATCTAATTCATTATGATATATTTGTATTCCTTTTTTGAAAAGCCATTGTTTTTTAAGCATATACTTTGGTCCTTTTTTTCTTTTCATCTGATTGCTTTGGTAACACATTATTGCAAAAACAGCATATCAACTGTAAAAGTCATTCCATTTATTATTATTTGCTAGAAAATTTTAATATTTTTTTTTTTTTTAAAAAGATATTTACTGTTTGAAAATTTAATATTTTTTGAATGAAAATGCAAACCTATTATTATAAAGCGCTGAAAACTTCGAAATTATTCAAACTGAAGTCAATCTCCGATAATGCGCTATTTCTTTAAACTTAAGAGATTCACTTAAGTTTTTAAAATTCTTACTAGCGGGACAGTGCACAGAGATTTATAATATTTAAGAAATAGCGCATTATCGGAGATTGACTTCCGTTGAATAATTTGAATGAAAATGTAAAAAAAATTTTTTTAGAACAAAATATTAAATACCAGTAGCTTAAACCCCCCCCCCCCAAAAAAAAAAAAATTGGATAAAATTGGACTCTCAAGTATGTGCTCATTCTCTATATTTAATGAATATGACAATAATTTCTTGCTATCAAAATGTTTGCATACTGCTTTTATAAATACATAGTATGTAAAATTATATATTCTTTTAAAAATTTGGGGCCAATCATAAAATAACTAATATTATTTTTTGCTTGCGTAATTTTATATTGAATTTCTTGAGATATTTTTAAAAATATGTATGGAAGACCCTTGCATTAACTATATTTTATTGCAGCTGGTAAATTAGAGGCTATAATACATGTTAGTAGTCAAAATAAGAGTCATAGATCACATGACCCAATTCTATTAAGCTTGTAAGATATAAACAATGAGCATTACCAATTGCTCAACAAGCTTTGAGATAAATGCTTAGCCAGAGAAAGCGTTTAAAATACCTCTGTCAGGACCCCCCCCCAACCTCTGACCATGGTTTCGTGCTTTGGCACTCCTCAGAGAGGCACTAGGGTAGCTTCAGAATGTTGTTTGTAAGAGTTGGAGATTGAAGAGGATTGAAACCTGACTATTAAAATGTGTAGATCTGCTATCTTACTATGAACCAAGAACTGATTATATATATGTATGTGGGAAATGATGATCCGGACCAACTGATGAGTGCTGGTTCAGCATGAAATATGTATATTGGAGATCATTTTTCTTTTTCACATGTATATTGGCTATACAGGATAGAGTGGATGACTGTAGAGAGCTTGAAAGTCTGGGTTCAAATTCCTTTTAAATACTAAGCATTGTAAACAAAATTGTACTACTCTGTATATTTATAGTATTTTTCAACACACACAAATATAGAATACACACTTTTTAACACATGTACACACATACTTATAATAAAATTAATGGTATATAATACTTAGGTTTATTTTCCCATATAGTTGTAATTGATATAAGCACTTATATAAATTACAACATAAATTAATTTAAAAATGATGGTAAGATTGCAAAGAAAAATAAGAATAAAAAATACAATAATGGAGAGAGCACATTATATTTATACATGTATATATTAATCATTAAAAACCAGTCAACACTTAGACAATCCTAATATCAATCAACAATTTCAAACTGCTGTCAAGGCAACTTCCTTTTAACAATAAAGGTAGAATCCCTTTTTGTTAAAAGGCGGTTGCCATGACAAGTTTGAAATTATTGATTTGTTATTGACGTTGTCTAAGTGTTGACTAGTTTTTAATGATTACTTATAAACCCATTTAGCCCTGAGCATTATTACTTATTATTCAAGTAATACTTTGGGTGCAATTTGAAAATTTCAATTGCAGTTTCTAATGTTATAATTGACCATTTATTAGTATGCATTCAGAACATGTTATATTTACCTGTTTAAAGACGTTTATTTAAACTTCTCTGTATAAATACGTTCAATCTCTGTGGTCAAGTTCCTTTACTGTCTACATAAAAATACTGGATCATAAACAGAGGTGGGATTCCACCATTATGGTTAAAAGGTTGCCTTGACAACAGTTTGAAATTGTTGACTGTTATTGATATAGGGATTGTCTAAGTGTTGAATGGTTTTAATGATTACTTACAAACCCATTTAGCCTAGAACATTATTACATGTATATATTAGTATTTGTGTATAAATTCTTTAGAATTTGATATATTTTACTATTAAATGGATTTTAAATTTATATTTAATGAAAGTACAACACAAGTTCTTTTAGACTTAGCAAAACTGTCATGACTATTAGTTTCAAGTTTAAAAGCTACTTTAAACCAAATTTTAAACTTTTTGAAAAAATAAAGCAAAACAAAACAAAAGGAGCCCCCCGGGGGGGGGGGATTGCTGCAATATTAATAGATAAACGCAGTCTCATAAAATTTAATCTTTCTAATTAATTTATAAATATAATGCCTACTTTTTTTTTTATTGACTATTTTTTTTTTTGAATAACATATAATGAAATTTAAAGGAATGATACAGTGGATGAGACAGTTTCACAGAATAGGAAATTGTAGCATATATATAACGTTAAACATTTTTCACACTTTTATTGCGTAACAAATATTATAACCATAAAAAATACATACAATATACATAAGTTATTTTTAAAATAAATTTTAATTAATTTTCTTTTGTAATAATAGCTATTTTTAGAAAAACAATTGTAAAAAAAAAAATCATAACTTCTTAATATTTATTATTATAAGGCACTGAAAACTTTGAAATTATTCAAACGGAAGTCAATCTCCGACAATGCGCTATTTCTTAAATATTACAAATCTCCACGCACTCACCTGCTAGTAAGTGTTTAACAAACTTAAGCGAATCACCTGTTTAGAGCGTACATTCTATATACATCAACTCTTACAGACCATGTTTAAATCAGGGCTTGAGTCTATTGTGTGCCTGATGTTACAATTAAATATTCAATTGTACAAATCTATTTAACTCATCGCAGGAGAAAGACAGTATCTCAAATCACTTAAGTTTGTTAAATTCTTACCAGCGGTTGAGTGCAAGGAGATTTATAATATTTAAGAAATAGCGCATTATCGGAGATTGACTTCCGTTTGAATAACTTCTTAATATTTGTAATTGCAAAGCAGAATTAACTACCCCTCACAAAGTTATACAGTGTCAAAAAGGGTATTAAAACTAACATTCCACTTAATATTAAAAACAGTACTCTTTCATCCTTCGAATATATTAATGGTGATTGAGAACATTTAGTCTGTACATAAATTAAAAACAATAGACAAAATTCACTGTATAATTTAAAAACCAAGTTAAAATCTAAGCTTATATAACAACAAAGCCCAAAGACAGAATGGTATTGTTCTATCTTTTCATTGTTTTTTGATGCTTCATAACTCAGTGAGAGGTAGTTCCTTTTGCTTTGCAATTGTATATTATATCGTACATATAAAATGTTTTGCTTAAAATAAATTATAAAATTGCAAACACATATTTAATTAAGAAAGGTCTTTGTTAGTCAAGCGTTGATAGCCGAAAGGTCAGCCCATCCCCTTGCAAGCAAAAAGTTGGTGGTGGGGGGTTTTTGTGGGTTTTCCTCCCCGACGTTTTTAAAAAAAGAAAAAATATGGTCATCACCTGGTAATTGAGTCTAGATCAGGTGAAATTACATTTTTTTCCAAGTCACAAATATACTTTTTTTATAGGTAATTTGCTCATAGTCATCACATCCACTTATATTAATTAGAAGATAAAGATCCCAAGTTAATCTGGCTTGATAAGATGAGTGTCATTATTCTGATTACAAAAACAAGATATGATCAAAATATAGTGGAGATTTCACTATTAGTGAAGGAGATGGGATATATTAAGTCCATGAGATATATTAAGTCAAAAATTACCGTTAACATTTAATATTTACATAATAACAATTAAAATATATTGTACAGTAATTTTAAAGATATTTAATAATTTTGTTTTAATAATTATAAAAGAATATACACTATTATAGATAACATTTAATGTTTTCATAGGTATAAAGCATATTTGGAATTAAACCATATATTATTTTGTATTAATTCCTGACGTTTCGACAAAATAAATAACTTCCATCAGTGTCAAAGTTAAGTTTTTTTTAAAAAACATATTAGACCTGAGTAGTAATAAGATTGAGCTAGAAGTAAAGAACAATCACTATTACTTATATTTGACAGTTGATTATTCAGAATACATGGATTAACAAACTGTCTATTTTCTTAAGTTTCACCATTAACTGATTTCAAGTTGATTTTAAAAGAAAGAGACAAATAAGGCTGAAATATGTTGTCCTTCATCAGCTTTATTTAAACACTTGATCTTTTTAATATTTCAATAGACTCCCTCATGGTTCTTAAATCATACTTTTCCAAATTAGCAAGTATTATAGCATTATCAAAATCAGGTTTGTAACCATTTATTTATCTTCTAAAATCAATTTGTAATCAATTAATGGTGAAACTGACATTTTGTTAATCCACATATTCTGACTAATCAACTATCAAATATATGTAAGAATGACTTTCCTTTACTCACATTCAATCTCTTTACTACTTGAGATCTAAAGGTTTTTCTTTAAAAACTTATGTTGGATGTTATTTCGTTGAAACATCAGGAATTAATACAAAATAATACACGGATTAACTCTAAAAATACTTTATCTATATTATAGAAAAATCTATATACAATCCTATTCTCTCATCTGAAATCTCTTTATATAAGAATTTGTTATGGTTGAAAATGATAAAAAATAATTAAATAAAAGGAAATTAAGAAAATAAATCCCCATACCACTTTTTTTGTGGATTAAAAAAAAATAAAAAAAGAATGAATTTTATAAATATAAAACTCCTCAAAATAAAAAAAAAAAAAAAGAGAAAAAAAAAAAAAAAAAAAAAAAAAAAAAAAAAAAAAAAAATAAAAAAAAAAAAAAAAAAATAAAAAAAAAAAAAAAAAAAAAAAAAAAAAAAAAAAAAAAAAAAATAAAAAAGAAATAAGGGGGAAAGAAAAAAAAAGAAAAAAAAAAAAAAAAAAAAAAAAGGGGAAAAGATAAAAGATGAAAAAAAAAAAAACAAAAAAGGAGAAAAAGGAGGGGGGGAAAGGGGGGGGGGAGGGGGGGGAGGAAAAAAGGGAATTATCATCAATTTATATCCATTATTTCAACAAATAAGCAATTACTGTATATATATTAATCTTTAAAAAATGTCCACTATTCTTAAGCCATTTTATAATATTAGTGATGTATTATGATACTTTCATAATAAATATGTTATGATTCTTATATAAGATAAAATGTTAAGATTCATATCAAAAAAGTTTTATTTACTAGAGGTCCCTAGTGACGATTTTTTCAGACGCTCATTGCTAAGGTTTACAGCCTTGTTAAAACTATTACTGAAATAATAGTGAGTGTTTAATAAAATTTATAATTACATATTAATAAAGAAAACTAAATACATTGGAAAAAGTGTACATTAGATAAAATGTTTTACTTCCTACTTTTTATTAGTATCCTTATGTAAATATTGTTATTTATATAGCGCGATGTTTTTTATAAATTATAATAACAAATACCTTAAACCATGGCACATGCGCTTTATCTTGTATTTGGAAAGGAGAGTATTCATTATAAATATCATTCCATCTGTAAAGCGCATGTGCCGTGGTTTAAGCTACATTGTTATTATAGTATCCTTATAGTATAACATTTGCAACAATCAAATGTCTTTTATCAAAAAACTGAACAATTTCAATAAAAAAAGTTGATTTATGTTTTGTATCAAAAAGAAAAAGAAAAATGTGATTGTATATTATACTTATTTATAGGGTATATGAGCACAGACTTTTACACGACCCTACATGAGGGATCAGATTGACTTTAGGTCCACATGGATGTGATGAGAATCTCAGCTTCAGGGTGACTTTTGAGCATTCCATCATTAGATTTTCAATTGGATGGATGGTTGAAGAGTTGGAGTGTGGAGATGATTGAAGCCTATCCATTAAAGTATGAAGATTGGCTATCTTAATATATATCTGAGCATTTATTGCATGTATGTGTGGAGATGATAATGATTGCTGGTTTAGCATGAAATACGCATATTGGTAATTATTTATCTTTTCAACATATATGTGTTCAAGTGTATCAGTGTTACAAGATAGAATGGAGAGTGGCGGGTTGTGTGAAAGTCTGTGCTCACATACCCTATATATTACATATATTGATACAGGTATATAATAAGCCCGTATTTCAGTTATTACATTTATTTATCTAATTTTTATTTAATTGGGCTATAATTTTGTAGCAAACAAAATGGCCCATTTTGGGACAAAATATGACATTTAAAAAAAAAAGTTTTACTTGTTAGATAATTATAAAAACAAACATTAATTACATAGTATAAAAATAAATTAGAAAATGAATATTATATAATTTCCTTTTTTATACATTTTATTTTAATTTAATGAAATATGAAATATTACCAATTCACCGCTTTCTTTATTTGCTGTAATATCTTATATAAGTGCAATTTATTCCTTCTACTTTGAACACTTTTTAGCAAAAACCTTTTATTGTACATATATGCCTACACAATCTTACATTTCGACTGTCCTGCAGTCTTCTTCAGAGCCAATTTTACTTTAATAAGGTTTTTACTAAAAAGTATTCAGAGTAGAGTGAATAAATTCCATTTAATGAAATTATGAATAATTGGAATATCAATCTCGACAACAAGATTTCAAAATGGTATCCATTTCTTTTATTTTCATATGTCAAAGCATTGACCAGGAAGTGAACCTGGGCCAGTTGCTTGGAAGGCAGCTATGCTAACCACTAGGCCACCAACGCTTGACAAGATTGGTATCCATTCCTTTAAAATGTTTTTTTGAAAAAGCACTATAACTGAATTATATTATTAAAACATTATAAACTACATTTAAATGTATAGTAGTGGTTTTTTTTTTTTTTTACAAATTCAAACATTTTTAAAAATTTATTTAACAGATATTAAAAGTTTATAGTATATTTTGAATCTGAGATAAGAAATTTTTACTATAGGAAACCATAACAACTACTTATTTCTTATATAAGAATTTTGAATTTCAAGGAGTTTTGGAAAACAAATGTCCCTATTATCTAAAAGTAAAGGAATGCACGCATATTAAAAACACATACTTATGTCTGCATAAAGTCATTTTTATATTACATATGTCTATATGCAAAAGCAATTCTTAATAATATATCAGTTATCTTTTTATTGAATTCATTCAAATTTGAAATCATCTTCAAAATCTGTTAATATTTGAAAATGATTTGCAAGTTCTAATTTAAATTTATTGGAATGTTTCTGAAGGTTAGTAATATTAACCGTAAGTACTGTTGTTAAACCACTAAACATCACATGATCACCATCTCATGCTAGCACATAACTGTTAGTAAACAGGCAAAAACTCTCCACATAGTGGTGCTACCTTGTGCTAACCAGAGTAATCGATGGATGCCAGAAGGTTTGTACATAAAATCCCTATCTAGTGCCAGATGGTGATCATGTGATGTTTAGTGGTTTAACACCAATCCTGCCTAATAGGATAGTGGTGGCTGTGGTTGTTAAAGAGCCCAAATCACCAAAATGTATGGGTGCTGAATTGAGTTCAGACCCATATGACTGTATAAGCTATTGAGCTTAGATTAAAAATATTATTCTGTTTTCAATTTCATTCTCATAGTTTTGTAGTGAAGTAGAGATAAAAGGTGGCTGCTGGAGGGTTGCATTAGATCCTAAGATCTAGGTGCAGTGCTCTCAGATCCAAGGCTTCTCACTGGCGAAGGCCACAAGCCAGAAACTAGTCTGGGGATATTGGATGAGTAGGCACTAGATAGGGATTTTATGCACAAACCTTCTGGCATCCATTGATTACTCTGGTTAGCACAAGGTGGCACTACTATATGGAGTTTTTGCCTGCTTATTAAGTACTGTTGTTCTTAGTAATTTTTGTTTCTAGTTTTGCATTAACATGTATCTTACATCTCACAAATGATTGTCACTTTCTGTAGGAGAAGCCGTGTAAGCCATGGAGGGGTCCAACAGGGCTTCATGACCCAAACCTCTGCAAGTCAACTATTCTGCCTGGAACAAATGTCAGAAACTGATACCAAAATCATAAAATAGATAGGTATTTTTTTGTTAAGACATATATATCACAACCACTGATTTCTTCAGTAGTATATATGTTATTGATAATTGATATAATATATAATATACATGAAATGAAAAAACCTAGCAGTACTAAAAATTCATTTCAATTTTTTATGAGCTTTTAACTTTCTAATGCAGAGACAGAATGTGGCCACTTGGTTAGCAATCTGAATAGGTTATATTATTGGGGTCAATATCTTTGTTTATTTTGAATTCATAATTATTGCTGTATATAGGCATTTTGGTATTTAGACCGTAGGCATATCACCTTTCCAAATGGCTCCATCGTTTTTTGGAAGTCCTGGCTGGTATATTCAAAATCTACTACTAATATTACAATCTTGAAATAAATATTTTCTATTCATCAAATTATAATCCAGCTGTGACTTAAATTGGATATTTCCATGTCCATTTAAGTTCAGCGTTTTTCTTAAAGAAAGAATTCATACTATACTGTTTTTCTTTTTCTGCAAACTGCTAGTCTATGTCCTCTCTTATTTCTATTGCCATAACTATATTTACCTACAGCACTTTAATTTCTCCAATTGTTTACTATTTTTAGCATTACATCACCCATAACAATTTTAAATTATTTATTTTAATCCAAAAACATTTTGTAAATCCATATAAATATCTTCTACTTCTTCATTACATGGAGAACTTGTTGGGGTAAAAACCTGAATTATCTGCATTTGATATTTTCCATTAGGTTGAATAATGAATCTTCCACACTGACTGATATACCTTCAATCTCCATAATGCTATGGTTCAACTTTTTATTAGCAATGAATCCACTTACATTTCCAATTTTGTGATTTTATAGTAAAATACATGACCACTTTTTAAATTGATGGTCTCTTCACTTGTTCTTCTAACTTCACAGACAGTGCCTCATTTAATATTAGACAGTTCTTCCAAATGAATGCCAAGAACTGAAGATAGCTATTACTAAAAAGCACCATTTTGCCAATGAATTTCCTACCAAGACATGATAATGAAGAAGAAAGGAATCTGAAAATATATAAAAATGATCCATTAAGAATAGAATATTTAGAGTTTTGTAAATAGATAAAAAAAAAAAAGAGTTAATAGTGATATAAGAAAGTTATAGAAGAAAATAAAAGCTTAGATTATGTAAAACAACATCTAGGTGGAAGAAATATTATTTTTGCAGAAAGAAGAAAAAATGGAAGTATTACTAAAAAAAGAGATCATTAAATGTATGGGATTCTATAAGAATTAGATAGTATTAACCCCCCTCCTCAATAACAATGTATCCCTTATTTACACCTGAATTGTCCAGCATTTTAAATGAAGAAGTGAGACATACAATTTAATTTTTTTAAAAAGGAAAAGTTTTAGAAAATGATGGAATTATAATTCGTATCCTGAAAGAAAGCTAACAAAAAAAAATTGTTGGCAAAGTTAAATACTTAATGTATAAAACAGGCAAAACTCTCCATGCAGTACTGCAGCTCAGTGCAAGCCAGAGTAATCAATGGATGCCAGAAGGCTTCTGCATAAAATCCCTATCTAATGCATACTCATCCAATATCCCCAGACTAGTTTCTAGCTTGTTACTTTAATTAGTGAGGAGCCTTGGATCTGAGAGCACTGCACTAGCTTGTGCATAAAATCCTTATCTAGTGCCTACTCATACAAAGACTAATTTCTAGCTTGTGGCTCTGCACTAGCTTGTGCATAAAATCCCTATCTAGTGCCTACTCATCCAAAAACTAGTTTCTAGCTTGTGGCTTTCGTCAGTGAAAAGCCTTGAATCTGAGGGCACTGCACTCAGATCCAAGGCTCCTCACTGACAAAATCCACAAGCTAGAAACTAGTCTGGGGATATTGGATGAGTAGACACTAGATAAGGATTTTATGGTACAGTGCTCCCAGATCCAAGGCTCCTCACTGATGAAAGCTACAAGTTAGAAACTAATCTGGACATATTGGATGAGTAGGCATTATGGTGCAGTGCTCTCAGATCCAAGGCTTCTCATTGACGAAAGCCACAAACTAAAAACAAGTCCAGGGATAATGGATGAGTAGGCACTAGATAGAGATTTTATGCACAAGCCTTCTGGCATCCATTGATTACTCTGGCTTGCATTGAGGGGCACTACTGCATGGAGAGTTTTGCCTGTTTTAATAACAGTTATGAGCAAGCATAAGAAAGAGTGATCATTTGATGTTTAGTGGCTCAATGTACAAGTGATAAATTTGAACCAGTTGATTGGAAAATTGCAATTATAACAGTGACATTTAAGAAAGACATTTTCAGAAGACATTAGAAATCTATTAGTCTTTTACTAATCCTATACAAAATTTTTGTCAAGATAATTACAACTTGACTATAGCAAACTGCATATTTTAACAAATATAAAGAATAAGATAAATTTAAAAGTGATTTTAGCATAAGAGATCACATCAGTCTTGAGAGAAGTTATAAAAAGGACCAATAAATATAAGTTACCATTATGCTTTGGATTTGTAGATTATGAAAAGGCATTTGAATTAAAGCATTACGATCAACAAAATATAAATCTGGGATATTGTCATATTTTAAAGAAGATTAATCAAAAATTCAACAGCAACGATTAGATTGTATGCTGATGTTGAGGTCAACAAGACGGGTGATTTCATATCTCTAAATTCTTTTAGTGTAGTTTCACAATGAACATTTTATGGATTAAAACGGGAAGTTAAGAAAATAAAAAATAAATGGACATTATTTAAGTCCTTTAAATTTTACACATGAGGTAATCTTCCTGACCAATGCTCTAGAGATCAGGAAATATTGGAAGAGTTATCAGATGAAAGTAAGAATGTAGGACTGAAAGATATACTAAAAAGACTGCCATAATTGTTTAATGGATTTTCTTATAAGAATATCTTGGTCAGATTTTAATACAGAGGCAAACAAAATGGATGGAATTAAGCATAGAATTATGGAGTGCTTTTGTTAGAAATAATATTAAAAGAAAATAAGCCTATATGTTTGAAAAGGAAGATTTTTTAAAAAATATCTTTTAACAGTTTTTACTTGCAGATTTGAGACTTAGATGCTTAACAGAAGAGCAACAAGTCTAAGGCTTTAGACCACTCAATGAAAAATTGAGATATATGTTCAAAGACAAAAACAAATAGCATGGATGAGAGAAGAAAAAGATATCATAACATTATTAAAGAAGTAAGAAATTGAAATGAAGCTGGAATGGACATCTCGTTAAGAGAAATAATAATGAATTGACAACTGAAGTCCTTAAACTGAGTCCCAAGGGATTGTAAAGGAACTAGAAAGAGACTACATTTGGGATGAATAAATGAAATAAGGAAGTTTGCTGATGTGTTATGGAGAAAAATGCTAGAGAATGGAAAAACTGGATTAAACTTGGAGAGATCTTCATTTTGCAATGGATTGATAATGTGTAAAAATGATATGCTAAAGCATATAATTATATATATTTAAACATTAAAAGCCTAAAGCTAAAATAATCAATAAAACAATTAAAGTTATACCAAATTCAACACTAAATCAGACTAGCCAAAGAAAATAAACTTTACAACACAACCATTTGTTCCTCTGGCAAAAGCAGACTCCTCAAGAGCGAAGAATTAAAACTTACCAACAAATATATACTAAATATTACCCACAATTCCCAACAACATCCCACACACCCTTAATATTAAAATAATTCTTAAACAAGTTAATTGCTTCAGAATTGTAAATTTTTAATAATCACATAATACATAACATACAAACACAAAATCCTAGATATAACCTAAAAATTATTCTTCATGTATAAAGTGTGATAAACTGAGTAGCTAAAATTCAAAAAAACTTTAATCATAAAAAAACTATTTGCCAAACGCTTTCGGTACCACATACCAGAATCAAGGCGACATATTGGCAGAGTTTTTGTATTATTTATATAACCTAAACCATTCCGACTACTATTAGAAATGACATTATAAGTCACAATGGGGAAGTGCATTAATTAGGGATGGCATCTTAGTTTAATTAACTCAAACTTTTATTTATGATAAAACAAAATATGAAAATGTAATTAGGCAATACTATTTTTTAAAAATACTTTATCGTAGTATATAGTTTATATATCTTTTAAAAATCTTTGTAGATTCAATTTAAACAGTTTTTTAATTCTTTGGCTTAATTTAATAAATATAAAGAAAATTTTTGTTGAAAATATCGAAACTAAAAGATAGGACATTTTAATTACTATTTTACGAAGTCACTTTTAATTTCATAATCAATTAACAAAAGTCATGAGAAAAATGCACATTAATCTCATGGTGTCCATTTTATCAATCACTAATTCAAAAGGGTTTGAATTTCTACATCATACAACATTCTAATACTATTAATAACGTTCATTAGTCATCCATTAGATTAGAGATTATCCACTTAATGTATAATATTTCCATAACTTTCATTACACCAATCTCACTGCAAGGTAGGAATTAGTTTCTATTCACTTTAACACCATGTGGAGGAGTGTAACCAAAAACATAAGATCAAAAGTATGTGCGGTAATAAAAACTACACTACACAAATATTATTCTAATACTATTAATCATTCTTAGGTATCTAAAAATTACTGGTTTTACTTTCAAAGCACTGAAATGTTTAGATATTAATGTAATTATATTGTTTAAATTATCGAACAATTATTCTTTAAATATGAAAATTTAAACTTAATTTAATTTAAAGATTATATCTATTACAGAATCACAAATTTATCTAGGATTGCATTAAATTCTTCATTTCTTCTTTACTCATATATCGTCTTTAAACAAATTAAAATTCGTATTACTTTAGATCACTTTTACTTCCGTAAATAATTAAATTAAAGTGTATATCGTTGCTTGATGGTTATGAGTATAATACAATTACGTCATTATCTAAACACGCGATTACTCTGAAAGTAAAGCCAATAATTTAAAGTAAAAAAATATTTTTTTTCTTTAGTAATTTTAGTTGAATTAATTACAATTATTTACCAAGTATTTTTTTCTTTTTAATTTTATTTTTAAATATGCGCGTATGTAGTATATGTGTGCATAATTTGTGTGTATACATATTTTAACACGTATATACGTGTACCAATAGATTTTACATGGTTCATTATCGATAAATATCAATATCTGCAACAAGGCTTAAAATCAAATGCCGAAGATTACTGTATATACAAAATTAAGTAACATTATTAAGCATCACATGATCACTATCTATACCCATTATCCATGAATATCAATATTAGCAACAAGGCTTGAAAACAAATATTATTATGGGGAGACTACTGTGTTTACAAAACTAGGTGTATACCAATGAAATAAATAACTGTGTAACTATTGGAATGACTGACTTTTCAAATACTGTTAATACCAAAGCACAAGTGTCTATCAAATTATCCAGCAGACATAAAACTAATATTTATATGTGATACCTCAGATAATTAGAAAGAGGATAAAGTTGACAAAAAATATTATTAAGGCTGAATCTCAAATCAAACAAGAAATAAAGACAGCCTCTTTCAATATGACCAAACATTCAATTTCATAAGGCAGAGATAATTTCTTTTCATTTTTAAACTATTGTGTTTGTAATAATTTATGTCATATGAAATAATATTATCAACTTATTTTTATGCATTGATAAAATCATTAAAAACCAAACAAATCCCCCTTTCTTTTTATTTTTTAATGCTTATTTTATTAGATTAAAATTAATCCATTTGACAGTTTCGATTACCTTGCAATCTTCCCCAGAGCTACAAAATATACATAAATACATAATCTTATAAACATTTACTATTATATCTATTTTTAAATGACTCATTTTTTACATATACTTTAATACCTATATCTATTTATACACATACCAAATATATATATATATCATTAAAAACCAGTCAATACTTAGTCAATCCTAATATCAATAACAATCAACAATTTCTAACTGTTGTCAAGGCAACCTCCTTTTAACAACAAGGTGGAATCCCTTATTGTTAAAAGAAGGTTGCCATGACAACAGTTAGAAATTGTTGATTGTTATTGATATTGCCTGAGTGTTGAATGGGTTTTAATGATTACTTATAAACAGATTTAGACATTATTACATATATATATATTTCATTTATACTACACTTACACATATTATCCCTATTATGTACAATACTTAAATAAAAACATTTCCAATATATCTATACAAAATATATACATATGTATCTTAACCATATATATATATCCTAAACCAGTCCCAACTTATACTACACCTATATTATTAATTATTTTTATTACTTAAGTTCAAATCAGTAAATCCTTAATATTTATTAATTATTTTATATCAATATTATAATGCATATAAAAACTATAAAATATAACCAATATATGAAACTTATAATCTTATATTAACAATTATAAATTATTATAAACTTTTTCATTTTATTATATTATTACTTAACTAATCCTAGTACCTACCTTCTCCTTATTATTCAGCCTTTCCAATAGCCACTGATTTGAATTTCTTCTTTTAATGTTATATACTAACTAATAACTAAACAATGCAGTGTTCTTAAACTATATATAAATATTGGAATCAGCTTCTTTATCCAACTATCCAGCAAACACATGTTCATCCATAATAGTATGTTTGTCAGAATTATCTTCGTTATAAGATTCAAGATAGGATATATTAATGATCATTTTAATAAAAAGCTGACTACATTAATATTAAGGGTATTTGAAAGCTGCTTGTTCTGATGTTTATATATACAGCTATATAGTTTAGTTATCTCATTTTTGGATAAAGATTGATAATTCAGAATGGCTTAAAAATGATTAGAAATTATTTCTACCTTGTAAAGGTAAATTATCATTTTGAAACTATGTTTACACCTGTGTTCGATTTGGTCTTATTAAAAATTCTCACCAGATTATTCTCTCTATAAGATTTGAGATAATGTAAGTAAATGATCACTCTTATGTTTGCTGGACAATCACTGCAGATTGCTAATAAATACCTATATAAATAATCTTATTTAGTAAATATCTTTAGTATTGATTTATTGTGGCTATGATGGAAAACATTTCTACGGAAATGACTTTCAACAGTAAGTGTTAAATGCGTGATGAAAACCAGCTTATCTAGATTAAATCACCATACATCACATGATCACTATTATGTGCATTGAAACACTGGAAATTTGTGGGTTCATGCACCTAGATCTTACAAATTGGCCAATCTATCCTCATTTGCTCTATGCAGGCATGAAACATCCTGAAAAGCAAACATAGACTTATACATTAGATCTAATATCAGTTGGATTTAAACATAGTTTTTTTTTTTTTTAAAAAAAATGCAAATTTTACAAAAAATTAAATTCTAACCCATCCGTTGATGATAGACCAGGGCTTCCTCTATCATATATACCTACCTTTACAAAAACCTTTACTAAAACCTTTACTCTTCAACTTATCGCCTTGCTTTTTGCACCCTCCCTCCTTTGATTAATAGACTACTGAACAATTCCAAACATAGGCTTGAACCTGAACTTACCCCTAGCACTTTTTACAAAATTAAATACCCCCAAAATGGATGTGAATGAGTCTATTATGGAGAATTCCAAACATCTTTGTCTACATGCTTTTTCCAGCACCAATACTTATACAAAAGAGCTTCAGACAAGCCAGAACATAGTTCTAAATTTCTTGAGCACCAAAAGGCAATAGGACATCAATTTATCCCTTTCTATGCAATCATTCAATACAATGAAAGAAATGATTCAAAGAGAAAAATAAAAGAGGCTTGCTATATAGCCAATAATATGAATGCTATCAACTGTAGACTCATCCTTTCCTCTCTCCAAAAAATGGAAACCTAATTTAAATATTTGATATTGAATTTAAATAAATTTAAATCTCTTCAATTATATACAATTACACTCATCTCTCCATTATTATTCTATTTTATTTTGCTATGATATGAGAACACCATAAGTTCTCAAAAACGCTAAGCCGTATTTAATTTATAGAAATAACAAGCTTCTCTATAGTTGCATATAAGTACACTTATTACATTCTATATAGAAGAAATATAAACAGTTAATGTCATAACAAATAAAGTGGAAATATAAAAAATTTTGCCACAAAATTGTCTTTCTTTAAAATAACAGTACTAAAAAACAACAACATTGGCAATATTAAATACCATCACTTCTTTTCAGTCATTTTGTTTTCCGTATTTATTGTATGCCCCTGAAACTGTATAATTAAACAAAAAACGTTTATGATCTTGGTATACCAGTAATGCACAAGTATCAATTTAATTTAAACAAGTAGTTGTTTTCATGATGTCAGAAAAATGATTTTTTTTTCATGTGTCAAAGCATCGGCCGGGAAGCGAACCCGCAAACCTGGAACAACTGCTTGTAAGGCAATTGTGCTGACCACTCGGCCAACGCTTGACAAAAACGTTTTTTTTTAATTATAAGAAGAAAAAAAACAAAAGAAAAAAAAATTTATTAATTAAATAATTATGAATAATATAGAATATAAAATAATGATGATTATGTCATATTCTGGTGTGCAAGATTCTAACACTGATTCTAGTACTGGTATTTCTGGTCCTCAAACTTCTTATAAACTTCCAAGAAATAAAGCCATTCAATTATTTGATGATCATCATCATTATTTTCAACCATTAGAGATCCACTCGATCAAGATCTCTCCAAGTTGAATCCAGTTTGCTTGATCCATAACATGTTTCTCACCACATTGCAAACTTTCTTGCTTCATTCTTCCATTTCATGTATTTCCTTTTAGGTTTTTTATAATATATTATGATCGTATGATTAAGCTTGCACTTAATTGATTATTGCATGGTTACATCGCCACTGAAATTTTATCTACAACACGCATGGTCAAATAGCAGCGTGAGGGCCACACGCAGCCCACTGAGAGTTTTTATGCGGCCCACAAAGACAATCAGAAAAATCTGCCTTGAATTGAGATTTCCTTCTGTGCATGACCGAAGATTCGTCTCATATTTTCCACTATGATGGCAACATCAATACACATGGGCAGTGTAGATATGATGTTCAGTGTTTTTTCAGTTGATCTGGTTAATTTCAATTTTGTCTTTGCATTAGCAAATATATATATTTTCAACTTTAGTGAAACCATGAACCCTTCGAAAAATATAAAATCGGTGATGAATGTCATGTGTTTAATGAAGAATGGACAAACAAATATTTCTTTGGTAATACAGAGAATAAAGCAGTGTGTTTATTGTTATGAAAAAAAGGTCCGGCCCTCCGACTAACTTTCGCTTCCACAAAGTGGCCCTGATGTGGCCCCCAACCCAAAACGACTGCCCATCCCTGATCTAGACTATTACATGGATAAACACCCCAATATATTTCAAAGTTTAAATCAAAAAGACTATGAAAATTCTTAAATTAAATGACTTGTAAAAATTCAGAGACATTGTTATTCTTCAAATTTTTACTCACATAAATGTAACGGCATGAAATAAAAAGGGTTAGCAAGGCAAATATTATAAAATACTCGTAAGCAACAAATGAACGAGCAAAGGTTCTGCATTAGAAGCCAAATAATTAAATTGAATCATCATTACCAGAAAATCGACAGTCACAGCATAGATAATCAAACTTTGTGCCTGAATTTAAAAATGACAATATAAAATCTTGGGGTAATCATCATCAAACCAATACCAAACTTGGGACCCTATGTTACAAAAAAGCAATCATCCATATTTCTGCTGCATAAACATACATAAGTGCTAAAATACCTTTAAAATTAAAAATAAAAATGGTGAATTATATCAATGCTGATCATCATCAATGCTCTGGGCCATCAGTAATCATGAGTGTACTGGAAATCATTACTCTTGTTATAAAATAAAATAAGCGGACTTTGCAGATGATCTTTACTGCCTTAATGCAATCTAGATAATTCCAAAGAAAATTATACAGATGTCCACAAAACAAATATATCACGTACTGTTAATCCAAAGCTAGTTTTGGGATTGCAAGGACCCTAGTGATTATGAATATGAGAATATACACAATACTTAAATCATTCTATTATTAAATAATTTTATTTGAATAACTTAAAATAATGATTAATAAATTTATTGATTAGAAATATAATGATGATGATGATAATGTTAATAATAAAATAAGAAAATGAAAAATCTGACAAACGTTTCACATTATAAATAAATTATTCTTATTTTGATTATTTATAAATATAAAAATATAGTTCCATAGATAGAAAAACCAAGCTATACATGTAAGATTGTTTGAATTGTAGTTTACAAATACATAAATTGTCAATAATATTCAATAAACACAAATACTTATATGCAGACACTTGCATGTGTAATAATACAAAATATTGCAATCATTAGTAAACTAATCAATATTATTCTATTTTAATATATAAATTAAAACAGGCAAAACTCTCCATACAGTAGTGCCACTCAGTGCAAACCAGAATAATCAATGGATGCCAGAAGGCTTGTGCATAAAATCCCAATCTAGTGCCTACTTATCCAATATCCCCAGACTAATTAATCAGTGAGGAATCTTGGATCTGAGAGCACTGCACCTAGATCTTAGAAGTGGCACTACTGTATGGAGAGTTTTGCCTGTTTTAATAACAGTTATGAGCAAGCATAAGAAATGGTGCTCATGTGATGTTTGGTGATTTAATATATAAATTATAAATGATTTTAGATATACATATACACATATAGATAAAGTACACATACTGTGTGTTATAATAATATTATAATTGAAGGGGGATTTAAACACAGACTTTCAAACTACCTTCAGTCATCCACTCTATCTTATACAACTGGTAGACATGACCACATACATGTGAAAAAGTTAAATGATCTCCAATATACGTATTTTGTGCTGAAATTACACCTAGCTTAAGTATATACACTGTACTTGTATTTAAACAATATTATAAGAATACCTCAATTCTTAATTTTATTAAATCTATAAAACAATATCACTCCATTTAATCCATGTATAAACAGGAAATAATATCTGTAATATGTACACATACAGAAAATATTTCTTAATTCTCAATTTTCTTTAACTTTTAAACCAAATTATTTTCACAATATAATTATGCAAAATACAAATATATTAAATCAATCCCAAAACTGATTTTCATCAAACACATTTTGGTAATTCCATTAAACTTTTTTAATTCTATGAATGTTTTATAAATGACATAATAAAATTTAATAAAAATATACCTAGAATTTTTATTCTTTGAAGACTTTTATCACTGATCAGTCAATTGCTTTTTAATTTCTGGCTTTACTTATTATTCAAAAATTGTTTGCTTTTAAAACAGATCAGTATAGAGGAGATTAAACAATTTTTTTTATAAGCAATAAATAGAAATAGTTTCATTAGCACTAACTAGTGTTTGAAATAAAATGTCAATATTAATATATATTTTAGTCAGACAATTTCTTCCATCTGTGCTTCATACATTTGCAAAATAGATTTCATTCATGGACAATATATGTATTCCCCTGACAGATTTTTTTTGATATATGCTTCCATGCATATATATATACTAGCAACTAGTAATAATAATGCAGGTGTTTCTCAACTCAGTTCAGAAATTTTTTAATTTTTGAACTTCAGCTGTGATACTTCCCAATTAATAGATCATGAAATTATAATGAAACCATTGCACTTTATTTCTCTGAGATTTCAAATTCTACCAACATGGAGGCTATCATCAATTGCCTTTCTTCAAAAATGACTTTCTATACCCTCTCTTTAATCTCAGTTAAATTGAATAGAGTAGATAAGATGGAATGTATAAACATGAGGATTAACAATAAGGCTTTTCTTTCTTGATTAATAAAAACAAAATAACAACTAAATTACCATTGTACTGTTTTTTAATTTACATTAATCAAAATTACTTATATAAGGCTACAACCTTAGTACATGCACCTTATGTGCTTAATTTTACTACAAGAGAGACCTCTATAAATCTTAACACAAGATTCGGAATGAAATAAAGATAAGAGCAGCTACTCTTATCTTCAACCTATTTTTCTAATTATATAGGCAAATCTAAAGCATTTTGATTCGGGAGCGTGAAGCTAATAAATTCTTCACTGATTAAGTCCACTGGGTTATAGCCTTTTATAAGTATTACATGCTGACATTGCACTTAATAATAATTAATATTTACAGCTTTAAATTGATTCAAAATATTTCTAAATTTAAGATCTAAATATTGACTCATTGTAAATTGAAAGATTTCGTGAACTTAAAGGTGTTACAGAAATAGTGGACTTAATCAGTGAAGAATTTATTAGCTTCACGCTCCCAAATCAAAATGCTTTAGATTTGCCTATATAATTAAAAAAACAAATTGAAGATAAGAGTTGCCACTCTTATCTTTATAATATCAAATCTTGTGTTAAGATTTGTAGAGGTCTCTCTTGTAGTAAAATTAAGCACAGAAGAAACATGTACTAAGATTATAATATAAGTATTACATGCTGACATTGCACTTAATAAGAATTAATATTTATCAAAATTGAAAATAGTTATTAATTAATTCTTTCTTAACCCTCTATGGAAAAACAGATTATAATTTTTAACTACATGTGTGTTATAAAAAAAAATCCTGCCAACAATTTAAGACTTTTGTCAAAATCAGAAAGAAGTCAAAATATTTGTATTAAATATAGATATCAACCTTCTTTTTATTTGATTGTAAATAATTTATAGTACTTTTAATCATCAAAAAATCAGTTATTCCAGGTTGTTTTAAACAATATATTAAAATTTGGTTGTGTTCTGATCTATCGTGTCAGCCGCCTGATGGTGTCGATGCTAACCAAAAACACATCATGTGACATGAGGCCAATACATTTCAATAAAATCTCTGTCTAATTTATTATTCTTATGCCTGTTAGAATATTAACCTAAAAGTGGTTCTACTTTGGGCTTAATGTAGGCAAATACAATTATTAAATCATATAGCTTCTGCTTGCACTGTCTGTTTTAATTGATTATTGCTTGATTACACCATAGGTGAAATTTTAGCCAGATTATTACACAGCAAAATGTTCATTATATTTCAAATATTACATCCATAACTGTGAAAATCTTTGAATGTATTAGGTTCTCTTCTCAAAAACAGGTTACAATAACTGCTCATTTACAACACTGTGACCAAGTGACAGTATTTATCCTCATTAATAATAGTTTGCCATTACTTTTCTTATTTTAAAACAATTTACCCTAACATCACAATATTAAGAAATCCCATGTATTTTATGTAATATGTACAGTATAAATATATTCGTAAAGATACAACAGATTTTGCCAAACGATAGCTGTAAATGTATATGACTATGTATATATATAAACAGATCCAGTGCCTATTGCTAGCTGTAAATTCAAATATGAAATGTCAAATCACCCTCCCGAACTTTACGTTTTCTCAGTAATGCTAACTTGTGAATAAAGTCTGAATTTCAAACAACAGATCAAGAGGTTGTACTTCTTAGCCACGCTGTTTGAAATTTGGACTTTATCTTTATTCACAAGGTAGTGTTAAAACATAACGTTTCTACACTAAGTATCTAAATAAAAAAAGGATATTAAATGAATGGGCGTAAATGGAAGCCATTTTTGGTAGACCATAAAGATAAAATTTGCATAATAAATATAATTACCTTTCCAACTTTTTTGTAGGGAATGTTGTTTTCATCACAATATTTGTAAGTCATTTCCATTCCTTGGACACATAATTTAGCTTTTAGAGATCCAGGTAAATAATATATACCTGCATGAATTACTCCACTGTTATGTCCACTTTGATGAACAGCTGTAATAAAAAAACAACTCTTTAAACCTATATAAACACTCAACATAAATCCTATCTCTTTATCCTCAACTTGCATCTTAATTACTTCCTATTTCTCAATAGAAAATCTTTAAAAATATAGTTTATTAAGAAGATATTATCAGAGTAAAATTAATTTGTTTCAAGATAATTCAAAACCAGTTCATCAAATCTCAAATAATTCTACTTTGATATCATCAGAAACATCAATATCAAATAATCAAAGTCAATTATTTTGAAAATAATTTTTCTAACAAACTTTACATGAAAAGAGTCCCAGCATATTCAATCAGCATTCTTACAAAATTTTACAGTTGATACTATCATATCTCACCTTGCCTTCAAATAATGGACTAGTCCAAATCCCATTTTATCTAAATCAGATTCAGCACTTATTGCTGCTAACCAATGCAAATACATAAAAATAATGCATTGCCAATGGAAAAAGTGGACCAATAGGCAATGATGCTCACTGAATTAGAGTGATTTTATTAAGGCTGGGGATCTGGCAATATATAGTGAGTCTCTTTGAAGGTAGGATCAGAGGGAGAGAACTACTATCAAACCTAAATGGCAGTATATTCAGAGAGAACTCCTGACAAACCGGAACAGCAGTATACACACTCTCCAGAGAACTACTGTCAAACCTGAATGGCAGAGTACACATTCTCCAGACTATAGATATCAAAGCTAACAATTGAAGTAGCAAGGCAAATCACATTTAGGACTGGAAGCTGCTAGAACTAAATACTGGCATGAGGCATGCGGTCATAGTTCACCAGAAGTGTCATTGTACCTACTCATAAGGCAGGTTGCCAAGATACATCTGGAAGTGGTAGAGAAATCTACAAGGGCATGTGCAGATCCTTCTGCAATTCATCCTAGAACTAGGAGTTAAATTTTGCTAAACAGTAGCAGGCAGAGTAAAGCTATTGTAAAATATATTTCAAATACGAGTTTATATTTGTATTCATGTTTCACTAATAGATATGTATTATAAAATGTATTTACATATGTTTGTGTTTATATATATAACCACATAAAACATAATAGTTGCCTTAACAATAGATTACAGATATCCATTAGCTGTGATGATGCAAGCTTATATAATACAATATTCAATATTGATTAGTGTAGAGTTTATTGAAAAGTATTTTGATTATACTAAAAAGGAGTTTAAATATAAAATTTAATAATATTTATTGTATTAAGTATACTTTCAATGCTTTAGCATCATATTCATGGTTAATCTGCTGAGAACATTAACTTCTTGCTGATTTAAATGCTATTTGATTTTTGGTTCATTAGGTATTCATTTATGATCACAAACATAATATAAAAGAGGTATGGTTCATTACACATAATGAATACGTAATGAACCAAAAATCAAATAGCATTTTTGGTTCATAATATATTCATTTACGATCGCAAACATAATATAAAGGAGGTATGGTTCATTACACGAAATGAATATGTAATGAACCAAAAATCAAATAGCATTTTTAGTTCATAATATATTCATTTACGATCGCAAACATAATATAAAAAAGGCATGGTTCATGACACAAAATGAATATGTAATGAACCAAAAATCAAATAGCATTTTTGGTTCATAATATATTCATTTACGATCGCAAACATAATATAAAGGAGGTATGGTTCATTACACGAAATGAATATGTAATGAACCAAAATCGCAAACATAATATAAAGGAGGTATGGTTCATTACATGAAATGAATACGTAATGAACCAAAATTCAAATAGCATTTTTAGTTCATAATATATTCATTTACGATCGCAAACATAATATAAAAAAGGCATGGTTCATGACACAAAATGAATATGTAATGAACCAAAAATTAAATAGCATTTTTGGTTCATAATATTGTAACAGACAGAATCGTCTATCTTGCTAACACACTGCAGAATTCAAACCCCAGACACGAAACTGAACATTCTAGGAGGTTTCCTTCTAGATATACGAAGTTCGAATCTAAAGCCCAAATTTCACAGCGCCATCTACGTGACAACGCATCTGATGCCACTACAAGTATGACCTTTGACCGGTGGCTGGTGATCAGAGAGGAACAATTACTCTATACTAAAATAAGTTTGGGTGGCTAATTAACGTCTATGGATTTACAAAAGAAATGCAGAAAATATATATATATAGACCGAGACAGTGATAGGAATCAAATAAAATAAGAGATCAAATTTAGTTTTAAATAATTTCACAAAATTTATTCATATAAATTATATATATAACGACACTGTCTGCTTATATGAGACAGGGACGCGTATTAAATAATTATTGGCATTAATTTCAATAAATGACAAAAGGTTTTAAAGCAAAGTGATATATTCTATTCCTTGGACTAATAGCATTACGATAATGTGCTTGATGGGATAGGAACATGTGCGAGGTGCTTTGAGTAATTATACAAGTCTAAGAAAATATTTGAAAATTAAGTGTTCTAAAATATTTATTGATTTCGAGAATAGCACGGACAAAAGCTTACTAAGCAACAAAGTGGGAATGTGATCAAAGCATTTATTTGAGAATAATAAGAATAGAGTTGCATTGGGAGGTCAGTATTGCTGATAATGAATTTATTAAAGTTGGAGGGTGTGACACGTTTAAGTCACGGATGCTTTGTAAAATAAATATAAAATAAAACAATATTGAAGATCCGGAATAATTACGGAGGGCATCTCGCCGCTAACCCGTAGGAAAGTATTTTATGAACAGCCGAAACTTAGCGACTGTGTGACGATTGCGTTTAATTCCCAGGGGTGTCATTTGGGACACCCTCTGCCTGGAAAAATGCAATAAGCAAAAAGAACGGACTTTGCCGTGTAAAGAATCCTTGGAAAAATAAAACAAGGCGGTCTCAACAACCAATTCATTTACCAGCAATACGAGACTAGTGTATATAAAAACATATGAAATGGGTTTTACTCAGATTAAGTGAAATGCCCAATCAAATTCCCTGAAACTTATTTAAAAGGGTCCGCACATTCTCGACGTCAATGATGAAATTTATAATTAAAGTAGAACAAGGTAATTAAAATAGGAAAATGCATGCTTGCGGGTTTAAAAAGTAAGTATAGATTTATATACGCAATCATGCATTAAGGGACACATTTAATCATTGACTTCGCACATACTCTCATATTAGATTAAAATCAATAACATGTAGATTTTAAACTATGTGATTATATTATATTAAAGAAAAGAATCGCCCTCGAACGAGTGATTTGCAAGATAATAAAATTGGAATATTATAAATTTAAAATATGCCTTAATAGTGGCGTCTTACTTTCAATAAAGGGAATAGTTCACTCGGTCAAAGACGATTCTGACACATTATCATAATAAAATAAAAGAAAGCTTTATAAATAGAAAATATTAACCCAAGGATAGAGCAAAACGGTTGATTATATTTGAACACTTTAAAGAAGTACATAATAAAGTTATGTGAAATAAAAGAAAAACAATTTAGAATGGCTATAGCATGTTAGTTAGGAATCACAAGAGCTCTTGGGTTAATTTAGGTTACCTCTGGAGATGCATTTGCAGGTAGATGTTTGGCAGGTTTTATAATTCAGCAGCAAAATCTGGAATGTTCATATTTTTGCAGCAGCAGCAGTTCCGAGGTTCCTTGTGTGATAACTTCCGATGGTTTACGGCAGCATATGACCATTTCAGAGAGAAATAGCCTTCTCACACTCTACTCTGTCATGTCAAGATTTACAAATTACTACAATAATTTTGGTTAGACACATTAGACCTCAGAATGATTTCTCTTAGAAACATTAGAAGAAAAACTGGAGAACAAAAGAAAACCATTCCTTTTATAGTAGACGTTAACAATAGAACTGCCCTGGAGCATTACAAAAATATATCGGACTTATCAGCTGTAATTAAATCTATCCCAATGTCTAAAGGAATTCAACATTAATTAATTTCTTTTGTTAATTTCCCTGTCGACATTCGGATTACAAACTAGATTTAATTAAAAATTACTTTTACTAATTAAAGAAAACCTTAAGTGGACATCTGCTGTTTTTAGATAAAACTTATATAATATTAGCTAATTAAACTATTGTCCCTCATTTATTTTAAAGAAATATTTGGAATGACTTTTATTAAATTAAATGAAAATTATTTTACTTTTAACTTGCAATATTTGAATCTATTTACTAAACGAATATTTACTAAATGAATTTTGTTTTAAATCAAAATATATTACGATAGTAATATATTTGTAAATTGATTCAAACAAAATAACTTTAACAATTTATAATTTTGATATGTTTTTAAAATGCATATCATAGTGTGTGCACAATTACGATTTATATAACCTACTTTTTAAGAAATCAAAATTATGTGAACATATACATAATCTATAACCTTTTATTTATTTGGGAATGACTTATATATATAATACGAGCATTGTACTCGTGGTTTAAAATTAGGTGGGATTTTCGGTATATAAGCGTATTGCAGACACACTACGATAGATTGGGGTTCAAACTAAGGTATGAGGGTAGAAAATAGGTAAGAAAAGGTGAAACGAAGATCTGCAAAGCAGACCTTACTGTTTCACATTCCCTTAGTGACGGAACAAAAAAAATTATTAAAAAAAAAGATCTTACAACAGGTGTCCACCTATGAAGCCTGCATAAACAAAATTTACAAGATAACCCATAATGTACAGGATATAAATATAATGAAGAAACGAAACTGAATTATATACCCGGATCATATTAATAAATCTACCATCTAGCGAACATTTTCTATTATCTCTCCCTCCCCTTTCAACAATATTTTATTTAAAATCTAATAGTTTAACACTGTTTATATCCGATCCCCTTATACTGCGACGTGTCCATTTTTTTTTGTGTTTTTTTTGTTGTTGTTGTTTAAAAAACTACTATAATCCTGGGTCTTGTGGGTAATACCTGCCTTTATATTTTAATAAGTGCAGTCTCCGATTATCAGGCCTCTTTACTTTGTCTGGCGGTTCTTTAGCCCAAGGACTGAAATCCAGAGTGGTTGGTAATGACTGTAGCTTTAGGCTGTCACAATTATTTGACTTATTGGGTGGCTCCTTGGCCCATGTGCTGAAATCCAGTGCCATCGTTGTTTTCACTATTTCCTTTATTCGATATATTCTTGCTATATCAGGTGGGATATTTTCCTGGTTTTCCTTAAGTACTTTGATGTTGGTGGTAAGCATGGTTAGCTGGGTTTGAATCCCTAGGTTTCGTATATCATTTGCTGGGAATATCCTGTCTAAATATAGTTGTGGACATTTTTTGACTTCGTGAAAAATTTTTATGTGACGAAGCTTGGTTAGCTGGGTTTGAGGTCCTATGTCTGGCGGATCATTTTTTTCATTTGCCGAATCATTGGACTCTAAGTTCTGGTTCAGGGATTCATCTGTTAATGATCCTACCGAGTTCAGGTCTGTTTCATCTTTTCTTGGTTCAATGACCCTTTTATCGTCTTCATGCAGCATTTTTCAAATGCAAGTCGGAGGGCTTTCTGTCCTTCTCTCACTTGTGCCAATTCGTGGATAAGTTTGGCCAACTCTTTACATTCCTCAGCTCTCCTTCGGATTTGTTCTTCTTCCCATCATTTCGCTCTTTCTTCACTTTCCTCCCACATCTTTATAAGAATCCGGAATTGGATCTCATTAGTATCTGTATTTTCCATGGCCTTGGATGATTATCGTGATTGATGATGATGATGACTTTTATTTTATTTTACTGCTAACTATATTATCCTAAACACAAAATTTTTTTACATTTGATTTCAAATTTTATTAATGGCTAATAGGCTATCTCCCTCTCGGTTCTGTTGGCCTAATTACTGCTTTTATGTTTATCACTAAAACCCCAACTACTGCCCTCTTACTACTGCTAAAATTTCTCGCTTAAATCTGCTGCCAACATATATATTTTTAACTGCCCGTATATATAAAAATCTCTTAAATTCTACCTGTCAAATTGTTTTGCTAAAATATATTTTTAAACTCAAGCAACTTTATTTATATATATAAACATTCGCTAGATCCGGGTATAATTATTTCGTTCCCTCTTATTTAAGATTTGCAAACATATATATTTATTTACATAATCATTGATCCGATTCATGTCTCATTATTTGGTCTAAGAAAAATTTACACACGTTGAAAAAAACAAATTACATATAAAAGAATTGAGCCTGGTGACAAAATTTATTTTAGAAGTAACTCCGTTTAGTGAAATTACCCTTGGGCGCCATGTCCCCAGTTAAAACTATCCATAGACTGTTAGCTTCCCAAAATTAATTTTAAATTATTCCATTTAACTACGGGCACTCGTTAAAACATTCGCATTTTTTTTTATTGATTACAACATTTTATTTATGATTAACTTTTTTTTGAATTCCATACGATAGCCTATTACATTACCGTACAAAATTATTATTATGCTATCTTGTGCGTTGAGCCGATAAAACTTTATTTTGATAGAAAAATACAATATTTGAACTATTCATAGATTGTCACAATATTCACTTGGGACAATATTTAAGTAATTCACACCATGCGTATATAGCGTGACTTAAATGAAACAATAAATACTGATAAATATAGATGGCTCATATCGCACTATAGCAAGTTTGGACAAATTTCTGATTATATAAAATAAGTAATTGAATGCCCGAGTCAAACAAAATATATGAAATATACACGCAAATAAACTATATAGATAATATAGAGTTTGAAAAATATTATATATATCAAAAATATAAAGGATTTGAGTGATTAAATACGAATAAAATACTAAAATTAAGCTACAGGGATGTGGGTGTTTAACTAATTAAGATCTACAGGGATGTGGGTGTTTAAATATTCAAGGCTCCACGTTTGGGCAAGCCATGGATCCGGAAAAAAAAATACTATGTAACAGTCAGAATCATCTATCTCGCTAACACACTGCAGAATTCAAACCCTAGACACGAAACTGAACATTCTAGGAGGGGTTTCCTTCTAGATATACTAAGTTCGAATCTAAAGCCCAAATTTTACAGCGCCATCTACGTGACTACGCATCTGATGCCACTACTAGTATGACCTTTGACCGGTGGCTGGTGGTCAGGGAGGAACAAAAGATTCTATACTAAAATAAGTTTGGGTGGCTAATTAACGTCTATGGATTTACAAAAGAAATGCAGAAAATATATATATATATAGACCGAGACAGTGATAGGAATCAAATAAAATAAGAGATCAAATTTAGTTTTAAATAATTTCACAAAATTTATTCATATAAATTATATATATAAGGCCACTGTCTGCTTATATGAGACAGGGACACGTATTAAATAATTATTGGCATTAATTTCAATAAATGACAAAATGTTTTAAAGCAAAGTGATATATTCTATTCCTTGGGCTAATAGCATTACGATAATGTGCTTGATGAGATAGGAACATGTGCAAGGTGCTTTGAGTAATTATACAAGTCTAAGAAAATATTTGAAAATTAAGTGTTCTAAAATATTTATTGATTTCGAGAATAGCACGGACAAAAGCTTACTAAGCAACAAAGTGGGAATGTGATCAAAGCATTTATTTGAGAATAATAAGAACAGAGTTGCAGTGGGAGGTCAGTATTGCTGATAATGAATTTATTAAAGTTGGAGGGTGTGACACGTTTAAGTCATGGATGCTTTGTAAAATAAATATAAAATAAAACAATATTGAAGATCCGGAATAATTACAGAGGGCATCTCGCCGCTAACCCGTAGGAAAGTATTTTATGAACAGCCAAAACTTAGCGACTGTGTGACGATTGCGTTTAATTCCTAGGGGTGTCATTTGGGACACCCTCTGCCTGGAAACTTGCAATAAGCAAAAAGAACAGACTTTGCAATGTAAAGAATCCTTGGAAAAATAAAACAAAGCGGTCTCAACAACCAATTCATTTACCAGCAATACGAGACTAGTGTATATAAAAAAATACGAAATGGGTTTTACTCGGATTAAGCGAAATGCCCAATCAAATTCCCCGAAATTCATTTAAAAGGGTCCGCACATTCTCGACATCAATGATGAACTTTATAATTAAAGTAGAACACGGTAATTAAAATAGGAAAATGCATGCTTGCGGGTTTAAAAAGTATGTATAGATTTATATACGCAATCATGCATTAAGGGACACATTTAACCATTGACTTCGCACATACTCTTATATTAGATTAAAATCAATAACATGTAGATTTTAAACTATGTGATTATATTATATTAAAAAAAAGAATCGCCCTCGAACGAGTGATTTGCAAGATAATAAAATTGGAAAATTATAAATTTAAAATATGCCTTAATAGTGGCGTCTTACTTTCAATAAAGGGAATAGTTCACTAGGTCAAAGATGATTCTGACACATTATCATAATAAAATAAAAGAAAGCTTTATAAATAAAAAATATTAACCCAAGGATAGAGCAAAACGGTTGATTATATTTGAACACTTTAAAGAAGTACATAATAAAGTTATGTGAAATAAAAGGAAAACAATTTAGAATAGCTATAGCATATTAGTTAGGAATCACAAGAGCTCTTGGGTTAATTTAGGTTACCTCTGGAGACGCATTTGCAGGTAGATGTTTGGCAGGTTTTATAATTCAGCAGCAAAATCTGGAATGTTCATATTTTTGCAGCAGCAGCAGTTCCGGGGTTCCTTGTGTGATAACTTCCGATGGTCTATGGCAGCATATGACCATTTCGGAGAGAAATAGCCTTCTCGCACTCTACTCTGTCATGTCAAGATTTACAAATTACTACAATAATTTTGGTTAGACATATTAGACCTCAGAATGATTTCTCTTAGAAACATTAGAAGAAAAATTGGAGAACAAAAGAAAACCATACCTTTTATAGTAGATGTTAACAATAGAACTGCCCTGGAGCATTACAAAAATATATCGGACTTATCAGCTGTATTTAAATCTATCCCAATGTCTAAAGGAATTCAACATTAATTAATTTCTTTTGTTAATTTCCCTGTCGACATTCGGATTACAAACTAGATTTAATTAAAAATTACTTTTATTAATTAAAGAAAACCTTAAGTGGACATCTGCTGTTTTTAGATAAAACTTATATAATATTAGCTAATTAAACTATTGTCCCTCATTTATTTTAAAGAAATATTTGGAATGACTTTTATTAAATTAAACGAAAATTATTTTACTTTTAACTTGCAATATTTGAATCTATTTACTAAACGAATATTTACTAAATGAATTTTGTTTTAAATCAAAATATATTACGATAGTAATATATTTGTAAATAGATTCAAACAAAATAACTTTAACAATTTATAATTTTGATATGTTTTTAAAATGCATATCATAGTGTGTGCGCAATTACGATTTATATAACCTACTTTTTAAGAAATAAAAATTATGTGAACATATACATAATCTATAACCTTTTATTTATTTGGGAATGACTTATATATATAATACGAGCATTGTACTCGTGGTTTAAAATTAGGCGGGATTTTCGGTATATAAGTATATTGCAGACACACTACGATAGATTGGGGTTCAAACTAAGGTATGAGGGTAGGAAATAGGTAAGGAAAGGTGAAACGAAGATCTGCAAAGCAGACCTTACTGTTTCAATATATTCATTTACGATCGCAGACATAATATAAAGGAGGTATGGTTTATTCCACAAAATGAATACGTAATGAAATAAAAATCAAATAGCATTTTTGGTTCAAAATATATTCATTTACAATCACAAACATAATATAAAAGAGGTATGGTTCATTACACAAAATGAATACGTAATGAACCAAAAATCAAATAGCATTTTGGGTTCATAATATATTCATTTACGATCGCTAACATAATATAAAAAAGGTATGGTTCATTACAAAAAATGAATACGTAATGAATCAAAAATCAAATAGCATTTTTGGTTCATAATATATTCATTTACGATCACAAACATAACATAAATGAGGTATGGTTCATTACACAAAATGAATACATAATGAACCAAAAATCAAATAGCACTTTTAGTTCATAATATATTCATTTACAATCACAAACATAATATAAAAAAGGCATGGTTCATTACACAAAATGAATACATAATGAACCAAAAATCAAATAGCATTTTTGGTCATAATATATTTACGATCACAAACATAATATAAAAGAGGTATGGTTCATTACACAAAATGAATATATAATGAAATAAAAATCAAACAGCATTTTTGGTTCATAATATATTCATTTATGATCGCAAACATAATATAAAAGAAGTATGATTCATTACACGAAATGAATACGTACTGAAATAAAAATCAAACAGCATTTTTGGTCCATAATATATTCATTTACAATCGCAAACATAATATAAAAGAGGTATGGTTCATTACACAAAATGAATACATAATGAAATAAAAATCAAATAGCATTTTTGATTCATAATATATTCATTTACGATCACAAACATAATATAAAAGAGATATGGTTCATTACACAAAATGATTATGTAATGAAATAAAAATCAAATGGCATTTTTGGTTCACAATAAATTCATTTACAATTGCAAACATAATATAAAAAAGGCATAGTTCATTACACAGAATGAATATGTAATGAACCAAAAATCAAGTAGCATTAAATCAGCACAGATTTACTGTTCTCTGAAGATTAACCATGAATATGATGTGAAAGCATTGAAAATATACTCCGTACAATAAATCTTATTGAATTTTATATTTAAACTCTGTTTTAGTATTTTTTACATTAATTAATTTACATAAATATATATTGGAAGCTAAAGTACTCCTTCATCAGTTATTCTAGAGTGAGCCCATTTCATAAAATAAAAATGTGCTAGTCATACTATTTTATATACAGTCTACTTTGAGAGTATGAAAGATATAGGTATATTCCGTTGCAGAAAATCTCAACAAGTATGTCTAACAAATAATATGTTGCAAGGTAGAGTCAATCACATGATCCAATATTTCACCATCATTATAATAAAATATTCCTTATAAATAAATGTGAAAAAAAAATTCTTCTTTTTGCATTAAGAAATATATGAAAAAGAGATATATTTTTTTTATTGATCTTAATAGTGCCGATTAAAAAAAGGGAAAAAGTTTAAAAGAAAATTCTGCTACCGAAAGCGATATTATATAAAAACAGACCAAATCGTCACGATACATCCGCTAAATCAATCGTGCAACAGTAAAGCTAGGATGATTAAAGATTTATAAAAGAAACAATATGCTAATAGTAACACTATATTTACAATCTATTTTGAGAGTGCAAAAGACACAAATACAAACAACTTTGCGGATAAAAAAAGTTGATTGCTATTTCAAAAAAATATATTACATATCAGGGTTAGACAATTCATCACCAGTTTTATAATCTTGCATTTTACATTCATTAAAAATAAAAAATGTTCCTATCTAAGAGTTGGTGGCCTAGTGGTTAGTGTAGCTGCCTTCCAAGCAGCTGGCCCGGGTTTACTTCCCGGTCAACGCATTTGACATATGGGCGGAGGGGGATGTCTTTCCCACCAAAAATACATGTATATATAAAAAAAGAATAATTATCAAAATAACACAAGTAACAAACCACACAGAAACTTCTTTATAAATCTTGATTTATTATATAACTATCATAACATACAAAAATATACTCCGTTTCGATTATATTCTTTTATAGTCTTTATCAAGGAACAACTAAAAAGTACATGAAAAACAATAAATACAAATATCCCATAATACACATAACAAACACAAATATCTCTTACTTTAATAAAACTCTTCTAACAAACAATCTTAATTTTTCATTATATTCGTTTCTTAAATACCTTTTTTATCTTCAATAGTTTCCTTTTTTTATCACAAACATTTTGATTGACTCAAATATAACAAACTAATAAATTAAAACACAATAAACAAACACAGTCTTCTATTTTAGAAACAGCCCATTAATTTCAATATATGTGCAAACAAACCACACACAAACTTCTTTATAACTTGATTTATTCATGAACTATTAAATATACTCCAACATTTCAACTATATTTTTTTATAGTCTATCAAGGAACAACTAAAACAATAAATACAAATATTCCAAAAGACATATAACAAATATCTCTTATCTTAAAACTCTTCTAACAAATAATCTTAACAAATTTGTATTTGTTATATGTATTATGGAATATTTGTATTTATTATTTTTATGTATTTTTTAGTTGTTCCTTGATAAAGACTATTGCCTATATAATTAGAAAATAGGTTGGAGACAAGACGCCGCTCGTATCTTTATAAAGTCGTAATCTTGTGTTAAGATTTGTAGAGGTCCCTCTCGTGGTAAAATTAAGCAATCAAGGTGCATAGTATTAAGGTTAAAGGCTTATATGCGTTTATGTGCTGACCATGCGCTTAATAACAATTAATGTTTATAAAGATGTTTAGTATATGTTTATATGTTGTAATAGTTCATATGGTAAATCAAGATTTATAAGGAAGTTTGTGGTGGTTTATTGTATACATATTGAAATTGATGGGCAATTTTTAAAATAGAAGACCGTGTTTGTTTGTTATTTTTAATTTACTTAGCACAAATAACATTTTACTTCATCAATTAATTTATTTCTTGACATTTTGTTAAAATTAATCCTTACTTGCTTTTAAAATAATAATCATTAGATAATGCACCAATACAAAAATTTATTGTAACATACCTAGACTATTTTCTTTTTCGACTACTGCAAATTTTAGAGTTGGATGTCTATTAATCAGTTCTCTAGCAGTAGCTAAGCCCACAATTCCTCCACCAACAATTACAAAATCATATTTTTCATTACCCGAACTATATTAGTAAAAAAAAAAAAAAAAGAAGTTTAGAATTATCTTAAAATCTATATTATATTTAATACAGCAATCAAATGAGTAAAATACACAGGATATTTATAAAAACATTACAATATAAATATTATAAACATTTTGAACGTTTAATCAAGAAAAAGTAATATAATTTTATTATTGTTATAATTTGCTAAGCATGCTTTCGATATTAACTTCAGAATTATAGCACTCGTCATTTGCTACATAATACATCATTTAATTAAATAGAGTATGTATTCTGTAGCAAATGATAAGCACTATGATTCTGATCTTTAATGCCGAAAGGACCCCAGCAAATTATAACGATAATGAAACTATTACCATTTCTTGGTTAAATGTATAAAATGTTTATAAATTACAATGAGCACAAGCAGAATATTTTTTCAAAATATAAATATTAATAATTTTAGAAGTTTGAAAATTTGGTTTCTTAATTATTTTTAATTGAATACGATTTGAATTAATGAACGAAAGCTGTCAATTTTATTTCAGATGCAAATTTCTTTCCATTCTCTGTAACAGAAATAAAATGGCAATAGTAGAAATGAACTATATCTAAGCAAATGAAGTAAGAAACATATATTACAAAGAAAATCTTCACTAGTTTGAAATATTACCAAATTCACCACTTCCTTTATTTTGCTGTAATATCTTATATAAATTCAATTTATCCACTACTGTCAACACTTTTTAGCAAAACTTTTTATTGTACAAATATGTGTACATAATCTTATGTTTCGACTGTCCGGCAGACTTCTTCAGAGCCAATTTTATTTTTTAAAAGTAAAATTGGTTCTGAAGAAGACTGCAGGGTTGTTGAAACATAAGATTGTGTATACATATAGGTACAATAAAAGATTTTTGCTAATAAGTGTTCAAAGTAGTGGATACATTAAATGTTTCTAACATATCCATAGTGTGAGAGGTTGATCTGAATTCGGAGCTGATGGATGATTATGATAGGAATGATTTAAGATGAAAGATGCTCTGATATAAAAAAAAAAACCCCAAAAAACTTGCAAATATGTTACAAAAGAGAATCTTCATTATTACTGTTTTTTCAATACTAAGGACATATTTGCATGCATACAAAAAAAAATATTGAACCAAAATTGGTATATAAAATCTGTTTGCACAAACAAGTAATTCCATTGTCATAGTTTGCATAGAGAAGGTTTTGGTGAATTCACGATGACTGGGCTTCATATGGATGCAAGATAAGATCCTCAATCATTTAAAAAAATGAGAAAAATAATCAGAAAAGACAGTGTCTAGTCTTGGATGAATTAACGTCAATTACATGGTAGATTTTCTTTTGGAAGAAAGACAGCTTTTGATTACTCCCCATCAGATCTTACAGGATAGTGTTGATTATTCATTATTTGCAATTAATCGTCATATTAAAAATTTATTCTCTTACTGAACAACTTATTTGTTGGCTAAGTTCTGCAATGAAATATATGTTTCTAGAAATCACAATTAGCATTTTAAAATTTTGCACACTCAAACATTGAAATATATATATTAATAGTTCCTAATAAACATCTTAATCCTGTCAGATCTCTTCAGGTAGGGCAAGTCCAAACATAATTCTTCAAATGTTGCAATGGAAGTTATCTAAATACTTTATTCAAATAAGCCCTAAAAATGATAGGTTTATAATAAATCTTTATTTTACAATAATTATTCATTAATAAATGTCTTATTAAGCGATTATTAATTACATTTTAGTCAGAAATTATTATATATGTTTTAACCTTAAATATAGATTTAAGTTTACTAAAGGTAAAATAGATCTATATTTTTTTACATTTTGCAAGAGAGTTCCATTCTTATTTAACTGATCCTTTTTTTTCCTCAGATGCGTCTATTTTACATTTTCTCAAACTACAATTAACCCACAAAAATTTTAAACCTGCAATTATAGACCATGGAAAAATATGCTAATGATCCAAATATTCCAAAAACAAATACAACTTTATAAGTTATTTGAGGAATTACATTTGGCATGCTATATCTTTAAATGACCTTCTAAGTAAAAAATCATAATAGAAACTATTAGCACATTTTTTTCAATGTTTCCAATCACCCATGTCCATTTTCATATTAATGATATCCCTGCCTTCATATCATAGTCTTAACATCAGAAAATAATGATTTTGAAATAGAGGTTTGATTATATAAATGCTCTGTCTGTCAAGCATATGGATGGAGTATTCAGATAAATGGTGAGCTATATAGTGTAACGGAATTCGTCTTTTCGTGTGAATCATGTATATATATATGACCATACGCGTATTTGCATAATTATAACGTAATAATTTCTTTTCTCTCTTTTTTTTTTATTTTTTAAAAAAAAAAAAATAATTCCTTATTCAATCAGTAATTCTACACGGTACTCTTATTTCTCGCCCAGCATATTTACGGACGTCAATTTCTGACTCCAAGCGCCAATCTTACTTACATGTAAATAAGAATTATGCTGGTAGAGATTGAGTACTAATTTTGAACAAATAGAACTCCTACCACTGGCTAGCTCACTCAGAGTCGGTGGGTTATTAACCGTGAGAAAGATATGAGGACATAAATGCATACATAAACGCTTAATTGACTCTCATACATTATTTTACTACAAATCTCTATCTCTATTACACAATCTATATTAAAAGAAACTAACACATAGATATATACACGTTTAAAATAGATATTTAATACTAGTTAATGTAGAAATCCCATAATAAATATTTCTAGTTTGTGCTCAAATATTTTAAAGATAACACATGCAAATACATATACTGCGTAGACAAAATAAATACAATAAAATTAGATAATATAAGACAAATGAAATAATTCAGCATTTAGTCTATTCATCCTTGTAAGACATACCTGATGATGTATAAAAGATTTCTTTTGATTTTTCTTTTTCAGTCTTTATGCATTATTATTATTATTATTATAAATAGTGTTGTACCATGTGTTCAACTTCCTAGAATTACTACTCCTTACATTTCAAAATATCTAACAAATTAACTAAATCATTATTCAATAAGTTTAAAATTGGATTTAGAACTCCTCCTAATTCTAATAGATTGATCAACAACTCATAAGATCATATTGATCGTTCATTCACCCCACATGTAGTTTATTCCATTTCATGTCCTCAAGAAAAATGTCTTGCTGTATATTATGGTGAAACTAAAGCTACTGTTAATACTAGGCTTGCTCAACACATGTACACTTACAAGAGAGCTCAGAAGAACAACAATATATCCTGTATTTTTGGAGCATTCCATGAAATCTGGACAATTTTATTCCTTCCATTCCTTCCAATCCTGTAATTTTATGCACTGAATCAAATGATCATAAGAGAAAAATAAAAGATGCATTCTATATTAATGGAAATATTAATGCTATAAATAGAAAAGACACTTTCTTTGATATATCGAAGAAATGGTCCACGTAACAAGTGCTAATTTTATATATCTTTGTATATATTTTATTATGTATTTTTAAGAAAGCTATGATTATGAGGCATGGATCCTCGAAAACGTTTAGCTTATTTTTATTATATTTATTTATAACTTCTCTTTTTTAACTTCATTTTTAAGTTAATATTTTATTATTATTATTATTGAAAATGAATTCTTAAATGTGAATAGCGCTTGAGTTGCTCGATACTATGGCATTGTAAAAGTTGCTTTTGGATAAGTGTATCTTGATCGATCCTTTAATATAATATCAAAAACCTTCAGTGAAAATCATTCTATTTGTCAGGTTTAAGAGGGGCTTCTTTCCAATGTAGACAGCATCTGCGGTATCTTCGTAGGATGGCTTACAGAGCCCAGCATGTTTCAGTCCTTACTCCAGCCTATTCATGGCTGATGGTTATATATATATTTTAAAATAATATTTTTACGATCTCACTAGTAGAAAAAATCTGTTTAGAATCGCTACCAAAGTCTGACTCAAGAATTCTCATTAATTAATTCCATTGTTCCATTTTCTTTTAATTCTCTCTTTCTTTTTTTCTAAAAAGAAACGTGTTTTTAGGTTTGCAAAAACCTTTCAGCACTTCCTTTTTTTTCTTGATGTCAATGAATTTCAATTAACACCTCAAAATCCATATTTGACCATTCTTTGTTTCTTTCTTAGCATTTTTATTTATCAAGATAACAATCTATGCATTTTTGATCCTTTTTCTTTCATTTAATATATCTTTTTGACTATACCGCACTATGACTTCCATCTTGAAAATAAAATCTTGCCATTTTTTTTCATTCTACTTATTCATCCATACAGCAATACAATTACATGCATTTTTAAACAAAATATAAGAGCACAAACTTTATACCTCCCCCCCCCCATCCTTTCTGTTCAATCTTTTTCTGTTTCCCCATTTAAAAATATGCACACAAAAAAAAAAACACGAAGAAAATAAAATTTATTACAAATTTTGATTATATATATATGGGTGTGCCTATATACCACCATACTTTAGAACAGGGTTTGAACTCAGCCCTGTTATAATGCCCCCGGTTGAAAGCCTTCAAATACCGTTTGAGTATTTGAATGGCTCATTCCTAAACCACAAAATAACTCTACTCATTACTGCCATAGTATGATGGCACGGGTTTGAGTGATCGAGCATTATGAGATCCCTTTATCTCCTGCCCCGGTGTCTATCCAAAATGCACGATTTCCCCGACATTTCACAATCGTGAATGGACCCTCACATAAATTACAAAATTTTTTACATATAAACTTTCCTGGCTCACTCACATGTGGTGTCTTTATCAAAACCCGGTCACCTACCTTAAACCTATACTATCCCATTGTCATTCTATTCCCCTTTTGGCTTTTTTTTTTTGAGATTGTGATATGCCTGTTTTTGATCACTTTTGGTATCTATTGACTTTTTTTCACTTCTTGACAGGTTATCCGGGATTAATTGAAGAGCATCTCTGTCAAAATGTAACTGTACAGGAGAAAACTCTGTTGACTCATTGACCACCCAATTAATATAATTGAATATATCCCCAATTTTTCGGACCCAACCTCTATGGTTGGTTGGGATGTAAGTTCTGAACAATCTCCCCAACTCGCACATCACTCGTTCACAGGTTTGATTGGGGTTCCGGGTAGATGTCAGTATATGTCAGATCCCTGATCACTGGACCCATCTTCCCCATTCTCCAGACGTAAATGGTGTCCCATTATCTGAGAGGATAATCTGAGGTTTTCCCACTGATGGAAAATGTTCCTTTTCTAATATGCACATCGTGTTTCTCATTTTGCTTGAACTATTGGGGGTAGGCAGCCATGAATTTGGAAAACATATCGTATACCACCAGCAAATACCTCTTTTTATTGTATGCTGGCAATGGACCATAGTAGTCCACTGCTACAATCTCCTGTGGTTTCTTTGGTATTATGGACGTCATTGGGGCTGTGTTATTTCTATTTGCTGGTTTGGCTCTCTGACAAGTTTCCCATTGACCAATGACAGCAACTATCTTACTATGCATGCCAGGCCAATAAAACCATTTCTTGAGCCAATGTTCAGTCTTCCACACTCCATAATGCCCATACACATGGCGGACATGAGCCACCACTGCATTTGTCATCTGTCTAGGTATGATTGGTCTCCATTCTTCTGGGTCATCCATGATTTTATATTGAAGTATGGATTTGTCTACTCTACAACATCCAATCCTATGTTCATACCATCCAATGACCTTGGTCCCTCTGTCTTCCAAATACTCAATTACCTGTTTCAATTGGGCATTTTCTCTTTGGCATTGAGCCAACTGTTTAAGGTCACTCTTGACCCGATCTATTCCTGAGCTCATGCCTGCAATATATAAATTTTCTGTTTGCAAATGTTGAGATGGTGAACATGCAGGATTCCGGCTGAGAGTATCTGCCACTATATTCTCCGATCTCTTGCAATACCTCACAGTATAATTATATTCTTGGAGGTATAGACTCCAACGTACCAACCGACTATTGGTTAGGTAACTATGATTGATGAATTCCAAGCTTTTGTGGTCAGTGACCACAATGACTTCTGATCCTAACAAGAGTGCACAAAGTTTTTGGAAAGCCCAAACAATTGTCAGGTCTTTCTTTTCAGTAGCAGTATAATGAAGTTCAGGTCCCTTAAGCAATCGTCTAAGGATAGACAATACTCTTATCTGACCATCCATTTGCAACTAAGACAATGTTACTCCCAGGCCATAGTCACTACTATCCATCTGCACTAAGAATGGCTTTGCAAAATCAGGAAATGCCAACATTACGTGTTCCATAAACTCTGTTTTCACCCTTTTGAAGGCTTGTTCTTGTTCCTCTTTCCATTCCCATGTCACATCTTCTCTCAATAGCCTAACCAAGGGTTCCATTCGTTCTGCAAATCATTCCTGAAACCGGATGTAAAAGTTGCACAGGCCAAGGAAGGACCATACTTGTTTCCTGGATTTGGGTACTGGAAAGTCTCTAATAGCTTATACTTTATCAGGGTTGTGCCTAATACCTTGTGCTCCTACTATATGACCTAAAAATGTAACCTCTTCCTGAAGCAATATACTTTTCTTTAAGTTTATTTTAATTCCCTTTTCTTGGCATTCCTTTAAAAACATTGTAACATCCCTCATATGCTCTTCCACAGTGGCTGAGGCCTCTAATATGTCATCCACATACATTGTGATCAGATCTTTTACTTCAGGGGATAGAACCTGATCTAAGCATCTTAACAACCCTGCCCCGCTGTTAATTAGGCCAAATGGCATCCGGTTGAACTGATATGAATAACCCTCATATCGAAATGTTGTATACTTATGATCATCTGGGTGTAGCTTGATCTGCCAATAACTATCAGTCAAGTCAAATGTTGAGAATATTCTTTTTCCTTGAATCTCCCCAAAAGTTCTTGTATAGGTGGAGGAATGTTATAATCAGGAACGGTCACTTTGTTCAGTTGTCTTGCATTGAGGCACAGCCTGATCGCAACATCCCTTTTCCTCACAACTACCAATGGGTTACAGTATGCTGATGAGCACTTTGAAATGATGCCCCATTCTACCATCTGGTCTATTTGTTTTTTCACTTCATTTCAATATTGATGGGGAATAGGGTATGATCTGACTTTAAAAGGTTGGTTTTCATTTACTCTAATACTTTGTTCAAAACCTGGTATTATACCCGGTACATCGGAGAAAACTTTATGGTATTCCCACAAGGTTTGCCTTAAGATACTTTCCCAACTTCCCATGGCCATCTTTGCCTCTTGTACCTTTCTGTAATGATGTCATTCATAAGGTCTTCTACCATACGTAATGCCCCTACTGATCTATATAACCCCACATTAAGAAACTTAACTACCTTTCCTTTACATGTGGCTTGTCTACTTCATAATCTAAAGTGCATTTATACTTATGCAAAAAATTTGATCCTAACAAAGTGTCGTATATCAAGTCTTTCATTATCAAAAAGACATCCGGACAGCTCTCCATTGATTTTAATATCTAGCCATATTTGTTTGGACTCAATTTTGGCTTTTCAGTTGTTAGCCATTGTTACATGGACTGACTTCAATGGGAGAGTATAGTCTTTCTGCTATCACCGAAACCTGACTACCCGAATCCAAAAGGGCTTCCACTTTTATCTGACTCACTGTTATGGGAATTTTGGGATATGTCTGACATGCATAAGCTGGTACTCGGTCTTCCCATGAACACACTAAGTTTCCTATTTCCCTTTTTTCCTGTCCATATGCTTTACTTATTTCAAAAATCTGTCTTTTTCCCTGATCTCAATCCTTGTTCATCAATTTGTCTCATTTTTTTACTTATCTCTATCTGACTCAATAATCTATCTTTCGCTTTTGCCGACTTCTCACTCCCTTTCCTATCATCCAGTTTATTTCCTCCGGTAGATTCCTGCATACCATTTCCATAATCTGTTTCTCAGTCTGCATGCTTCTAATGTCTTTAGCGTGGCTACCTGTCTCCTGAAAAACTGCACATATTCCTCTCCATTCTTTTCCTGAAACATTTCCTTCATTAACTGTACTCTAATGTGCTCCTGCAGCTCTTCACTCCAGTATACCTTCTCTAGATCCCTTTTATAATCTGGGAATGTTTGTGGCTGGTGTAGAAATGAAATTCCATCAAGCCTCAGCATATCCTTCAAGGTGGTGGCATGCTATCATTACTTTATCTGGTATTCCATGGCTATCAAAATATCTTTGCAAACTTTGAATGTGCTCTGTTGGCCATGCCTCCTTTCCCCCTCTGTATGGTTTTATTTTCACCCATTCCATTTTGCTCCACTTTTATTCTAAGGTTACTGTTTTTGTATATATCAACAAGCTAATTATAATAATTTAGTGTCAACTGTTTGTACAACAAACGTGCTGGACCTACTTTCCATCCCCGAAGTACTGCGCTACCTGTCTATTTTCCCTATCTAACCCACCCCAAACCTATTTTCTGATCTCTCTTTCTTTAAAATTCACCGAAACAATTATAATATTTCACATTAATTCTTTTATTATTCTTAATTCTTTTATTATTAAATTCTTATATTTAACTCTTATATTTAACTTATATTCTGTCCCCCATACTTTCCACTCTTCGAAAGCTCCTTTGTTGGGACGCAATTGTAACAGAATTTGCCTTTTCATGTGAATCACGTATATATATATGACCATAAGCGTGTTTGCATAATTATAATGCAATAGTTTCTTTTCTCTTTTTTTTTAATTTAAAAAATATATCTATATAATTCCTTATTCAGTCAGTAATTCTACATAGTACTCTTATTTCTCGCCCAGCATATTTATGGAAGGCAATTTCTGACTCCAAGTGCCAATATTACATGTAAATAAGAATTATGCTGGGAGAGATCAAGTACGAATTTTGAACAAATAGAACTCCTACCACTGGCTAGCTCACTCAGAGCAGGTGGTTATTAACCGTGAGAAAGATATGGGGACTTAAATGGACATGTAGATGCTTAATCGACTCTCTTATACATTATTTTACTACACATCTCTATCTCTATTACACAATCTATATTAAAAGAAACTAACACATAGATATATACACTTATGTTTAAAATAGATATTTAATACTCGTTAATGTAGAAATACCATAATAATATTCCTAGTTTGTGCTCAAATATTTTAAAGATAGCACATGCAAATACATATACTGCATAGACAAAATAAATACAATAAAATCAGATAATATAAGACAAATGAAATAATTCAGCATTTAGTCTATTCATCCGTATAAGACATACTTGGCAATGTATAAAAGATTTCTTTTGATTTTTCTTTTTCACTCTTTACGCATTATTATTATTATTATTATTATTATTGAAAATGAATTATTATTTAAGAAGTGAATAGCATTTAAGAAAGTGTTCATATTACCTTGATTTCTCCCTGGGGTATAGACGAATAGCAGCGTTAGTTTGCTCTACACTACGGCATTGTAAATAGTTGCTTTTGCATAAGTGTATCTTGATCGATCCTTTAATATCAAGAAAGTTCGGTGAAAATCATTCTATTTGTCAGGTTTAATAGGGGCTTCCTTCCAATGTAGACAGCATCTGTGGTATCTTCGTAGGATGGCTTGCAGTGCCCAGCACATTTCAGTCCTTACCCCAGCCTATTCATGGCTGATGGTTATATATAATTTTTAAAATAATATTTTTACATCTCACTAGTAGAACAAATCTTTTTAGAATCGCTACCAAAGTCCGACTCAAGAATTCTCATTAATTAATTCCATTGTTCCATTTTCTTTTAATTCTTTCTTTTTTTCTAAAAAGAAACCACGTGTTATTTTTAGGTTTGCAAAAACCCTTCAGCACTTCTTTTTTTTCTTGACATCAAGAAATTTCAATTAACACCTCAAAATCCATATTTAACCGTTCTTTGTTTCTTTCTTAGCATTTTTATTTATCAAGATAACAATCTATGCATTTTTGATCCTTTTTCTTTCATTTAATATATCTTTTTGACTATACCGTACTATGACTTCCATCTTGAAAATAAAATCTTGCCTTATTTTTTTTCATTCCACTTATTCATCCATACAGCAATATAATTACATGCGTTTTTAAACAAAATACAAGAGCACAAACTTTATACCCCCCCCTAATCCTTTCTGTTTCACCATTTAAAAATACACACACACACAAAAAAAAAAACCCAAAGAAAATCAAATTTATTACAAATTTTGATTATATATATGTGTGTGCCTATATTCCACCATACTTTAGAACAGGGTTTGAATCCAGCCCTGTTATAATAGTGACTTGTTATATTTGTGTATTAGACTGTCTCAATTTTATTTAATGTCCATTGCTCAGTAAGAATTAATTTATAATGATTGTTGGTTCTAGCAAGCTCCCTCCATGTTCACAGAAGACATAAACAGTTCCACTATTCATATTTTGTCTTACATTTTATTTTACAAAATTATATAAATTTATATTGATTTCCTGCTAGACACATTTTACTACTTTCTTAAATTCTATCTATGAAATAAAAAAGATATTTCAACATGTGTTTCATTTATGAATAGTGTTAAGTTTTTTCAGTCACTTAGTCTAACCGCTATATACCTTATTAAAACAGGCAAAACTCTCCTTACAGCAGTGCCACTCAACCAGAGTAATCAACGGATGCCAGAATGCTTGTGCATAAAATCCCTATCTAGTGCCTACTCATCCAATATCCCCAGACTAGTTTCTGGCTTATGGCCTTCGTCAGTGAGGAGCTTTGGATCTGAGAGTACTGCACCTATATCTTAGGATCTAATGCAACCCTCCAGCAGCCAACTCTTATCTCTACTTAACTACAAAACTATGAGAATAAAATTGAAAACAATATTTTCAATCTAAGCTCAATAGTTTATATAGTCATATATGTCTGAACACAGTTCAGTACTCATACATTTTGGTGTCTTTGGCTCTTTAACAACTATAGCCATCACCACCTATTAGACAGGATTGGTGTTAAACCACTAAACATCACATGACCACTATTTCTTATGCTAGCACATAACTGTTATTAAAACAGGCACAACTCTCCATACAGTAATGCCACTCAGTGCCAACCAGAGTAATCAATGGATGCCAGAAGGCTTGTGCATAAAATTCCCATCTAGTGCCTACTCATCCAATATCCCAGACTAGTTTCTGGCTTGTGGCATGAGAAATAGTGATCATGTGATATATACGTTATTGTTATTAATATTGTTTAATTACTGCCAAATCTTAGATATCATGTGAAAGGCATTGTTTCTATTTTAAAATATTATAAAGAAATAGTTTATGATCACATTTTGCAATAAATATATATATTGAAATCTTTTTTGGATCATAACATACAAATAGTTTTTTTTTGTTGAAATTTGACAACATTTTGATAAAATCACATTTTTACTTGGCAAGATTAAAGCTGTAATAAAAAACTGTTTTCATTCGAGCAATAATGGCATTGTGGGTAAATTAATGATGTTCATTCATATACATATTAAATGGCTGTAGAGTCACAATAAATGCATTACCAAAAATTTTCCGACTTCCTTTCATTATGCAATCAGTTGATTTATTAAAATTAATTTCAGAAGAAAGAGATAAAATAATTGGTTTCCATAAGGTTGGAATATTTTGTATTTCATCACATTTATTTACAGTTTGGCCTTTTTAAAATTTCAAAACTCTCTCATAGTTCCTAAACCATATTTCTCCAAAGTAGCTAGTATTTGAGTATTGTCAAAGACAGGGATGTGGCCAATTTCTGAAAAATGCGAAGCCAGAGCTCATGTAATATAACATTAAATCATATACACACTTTATTACTGATTCACAATGCTTTATTTAAAGCTCACGTAAATGACTTTTAATTGAAGCATTTTTATTCTCCCGAATTATAACACCAATATGTCTAAATTTTATCATAAGTATTTAAACCCCTCATAAATAAAAGATTATTTTATTTTGTTTTAAACTTTCAATATATAGCTGAGCAGGCCTTTCATAGTGCTCAAACTCACCGGCTGAAATTTATGGTGAGTTTAAAATTCCAATTCGGCAGACATTATGCAAATTTATGTTCCACTTTTTGAACAAAGCAATGAAAAAGTCTTTTTATTGTTAATTACATGAGAGTCATTCGTGAAGAACCATCTTCCCCTCTTGTTCATCATGATAATCTTGTATTGCTTTGTCCAAAAATTGGAATATGTAAATTTATAAATTTGCATAATGCCTGCTATATTGGTATTTTAAAGTCACCACAAATTTCAGCCAATGAATTTGAATGATATAGGCCGAAAGCATGCTCAACTATATAGTGAAAGTTTGAAACAAAATAAATTTTTTGAACAGGCAAAAATCTCTATATGTATTGCCATTCAGTGCAAGCAAGGGTAATCAATGGATGCCAGAAAACTTGTGCATAAAATACCCATCTAATGCCTATTCATCCAATATCCCCAGACTAGTTTCTGGCTTGTGGTCTTCTTCGGTGAGGAGCTTTGGATCTGAGAGTACTGCACCTAGGCTCCTCACTGACGAAGGTCACAAGCCAGAAACTAGTCTGGAGATATTGGATAAGTAGGCACTCGATGGGAATCTTATGCACAAGCCTTCTGGCATCCATTGATTACTCTGGCTTGCACTGATTGGCAATACATATAGTTTTGCCTGTTTCAATAAGTTATGAGCAAGCATAAGAAATTGTGATCATGTGATGTTTATTGGCTTAAAACAATTTTTTCTTTACAAGTGGGTCATTGTAGAAATAGATCTATTTGATTGACCCATATAGGTTTTTGATCACTATGAACAAAGTACTCAGTCTTTAGGCTTATGGCAAAAATCACATTAAAAAAAAAGTAATCAATATTCAAAATTGGACAGCCATCTACTAATATTATCAGTGATTCCTTTAGTATAAGATAGTATGATTAAGATGATCTTTATCAGAAAAACTATATGTTTTATCAAAATATTTTTATGTTATAGGAAATATACGATCAGGATAATAATGAGAATTAAAATTAAGTTGGGTGGATTTCAATAAACAGATATTATCAAAGAGTCATCAGGCTATTTAGCAATTAAAACATTTAAAAAATGTAAGTTTTTTGTTATTTTCAATTTCCTTGCTCAATCCATACAAATAGATATCTTAATTTACTTCTCATCATTATTCTGCTCACATATTTTTTGTGGCAAAAATCTTTTGATGAGAACATATGGTTTGTCTGATAAAGATGATCTTATTCAAAAAATAGCATGAACTAAAATAGTCTCTTTAATGGTTAAAATGTTACAGTAAAAACATTATGTATAAGGCTTTACATAGTATCGGTACCAAGAAGAGTAAAGATCATATGATCATCATTCTTTTTGGGTACACAAGCTGTTTACAGAGGCTCACCATGCAGGAGTACCACTCAGTGCAATCCAGAGTAATCAATGGATGCAGGAAGGTTTGTGCATAAAATCCCTATCTAGTGCCTACTCATCCAATATCCTCAGACTAGTTTCTAGCTTGTGACTTTCATCAGTGAGGAGCTTTGGATCTAACAGCACATCTAGGTCTTAGGATATAATGCAACTCTCCAGCAGCCATCATTTACCTTAGCTAACTATAAAGCCTTGAGTCCAAAATGAAAACACAATAATGTTTTCAATTTAAGTTCATTAGCTTATATAGTCATGTTCATTTTGGATGCAAAGCTTTATAGTTAGCTAATAAGGTAAAACAGGGTTGCATTAGATCCTAAAATTTAGGTGAAATGCTCTTAGATCCACAGCTGTTCACTGATGAAAGCCATAAGCTAGAAACTAGTTTGGCGATATTCAATGGGTAGACACTAGACAGGAATTTTATGCACAAACCATCTTGCATCCATTGATTATTTTGGCTTGCATTGAGTGGCACTACAGTGAGTTTTGCCCTGTGTAAGAGAAAAGAAAGTTGAGAATTCTTCAGCAGAATCTCTATTCTCTGGGACCTAGAGGCATGGGTAGTTTAATATGTGACCATGTAGGTATTTCTAGTTTAAGATCCTTATCAATAAAACTTTAATGTGATGTCTCTTGAGAAGACATGTGATGTGATGCACTGTGGCTTTTTCTTAAACAGAGTCAGGAATCTCTAAGCAACAATGCCCAGAGAAACCAGTTAGCCACTTTATCTTCCATTCCCCACTCTAAATTTTCCCGTATTCTGCTCCATCCCTCTGGTGTTGGATAGTAACCGTGCCTATAGTGGCAGGTTATCCATTGCAATATATATATTCAACAACTGTTTGAGTTCAAGTTCTTGTACTGAATCAGAATTCTGTTATGATTGTAGAAAGGAGGATATGCCAATTTGATATTTTTAGATGTTAGAAAATGACACCATATTGATGATTTCCAAATTATTTGGAAAACAAAATAATCTGTGGGCATTAAGTAAATTTCTTAAGTGTCTTGGTCACAAAGTGATCGACTATTATGATGATCATCGATATAACTTAGATTTATATTTGATAGATCATTAGAAAGTATGGTCATCAGCTAATCCTAATTCCTTGTTTATTTGCAATATATACTCACAATATGAAAATAGGATATTATTTTCAAACATTATAATTGCATATTTTCGATTGTGTGTGGTTTTGTGATTTTATACTCACATGCATATTTATATTAAAGGCATAAATGTTTGTGAAACGGTATTTAATACTTAAATATATGTTCAAAAATTAAGATTTATTTTGAAAATAATTCCGTCGATAATAATCCTAATGATGCAGAGAACTCATTAAAGTTTGAAGCTATAAATCCTGAGACATTAAAATAATTTACGTTATAGCGGCAAGAAGTGGTAAATTAACACCAATTACGTTCAAGTATTATCTTTTAGTTATATTTTGTTGCTTAGTAACAGTAACTGCCTTAAACAGATAATTTAATATAGATAGACGGCAAATAATATTACAAATCAATAATTCCTATTATTTTTGTGTTTTTCTTTTATTTGTTGTAAATCATGGAATTTTTCCTATTCAGTCCTTAATTAATGTTGTTACATTAATATCATTTTACATGTGTTCTTTTCCTTCTACTATATATAATTTATTTATTACTTAATTTTATAAGATCACGGTTGCGATCTTTTAAATTTAAGATTTTGAATATGAAAGACATATTTGAAACCGTCTAAGAAATATCTCTATTGAAGATAAAGTCAAATTATAGAGCTGTCGACACTCAAATAAATAGTTCTATGTACACAATGTTTATAAACATCGGAATACAAACTGGTTTCTAATCTCTACATTCAAATTTCCTATATTTTTTATATTCATATATTTTTATTTTCATATTATCTTTTATGGTTATGCAAGTGAGGGTAAATTAGATAATCAATATTTAGAATGGATGGTTTAAACAACTTTCTCATACTTTACAAAAGTAAGAAAATCAAGTCATACATCATGTGACTTAACTTAATAAGCTTGTATTACAAATCTAACATAATGAGCATACAAATAGTTCTAAACAAGCTTTTCCGGTAAATGCCACAAGAGAAAGCATTTAAAATCTCTATCTAGAATTATCCCTATCCCCAAACCGGTTTCGCTATGACATTCAGACATTAGTGTCTGAATATCCTAGTGCCTCACTGACAAGAACCATTAGCTCGAAACCGGTTTGGAGATAGGGATAATTCTAGATAAAGATTTTAAATGCTTTCTCTTGTGGCATTTATTGGAAAAGCTTGTTTAGAGCTATTAGCAGGCTCATTATATTACTTTACAAAAGGTAGCTTTCCATTCAGGTAGACGGAAGATAGATGGAAGATAAATCAAAATAAATAAAAATTGCTTCATTTCAAAATAGAATTTTAAAAAGTTAAGCAGAATCAATATTCTGAATATCTTAAAAAGAATTCGCATCTATTCTTTCTTGCTCTAATAGATTTACCAAAGTCATATCAGATGTTAAGAATTCATTCCCCCAACACATTAAAAACAATTTATTTATGACTGTAAAAAAATAAACAACAGTCTTTTAAAATCAATATAAAGTTCTAGAAATTGGTGACAAATTTGAAAAAAAAAGTTCTGATAATATAAAATAAATGAAAAAGAAGAAGGGGGGGGGGGGGGGGGGGGGGGGGGGGGGGGGGGGGGGGGGGGGGGGGGGGGGGGGGGGGGGGGGGGGGGGGGGGGGGGGGGGGGGGGGGGGGGGGGGGGGGGGGGGGGGGGGGGGGGGGGGGGGGGGGGGGGGGGGGGGGGGGGGGGGGGGGGGGGGGGGGGGGGGGGGGGGGGGGGGGGGGGGGGGGGGGGGGGGGGGGGGGGGGGGGGGGGGGGGGGGGGGGGGGGGGGGGGGGGGGGGGGGGGGGGGGGGGGGGGGGGGGGGGGGGGGGGGGGGGGGGGGGGGGGGGGGGGGAGAGAGAGAGAGAGAGAGAGAGAGAGAGAGAGAGAGAGAGAGAGAGAGAGAGAGAGAGAGAGGGGGGGGGGGGGGGGGGGGGGGGGGGGGGGGGGGGGGGGGGGGGGGGGGGGGGGAGAGAGAGAGAGAGAGAGAGAGAGAGAGAGAGAGAGAGAGAGAGAGAGAGAGAGAGAGAGAGAGAGAGAGAGAGAGAGAGAGAGAGAGAGAGAGAGAGAGAGAGAGAGAGAGAGAGAGAGAGAGAGAGAGAGAGAGAGAGAGAGAGAGAGAGAGAGAGAGAGAGAGAGAGAGAGAGAGAGAGAGAGAGAGAGAGAGAGAGAGAGAGAGAGAGAGAGAGAGAGAGAGAGAGAGAGAGAGAGAGAGAGAGAGAGAGAGAGAGAGAGAGAGAGAGAGAGAGAGAGAGAGAGAGAGAGAGAGAGAGAGAGAGAGAGAGAGAGAGAGAGAGAGAGAGAGAGAGAGAGAGAGAGAGAGAGAGAGAGAGAGAGAGAGAGAGAGAGAGAGAGAGAGAGAGAGAGAGAGAGAGAGAGAGAGAGAGAGAGAGAGAGAGAGAGAGAGAGAGAGAGAGAGAGAGAGAGGGGGGGGGGGGGGGGGGGGGGGGGGGGGGGGGGGGGGGGGGGGGGGGGGGGGGGGGGGGGGGGGGGGGAGAGAGAGAGAGAGAGAGAGAGAGAGAGAGAGAGAGAGAGAGAGAGAGAGAGAGAGAGAGAGAGAGAGAGAGAGAGAGAGAGAGAGAGAGAGAGAGAGAGAGAGAGAGAGAGAGAGAGAGAGAGAGAGAGAGAGAGAGAGAGAGAGAGAGAGAGAGAGAGAGAGAGAGAGAGAGAGAGAGAGAGAGAGAGAGAGAGAGAGAGAGAGAGAGAGAGAGAGAGAGAGAGAGAGAGAGAGAGAGAGAGAGAGAGAGAGAGAGAGAGAGAGAGAGAGAGAGAGAGAGAGAGAGAGAGAGAGAGAGAGAGAGAGAGAGAGAGAGAGAGAGAGAGAGAGAGAGAGAGAGAGAGAGAGGGGGGGGGGGGGGGGGGGGGGGGGGGGGGGGGGGGGGGGGGGGGGGGGGGGGGGGGGGGGGGGGGGGGGGGGGGGGGGGGGGGGGGGGGGGGGGGGGGGGGGGGGGGGGAGGGGGGGGGGGGGGGGGGGGGGGGGGGGGGGGGGGGGGGGGGGGGGGGGGGGGGGGGGGGGGGGGGGGGGGGGGGGGGGGGGGGGGGGGGGGGGGGGGGGGGGGGGGGGGGGGGGGGGGGGGGGGGGGGGGGGGGGGGGGGGGGGGGGGGGGGGGGGGGGGGGGGGGGGGGGGGGGGGGGGGGGGGGGGGGGGGGGGGGGGGGGGGGGGGGGGGGGGGGGGGGGGGGGGGGGGGGGGGGGGGGGGGGAGAGAGAGAGAGAGAGAGAGAGAGAGAGAGAGAGAGAGAGAGAGAGAGAGAGAGAGAGAGAGGGGGGGGGGGGGGGGGGGGGGGGGGGGGGGGGGGGGGGGGGGGGGAGAGAGAGAGAGAAAAAAAAAAAAAAAAAAAAGGGGGGGGGGGGGGGGGGGGGGGGGGGGGGGGGGGGGGGGGGGGGGGGGGGGGGGGGGGGGGGGGGGGGGGGGGGGGGGGGGGGGGGGGGGGGGGGGGGGGGGGGGGGGGGGGGGGGGGGGGGGGGGGGGGGGGGGGGGGGGGGGGGGGGGGGGGGGGGGGGGGGGGGGGGGGGGGGGGGGGGGGGGGGGGGGGGGGGGGGGGGGGGGGAGAAAAAAAGTTCTGAGATATAAGATAAATGAAGAGAGAGAGAGAGAGACAATGGAAAGAAAAACAAAGCAACATTATTTACAAGATTCTGTTATAAGGATTTTATAGATGTAATAACATTTCATTCAGTCAGATGGGGTAAAGTATATTACAAAAAACAGTTTATCTGGTTATATGTATTAGGCATAGTCTATACATACCAGATTTCTAGCCTAAGATTAATTTAGAATCAGAAAAGACATTATCAAAGCAAATCTACAAGCTTCTTTTTCATAATGTTTTTTTAGTATTGCTTATAACAGTTCTTTCATATACACTTTAATGCAAACAAATTTTCTTAAAAACTTCTTCATTTTCCTTACAGTTTCAACAGTCCAGCAGTCTTCATCAGAGCTCTATGCTTTTTTTAAAAATTAAAACAGTGAAGCATAGAGCTCTGATGAAGACTGCTGGACAGTCGAAACTGTAAGGAAAATAAAGAAGTTTTTAAGAAAATTTGTTTGCATTAAAGTGTATATGAGAGAACTGTTGTAAGCAATATATATATGAATATATGCAAAGAACGTGAAAGAGAATAAGAGGTTTCTTTAGCCTACATCAAATAAAATTACTATATTAGTTAAATGTACCTTGACTGTTTTAAATTAAAGCAAAAAAGAATCTAGGAAAAGATGATAAAAGATGATACTTTTAAAATTTCTAAAAATCGTAGAACCCAAAGCCAAACATGGATTCAAAATATTCACATGATCTATGCAGTAACAATTCCAAAATTTTAGCATATAAAAAAAAAAACTACAACGATTTAAAAATTAAATAAACCTAACAATAATTCTGAATATTACTTCCCAACATCACAACAATAACATAAAACTAATAATTTTTTTGAAAAAAACAAGGTTAATAAGAATTTACGCCAATAGTTGAAAAAAAAAAAAAATTACAGTATTGCTATTATTGATCTATCATATTACTAAATTGTCCATTCATTTTACTATTGTTACATAATGCTTTATTTACCACCCTTTTTTACTGTTTCGATTGCCCCAGCAATCTTCTTCAGAACTTTATATCACAATGCTTTATTTACCACCCTTTTTTACAGTTTTGATTGCACCAGTAACAGTAGTAAAGTGAATGGACAATTAGTTAAGAAATATAAAGTTCTGAAGAAAATTACCGGGGCAATCGAAATTGTAAAAAAGGGTGGTAAATAAAGAATTGTGTAGCAGTAGTACAGTGAATGGACAATTTAGTATTATATGATATACATTTGATAATGCAATAAGAGTAGTTATTATTGATCTAACTATAATATATTAAACCATCAAACATCACATAACCACCACTTCCTCGGTTTACAGATGTTAAAACAGTAGCAAACTAGCCATGCAGTAATGCCACCCAGTGCAAGCCTTAAAAAACAATGGATGCAAGGTCTGTGTATAAAAATCCTAACATAGTGCCTACATTTTCTAGCTTGTGGCTTTCACCAGTGAGAAGCTTTGAATCTGAGAGCATTGCACTCAGATCTTAGGATTAAATGCAACCCATCAGTAGCCATCTTTTACCGTTTTAGTTAACTACAAAGCTACGAGTCCAAAATGAAAACACAATAATGTTTTTAATCCAAGCTCATTCATTTGCATCATCATACAGATCTGAACCCAGTTCAATATCTCTATATTTTGGTGGGTTTGGTTCTTCAATAACCATAGCCACTATCATTCCATCAGCAGGATTGTTACTAAACTACTAAATATCACATGATCACCATTTCCTACATTTAAACAAGCTGTTAAAACAATAGCAAACTCTGAAAACAGTAGTGTCATTCAGTGCAAGCCATAGTCATCAATGGATGCAAAAAAGTTTGTGTAAAACTCCTATTCAGTGCCTAGTCATCCAATATAGCTAGACCAGTTTCTATCTTGTGGCTTTTATCAGTGAGGAGCCTTAGAGATGAGGCGAGTGCACCTAGATATAGGAATTTTATGCACAAATCTCCTTGCGTCTTTTGATTGCTATGGCTTGCACTGAGTGGCACCACTGTTTGGGGAGTTTGTTACTGTTTTAACAGCTTGTATAAGTATAAGAAAAGGTGATCATGTGATTTTAGTGGTTATCTCACAAATGTTACGTAATGTCAAAGGAAAGCATTCACAACATACACATCACCCAATTTTCATCACAATTCCTCTAATTGCAAAATTGATCATTAACAATTGATTTGACTACAAATAATATCCAATTATTATTTTTTACACCAATGATATACAATTTTTTATAATAATTAAAAAAGCAAGCCATATATAATGTGACATTACTTTTAACAAGCTTGTAGTTACAAAAATGCACACAAAGTGTACCAATAGGTCAATCAAGCTCTTAATTAATAAGTGCGGTATGAGAAAATATTTAAAATCTCTACCCAGAACACTCTCAACTCCAGACGAACTGGTTTCGAGCTTAGTGTCCGAATATTCTAGCTCTCCACTGACATGAGCCATAAGCTCGAAAACAGTTGGTCTGGAGATGAGAGTGTTCTGGGTAGAAATTTTAAATATTTTCTCATACCGCACTTATTAATTAAGAGCTTGATTGAGCTATTGGTACGATCTCCGTGTACAATTTTTTATGTATAAAGTCATATTAAAAATAAAATAATGTTTGAAAGACAATAATTTTCATTTTATGACAATTTTTCTTATCAATTTGTAATAAGAATACCCATCATTATAACAGTCATAAAAAATTTATTTAATAAATATCATTCGTTATCAAAATTATTTTCAATCACTATTGATCCATTACAGGATTAAGATCTCTTGAAATTTAATCCAGTTTCATCCATCCATAATTTCTCCAAATCACACTTGTGAATCTGAATAAACCTAATGTATACTGCCAACATTAAAATATTCCATGGATGCTAATAATTATTAATCATCAGAGACATTAGATTTCAATTGTATTTATATATTGGACTATTTCCACCATCTAATATAAGTATTGAATGTCTATAAAAAATTAACTTTTTTTAAATATTCTGAATACATTCAACTGTAACAGCACACAGGTTAATATATGCACAATGTTTCAAGAGGTATTATTCTCCCCTCTTTTTCAGGTGTTGCTGGCCTGACTAGTGACATCACTAGTATTTGATTCCCATGCTAGTACTGTCATTGGTCAGACCCAGCAACACCTGAATGAGAGGAGAGAATATTACCTCTCGAAACACTGTGCATATACTAACCTGTGTGCTGTTACTAACAGTTGAATAAACTTGGAATATTTAAATAAAGTTAAATTTTTTTAAAGACATTCAATAATTATATTAGGTGATGGAAATAGTCCAATATATAAATACAACTTAAATACCATCATCACAAACCTTCAGGAAAACATTGCATTTTTTGAATGCTGAATTAATTAGTTTCATTAACAATAACAAAAAAGATTCATTGATTACTAGGGCTTGCACTGGGTGGCACTACTATATGGAGAGTTTGTCAAGTTTTTATATGGGAGATGCAAAAAGTAAAATGAAAATGTTTGGTAGGTTGCAGTTTATGGATAATAAAAGAATAGCCAAAATAGTATTAAATTGAGTTACGAGTAAAGGGCCGGTAACAAGATGGGTGAGAAAGGTAATGTGGTATGCAAAAGATTTGGATAAAGAATTTATATCAGTATATTTGTACAAAAGATGGAATGATTGGGTTAGAAGGATTGTTGAGTATTATAGTGGTAAGAAATGGGATAAAAGAATAAGATTTATTAATAAAGAATAGGGAGTTAGAGAGATGGAGAACTAATATATGAAGAGTAAAAAGAGTTTAAATATATATAGAAGTAAACAGAATATTAGGTGCAAGTTAATATAGGAAAGTAGTTTATTGTTTAAGGCTCTAACGGGATCTTTAGCAACAAAAGAATATACATGTAAATGGAAAAATATGGGTGATTTAGTCTGTAGATTGTGTAAGGAAGGAATAGAAAATATTAGGCATTTGTTAATTGAATGTAAATGCTTGAAAACAAAAGGATACATATAATGAAGTTATGGAAGAATAAATATGAAAAAAGAGATTATACAGAAAGTGGATTATTGGTTTTTATGCTGGGTTTGGGAAAAGATAAGGCGGATTTAGATATAAAGCCATAGAGTTGACAAAGATTATATTGTGGAAATGGGATGGAGCAGAATATGGGAAAGCTTAGAGTGGGAAATGAAAAATAAAGTGGCTAACAGGTTTCTCTGGCTATAATTGCTGAGAGATTCTTGACTTCGTTTAAGAAGCCACAGTACATCAATCAGTTTTAATAGTATAAGAATAGGAATGTAGATCATGTAATGTCTACTGGTTTAATACTATTCCTGCCAATGTGATGACAGCAACTATGCTTATTAAAGAACCAAAGACATGACCATGTGATGTTCAATGGTTTAATAGCATTCAGGACCAATGATACCAAAATGTATAGCTACTGAACTGGATTCAGATCTATATGACAAATGAGCTTGGATAACTAAAAGGTGGCACTAGCGGATTGCATTAGATCCTAAGATCCACATGCAGTGCTCTTAGATACAAGGATACTCCCTGATGAAAACCACATGCTATAAACAAGTCTGGAGATTTTGTATACCTAGGCACTAGATAGGGATTGTATGCACAAACCTTCTTGACCCATTTATTGCTACACTTTGCATCTGGATGGTACTACTGTATGGATATTTTGTCACTGTTTTAACAGCTAATGAAACCGTAGGAAATGATGATCATGTGATGTTTATTGGTCTAACAACAAAAAAGTCCACAAATGTGTTTCCACACAAACGTAGATATCTGCACTTTCTTTCACATCTAAATAAGATTCCTTTCAAAGACATTTTTAGAAATTACTTAAATTCCCTTTCTTGACCTTATCTTTAGATCTTCAATGTACTGCAGGATAATGAGTTCAAATTGTAATGCAGGTCCAATTCATGAGATATTAAAGAGGATTGTCAAAGTTTTAAAAATCAGGACATCTTCAAAATCTGGAATTTTTTTATTTAACATATGTAAATAAACATTTATTTTTATTTTTAGCGCTGTTTCTAATTGTAATAAATTTAATCAGCCATTTAAGCTATTGTGCGCTTTTTCACGAGTGTTAAATAATAATAAATGAGTACTTCCGCTTACAACACAAGATATAGTATTTAGGAAAGAATAAAATGAATCCACTTATTCAATCCAACCCAAATGCTTATATATGGGCAAATCTTAAGTACTGTAAGTGAAAGTGTGAGGATAGACTACTCACTTTAAACCACTGTTTACGATATCTGAATGAATAACGCCAATGAAATTATCTAGAATTTACTAGACGTTACTCACAAATGAAACTCCCAAACATTGGCGTTATTCATTCAGATATCGTAAACAGTGGTTTAAAGTGAGTAGTCTATCCTCACACTTTCACTTACAGTACTTAAGATTTGCCCATATATAAGCATTTGGGTTGGATTGAATAAGTGGATTCATTTTATTCTTTCCTAAATACTATATCTTGTGTTGTAAGCGGAAGTACTCATTTATTATTATTTAACACTCGTGAAAAAGCGCACAATAGCTTAAATGGCTGATTAAATTTATTACAATTAGAAACAGCGCTAAAAATAAATGTTTATTTACATATGTTTAAGAGTTTCATTTGTGAGTGACGTCTAGTAAATTCTAGATAATTTCATTGGCGTCATTCATTCAGATATCGTAAACAGTGGTTTAAAGTGAGTAGTCTATCCTCACACTTTCACTTACAGTACTTAAGATTTGCCCATATATAAGCATTTGGGTTGGATTGAATAAGTGGATTCATTTTATTCTTTCCTAAATACTATATCTTGTGTTGTAAGCGGAAGTACTCATTTATTATTATTTAACACTCGTGAAAAAGCGCACAATAGCTTAAATGGCTGATTAAATTTATTTAACAAAATGATTGTAGTTTTTCAATATTATTCATATAGGGGATAATAAGCTGCTTAAGTTTAAAAAGCTATATATTAATTTGCAAAGTGATATGTATTATTATTCTGTAGTTGTGATTGAAAATAATAATTTCAATTGGATCACACACATTAAGTCAAATTTCCTTTACAGTTTGAGACTTAATTTGTTCATATGAATAAGAAATGGACAAGTCAATGTTACCATGTGTTTTGAAAAAAAAAAATAACATTCTACTTTTTCAACCAATCATAATAAGTTCATTGTCACGATTACCATAAGTTTACTTAAACTGCAAAATAAATCCTGCAATATATATGTTTTGTTTGGATTTGCAATGGACATAATTCTATAAATTTCTTGTTAAATTTCAAAATCTCATGGAATGTCTGTAGTATTTTCCTGAAGGTTTGTGATGATGGTGTTTTAGTTGTATTTATTGGTTTGGACTATTTCCTTCATCTAATATGAGTATTGAATGTTTTTAGAAAAATTTAACTATATTTAAATATTCCAAATACATTCAACTATTAGTAATAACACATCAAACAGGTTAGTATATGCACAATGTTTAGATAGGTATTATTCTCCCTTCATCTTCAGATGCTACTGGCCTGACCAGTGATAGTACTAGCATGGGAATTGAACCTAGACCCTTAGATGCTTGAGTATTGAATTTTAAGGTGACACTCTAACCAACCGAGCCATCCTGTCAAAGTCTATGATCATTTGTATAGTTATATAATGAGCATGCTAATAGCTCTTAACAAGCTTTTCCAAATATCCCTATCCTCAGACTGGTCTCTAGCCATTGGCTGTCATCAGTGAGGCGCTAGGATATTCAGGCATTAGATTTAAAAATAACAAGTCAAGTCCAGCATTTATCTAAGAGTTAACTATTAAGTAAAAAGTTTTCAGACATTCATATGGGACTGAACTAAGTTCAGATACATATATTAATATTGTTGGCATATTATGCTCATTATGTAACATGTGCAATACAAGCTTATTAATTACATGATGTATAATTTGATTTTCTTGCAATAATTTGTACAGCGGATAAAATTATGTTAATTCATCAATGACTAAAAAATAATATATGAAGCTGATGGAACTTTCAGTGCGATTTGAATGATTAATAATTCATGGTCAGGGGTTTGGGGAGGGGTTCCTGACAGATATATTTTAAGTGCTGGCTCCGGCTAAGCATTTATCACAAAGCTTGTAGAGGAATTGGCAATCCTCATTGTTTATTAATAATTCATCGTTGTATTATCTCATATAATTCAGTTATAATTTTCACAGCAAAGTTTTTTAGACATATTTATTAAACAATTTTTTTTATATAAAATTATTCTTTGTAAAAGATCTTGATGATATTATAATACGCTGAAATATATTAAAATTCATTTCAATGTCTTTCTTCTTGATATATCTGAAAATGATCACAACATATTAAGCTGCGGTGTCAGTAAATGAAGAGAAACAATTTTTTGCCATCTTCACTTTCCAGAAATTTTTTTTTTGTTAAAATCTGAATGTTTGCTTTCAAAATGACATTCACGTTGTAGTTCTTTTTATAGTTCTTATATATTTTGGTGACAAATAACTTATGTTTAAATACGTCAATTGGAATATAGAGTAGTATTTGTGTGTCCATTGAGCTTAAAAATATCAGAGTTTTACTTTGAGTGTTTGGGCTTTAAATATGGCATAATATATATATTAAAAAAATTAGATCAATATAAAAGAGTAACAATACAAATGAGATACAAATGGCTACTTGACTTATGGTGACCAAAATCTAAGGTATGGATAAGTGACCACTACTTGTATCTGGTTTTAATTTGAAGAGAAACATGAGAAAAGAATCATAAAATGTTTTGTAAATTTTCTCAAATTGTTCAAATCTATAAGATAAAATAAAAATTTAAAAATGGATCACATATAGACTGTAGACTATACATCATGAATCTACATAATCGCAGTAACTTGATGTCCAGGTAATTAGTAATTGATTAAAAAGAGTATAGATTCTCATTAAAATTCATTTAACAATGTTTTCATTTGTGTATCAATAAATAAGATCTCTTATAATTTAAAGTTATAATCATTTGATATTATATAAATATTATTTGAATGAATATATATACATATATAATATATAAAGAGCCTGCTACTAGCTCTAAACAAGCTTAATTTTTTTTTTTTATTATTATAAATGCTACAAGAGAAAATACATGAAGCTTTTATCTATCTGTCCGTCCGTCCATCCATCCATCCATCCATCCATCCATCTATCTATCTATCTATCTATCTATTGTCAAAAATTCAGGCAATTAACCTCCCTAATCAAAGCACAGTATAGGATAACCAAAGTATTAATCAATAAATCACAAATTTTTTAAATTAATATTTAAATTGATTTCCTTCTGTTATTAATTGTAAAATATTAAAGGCAACATATCTGTTGTTGTTTAACAGGGACAGTTTAAAAAATAGTATTATATAAATTCAAATAATATCCAAAGTGTTGTTGATACTTGCGTGTCCTTATCAAGTCAACTATACTAAAGAACGTACTCAATAATATCTAAGAAAATTAATTTGAAGACTACAAATAATTAATCAGAAGACTAGTCTATTTAGCATTAATTGCATATTGTGATCTTTTAATTAAATATGATTCCTTAATTTTACATTTCTTATCAGAAAATTTATTTACATCAAACTGTAACTGGTCGTATTTGTATTCCCAAAGATTTAATATTTTAATATACAAGTTGCATGATAAGAAATATAAAATTAAAAAATCATATTTACTCCTATTCGTCTCCTTTACTTTCTTTGCATTTCCTCATACATTCATATATATTGCTTATAATAACTGCTCTCATATAGACTTTAATGCAAAAATTTTTTTTAATAAAACTTCTTTATTTTCCTGACAGTTTCGACTGTCCAGCAGTCTTCATCAGAGTTTCTCAATTTCTTTTACCTTTAAATTTTGCATTAAAGTGAATATGAGAGGAGTTATTATAAACAATATGTATATGAATCATATTTAATTAAAAGATCACAATATACAATTAGTGCTAAACAGACTATTTTTCCAATTAGTTGTTTCTGGTCTTCATACTAGTTTCCTTAGCCATTTATTGATTACGTTCTTTCATATAGTTGCATTGATAAGAATATTGAAAGTGCATAGATATTATTTGAATTTATATAGTACTATTTTTTAAACTGTGTCTGTTAAACAACAACAGATGTGTTGGTTTTAATATTTTTTTAAATTCATATTTCATGAAACTCCAACCAAATGTTATAGTTCATTACTAAAAAAATCTATAAAATAAAAACAATCAATCTACATACAAATCAATGGGTTAAAATCTCTATGTTGTGTTCAAAATACATGATCTTGAATCTGAAGTTATTATAATAAAGTCATTCATTTTATTAAAACAGGCAAAACTCTCCATACAGTAGTGCTAATCAGTGCAAGCCAGAGTAATCTATGGATGCCAGAAAGCTTGTGCATAAAATCTCTATCTAGTGCCTACTCATTCTATAACCCCAGACTAGGTGCAGTGCTTTCAGATCCAAGGCTCCTCACTGATGAAAATCACAAGCTAGAAACTAGTCTGAGGATATTGGATTAGTAGGCACCAGATAGGGATTTTATGCATTCTGACATCCATTGATTACTCGGGTTTGCACTGAGTGGCAATAGTGTATGGAGTTTTGCTTATTTTAATAACAGTTATGAGGAAGCATAAGAAATAGTGATCATGTGATGTTTAGTTGTTCATCCACTTCATCTGATTTAACATTCTTTGTTTAACTAGATCATCTTGAAAAATACTACAACTATATGAAACCAGATAAATAATAAAGTGTTGTTTTATTTTTACTTCTTTCTTTCCCTAAATGATGAAGCAAGATTAGCAATAATGCTTTCCTTTATAGATTAATAAAAACCGATTAATACTGTCAGCAGTAGTTTAATTCCATACTTAAAGACAGAAATGGCAGTTTCTTTTGATGATTAAAGTTGATTAGTATTCATGTACTTTACACTGAATAGTCAATGTAATGAATAAGAAAAATATGATCACAATAAACGCTGGTATTTAGTAATTCCCAATCTTGTTTAGCCCATGCCTTCTTTTGTACCAAAGTACTTTCAATATTTCCCTTTCTTAATACTGTGTATAATTCTTTTTTAATCCCGTGTAATTTAAATATACTAAAAATCAATATTTTCTTTTTTGTTAAAAATTGCTCATTTTTTGAACATTAAATAATTTTTTTAATCAACAATAAAAGTTTATTTTAATATAAAATTTAAAAAGAAACAAAAAAGTAATATTTAAAAAACGGAAAATATTGGAAAAACTTTACATTCGTCTTTTTTGGCATTTTCCACATTTTTAAATATAAAAAAATCATCTATAAATGAAATACACTGTAACAAACTGCATCAAAATCCCGATAAAACACAAAAGAATACAAATCTAAATTATTTAAATAACATTTGATAGGAATTAATTAAATCCCATATGACTTTAAATTATTTTTTTATTATAGAATATTATTTTAGCAGTCACCCGAATTCTCCTAATATATACTTTATTTCTATTCATGTCCTCAGCTAGTTCATTTATATGCTATACCTTTGAAATACCAGGCAGTCTTATACCTGGAATCTAATTATAAATATAGAGGATTTGGACCCAGACTTAAAAGGGGATTTGAACTCAGACTTAAGTCTGAGTTCAAATCCCCTATATTTACAATAAGGCTCTAGGTATGAGTGCCTGGTATTTCAAATGTTACATATTAAACCTGGATTCTGTCCATCCCTCTTCTCAACATGGGCATGACAACACTATTGGCATCGGCATGGGATTTGGGAATTTTTTATCATCAGATTTTCGATGGTATGTATGGCTGAAGAGTTGGAGATTGGAGTGGGCTGAAGCCTGTCCATTAAAATGTAAGGATTTGCTATCCTAATATAAACTGAGCACTGATTATATATATGTATGGGAGATGGTCGTCTGGATCAACTGATGAGTGCTGGTTTAGCACAAAATATGCATATCGGTGATTATTTATCTTTTCTGCATGTATGTGGTCATGTGTATCTGTAGTATGAGATAGTGTGAATAGTGAAGGGGCTTGGAAGTCTGAGTTCAAATCCTCTATATTTACATGTTATAGTGCCACTTCTCTCGTGATATTTTCCCCAATTTTTTATGGATATGCCAGAAATACCAGCTCTGCAACTTACTTCCATTATAGTTTAAATCTTCCTGTATATATAAATCAGAAATACTTACATTGGTCAATCTCAAATTACTCCATATTAAATGTCTTATTTCTTTCATTTTATTTACTTTAGCATCTCGGAGTTCTATAGGTCTCTTCTCTTTTCAACCTTTCTTTAAGTATTTACGGGTAATACAGTTGTGACAAAGACACCAAGTTCTCTGCTTTATACTTTTAATTTGCCGTATTTCTTTGAACATTTTTTTTTAATAGTTTGTTGTTTACTTAAATAGTTTCCAAGATTTGAAATTCCTTGGCCTGATTCCTCATTACTTTAGAGGCTAAAATAGTACATTAGTTCCTTCTAAATAGCTATAGCTACAGTTTATTCTCTGTTATACCTAATGACAACCGTTCTAGAAGTGTTTTCTCTAGAAAATCTTCATAACTAAGCTATTTTGTTATATTTTAGAGATCTAAGTTTTAATGGTTAATAATGTTATATATAGAGCTCGCAAATAAGCTCTTAAACAAGCTTTGCAGAATATCCCTAACCCCAGACCGGTTTCTGCTACTGGTGTCCTCAGTGAGGTGCTAGGATATTCTAGCATTAGATTAAAAATACCAGGACAAGCCCAGCAATTTATCTAATGGATAACTATTAAGTAGAAAATTGGAAATTTTCAGACATCCATATGTCTTCCAATCCAGCGATCTAATTTAAATAGTCGTATGGGATTGAATTAAGTTCAGATACACCATATATTAAGAGCTCATTTGAAAGCTCTATATATAACATTTGTAATACAAGCTTGTTAAATTAGGTCATGTGACATCTGACTTGATTTTTTTTGTTGTAATAGTTAATAATATATTCACTTTCTTTTTCCTATTTATTTCTGAATTTCTGAAATTCACAAATTCCAATACTTTAATCCCAGCTAAACAAAGTATTACTGCTATCTTACATTTGTCTTCTTTGATTTTATTGAACATAAAAATATTTCTCTAAATATAAGTCACCCATTCACTAATATTATTCACATTAACATTTGCAATATTTATTTGTCCAACATTAGTTGTCTTGAATTTTTGTTTCTTTAATTAAATGCATTATTATACCATTAAACATATTATTTTATTTTATCATCTTTACTATTTTTATTCATCTTACATAATGTATAAAGTAAAAATAAGTTGGACAAACTAAATTTCCCTACAAATAAATTGGGTAGATTATTAAGTATTATTTGTACAATTTTTGGTATTAATATTTGAATAGACAAAATAAAATATATATAATGTAATAAATTATATTTTATTTTCTTAGGTGCTTTTTTTCTAGAAAATTCTCATTCAAAATAAATAAATTTTTATGGAGGGAATTGTTCTAGATTTGATTTATATATCTGTAAATAAGATAATTTTTTAAAATACTTAAATATTTTTTATTATTGTTAAACACCACCTCCCCTACACGAAAACATTGACCAATGCCCTGTTTTTCTTGGATCAGCCATTTGTAAAGTTTCATTTTTAGTCTTCCATTTAACACTGAGGGAATATGAACTTTTGCCTCTCAATAAACTTGAACTTGCAGATAATTATTTAACTACTTGGCATTGGGCCTCTTTCTCATTACTACTGTAGTTATTTGACTACGCATCTTGTTAGAATGTGCTGATTCATCAAACAATAAAATATGCTTCTAATACAATGAAAATACTGGTAATTGTAGATTTTATGGTGGTTCACCAAAAGCAAGATATTATTTCTGATATAAACAGTAATTTTAATTTTTTTCAATATCTTTCTTTTTACCTTATTGATTGCAAACTCTTAAGTCGCTGTAAGACCTAAATGTGGTAATGGAATTACCTACTTGTACAAAACATTTCACGTATTATTTATACATGTAGCAATTCTTATTCCAATGGTATATTTTTCTTTTTCGTAAGTATATAAAGTTTTCATTAATTACTCTGGCTTGCATGAGTAGTACTACTGTATGGAGAGTTTAGCCTCTGTGTATACAGCTTGTGTAAGCATAAACAGTGGTGAGCATGCGATATTTAGTGGTTTAATACCGGTCCAGCTCAACAGGATTATGGTGAATGTGCTTATCAAAGAACCAAAGACACCAAAAAGTATGGATGCTGACTAGAGTTCAGATCTATACAACTATACAAGCTAATAAGCTTGAATTGAAAATATTATTGTTTTCATTTTGGACTCAAAGCTTTATAGTTAGCTAATAAGATAAAAGGTGGCTGTTGGAAAATTGCATTAGATCCTAAGATCTAGATGCAGTGCTTTCAGATCCAAGGCTCCTCATTGATGAAATTCACAAGCAAGAAACTAGTTTGAGAATATTGGATGAGTAGGCACTAGATAGAAATTTTATGCACAAACCTTTCTGCATCCATTGATTACTCTGGCTTGCACTGAGTGGCACTACTGTATGGAGAGTTTAGCCCGTGGGTAAACTGTTTTAATACCTGTTTACGATCTATTTTTTTCATATACAGGTAAATCTATAACTTGGCATTCCTATAACTCTGTTTCACTCTAACATAGTTTGGGAGTTGGAACAACCCTGTCTATAAAACAAGACTCATGCAATAAGTTTTGACAATTAGGAAAATTCCCGTATAACAAGGAACATGATAATAGATATGAACAAGCACCCCGAATAAAAACACTCATTTAATGATGATTAGTAGTGATGACAAAGAAAACATTATGTAATATTTTTGATCAATTATTGTTTTAATAAACATATTTCTCTTAATTATAAAGTACAAATGGTGTAGTGTTTTTTTAATTTTTAATAACCGAACACTGGTTTTTGTATTGGTTCTTTATTTCATATAACCCTAATTCGCACAACAGCATTTTTTAAAAAAAAAATCTATTGACCATGTTATATGAGGTTACCTGCATACAAAAAGAACTATATATATATTTGTTGTGAAGAAAATGACGTTAAAATAGCATTTTTAGGTTATGAAAAACACACGAAGAAGATAATCGTTAGTAATTTGAATACACTGCACATTCATCATTATTTGTAAGCTACTTTCTCGTAAAATTAAAATTATCACACAGAAATTTAAGTTACTGAATTCTCAGAATTTATATAATTTTTAATTTTATAAAAAAACATCAACAAAAAACCCCAAATAATAAACAATATAATTGACAAGTGCTGTCTTTGTTAATCAGAAGGTAATCAGTCTTCGACATGCACTGTTCAATCATGTTATTAACTCACCGATAATATTGTGAGTATGCAGGACACTCTCAAACCCAAATGCAAGATAGAGAAATTTAAAAGGTAAGAATAGCTGTCTTATCTTTGTACCTAAATGCAATTATATGGGCCAATCTAGAGCATTTCAGAATGAGAGCCTGAAGATTTAATCTGCGTAATTTTCACGTCTATTATATTATCAATGTATAGTTCCTAAATGCTTTAGATTGGCCCATATAATTGTATTTAGATACAAAGATGCAATGGCTGTTCTTATCTTTTAAATCTTTATCTTGATTTTGAGTTTGAGAGTGTCCTGCATACTCACTATAACATCAATGAGTTAGTAACGAATGAACAGTGCATGTCGAAGGCTGATTATTTTCAGATTAATAAGAAAAAACAAGGTAATTATTGTATTGAAAACTGTGGAAAAATTCCCTGAGAAATGAATATGCTAAAGTGATAAATGTAATAAAAAATTCTATCACTGGATCTAACCATTATTTCATATTATTCTGAAGAATTGCTAGGGCAATCGAAACTGTAAATTGTAAAAGAGTGTGGTAAATAAAGCATTGTGTAACAGTAGTAAAGAGCATGGATGATTTAGTATTATATGGTAATTAGCTCTATTTTGTGCACTGAGATATGGCTTTGAATGATAAATTTTAAGTTACAGTTTGTTTTTTAAGACATTTTCAACTCATAATTTTTCACTGTGTCAAATAGAATAAAAAATAATTCACAATAGCTAAAAGAGTGTACGTAATAAGATTTTTTTTTTTTTCATGTGTCATAGCATCGGCCGGGAAGCGAACCCGCTTACCCAGGACAACTGCTTGTAAGACAGCTGTGCTGACCTCTCGACCACCAACGCTTGACCAATAAGATTTTTATTGCAGTTATATGTAATATAATGAATACATATTACAATATACTGCATACAGTATAAATGGCTACCTTAATTTATTACTATCTAAACTAGTTAAATGTGGCTATAATGCTTTGGAAACGTAAGAAAAATTTCAATATTTTTTAAAAAATTCCCCCCTCTCTCCTTTTCAATATTAGCAAGAGAAAAGAAAAATCAAAATTTCTGCTCTAGATGATGTATGTTATTTGCGTTAATACAATTTAATAATCTTGTAAAAAATTTCAATGTTTGCTTTTTGATTGCTCGGAATTGAAGCCAATTAAAATATGATGGAGTCACTATATTTACTTAAATTTGTTTAGCAACCTAAAGAAAAAAAAGTTTTCTCATTTATAAACATGACAGCTAAAAAATAAACCTGAAAACAATAATAGAAAAGAGAAGAAACATGTCAAATCCGGTTTCATTTTACATCTTATATAATTCAAATTATAATAAAATAAAGAATAAACAAAAAAAAATGCAATTCATGTAAAATTAATATATACTTATTTAATTTGGTAAGTTGCTATCATCTAATTAATGTATTCAAAAACCAAAAACAAATTAAAAAATTAACCAAGTACTACTTAAAAGAATGAGAATTAATTCACAATAAATAAACATCACCCGATCACCATTTCTTACGCTTGCTAATATCTGTTATTAAAACAGTCAAAGCTCTCCATACAGTATTGCCACTCAGTGCAAGCCAGAGTAATCAATGGATTCCAGAAGGCTTGTGCATAAAATCCCCATCTATTGCCTACTCATCCTATATCTCCAGACTAGTTTCTGGCTTGTAGCCTTTGTCAGTGAAAAGACTTGGATCTGAGAGCAATACTGCCTAATAGGATAGGGGTGGCTATGGTTATTAAAGAACCAAAGACACCAAAATGTATAGGTACTGAACCGAGTTCAGACCTATATGACAATATAAGCTAATGAGCTTGGATCGAAAATAATGTGTTTTCAGTTTAAGACCCATAGTTTTGTAGTTAAATAGAGATAAAAGGTGGCTGCTGGAGGGTTGCATTAGATCCTAAGATCTAGGTGCAGTGCTCTCAGATCCAAGGCTCCTCACTAACGAAGGCATCAAGCCAGAAACTTAATCTGGGGATATTGGATGAGTAGGCACTAGATGGGGATTTATGCACAAGCCTTCTGGCATCCATTGATTACTCTGGCTTGCACCGAGTGTCAATACTGTATGGAGAGTTTTGCCTGTTTTAATAAATAAACAATCTAAAATAGTTTATAACTCGGGAGTTCATAAAAAGTTCAGGTGCTGAAAGTGAAGGTGTGGAATTGCAATTCATGGACTTTGATCTCCAGCGTCCAACATTCCAACACCGCACTAAACCATACTATGCAACTCATGATTAAAATATATAAATTAATCACAAAAATAAATAACACTCTAAAGAAATATGTTCTCCTGAAGGTTTGTGATGACGGTGATTAGTTGTAGTTATATATTGAACTATTTCCATCAACTAATACGAGTATTGAAATGTCTTTAGAAAACATGAACTTTATTTAAATATTACAAATACATTCAACTGTTAGTAATAGCACACAGGTTAGTATATGCACAACATTTTGAAAGGTATTATTCTCCCCTCCTCTTCAGGGATCGCTGGCCTGATGAATGACAGTAATAGCATGGGAATCGAATCAGGACCATTCGATTTTTGAGTATTGAATTTTGAGGTTATCACTTGCACATAGATTAGTATATCCACAACATTTCAAGAGGTATTATTCTCCCTTCTACAGGTATTTCTGATCTGACCAGTGACAGTATTAACATGGGAATCGAACCGGGACTCAGATTTTTGAGTATTGAATTTTAAAGTAATGCTCTAACCAGCTGAACCATAATTACAACTAAAGAAATTTGTATTAAATCTGGCATACAGCACATACAGTATTTTGCATCAACACTAATTATAGTTCTGTATTTTCCCTTGATGCAGTTGATAGAGAGTTCGTCTTGGAATCAGGAGGTCCCAGGATCAATTCTGGTTCCCACAGTTTTGGGGCACAAACTTCATATAAATTCCTAAGCATAAAATCATTAGCGTTTTTTAAAATAACTCTACATTCGTATTTATTATTAATAGAGATTTCTAAAATAATATTTAGTTTGGACAATTTATAAAAACTAAAAAGGACAATGCATGAGAATTTAATGATGTTTAACAGTGGAGCAATGTATTGCTGTTGATGTCAACTATTTTAAAAATATTAAAATGAAAAAGGGGTCTTGGCACAAATATCCAAAGTAGAGAAATTGGGATAGTTTTATGGTGAAAATGGTTTTGCATTGTGCATTATGCAAAAACAAGTCAGATGCATTTTACTGGATTTAAAGTGATTGATTATGAAAAGTATTTTCAAATATTAGAATAATTTCAAGATGAAGAACTGAACTGTGCATTCAAGATGGCAAAATTTAATCGAAACATTAGGACTTGAAATTGTTCAACGGAGATATTTTGCGATTCCATTAACTAATGTTCTGCACTGCGTATCATTACACAATGAAAAATGAAATATTATCAGGATGATAATGCCATTATTTCATTAATGGAATAACACTTTCATATCCTGTCTGCCAAAAGTTTCTAAAAGCAGTATTGCACAAGTTTCTGGAGATATCATTGCCATATTCAGTAAAGTCCAGTGTCTTACTCCAAACTATATGACATTAAATTACTTTTCTTTTATTCCATCCTATAGGGCAAACATTTTTATTGTGGCTAGATTCTACCATTATGGACATGTCATTGCCATATTCAGTAAAGTCCAGTATCTTACTCCAAACTATACGACATTAAATTACTTTTATATTTTATTCAATTCTATAGGAAAATCTTTGATTATAAGATTTTCTTTAATAAATACGATTTATCTCTTCTTTTTGCCTCATAAGAACCAGGGCAAATGTTATGGTTGTTGCTAGATTCTCCCATTAAGCAAGGCTGGACTACCATTTCCTTAGTCTGCAGTTTTCTAAAGAATAAGTGGCTGTTAAAATTGATTTATTGGGACAAGATGATAATAATAATAAAAAAATATAATGCAAAATTATCCAAAGAAATGACTGATTTTACTTTTGAAATGATTAATTGTATTATGAAAGCTTTAATTAAAACAATAACCGTATCTGGGGGGCCATTCAGAATTAATACAATAAACCCTTCAAACAAAACAGTTTCAAGATAAACATTTTCATTAAAAGAGAATTTATTTATATACATAAACCACATTTACTAAGGAAATAAACCTAAAGCATGTGCGATTGAAGATGCAAAGGTAGGGACCTCTACAGGTCTTAACCACAAGCTTACACATTGGAAGAAAAGAGGGGAAATGCATAAGCTTGTGGTTAAGACCTGTAGAGGTCCCTACCTTCGCAATTTCAACTGCACATGCTTTAGGTTTATTGCCTTAGTAAATATTACTTACGTAATCAATGTGCATTAAATAAATTTATAATAAACCACATTTGTGAACATTGGAAAAAAGTAACATGTGTTAACATTACCCACGGTGGTGGTAGTATTAAAACTTTTTGCATTAAAATAATATCTGAGAACATTTACATTTTTAGTAATATTAAAAATGGAGTATCTACAGAAAGATGAAGTATCTATCTACAAATCATTTTGATTATGAATAAAAAACTTTGTGCTAAAGACTGCGGAAACAATCTAATAGATCACAAGATCTTTAGAAATGATGTTCTGATTTATAATGGAGATCTTGTCTATTGTAACCTGGAAGATGACAATGACTGTTACCTCAATAGAATAAAAAATGAACAGAGAGAGCAAGAGGAAGAAAGGGATTCATTGCATAAAAATGAATTTGATGGGTTTTTTTAAATGTAGAAGATAGTGGGAATATCACTGAAGAATAGTATAAAAATAATCCACACACATCAAAAAGAAATGAAACTTTGGACAAGTTGTGAAGCAAAACATGTAAAAAAAAACACCACACCATTTATGGGGGCATAAAATACAGCAGCCAAAAGTAACACACAAATAAAATAACAGGGAAGTTTCAAAGCTGTAAGTAACAGGATTTTGGAGCCTTCGAACCAACAACTTCCCTTACACAGACCTACATAGGTACGCTTGCAGGAGTTTCTGGGAAAACACAATATTGTGCATCCACTTGTGTGGCCAGCTGGAAATTCACTCAGCTTCGACCAATTCGGACAACTTGCAGATGACATTTGACAGTTCTCGCATAAATGGTTATATGCGTGCGAAATTGGAAAAAACTCTGCTGAAAAAAAAGAACCTTTTCAAGTTGTGTGCGTTCAAAAGTGTAGAGAAGTATGTGTGATGACATGACAATTCTTAATATGGAATACTAATTCCACTACACTTTCTAAAAAATTTCCAACAATGAATTTTTGCAGTTTCGTCTCTTTCAAATACGGCCATCATCAAATCAGACCGTAGCTAGAGTTCAAGAGCGCTCACTTGACAAATACTGTCGCAATGCAATGGGCGTAGTATTTCATTATGTAATCGTAGAATACATCGCCCTCAGGTGGCCTGTTATAGCTCAAAAAACACATCTTGTGCTATCAGCCATAAGTTAAGGCTGCTAAAACAGTATATTGATGTGCATTTTATGAAAAACAGCACCATCTGATGGTAGGGTTCAGTTTTCATACTATTACCCTAGATTCTCAAGATCTCTGATATTTTCCAAGAATAGCAAATTAACCAGAGAGGGAATTACTTTGTTATTTTGAATTTTTTAGTCAACTAATTACACAAAAACATTTTTTTAAAAAAATCGTTTTTTCACAACTTATTTTTTAGTTATGTTTACATATTATTTAAAAAAAAAAATAGTTAAAACTACAAAAAAAATCTGGCAAAAATTATAATTTAATAATAAGACATGGAAATAAAAAATAGTCTTCTAACAAAGGAGTTCTAAATTTAAATATCATGTGATTGTTTACTGTATAAAAATATTTATATATTGGCTTTTTGATTAATTTAATTAATTAAGCCAATTAATATTAACAAAATTTTATTCTACAAAAATAATGCTTTCGTCAAATATATATATCTTAATTTAGTATGAGTTAAATCAATATTATATTAAAAAAAATTTTATCCTATGAATGTAATATTTCCATGGCTTAGTTGTTAAGAAATTTTTTGGGGGGAGTGTAAGGACCTGAGTTCTAATGGGAGACAAACTTTTCTTTCATTGTTAATTGAAACTTGTGGACATACCGACAGAAACACAGATAAGGCAAGTTAATATAAAAGCATTTAATTTAAAACTAAGAAAGATAAATAATGTGAATGTTTAATTAAAAAATCATACATATTAATTTTTAACTGAGGTTTAAAGTTTATATCTGGGCTAGAGATAATCTTTAAATTAGTAAATGATTAGTAATAATCATGACCGTATTTGTCCGAGATGGATGGTGTCAAAGTTGTGGGTAGAGTAAGTTTGACACTTGTAAATCAAAATGTAACAATTTACTATTGATAAATATGCTCTCTCTATATATATATATGAGAGATGGTGACTTGGGCCAACTGATGAGTGCTGGTTCAACACAAAATACATCTTGGGTTCATTTGTCTTTTATTATATCTTTATTCATATGATTTAAAAAAAAAGTGTGGTAGCATGAAGATTGTTTAATATATTTACAAAGATATTACACATGTGACAGAGAAATATGAATAATTCCATGCATGCGTTTAATTAAAAGATCAGATATATTAATCTTTAACTGAGATTAGATAAAAGATAATCTCTACTTAAGTAAATGATTAGTGATATCACTCCTGTATTTATCTGTGGTGAACTGTGTAAAAGTTGTGGGTGGACCAAGTTTGACACTTGTAAATCAAAATGTAACAATAAATAATGGTATTAATTTTAAGGATATTAATATAAAGATAAAGCTAGAAAATGTAGAGAGAAAAAAAAAACATTCTATGGATTTCTAAATAATTGGAAATCAGACATTAATATAAATAATAGAATAAATAGAACAATTATGAAAATACATTCAAATGAATCTATAGTAAATGAGGATTGAATGATAAAAAAATAAAACTATAAATCATAATTATCCATGAATAATAAAATATTAAATAAAGTGAATATTGACAATACTTTAAAAATAGTACAATTTATTAGTTTACAGTAAACAAGTTATCTGTTTATAAAATGAAAAATAAAAACAGGCAAAACTCTCTATACATATTGCCACTCAGTGCAAGCCATAGTAATCAATGGATGCCAGAAGGCTTGTGCATAAAATCCTCATCTAGTGTCTACTCATCCAATATCCCCAGACTAGTTTCTGGCTTGTGGCCTTCGTCAGTGAAACTAGTCTAGGGATATTGGATGAGTAGGCACTAGTGGGAATTTTATGCACAAGCCTTCTGGCATCCATTGATTACTCTGGTTTGCACTGAGTGGCAATACGTATAGAGAGTTTTGGCTGTTTAAATAAGTTATGAGCAAGCATAAGAAATTGTGATCATGTGATGTTTATTGGCTTAAAATGAAAAATAATGAAATTTCTCTAAACATTAGCTTATTTTAGATATAAAGCTGATTTTTTAAAAAAAATTACAAAATAACTTGAGTAATCTAAAAATATATACAATTTTATATCAAGATTAATTTTACAGATATTATGAATAGTAAGTTAGGCCAAATAAAAACATTTAAAAAAGACAATCTTAGTCATATATTGACTGCTAAAAATATGCAACATTTATTGAGATGAGAGAACAAGTATGAACTTAGTCAAGCATTGGTGGCCTAGCAGTTAGCATAGCTGCCTTCCAAGCAGCTGGCCCGGGTTCGCTTCCCAGTCAACACATTTGACATATGAAAAAAAAAAAGTATGAACTTATAATATAAAAGTACTTTCTACATAAATAATTAAAAATCTATAGATTATTCAAAAATTTAATTATTTCTTCATCTAACAATATAATGAACTTTAAATGTTTTGTAGAAATATTTTGTAGTCTTAATTAAGGATTTAGTTTAATTTAAAAAGAGGAATGTCTTAATTAAAGATTGGAATTTTAAACAATGGAATAAAATTTTATATATAAATATAAGTTTTTAATTAAAATTTTTTGAAATATAGTTTAATAAAAAGAAGTAGACATAACATTTTTAAAGTTGTATTTAAGATATTTTTTAAATTGATGTTATTTTGGATATATATGTATTTGAATATATTTTGTCTATATATTTTGAGATTTTTCCCTTGAAAAAGACTGTAGAATGTAGTCTAAATATCAAAAGTATTTTATTGTATACTTCTTGATACAATTGTGATACATTTAAATGATTAGAGTATAATCAAAATGTCAAAAGTATTTTATTGTGCAATACTTTGTAATAAAAGTGTGGCACATCTAATTTATTAAACAATTTTATATGACATATTCAACTTAGTATCTATGGTCAATCCCTAATTCATATGAAGTTTGATATAACCAAAAAATATGATTGTGTGATAATATATTTACACTTTAATAATTAAAAACTTATAGATTATTCAAAATTTAATTATTTCTTCACCTAACAATATAATGAACTTTAAATGTTTGGTAGAAATATTTTGTAGACTTAATTAAGGATTTAGTTTAATTTAAAAATAGGAAGGTCTTAATTAAAGATTGGAATTTTAAACAATGGAATAACATTTATATATAAATATAAGTTTTTAATTAAAATTTTTTGAAATATAGTTTAGTAAAAAGTAATACATAACATTTTAAAATTTATATTAAAGATATTTTTTAAACTGATGTTATTTTGGATATACATATATATATATTGTCAATATATTTGAGATTTTTCCCTTGAAGAAGACTATAGAATGTAGTCTAAATATCAAAAGTATTTTACTGTGCTATACTTTATGATACAAGTGTGGCACATCTAATTTATTAAACAATTTTATATGACATATTCAACATAGCATCTATGAGCAATCCCTAAGGTTTGATATAATCACAAAATATGATTGCACGATAATATAATTACACTTCAAAAATAAATTACATCACCTAAATCCATTTACATAAAGAAGTCCAACTACTATTCTGATATCCTTAATAGGAGCACTGAAGCTATATTGTATTATCAGTCTGTTTATTTCAAACTAGATAGCAATTAATGTTATTAAAATTTTAATCGGCAACAAATGTGTTAAAATTTGGTACTTGTTTATTATATACCTATATAAAAATAAAGTGTGCTAACAATAAACTAGCAACTATACACAACAAACTAAGTTTAAATTATCCAGACAATAAATTTTAACACCATCCTACAACTACAGTCCATCTACATATAAATGAAAAAAATGACCCAACTTTTTTTACAAACCACAGAATAGATGGGAACTATAACAGTGAATTACCTGCATTGGGTATCTTCCATTCAGTTAAATAATGAATCTGGTCACATTGTTGGTATCCCACCTATCTCCACAATGATCTTTATCCATTTTTTAATTTATAAAATGATTCCACTTGTGCTTCAAACTCCTGTGTCTTTATGGTAAAATAGATATTCACTTTTCAAATTAATTGTCTCTTGTACTTTTTCTTCTAATTTTACAAAGTCCAAAAATGTCCCATTTAATATGAGATATACTGTTACGGTCATATTTGTACATTCACGCAACAAAATCCAGAGTTCAGGCAAATTATACCAAGGCTGATCTAGATGAGGGTTTAGACCTCGAATCAGATCGCACCTCAGCTCCACCAATGCTCCATGACTTACTACCCTATGAATGATATACATGAGGCTACACTTGGAGGGTCTTTAGTTTGCATGCTGGCAGTAGCAAAGGGTGGACCAAGAGACTCAAGGAATATTAACTAAATTACTAATACCTTAAATAAACACACGCCTCTAGGGCTGGCTAGATAACGCATATATCAATAATTAACACTAGTATTAAGGAATTTAACTAAGAGTTGGGATGGATTACGAATGATACTCAACATAGTGATTATAATTTAATATATCTTAATTATTAAACATAGATTAAATAAACATGAGTGCATTGAATGACACATGCAGATGTAACAATGATGAGCAAGGTTGAGAACAGAATCTCATCTGATGCACCATAGTTTAAAAGTTTATTACAAATTTAATAACCTAAGACTATTCATGCCTTAACTTTATGATGCCCTAGCTATTAGGTTTGTGATGGTTAAGTTGGTACAAGAATCATGACTTATCATCATAACATTTAATAAAAGGTCATTTAATAACAGTTAACGAGCTGCAATAGGCTCTCTCTGCAGATTATATATGTACTAAACCAGACTACATATTCAGATCAATGCTGAAATATTACACTATGGAGGGATGAGCTGGAGCTTTGTAGTATGACTTCAGGTACTATGGCATTATATATATTACAAGAGATTTGTGCATCTCAAATGTGTAGTTACTCAGGGGATTCAGTACCAAGTACTCAGTTCCCGTGGACCATATGACTTGTGAATAAATTAAACATATAGTTCGGTGATCAGAGCAGCTTATAAAAACAATCTGGACACTCATGTTCCAGTTCTAAAGAGCTGTATGAACTAAGTAGATGGGGTGGCCATTAAAACCAGAAGCCCATTCATATAAGCAATGTATAGCACGGTGTAAATGCACATATGTGCTTCCTAAAGACACATTCACTACGCTAAATAAAATAATATTAACTAATACTTAGAGTATGCAAAATTCTATAGTTTGGTTCCATGAAACTACCACATGCCACTTTATAATTAGCATTCTTAAAACATGCAAAAGGGATACTTAAAGTAATTTCATTTATTGAAAAATCTGCATAGTTTATACTATAACTCAAAAGAGACTAAAGCATAGCTGGGACTTAAGCAATATGTATATTATGCTTTATAACTCATTCTTGCATTTATTAACTAATTACTTTATTAATGTGCAAACCTAATTCTAACAGCAATAATAATAAGCTAAACATAGTAGCTTAATGACTATATTTAGGTTTTCAGAATGGAGATTTAAATGTGTGTGCTAAAGAGCAAAATTACTGAATTATGAGAGAACCTCTAATCATCTCCCCCTCAAATTTTATTCATAGAATCAATCCCCATTCTGAACTGGGCATAGCATAAATTATAAAATAAACATATATAAAATAAATAAGAAGGGCATGACCACAGACTAGAAAGTAATAGAATAATAACTGAATAAGTTATTATTTAATAAGCATTTAGAGTTCTAGATTTTAATTTAATAAATAGGTAAGTTTACAGATATTATTTTAGCAGAATTCAGATTTAAATCAGCTTTAATTATTAGAACATTATTACAGTTTAGAAGTTTGTGCACATTATAGATTAGTAGCTAGCTTAACATTTAGATAATTTATGAGAATTATTTTTAAAGAGCTCTGTGGAAAAAATTGTTACTGCACCTTCTTTGCTGAGGCTTTTATGAGCTGTATCTCCATCATTCTTGGCTGGGCTGATCTGTTCCTGATGTCTTCTTAGCAATCTACTGGTCTCCCCATTCTTCCATCTCCACAGACTGATCTCTCAAAAGGAGAGCCAGCAAATGGTATGGCCTTAGCCACCAAGCTCCATTTTCCAGTCAGTCATAGTGACTGGCAGCAATTACTATATCAAATTATAAAAAGTGAAACCCCCTACACAAAATTTAAGGTTATTTATACAAGAAAAATCAGTAACTCGAGTGCCCTGTTTACAACATTCTACAAAATTTTCATCAATAATTTAAAATCCATAAAAATGAAACCTTTGGTCATTTCTTGGCTAAAACAATCATGGTTAACCAGGTTACCCTTTGTTCTTAGTTTTATTTTTAAAATACATTTAAAAATTTGATTCCAAGTTTTATTAATTGCTTGCAGATGATTTTCTAGGAATTTACAACTTTTTATAAAAACAGATAACTATTTTTTAAAAGAGTTTAAGTTTGTAAACATTTTATTATATATGTGTGTGGGACTACCACAGGAATTAAAATTTATACACCAATGTATTTAAATAAAGAGTTTTTAACTAAGAATAATGCAAATTTATATTAATTTAAAAGAGTTGTAATGCTTTTAAATCTATTGCATTACAGCTTCTTTGGCATATGTATGTAGGTGGTTACACACATAAAACAACATTCACACAATCTAATTTAATTTTATTAATTTTAAAATTGTAACTGTGTATACATTATACGCATACAAACATTAATATGACTATAGATGTGCACACATATCCCATACATACACGTTAATATACACTATTACATATAAAATGAATTATTGGAAGCTTATATACATGGACTGGGATGGGTTTGAACTAGGGAAAAAGATACTACTATGGAACATAGTAGGTGAAATGGGATGATGGCTAAATAATACCATTCATGAAATCTTCCTTCACGTGAAAATGACCTGTGCTTGTAAGTAGCTAAATTTTGTCAATAAATGATAGCATGGACCAACAATCATGACATTATTTGTATTCTTAAATGTGATATGTTGGACTATTTCCACCATCTATGAGTGAATGTTGAATGTATAGAAAATTTTAAACTTTATTTAAACTTTCCAAATACAAACAACTTGTTAGTAATAACACACAAATAGACAACACAGATTAGTAAATTACACATTTCGAGTAGTATTATTCTCCACTCTTATTCAGGTGTTGCTAGCCTATATGCACAGTGACAATATTCGCTTAGAAGTTGAACTAGCACCTTTATATTATTGAATATCGAATTCAAGGCAATCGCTCTACCAACTGAACCTTTAGCTTAGTTAGTAGAGCCTCAGTTGGTAGAGCATTTGCCTTGATTCGATATTCAAGAATCTAAAGATGCTAGTTCAACTTCTAAGCGAATATTATCACTAACAAGTTATTTGTATTTGGAAAGTTTAAAATTTTCTATATATTTAACATTCACTCATAGATGATGGAAATAATCCAACATATCACATCTAATAATATACCATCATCACAAACCTTTAGACAAATTCTTTATATTCTCTCTCTTTAACAATCAGTAACTGTCTTGGCTAATCACTTTATAGCCTTCTAGGACTAATGACTACAATTTATTTATAAATACCTAACATTCCCACATATATTCATCCTGTCTACAACAAAATTCAATTGATGTTTCATTTCATAACTATCAAAAAAAAATGAGAAAAAATGCCAGTGTTTCTTAAACTTAAAACAAAAAGCCCCAAGCTGGCTAATGCATGCTGGCAAGTGGATCATTCATCTTTAAACCACAAACATCACATCCATGATCATTTTTATGCATACACAAGCCATTTACAGAGGCTAAACTCTCCATAGAGTCGCCACTAAGTGCAAGCCAGAGTAATCAATGAATGCAAAAAGCTTTGTGCATAAAATCCTTATCTAGGGCCTACCCATCCAGTATGCCCAGACTAGTTTCTAGCTTGTTGCCTTCATCAGTGAGAAGCCTTGGATCTGAGATCACTTCATTTAGATCTTAGGACTACACAAGCTAATGAGCTTAAATTGGAAACATTATTGTTTTCATTTTGGATTTAAAGCTTTATAGTTAGCTAATAATGTAAAAGATGGCTTCTGGAAGGTTGTGTTAGATCCTAAGATCTAGGTGCAGTGCTCTCAGAGCCAAGGCTCCTCTGATAAAAGCCAAAGCTAGAAACTAGTCTGGGGATATTGGATGAGTACGCAGTACATAGGGATTTTAAGCACAATTCTTTTTGTATCCATTAATTACTTGGGCTTGCACTGAGTTGCACTACTATATGAAGAGTTTGGCCTCTGTGTAATCATTCAACTTTGTTTCCCATACGAATAACCATACAGTACTAACAAATGCAATAAGAAACTGTGAAATAAATATCAGTTTTCTTAACTTGATTTCTTTGACGCCTCAAAGAGAAATCAAATAATCTTTTTTCTCTTAACGTCAAATACCTCTTCTGCAAATAAGATTACTAATACAAATTTTTGTAATTTTATTATCAGTAGAGTAGATTTTCAAGCAGTATTTCAAGCAATAGGAAAAGTTAGATAGTGCTTCTGCAATAGCCTTATCATTTGAATAGAGATGGTATCTATTGAACTCTGAGGTGTTACTCGATGACAACAATGAATATTAGATTTTAGCTACATGACACATTATGTCGTGGAGTATCAGTGTTTAAATTCATCATCATAACCAGATATGTTTAATCCTTAAAAGTACTTCCAAAATTATTTTGCTTCATTGTCAAATGTAAATAGTAATAGAAATAATTAACATGAAGCAAATTGACTAGTTTTACTCTCAATGCTCTCTTTTCCCGCTTGATAGTAACGATTTTGATTTGAGTTTCTCTAATCACTATTTCTATATTTATTGGTCTTTATATTCTATATGTATTAAAAATGCCATTCCTTTAAATAGCCAGCTCTACCAGAAATCAAAAACATATTTCTCATAGCTCAAGAGTCTCTTTAATTTATGAGGTTTTCCCCAAACAATAATTTCTATCTTGTTTTCTGTATTCTTAGTTTAATTAATTTCTTTTTACATCTAACTGATATGATTTTTTGTGCAATCATTATTTGAGTTAATTAGCTGTTTACTTTTATTTAATTACAATATATATATAATAATGTTCTTGGAATTCTGTTATAGTCCTCCCTTCTCTCAGAAGTGGATTATTCCAGATGCCTCCTTATCTGATTGGATTAAGCATTGTTTGCCATAGGCCAATAGGCTAATGTATAGATAAAAACGTAGCCAATGATTATTACAGATCATTAAGCAATGATGCTTGCTGAATCCGAAGGTTTTCAATAAGGTCAGGGATCTGGGTATAAATAGTCTGTCTTTTGTTGAGAATCGGGAAAGAACATCTGCCTAACCTGTAAAGACTCTTTGCATTCTCCCAGGGAATCTCTGCTAACCTTAACAGCAGCAAGTATTCCATTGATAGACTACGCTATTTAGTCTACGCAGCTAGGCAAGTCCCACAGAGACCGGATGCTGCTAAGACTACACAGCTCAAGGCAAGCTGTCTTGTACAGCTGGAAGAGCCATACACCCTATCCGTGAGGCAAGCCATCAGGCGTAGCTGGAAGCGGTAGGCAGAACTCAGAGTTTACGTTGAACTACAATATTCAACATTGTAAATATTCACTTGTATATATACTGTGTATATTTGTACATATAATAAATATATTAATTGTAATACTTGTCTTAGTATTATTTTCTGTAGTTTGGGTCTGTACTCCAGACCAAAACACAACAAATTCTTTTTCTGATCTTAATACATTTTCAAATTGACTTTTATTTATTCTTTAAAATGATATATAAGATTGTCAATCATAAATGGTTAGTTACCATATTCAGAAATTAAAAATATTGATTCCAATTTTATAATGCTATATATATATATTGAAGCAGTCGGATCTGAGTTCGATCCTATCTTCATGACATCTAGCCATAAGCCCACTTCAAACCCTAGTACTAACCTTAAATTTCCGATGCAATGGGGCTTTATACAGTCAATCCATACTAGTTTTCTTAAAGAAAAACTATTTTATAAATGTGTACTACAATAAATTAGTTTAAGGTTTAAATTAATCGATACTATTAATAAATTCATGATAAAATTATTAATGAATTTATATATATTACAACTACGTGGATTGTGCGTATATATTTATAAATATTTCATTGCATCAGGAATGTTTTGATTTTACTTTAAATAATTTGTTAAAATTTTAGTGATTAAAAGCTACATTCTTTCGATAAGCTTTCAGATTTTCCCTTTCCAAAAACAATGGGTAAAGTTTTATTAATTAGAAAAAAGATAAGTATTTAAAATTAAGGATTTCCTAATTAAAATCATTTTTCTGATTTTAAAAATTCATTTTCTAATTAGAAAATGAATTCAAGTTAATGAGTTTGAAAGCCTTATTGAAGAAATGTATCTAAAAACAACTAGTAAAATTTTGTAACACTGATAATGAAAGAAGCGCTAGCCTGAAGGCATCAGAGGACGGTATAAATAGCCTGGAAAAGTTTGGAGAGAGAAAGAAGCCATCTTTGTTTTAGAGAAGTGCCATTAAACTCTCTGCATTTTAAAAATTATGAATTTAAATAGTGTTTCTATCATGGTGAGGGGCTAAATGTCAAGAATCTGACTATGGTTCCTGAAGTCCCCTGAAAATCTATGAAGCTGCTAAATCCTTTCCAGACCAATCATGCTGCCAAAATCATGAAAAATCAATTAAAATGCTGTTCAAGTAATCGACCAAATGCGTGCCTACATTTCTACCAACCCGGACGTGTAAACTAAGGAACCAGCCCCGGAAGAAATGGTAATATATTTCCATAATGAAGCGTGACTCTTTGGCCAGTTTCCGAACTTTACTTTACACCCCCTTTAAGAGCTCTTTTCATTCTTTAATGTAATAATCTGTACAAAACTTTCCCTTAGTTATGCTTTTTAAATTGCATAGTAATTCTCTCAACCTCTAGTCTTTAAATTTAACTTTCCTTTCTTACGATGGCGGTTCATTTACATATTTATTGTGTGATTTATTAACGTGGTTTATTTTTAATTATATGCCAATAATCTTTCGACTCAATGAGCTCCTTTGTCCCATTTGCTTTGTGCAAATAATATAATATTAATTCTGATAGTAATTCTCGTCCATTAGAACTAAATTTATGCGTTCTATTAATCATCGAGTCGAAAGAAATGATTAAATGATTGTAAGTATATTATTTTTAAATGTCATAGCATCGGCCGGGATGCGAACCCGCAACCCGGGCAACTGCCTGCAAGTGCAAGGCAGTTGCGCTGACCTCTCGACCACCAATGCAAGACTATTATTTTATTTTTACCCACTATATATCTATAGTTTTACATCAATATATTTGTACAATTAACTATATCCATTTTAATATATAAGTGAGTCATGATAGCAACTATATTTTGTTCCAAGCACCGCTCGTGTAGAATGTATATCACACATAATAGTTCATAATTTGTTGACATAAATTTTGATTATAATAAATATGTATTGACTACTGAACTGCATGCATATAATATTTTTCAATTCACGCACGTATATAACTGATACTTTTTTATGTATATAGTATACATATGTAATTTAAGTCTATAATGTAAACAAAATTTAAAAATAGTAATAACGTAGTTAATTACAAGAATACATTTACATATATATGTAATAAAATCCTTGTTTTTTACTTCACCTTTGAGTGGTAAGTTTTAAATTGCGCTTTACACAAAAAAAGTGAAGCTTATTATTATTAGAAATGAATTATATGGCTGCGTGCTTTCAGAGAACTTAAGTCTCCATATATGTTTACTCATTTGTATTCGGTCAATAATTAAAATAATAAAAAACTTACTATAGCGTATCTTTATATTAAAAAAAAACAGTTAAGAACCAAACTTTCATCGCAATTAAAAATACCATAGATATGTTTTCTTCAATAACTTTTTTCCTCTATGGAAATGTCTCTTTAGCAACATACTACAAGTAATTGTTTTGATGCTTCTGAGACCATGTTGACTTCAGAATCTATATTATCATTCCTACATGTCATAACCCATTTCAGATTTTCTGCCAGATCTTTAAATTTTACATTTTGTAATGGAATACAATAATGTTTGAGATTGCTTTCCACCACTAGTAAATCAATAACTTTCATTTTATTACTTATCAAAAATACTCCATGAATTTTCTTATATTTATAAAATCTACAGCTTTACACTTAGAAAACATTTTATTACAAGAACTATGGTATATATCAAATTTTTGAAAAGATAAAAAAAAGAAAAGAATAAAATGTATGTATTTTGAATGTAATCAGAAAAAACTATGAATAAACGTGACTGGGTATGGCATTCTGAGACATAAAAATGGCTGCCACCATATCTTAAAATTTATTAAATTTATATATTTCAATGTTTACATTGTTTGTTTATTTAGATTTTTTTGATAATATAAAATTAAAATAACATGCACTGATAGAGTGTATATTGTGGTTTTATTGAAAGATTTGATCCCTCTTTGAAGCCTTAAAGAATCTGAACAGAACAAATTTCTAATATGGACTCCATATATTCTTGTCATTATAGCTGTTAATTACTATGTGATTATTCACTGAGAAAAATAAATGGATAGCTTACCAATATGCATCATCCAACATGGTGACTTTATCAGTTTTTTTAATACCCAAGTTAAAAATGAAGCAGCATCATGATTTTTCTACTCAGTTGCTTGATTATTCTTAATTGAAATATCAGTTGTTTTCTTGCAAGCAAGATGAATACATGTGTGAATAATTTTTTTTATCTTACATACAACTATAATCATGACAAAAAAACAACTATAACTTTTATTCCCAGGATGCTGTAAAATCACCAGCTAAGGTGGTTGGTGGCAATGAGTGTGAAGAATCCCTTGATTGCGGATTCAGGTTGCAAGCTCATTCACTTGTATAAAAATATAGATCTGAACCCAGTTCAGTATCTATACATTTTAGTATAATTGGTTTTTTAAAAATCACAGTGCAATCATCCTATGGCCAGGATTGGTATAAAACCATTAAAATATCACATGATCATTATTTCTTATGCTTACACAAACTGTTAAAACAGGGGCAAACTCTTCACACAATAATGCCACCCAGTGTAAGTCTAAGTAATCAATGGTTTCAAGAAGGTTTGTTCGAAAATCCCTATCTAGTGATTACTCATTCAATATCACTAATGAAAACCACAAGCAAAAAACTAGTCAGGTGATACTGGATGAGTAGGCACTAGTTAGGGATTTTATGCCCAAATCCTTCTTGCATCCATTGATTACTAAGGCTTGCACTAGGTGACACTACTGTATGGAGAGCTTACTACTGTTTTAAGAGCTTGTGTAGGCATGGGGAAATGGTAATTTATGTGAAGTTTCACTGATTTTAATCAAGGCCAATGTTAATGATATACGAACACAGCGCAAATATTTAACCATTATTAATTATGGAATATTTTTCACTACAGTATTACCATACTGTGCACTTCATTTAAAAATTAGATAAAACCCACACCATTTTCTTTGGTTACAGGTAAACTCTTGTGACTCTAAATAATTCTACATTTAATTCCAAAGTTGGAAGATTAAGCTGCCATTATCTTCAATGTGCACAAATAATGATTACTTAACTTCTCTGAAATGTAAATGTAAGTGAAGCCATATCTTGGATATCTAAGCAATTATTTCTAAAGCATGATTTATCATTTAATTTACATACATATAGAAGACACTAATAAATGAGTACCACCATTCCAATTCCTAGGAGAGAAACGAAAAGAAAAAAAAACTTATTTTAGAAATGAGTTTTGTAATGATTATATGAACCAATCAGTGAACCACAAATATGTCTACATATAGAATGTGCGGGTCCATTTCCATTTGATATTTTGTAATGCTGCTTTTTAATTTTTGCTGAAAACTTATTCTTCAGAAATACTTCAAAACTATATCTAATTGTAGATCTCTAATAATATTCTATTCTCTGCCATATCTTCTCCACCGAATCAATCAATATTGCATTTCACCATAAAATACCCTTTTAATAAGTCTTACGTTGTCCTTTTGTTTTGTATATCTAATCCATTGAAGGATTATTACATCTAGCAAGTTGAAAAACATATCGATTCGATGGGCTTTATGATCTTGCCATTGTATTTTTAAAATTTTATGGAATATCCTTAAATTAAACTTTTCTCATGCTTTTACATTGCATTGATAATCCTATCTTATAACAGTCAAACTAAAAGTAATACTCTTTATTTCTCAAATAAGTCAAATTTATTGTACTGATTCAAACTCAGACCTTCACACGACCCACAACTCTCAGTGCCATCTTATATTGCCGATACACCTGATCACACACATGTCGAAAAGATAAATAAAGTGCTAAACCAGCACTCATCAGTTGGACCAGATTACCATCTCCACACATATATACAATCAGTGCTCAGCTTTATATTAAGATAGCCAATCTTCATACTTTAATGGACAGGCTTCAAACTACTCCAACCCACCACTCTTCAGCCTTCAATTTCATTGAAAATCTGATGATGGTTTGAAGCCTGTCTATTAAAGTATGAAGATTAGCTATCTTAATATAAAGCTGAGCACTGATTGTATATATGTGTGGAGATGGTAATCTGGTCCAACTGATGAGTGCTGCTTTAGCACGAAATACCTATATTGGTGATTATTTATTGTTTCAACATGTGTGTGATCAGGTGTGTCAGCAATATAAGATGGCACTGAGAGTTGTGGGTCGTGTGAAAGTCTGAGTTCGAATTCCCTATATATTACATATATAAATGCAGGTTTAAGCCCGTACAATGTATTGTACTATCTGATATAACTTAAGTTTTTTTTCCTAATTTAAATGGAACTCTTAAAAATTCATAATGTGTACATTTATTCCTTACATAAATATCCTTGATATATTCATTTCCAAATTTCTCTCTTTGCAAACTGGCATACCATATATATATATACACACACCCTTTGATCACAATTATGTTAAGGAATAAATCCGTTTAATTTTAATTTAGAACTTTACATATTCCAATTTCCTACTTAAGATAAATATCATGTTGAGCAAAATAACAGATTAAGTTATTCAAATAAATCTTTAACACTTCCTGTAACATTATTCTTAATCTTTTAATTTCTATTTTTAAGTTCCAATAAAGGTTTTATAAAATAATATCCACTACATTCTAACATTTCATATTTACAATTCTGAAATTTTTTATCCTATCTTGATAGAATATTTTATTTCTACATTTGAGATAAATCACCTATTTCAAACTATTAGCAAGACTTTCAATTATTAAAATTGATTAATATTTAATTAAACATGACATTTTGAGTGTCTGTAAATTTAAATGACCATCCATTCTAGATTTCAGCGCATTAACTTTGAAATACATCCATTATCTTATATTAATGCACACTAAAACATTATTTCATATAATAAATATTGCTATAAATAAAATATTAAAACTGAATACAAATAAAATGCAAAGAAATTACATTATTCCTATATAAAACATAACTCTTAACTCTATGAATTATTATTCTTTCTTTTCAAAGTTCAAAGAAAATGAATATTAACATTTATGAATATTTCTGTAGTGTAATTTTTACTATCTCATGCAAAGTAGGGACTGTGTTTTCCTGAAGGTTTATGATGATGGGGTTCTAAATGTACTTTTATATTGGACTATTTCCATCATGTAATATATGTATTGAATGTCTTGAGAAAAAATTAACTTTATTTAAATATTCCAAATACATTCAAACATATGACCAAAGACATGAAAAAAATCTGATCCCCAAGATGCATATTTCACGCTAAATCAGCACTCATCAGTTGGACCAGAGCACAATCTCTCACACAGATATTTATCATTGTTCAGTATATATATATAGATAGCAAATTACTACAGTATAATTGATGTGTCAAATGTACTGCCCTCACGACTCTGACACAAATCACTTACGTAATCAATGTGTGTTTAAATAAATTTATAATTACAACTTTAAATTATCGTAATAGATTTCTAACTATAAGATCTTTCCATTGACTCATTGTAAATCGAAAGATTTTGCGAGTGTTAATGTGTAATAAGAAACGTGGACTTAATCAGTGAAGTACTGAATAGCTTCATGCTCTTAGATCTAACCGCTTCAGCTTCACCTATTTAAATAGAAAGTAGGTTGAAGTAAAGAAGGGTTCCCCTCTTTTCTTCCAAGGCGTAAGCTTGTGGTTAAGACCTGTAGAGGTCCCTAATATCGCATTTTTACACGCATATTCTTGAGGTTAAAGCCTTAGTAAATATTACTTAATGAAAATATATAAATAATTTATTAGTCATTCGTTAGACTAGAGATTATCCGGTAATGAATAATATTTCTGTAGTGTAATTTTCACTATACCACTCTCACGCAAGATAGGAACTGGTTTCTATCTGCTTTTAATACCTTGTAAAGGGATGTAATCATAAACATATGACCAAAGATGTGAAAAAATCTACGATCCCGAGATGCAGATTTCAAGCTGAACCAACACTCATCTTGAGGATCATGATATCTTTGGTTATATGTTTGTGATTACATTCTTCCACAAGGTGTTAAAAGTGAATAGAAACCAATCCATTTACCTTGCATGAAAGTGATGTAGTAAAAATTACTCTTCAAAAATATTATTCATTATTGGATAATCTCAAGTCTAATGAACGATTAATAAAAATTATTAATCTAACATTTATAATTTATCTTTTCTTGAAATGGGCTACAAAATAATAATAAAAAAATGTATTTGTGGTAATTGCTTCTAAATTTTCATAACTTCTTAAAATAATAATATCAGCAACCGTTTCTGAAAACTGAAAAATGACTATTTTGTTGACAGTTAATCAAATTTGGCCCACAATAACCTGTAATTCAGATTTTAAAATAACTTTTAAGGATCTTTTTCAAATTCATTTTTACTGCTTGTTTAATGATAATTTAAATAAATGGGTAAAATAATATTTTTATTAGTTTGGAAATTCTGACACCATTAATACATTTTAACGAAATTTTTAAAAAAAAATTACTATCAATTGAAGATATGGAGTTGATGAATTGTTAGAATAACATTTTAAGGATTATCTCTCAACCATAATAATATGGAGTTAATGATTTGTTAAAATGACATTCTAAAAAATATGGAGTTGATGATTTGTTAGAAGGACATTCTAAGAATGATCTCTCAACCATAATAATATAATTTGTTAGAAGGACATTCTAAGCATTATCTCTCATCCATAATAATATGGAGTTGATGATTTGTCAGAAGGACATTCTAAGGATTATCTCTCAACCAAAATAATATGGAGTTGATGATTTATCAGAAGGGCATTCTAAGAATGATCTCTCAACCATAATAATATAATTTGTTAGAAGGACATTCTAAGCATTATCTCTCACCCATAATAATAGGGACTTGATGATTTGTCAGAAGGACATTCTAAGGATTATCTCTCAACCATAACAATATAGAGTTTATGATTTGTCAGAAGGACATTCTAAGAATTATCTCTCAACCATAGTAATATAATTTGTTAGAAGGACATTCTAAGCATTATCTCTCACCTATAATAATATGGAGTTGATGATTTGTCAGAACGACATTCTAAGGATTATCTGTCAATCAAAATAATATGGAATTGATGATTTGTCAGAAGGGCATTCTAAGGATTATCTGTTAACCATAATAATATGGAATAGATGATTTGTTAAAGGACATTCTAAGGATTATTTCTCAGCCATATCTATTTCATCAGCATCTGAATATGAAAATGCAGTCCTTACTTTTTTCTTTTTTAAATAGGATTACTGTTTTTCAAATAACTTCTACAAACCAAGAATAAGGTTTGCTGCTTTTCCTTCATTAAAATCATATAGCAAACTTTTTAACTAATGAAAACAACAGAGAAACATAAATTTTAAATAATTTTCAACTTTTAGGCGAAAAATGTACAGTCTTATCTTGAGTACCATTAGGTTTTCATATCTATTTTCAGAATGTTTATCTTACCATAGACAAACCCTTAAAGCGTTGGTGGTCGAGAGGTCTTACAAGCAGTTGTCCCGGGTTAGCGGGTTCGCTTTCCAGCCGATGCTATGACACATGAAAAAAAAAAAACCCTTCCACTAAAAATCTGCAATATAATTTTACTTTTCTTGGAATTAAAAGGTTTTCAAAAATTTAACTTTATCTTGTTTTAAATCATTACATCTAAAGACTTTCAATGAAAACAACATAGTTGATTTAAAATAAACCAAATGAATCTTTAGTTTACTGAAAATGAAAGCAATTTTATCTCACTTTTGATTAAATAAAATTAAATCTTGTCTTGCATTGGTGGTTGAGAGGTCAGTGTGACTGCCTTGCACTTGCAGGCAGTTGCCCGGGTTGCGAGCTCGCGTCCCGGCCGATGCTATGACACTTTAAAAAAAAAAAATTAAATCTAAAATACTTTCATTTTACTACTTTAAAAATATTTTTATTTAAAACAAGACCCAGATATCTATAATAATTAAAATAAAAATTTCTACTATTTATCAACTAAATATTATTTAACAATAATAAATATCAATAGAATTTCAAATATGTGCCCACATTGCCACACACATTCTATTGTAACTGCATGCAGGTTGGTGCTGTTTAAGTCTAGTCTACATATAAATGGATTTATTACCTTTTTACCCCTTAGCAACATTTATTTATTTCCATTCATACATATTATACAGGGAGAATAACATTAATTTGACAATCTTTTATTAAACCACTTAACATAAATACAATTTATTTACTCTACTTGGAACACCTTTTAGCAAAAAGTTTTTATTGTATATATATGCATATATATACAATCTTACCTTTTGACAGTTCTGAGTTTTTGCTAAAAAGTGTTCAACATTGCATTTATATAAGATATCATGGCAAAAATAAAAGAAGTGTCTGTCAAGCATTGGTGGTCAAGAGGTCAGCACAACTGTCTTACAAGCAGTTGCCCCGGGTTAGCGAGTTCGCTTCCTGGCCGATGCTATGACACAAGAAAAAAAATAATAAAAGAAGTTGTGAACTTGGTAATATTTCTGAAGGATTTGGATAACATGAAGAAAAGAATTGGAGCAAATAGGATATATAAGTGTATTTTTGAAATTTTATACAGTATTTAAATTCATGCATGAAGAAGCCTGTAAGACGGTAGAAATCTAAGATTGTATATGCATATATGTACAATAAAAGGTTTCTGCTAATAAGTGTTCAAAGTAGAGAAAACAAATTGCATTTATATAAGATATTATAAAAGAAGTGGTGAATTTGGTATTAAACCACTTAACATCACATGATCACCAATCTTTTAAGCTTATACAAGCTGATGTCACAGAGGCAAAACTCTCCATACAGTAACGCCACTCCAAAAAAAAAAACTCTATTACCAAACAAAACTTCAAAGGTAATCATTAACCTTTTACAATTAATAAATTAGTTTGTATACATATTGACACACAAAATTAAAGAAAAAAAGACAAAATATTGCTAGGTAAATAAAACTATAGATAATATAATTAATATTTATTAACATTTTTAGCAGAGTTTGGGTTTATAGTGAACAAGTAAAAGATTTAATTTCTGAAACCCATGGAATCATCAATTTCAAATTAATGATGTATTATCCTCATGATATTAATCATAATAGAGTCATTCACGTCAATACGTACATATGAAACAGAAATTCACATAACATTACAATACTAGCAAAAAAAAAAAAAACCAAGTAAATTTCTGTTTCATTAATAATTACTAGTATCATATTAGGCAATAATTAATTAATATGTACATATGTATGTTTCATTTATAGGATCAAATATTCTTAAGTCAATAATATTTTATTTTTTTTGAACCAAGTAAAAATTAGCCGATAACTTTTCTATGTAGTATATTCAGCATTCCATAATAAAAAATAAACCATAACAATTTTTTCAATAGTCCTTGAATTCATCAACTAACCAAATATATTCAGATGCCACTGATAAACGTAAAATACAAAGTGGTAATTGTCAAAAGCATATATATAAACAAAACCAAACATAAGCACATTACACATTAAAATGTGTATTATGTGTTTAATATAGATAATGACTTATTGAAATAATTGGTTTGGATGAAAGCAATAAAAAATATTCATTCCTGATTAGCTTCTTATTACGATGAATGGAATATTCCATTTTGCATTATTTCAATATGAGATTCCAGGTCAAAAATTGTGATAATTTTTAAACTGGAACACATAAAGTTTTTTCGCCAAATAATGGAATAACGTTGAAAATTGTTAATATATCATGTGGACTTCTAGATGTGTGTCTATTTAGTTCTATAATCTTTAAAATTACTGGAACAATATAATCAATTGTAACAAATGTCATTACTGCGCTCAGGCTACTGATGCTCCACAGATGGTGAATAGCCTATTGATATGAACGCCACCTCTTTTCAGTCGTTTTTTCTTTCTTCAGTCATTAAAATTATAGGACTCAGTCATCATGAGACTTATAACATTGGACACATTGCGACAACCAGTTTATGTGTTTGTATAACATTTCTTATCCTTTAACTACATGCATGGCATTTCTGACTCTAATATTCTCTTTTCCTTCCACCCATTTTTTTAGTAGATCAAGCCCTCAAGTAATAAGAAAGCAATGATGGGGACAGGCATTAGTAGGTTGGCATTCCTTAGTTGAGACAAGAAAGTACAATTACTGATGAGTCACTTTGGAATTGGATTTAAGTGAGATGTGAGTTTTGGCTAACAAAGATTGCATATATAGGCAACCTGTTTAGGAATCTCCCTATCTACCAGTAGATATATCTGGCCTAAAAATGTGGTTAAAAATGGACTGTTTCACACAGTCCGGCTAGGTTGTCATGTCTGATGGTTATTCATTTCAGCAGTAAAAACCAATAAGAATAGTAATAATAATATCAGTAAGAGTGGTGAAACAAGAGGCAGTGGTATTACTGAACATAGGTATCATAAATCTAATTTTTTTTCTTACTGTAGGTGCATGGGATGTCAAATTTTACTTGATACAAACTCTTAAAGATCAGAATGGAAGATTGCACTTGAGGCTAAAGAATGTTCAAGATTTAAGATTGATATAACTACGCTTTGTGAAACTCATTTCCCAAAGGAAGAAAGTTCGTTAAAACAGATGGACGGATATTTATTTATTTGGAAAGCCGGGTCAGTCAGTGAAAGAAAAATATGTAGTGTTGGATTTTTTATAAAATGTAATTTAGTACCTTCTATTGGTGGAATTCCTCATTGGATCAATGAAAAGCTATTGATCTTAGATGTTACCTTGCATAATGGTATCAATGCTCAATTTATTAGCGCTATACTCCAATTTTAGATTGAGAGAAGGAAAGCTTTCATTCCCGTTGAATAGAATTATTTACAACTATACTATTAAAAGATCGAATTTTCTTCTTGGAGATTTTAATGAGCATGTTAGGACAAATAATATACTTTGGCCAAAAGTTACTGGAAATAATAGTATTGGGGCTATAAATTCAAATTATTGAATTTATGCTCTATGCATGGATGAATTATCACTTTGATCAGGCAGAAAAACCACTCTTGAAACAATGACATTTAATAGATTATATTATAGTTAGGAGTCAAAATACAAGAGAATTTCACATTACATAAGCACTTAAAAGTTCAGATTGCTGAATAGATCATAGAGTACTATGTTCCAGGATTAAAACGATAGTTGCAATAACAAGTAAATATTATTCCAATCATATTCACAAGAAAATTGGTGATCATTCTTTAGAAGAATTTACCACAATTCCAAAAGCTATTAAACAGTAAAATTGCCAATTTGGATCTTCAGGATTGATATATTACAGAAGCATAGAATTCTCTTAAGGCGGATGTTATGGATACAAGCAAATCTCTTATGTTCACTAAAAAGAAGAATCACGACTGGTTTTCTGACAACGATCTTGTTATCTGTGATTTAATTAAAAGGAAACGGGACATTTTCTGCCTGGCAAAACAATAGATTAAATGTGGAACTTCATAATAATTATAAGGATCTGAAGGAAGAAGTTCAACAGCTAACAAAAAGGCTAAAATGGTTGGTGGATTAAAACTGCAAAGAAGATATAGACATTCATTGATTATGATCATTCTGGAACTTTTTTGATGAATTGAAAGCAACATATGGACCTGAGAAACAGTACACAATCCTATAAAATCCAACAATGGCATTCTCTTATATGATGGCAGTGATATTTTAAACATGGAAAGAGTATTTTGATCATCTTTTGAATAATAGTACAAGAAATAAGATGATTACTTTTAATGACATATCAATTTCATCTACACATTTAGATTTGGACAAACATATCCAGCTTAATGAAGTCGAAACAGTTCTTTGTAATCTTAAAAATGGAAAGCCTGCGATGAAATACTAGAAATTTTAAAATATGATGGGAATATGTTAGTGTCAAAAATATTAGAATCTGGATCCATGAACTTGAGTCACCAGATTTTACAGCTTTTACTGTTCCACTTTTTAAAAACAAAAGGAATAGATAAGATTGCAGTAATTATTATGGAATATCATTACTATCCATTACAGCAAAAGTACTTTCAAGAATTTTATTGAATAAGTTGCTTTAATTATAGACGAATGATTATCAAAGATTCTTTGTGGTTTCAGAGAATGAAGAAGCATTTTAGATGCAATTTTTGTTGCTAGGCAAATGCAAATAACGAAAGTGTTGGAAACAATGGGGTGATTTATATCTTGCTTTGATCGATTTTGGTCAAAGCATTTGATTCAGTTAGTAAGACATGTCCATAGTATTGGTCGAAATTAGTTGTTTGTCTACAAAATTTATTCACATTAGGCAGCTTCAACATGATGGAATGTTACCACAGGTGGAAAATCTTGGGCATTTGAAATGAAAACGTGTTAAATAAGGATGTTTTCTTGCCTCAACATTGTTTCAATTTTTATGACAGTGGTCTTTGGAATTGTTTATAAACTTAATCAGAATTGTTTACAGGTTTAATGAGATAGGGATCAAGATATGATACAGGTTTAATGACGGAAATTTTAAAGTGAATCAATTAAAAGTGATCATCAGAACTTCTTGGATTCTGGATTTACAGTATGTTGATGATTGTGCTATTTTCCCAGTTCAAAAGGTGATTTATAGAATGTTCTTAATATTTTGAAAGCAACTTATAAAGATCGGGTTTATTAATTAATCTTCAAAAAAGTCAAATCTTTTATCAGTTAATGATAAAAGAAAATCCTCAGGAACTTTTAACCTGGATAGTAATAACTTGAGAATATAAACCAGTTTAAATATCTTAATAGTTTTATAAGTAGAAAAGTAGGCTTAGATGTTGAGATCCAACACAGACTCCAATGTGCTATTGTTACTTTTAACAAGTTACACAATATTACTGCAACTAAGTAAGCAATCTGCATACAGACCTCTTATTTTACCCAATTTATTGTATGGATGTGAAACTTGGACATGCTATCAGCATTATATAAAGATGTTAGAAAAGTTTCACTTAAGGATGCTTTGTAAAATTTTAAAAATACAATAGAAAGATCGTAAAACCAATAAATGTTCTTCAACTTGCTGAATGTGATAGAATTGAGTCCATTATTGTAAAACCATTGTTATTAGATTGAATATGCAAACCAAATGAAGAAAGAAAGACTTCCTAAGAGATCACTTTATGGCAAACTTGAGCATGGGTTTCATAGGAGAGATAGACTCCATCTATGTTGTAAGGATTATCCCAAAGATATTCTAAAGACGGACAATGATAACTGCTTCCATTGGGAAGATATGGCAGAGAAGAGAACACAACTAAACATGGTATTGGAATATATAAGAAAAAAAAGTTTTCTTCTGAGGAAACTAAAAGACTGTAAAAATAGCAAACAAATAGAAAAATTGATAAGCAAGTTCTGTATGTGGACATATTTGTGGTTCACAGAGTGGTTTGTAAAGTCATCACAAACTCATTTCTAGAACATAAATAGTCAATAAAAAATACAAAATAAAATCACATATCACATGACCTCATTTCTTTTTTTAAACTTGTAAAATATAAACAAAGAGCTTTGCTAATTGCTCAACAAGTTTTGTGACAAATGCTTAGCAAGAGAAAGCACTTAAAATATCTCTATCCGAAACCACACCCAAACCCAGACCAATGGTTTCATGCTTTGGCACTCCTCAGTGACACGCTAGGGTAGTTTCAGACACTAGATCTAAAAATACCAACCCAAAGACAGCATTTATCTAAGAGTTAACCATTGAGTAGAAAATCTAAAATACAGACACTTAAATGTCTTCCAAACTTAGCTATCCAACTCAAATCTTCAGTCAAACCATACATTAGTTGTCTTAGCAATATAACATCACTTAAGACTTAAAAGACTATAAATAGTCAATAAAAAATCATATATTTCATGACCTCATTTCTTTTTTTAAGCTTGTAAAATATAAACAAAGAGCTTTGATAATTGTTCAACAAGCTTTGTGATAAATGCTTAGCAAGATAAAGCATTTGAAATATCTCTATCAGAAACCACACCCAAATCCCAGACCAATGGTTTCATGCTTTGGCACTCCTCAGTGAGGTGCTAGGATAGTTTTAGACACTAGAACATTTCTAGAGTAGTTTTTCCCCTCTCCATTCTTCTCTCTCTCTCTTTTTTAAGTGACTGTTTATTATTTTTATTTAGCAAATAATGGTACTGAAGATCATTATCGTGTAGAGGTTAGCAGTTTAATTGACATACTACTTTTTTTTTTGTTACACTAACAGCAGTATATAAAATAATGAATGTATTACTCATATAATAATGAGTGTTACAAAGCAAAGTGAAAAAACAAAACAAAATTAAGAGCCAAATTAAGTTTAACCTAGAAGGCATTTGTAAATATTTTTGAACAATGAAATTTTACGAGGGAATATATTTCTAGGTAAGCGATTCCCAAAGAAAAGAAGGCTCAAAAAAATTTGAAATGAAACTTTTAAGGTAAAAGAATACTGTTAAGGAGGAATACGGCATTTGTTTTTTAACAGCATTAGTGAAGCGAATTTAGAGTATCAATGGCCATGATAGTGGCTACAGTAAAATAACTTTTAAATAGTCTACTGCAGGTCAAAAGGCCTCTTCTACAACTCCTCACGATGGATGCATTAATAATGCATCACAAAGTTTTTAGATTATTATAGCACTTATACCCCTCCCCCCAGCAAGAAATCTAGATAGTCAAGAAAAGAATTTTCATTGATCAAATCTGGATAAAGAATTGGAAAATTTTTCAAACAGTGTCTATTCTAATGGGTAAAAATTTCAAATCTGGACTGATCAGAATAATGTCATCAAGATCATAAAATAGAACAGAACTGTATAATATGATGAGCCTACAATATTGGTGAAAGAGATGTTATATACTGAAGAGGGTTTAATGAGCCAAAAAAGCATCAGATCCATCAAGAATAGAAAGGGATCTGCAACTTCTAAGGATCCGAGCATAAGATAGGAAGAAAAATTGTACAATAATAAAACACTGAAATTGTAAAAAATATTGTTGGAGGGTGTGTGTGTGTAAATATTTTCCTTACTCTTATGCCCGGATCCTTAGAAGTTGCGGACTTCTTCCCATTCTTGATGGACCTGATGTTTTTTTGACACATTTATTTGTAGCGCATTATTATTCTTTATTTATAATTTATAGTCTCTTATTAATATCATATTGATACACAGTATATACGGGTATGTCTTTCTTGTGTTTATAATCACAATCACTGTTTTTAAATTAAATAGCATTTAAAAGTTTCGGAATCAAAGTTTGAGTATTTAAATAGTTTTTAATTTTTAAAATATGCTATATTAAAATAGCAAGAAAATAAAATAAAAAAATATTCCTGAAAAAAATTATAATTTTAAATATTATCAGATTTATTTTTTACTTTTTTAATTACGAAACCAAATTTTAAAACAATTAATATACAAGAGAGGGCGGTTGCAAATTTTTAGCAACTTAAAAGAATCAATTTTTATATCAATTAAAGACAATATGTACCTGGAACTAAAATGTCTTCCAAAAATAGCTGCTGCTCGATTGCAGCAAATAGAAGATGAATTTTGAAAACTATTTTTTATAGATCGAATAAATGGGAGCAACAAAACATTCGCCATAATCACTCCCGTTCTCGCTTTACAATCACAAAGACACGATTCTGCGCATGTGGTGTTAATTTAGACGAGAAATTCAAAAACTGCGGGAGTAGGGTTATGTGGAGTACATGAAAAGGCAGATCTGTAGCTAGAGAGAATGGAGGAAGAATTAAAGTGTCCGGTGTGCAAGCAGCTTTATAACAATCCTGTTCTTCTACCCTGCACACATTCTCTTTGCTTAAATTGTGCGGTGCATATTCAAATTCCTGCTCAGCAAAACCCGCCGCCCTCAGAGGAATCTTTAGGAAATTTAGGAGACTTGGACTACCCAGAAATCGACAAGTTGAGCATTCTCAGTGAAACTGACAGCGGAGTAGTATGTACAAGTAGACCTAACAGTTACGTGGGAACTCCGAATATCCAAGGAATACTTTTTCCACCTCTGCAAAGCAATGCATTATCCATGACCTGCCCTATATGCCATAAAATTGTTTACTTCGACGAAAATGGAGTTCACAATTTACCTAAAAATAGAGTTTTACATTCTATTGTTGATAAATATAGGGAGAATAAAAATTTAGTTATTAAATGTCAGTTATGTGAGGAAAATCCTAAGGATGCTACTATAATGTGTGAACAATGCGAGGTATATTATTGTGATGCCTGTCGTGAAAATTGTCACCCAGCTCGCGGACCCTTGGCTAAACATAATTTAGTGCAGCCTTCTAAAGGGAAAAATATAACTATGACTACAAATAAGATTAAGGAAACAAAATGCACGGAACACGCCGACGAACAGATGAGTATGTACTGCATGGTTTGCAAGCTACCTGTCTGTTATATTTGTCTTCAGGATGGTAGGCATACAAATCACGATGTACAGATTTTGGGAGCCATGTGCAAAGCGCAAAAGGTAAGTTTGAGTATTGTTAATAGTTTTAACTTTCGGAGTCAAACTTTTAAATAGTCATGAAAAATATGTAATATTTATGTACGATGCGTGTATACACATATTTAAGATGTCTACCTTTATTCCTGTAACCCTTTATCTATTTGGTCTCCATAGTTTAATCGTCAAAAATGATGAGCAGTAGACGAATTTGTATCGATATTCTGACTCATATAATATACATTTTCGTTGTGGTAAGTGACAGATTTATACCAATTTTATGAGCCACGCTTCGTTTGAATGGTCTGCCTAGTTTAATTGGCGTCGCTTGATTTATTCCATCAAATTTCTGACGTTTGCAAATGTATATATATTTTACCACATTATTTTTAGATAAAAATGTGAGGGAAAATATAAAAAGTTAATTGGCATTTGGAATTTGAGGCTTGGCTGTTCCACGTTATTTTCGGAGTTTCCCCCCCTCCAGAGCCATTTAGCGAACGTTCTTTTCTAAGCTTTTTTGATAGAAATCTGATTATTGCCTGCCACTCTGACAAAGGAGAGGTGTAACATTGTCCTCTGGGGTTTAAAAATATGTATTCATCTGCATTATTCATGGAATTTTATCTCGGCAAACGCGTAATTTATTCCAAAATTCTTTGAGGATGCTTTATCATTGATCTTGCATTAAAATGGTTAAAATGAAAGATGAAAAAAAAAATCAAAAGAGAAAAGATTGCATTCCTTTGAAAATAAAATATTGTGAAATCATTCTAAAGTTAAGAATTAAATATTTACTCTGAAATTGTATTTAATATATATTTAGAATTATTGCACTCGATAAAGTTTGCGCCCCCCCCTTTTTTTTTCTCTCTAATCTTTTCAGTGAATGATTAAAAAATCAAAAACTATTCTTTTAGAATGTAATTAAGTGTTATCATATGCTGACCAAAGAAGATTGGGAATAAATATAAAGTTCTCTCCTTTTGCACGTTTGAATTATTAATGTCTACCATTTCAAAATGAAACTAACTGGGTTAGGAAAGAACAAATATTTCATAGTTATAGGTATATATACCTGCATATCGATACTAATTTCGTTTTTACGATGTGGAGATATATATATATTAATTAAAAATGTGATATAAAGCTACGGCTATCGCATTTTGTTTTTTCTTTTCCATAGTTTTTATTTTATGTATTTATATGCAAAAATGTAAAACAATTTATGCTGGACGAGTTAAAAGTAAAACGATGTTATGAATCTATACTATATATAAGTATTCTGCCTTTTAATTAAGTCTGATAATAAATGGCGTAGACTTTTTTAAATTTTAGATTATTTAATTAATTCTGTGAAATGCGTAAAATATTATTCTTTACAAATCTTCTCAGGCCACCATTGAAGTCTCTTCGCTTAAGCTCCGTAATTCCAGACAAGATATACTGTACATAGTAATTAAGAGGGCACTGGTGCCCGGCTGTCAATAGAAATAGAATTATCTATGTAGAATAATGCTTTTAAATTTTGTTTTCATGATATAGTACGCTACCTACAGAGAAAATTCAACGTAGGTATAGATTTGGTAGGAATTTTATTGATGGTGACGCTGTATCATATTTGTTGCATTTTAGAACCTTGTTTTTTTTACTCGCCATTTTATTTTTTTTTTTATGGGGGAAAAAACAGATAAATAATAATTCTCTCGTTTTTTTTTTTTCCATTTATATACCTCATTGATTGTAGGTAAAAATTATAATGGTATAGTCTAGGGATAGATGACATTTTAAGAACTATAAATATAATTTAAGAAAGGTTAGTCGGTTATAGCTTATTTATTTTTGACTTGATCTCATTCGCGAATCCATCGCATATGAAATTGATTTTAGTTATGGTATTTATGTTTGTATGTAATGTAAACCTTTACCCAACAACAATTCTTTCCAGGCGTATGATATTTAGCATTTAATTATAGTAAAAATGGAGTAAAAGTTTATTATTATTTATTCAACTACGACTTTTGTATGTTTAATGTTCAAGTAAATATATATATATATTGTTATCTCGGAACTGAGATGTGAGTCTTAATTTGCTCAAATTTCTACATTCTTTACTATCAATTTTAAACATCTCTTGTAGAATCGATTAGCCTATAGTGTGAAATGTTTGTAAATCTTCACCTAACAACAATTCTTTCCACGCATATGGCATTTAGCACTTATTTACAGTAAAGATGGAGTAACAGTTTATTATTATTTATTCAACAACGACTTTATATATATATTGTTATGTCAAAACTGGGGTATGAGACGTAATTTGCGCCAATTTCTAGATTCTTTACTATCAGTTTTAAACATCTCTTATAGAATTGATTAGCCTATAGTGTGAAATTTTGCATGAGAAAATTAGTTGTACAGATGGAAGCTTTTAGATTGGAGATGATTGTAGTAATTTGTTTTTTAAAATAATTTTTAAGGATTAGATAAGGTTTTTTTTTTAATCTTTAGAACTAATATATAGATCTGAAAAACAGATGAGGAAGAAATGATCCCAGAGTTTAGATGTCTTGATTCCCTTTAATTATTTAAAATCAAAATATCTAGTTTGATTAATTCGTAATAAAATCTTTGGAAGGTCGAAGATTCTGCTGAAATGTTTACATATAATGGGCTCCTCACTGATGAGAGCCACAGGCTAGAAACTAGTCTGGGGATATTGGATGAGTAGGCAGTAGATAGAAATTTCATGCACAAGCCTTCTGGCATCCATTGATTACTCTGGCTTGCACTGAGTGGCACTATATTAGCTTCTAAGAATAATATGCTAGCATCTAAAATATTAGAAGTTGTTAATAAAATACCAGACTTTAAAGATGCTTTTATATTTATTTTTAAAAATAATGGAATAAGAAAAAAGTGCAGTTATTTAATAGATTATTCACTAAGTTTTAGAGAATGAAGTATGAGAATGATGATCATAGTTGTTTTTATCAAGCGAATACTAGAAAAGCAAGGTTTATATATATTACTTCTGTCAATTTGGTCAGAGATTTGATTCATACAACTAAAAAAGTTTGTGATGATTGAAATTAGCTGATTGCCTATAAATATTTATTCTTATTATACATAATGATATAAACCATCAAACATCACATGATCACCATTCTTTATGCTTCCACAAGAGGCAAAATGCTTCATACAGTAGTGTCACTCAGTGCAAGCTAGAGTGTGGATGCAGGAAGGTTTGTGCATAAAATCCTTATCTAGTGCCTACTCATCCAATATCACCAGAATAGTTTCTAGCTTGTGGCTTTCATCAGTGAGGGGCCTTGGATCTGAGAGCACTGCGCCTAGATCTTCGGATCTAATGCAACCCTCCAGTAGCCATCTTTTACTTTTTTAGCTAATTAGAAAGCTTTGAGTCCAAAATGAAAATGCAAAACTGTTTTATAGCTTATATAGTTGTATATATCTGAACTCAGTTTAGCATCTATACTTGCTTGGTGTCTTTGGTTCTTTAGAACCACAGTCTCCATAATTCTATTGGGCAGGATTGGTATTAAACCATCAGATATCGCACGATCTCCATTCTTTATGCTAACAGGCTGTTTTCACAGAGGTGAAACTTTCCGTATAGTAGTGCCATTCAGTCAAATCCAGAGTAATCAGTGTATGCAGAGTAATCAAGGTGTGTGACATATTGACATACATATAAAAAAAGCACACTACTGGTGATAGAAAATTAAATAAATTAGGGGTGCTCTAACTTTGTTTTCCATTTTTATGATGAGTTCTTTAGAGTAGTTGATAGATATTTTTATGATACTAGAAGGTGATATAGATTTGCTGGTGAAGTTTTTAATCTTAAACCCATTAAAGAAATTTTTGCTAATTCAAACAATGATCCACTAAACATTCTTACTATTATGAAGACAGTATATAAAGATGTTTGATTTAGTAATTAAAGTTAAAAAAAATTGACGACCTTATTGATGTAAGAAAAATCTTCAAGCAATTTTTAGATTGAATATTTATCATTTTTTAGATGTGGATTAGTTTAAATATTCTGCTTTTTTGATCGAAAGACAGACTCTGATGCGAAGGAGAACAGATTCTAGTATGTTGTTGTTGCGTCAACAAGTTAAAAAATAAATTTATTATAATTATAAAACTACTTCAGGTGATTTATTATATATTCTGCGAAATCTATTATATGGATTTTCAATTACTAAAAAATTTCATTTAAAAGTGCTGGATAAAATTTTTAAAATATGTTGGTGACATCTTAAGACCAATTAGTATATTCTTCATCTTGCTGAATGTGATGAAAATGTTTCTACTGCTTTAACTGCACATTTTTATTGCATGGGCAAGTGAAATGAATAAGTACTTGCAAGGTTTTCCAAAAAAATGTTTTATGGTTACTTTAAGCGTAATTTTTAAGTAAGAAGCAAACATTTATGTAAGATTATCAAAGACGCTTTAAAGCTATGCAATAGTGTTTGCTCTTATTGGAATATAGCCAAGGATAAGATATAATAGAGAGTTAAGAATTAGGTAAAGTGTCTTAGAAGTAAAAATTTGCAGTAGAAGTTAATGGCAAATAAATAGGGTTAAGGACTAACATAGGATACATGTGGACCCATTTGTGGTTTGTAAATTAATTTGAGCAGTCACATCTTTCACTCAGCATTGGAAAACATTTTTTTCAACTTCCTCATTCTTTTTCTATAACCGTCAAGATGAATTTCTTGAGTATTCTTATTACATTTAAGAATATAAAATAATATATATGGAATTAGATACCATCATTGGAGAAATTAATAAATTATTAGTTAATTGTAATCTTTTGGATGCTGATCTAACTAAGATGAGATTGTAACATTGAATTGGAATTAATGTTATCTATGGTCTATGAAGAAGTTCTTTTGTTGATTTGTTACTGGTTCCAATAGAGCATGGAGGTAGTTTGAAATAAGGCCTTTTAAATAAAGCTTGTTGGCATCTATGCTAATAAATTTATCCAGCATGGCTTCTGGAGCCAAAAACTATTTTTTTATTAGTAGTATGATTTGAATCTGATGTAATGTTAGAGATTAATAATGATAATGAAATTGAATGTTGCAAACTAAAGTTATATGCTAACATATAAACCCAACAAATGACAATAACAATCGTCAAATATCATTCTTCTACATTATCGTGTTTGTATTTTTATATTATTGTCTTCTTTGAGGTAAAGTTCACTGACAATTACATGTAATAGAGCAGCCAATCAAACCGTAAGTATAAAAATATCCATATCTATATAAAGAAAGGTACTGGCACTTCCTTCATATTAAATAAATTCAATTGTATTAAATGTAAAGAAAGGTAGCGATAACTATTGCTTCACTGTAGTATTAAGTTATCTGTCAATATTTTTTTTTTTTGCGATGAATATGTAGGTAACTACCCAGTTACTAACTGATTTACAGTGTAACTTTTATTGTTTTTTTTATATTTTGTATATATCTGAGTTTATAGTTCATATTTATTGGAATGGTTTTCATGGAAGTGATCCTAGTTTGAATTCAGATTGTCTTTGATGCATATGAAACCGTTAAGTTATTGATGTAAAAAAAAAAAAATCCTCCTCAAACTAACTAATAAAATAATGATAGATAAATGTAGCTTTGTATAAAATAGAAGATAGATTTAAGTTTAATTTATTTTTAATACTAGTTTTTATTTTTAGATTTAAATATGATGTAAATAAAATTTATACAGATTACATAACTTATTTAAATTATATGACTAGGAAGCGTACTTCCTAAATATTTTCATTTAATAAAAGTTGTCGGTAATTGTATTGATTTTTTTAATTATATATTTGTGTATTTAGAATTACTTTGATATCATTATAGTTACATTATGAAGGTATATTTAAAAATATTAATTATGTATTAAATTAAATCTGGAAAAATAAATGTTAAAATAAGAGATGATTAAATATTTAAATGCAAAATTGAATCTTGAAAAAAAATTTTTTAAATTAATAATTATTACTTTGATTTTATGTTTTAAAATGAAAATATTTATTTTAAACTAAATCCATGCTTTAAAAGAGTGTTCAACAGACAGATGTGGGGGTTGTAAAGGCAAACAAATCATCATCGTTTTCCAAATGTGTATATATTTTTAAAAAAAATAGCTGCAATCTAGCCATAAATCCAATAAAATGATAACTGGAAAATTGAATTGGATTCAATATACATTCGATGCCACAGAAAAATTTTCAATGCAAATTATGATTTTTACCTAGGGTAAAATATATATTTTTTAATATACAGTTTTATTTTTCAAAGGAATGTGTCTTTAGAAAAAGTTTTATTTAGTATATTTCATTTATGTCATCTAACAAAAGTATAAACAAATATAAATTTATTCATGTTATTTCTTTAAAAAAACCCCCACACAAATAATACAATTGATGTTTTAAATATTTGAAAACCAGGCACTTGTCACAAACCTGGAGCTTAATTGTAAGTATAGGGGATTTGAATTGTAAGTATAGGGGATTTGCTATCTTAATATAAACTGAGCACTGATTATATATATGTGTGGGAGATGATAATCTGGACCAACTGATGAGTGCTGGTTTAGTACAAAATATTGGTGATTATTTATCTTTTCTATATGTGTATCGGTTGTTTGAGATAGTGTTGATAGTTGAAGGGTGCTTGAAAATCTGAGTTCAAATCCCTATACTTAATTGATGTTTTATTAATTTTATATTAAGGTAAATGTTTATATCTTTAAATGATTGATATTATTCGTATATTTGTAATAATAATTTATGTTTTGGTTGTAAGGAAAGTTTTTAATTAATTATCTGAAAAATATTGCTCAGTTTAATAAATGAATTCATAGGGAATTTTGCAACTTAGAAGATTTTCTAAACACATTTTTTTTCTTTTATTGAGTTATATGTATACTTTAAGCATATTTAAATAATGGGTTAGGGTCAAGTGTTTATGTATTTTCTGTGTTTTGCTTTAGTGATATTTTTTTATATATATATATTTGTTCAAATGATGTAATAAATTTTAGAGTTTGCCATTTTATTTTAATTTGCATTATATGATTACAATAAATAAATGTTGTCACCATGGAATGTATATTGTGCATGGATATATAGAAAACCTATAATAATACAACTATACTGTAATAGCGATATTTTTTTTCTCTTTACAATTACAAAATTGATGATAGGAATGAACTAATAACATAATCGTATGGAGGATGATAATTTAAATTTAGTAATGACTAAACTTATTTAATGATAATTAGTTGAAATCAAAATATAAGATGTAGGATTTCAAATTAGATTTGTATATTTTATTAGTGAATTTATATTTTTCATTGTTTGTTTTTCATTAATGTATATATTTTTTATTAAAGAAGTTTTATTCTCTTTATTAGTGGATAGTTCAAAAGATTATATAATAATCACATAAATAATAAATATGACCAGTCCATTTTCAAATACAAAATATAATTAGATGCATATGGTTAGGGTATAGTCTAGTAAATCTTTCGCCAATCAACTCAAAAGTCTAGTTCTTTATGAATGATGTGGATGGGTTTATTAATAGTATGATGGTGTGATCAAAGATCCAACATGTGTAATAAAGTATTGGATATCAATATGATGGCAGAACAGTTTAATTGGAGAAAGAAGTTATTATAGGTTTATTTCTTTATTATTATTTATAATACTTAGATATTATTTGCATATGCAAATATATTATGTAAAATCTTTATCTGAAGTTGGCTTTTTGGGATAAGATTATGACTGGACACATTATGTATCAAATTGTGTTGTAGCTTGATGGCAAGTATGGTTACATATACTTTCTTCAAAATTACCATATACCTCTTCAGTTAATACTCTATATATTTTACTAAATTTAGGATAAAATGGATATGCTTGTTTTGCATTCATATCCATAATTGTATATACATATGTATGAAGGATCCAGACTTTATATAATCTGTTCTTATTAAAAATGTCTGCCCAATATAGACTCCCAAAATTTCTCCGACAAGAATATTTTGTTAGAGAGCCCATATTAGAAAGCTATTATATGGTCTTGTTATTATTAAATTTTGTGCCTTCAACTATGGAACTCAATATAACTTATAACCTTGAGAAAATGAATTAAACCGCAATATAAACAAAATTTTAGATTTGGAGAAAGTTAAATGAAAGTAAATACATGAAAATGTTATAATAGAGTTGGTCCAACATTTGGAAACTGTGACATGATTTATTAGTGTTGAAGTTAATGAGGGACGATAGATGATGTTTAAGTGGATTATTTTGATTGTGTTATTAGGTGTGCTTGGCCATGAAAGTTTACTAGGCCAAGGGATCCAAGGTAGTTGTATATGAAATCAGAGAATATATGCAAAATCAGCTAAATAGCTAGGATACCTCTGCATCTGGACATTTCAAGAAATTATGGACACTAGTTATAGAATACCTGGACATATATATAATTAACAGGGGCTTAATTTCTGGTTTAATACTTAGTGATGTTTTATTTAAAATTTTCCAAGAATGGAATTTTTGATATTCAATTATATTAGTTGATTACTCTTGAAGAATCCAGTTTGTGACCATGTATCATGAAGAAATTTGTCGAGCTGGCTAGATAATAAATTTTGGGAATAAATTTAATATTTTCTAGCACATGTGCTAATTTTACCACATAGTACATTTGAAATTTTATCCAGGCGACACAAATTGCATTTATATTGAAGTTAGTTTAAAACAGTTACCCATGATAAATTTAGCCTGAATAAAGGAAAAAGACAATAAAACAAAAATTAAAGATTTTGTAATACCATAATTCATATGTAAATAAATCAAGGTGGCTTGATTTCTTTAAAAAAAAAAAACCCCAATATAACAAATTTGGCTAAAATGTTATGAATACAGTCAAGCGTTGGTGGCTTAGCGGTTAGCATAGCTGCCTTCCAAGCAGCTGGCCAGGCTCGCTTCCTGGTCAATGCATTTGCCATATGAAAAAAAAAAGGCTGCTTTTTAAATTGATGAGAAATGAGTTTTCAAAACAGTTTATCTGATAGACTCTTTTTTAGCCCAATTATTAATATTGTAACCGTAACCCCTCTTTCTAACACCGAGACTACGGGCTTCAAAATAAACGTGACATATTGTAAGGCTTTATTTTTTTTCTTACATCGACAGTTATTCACGATCCACATAAGGGGGCGCCAGATACGATTATTTAAGTTGATTTTAACTACTCGCATCACCTTACATCATGTCAAAACGATTTCGAAGTCTAATCCCACCCACTAGCTCAAAACTCCCAGCATGGACCAATAAGGTTTCTCAAGGTTGTTACATGATTGTTCTAGGACGACTCCTCCCGGAAAAGACGCATTGTCCGCTAATGAAAAATCAGCATGGTTTTCTAATCACTCGACTACGGCATAAGGATTATTTATTGGTTGTCACTGACCTATGAGGTTGTTCGCTTACGCCCCGAACACAAGGCTTACAAGTTCATCCCCCCGCTTTATCGTATATAACATAATTAATTGTCGTTTACTTTGATTGATTATAGACCCGCCCGCTCTTAAATCTATCTTAACTAAGGTGAAATAAGAAACATCGTGACTTACGGCACGATGTTGACATAATTAATAAAGTAACTAAATTGAAACGAAAATTAAAATTAACTAAATCTATTTCAAAGATAAGTTATTAAAGAATAAATAAACTACGGTTTTGATTGTGTGTGAAAAGATTTGAGATATGCTCGACTTGATTAGATATTGAACAAGTTTATTAATTATGAAAAGAAAACATTATTAATTGATTTATTACACACGCGCACATACATTCACGCTCACAGAGAATCATAATTAGTCATAACATAATTTGAATAATGAGATAAAGTTCCTTTCTATTTGGTAAAATATATCTTTCCTTAGATTCACTTAAGTTCAGAGTTCATGTTTACAAAGTTCAGTAACAAAATAAACTATCATGACGAGGAAAGTCTTAAGATTTAATTGTGCAAATTTATGTTGGTTAATTACGAGATTGCCTTATGGATTTATAAATTGAGTGAGTGAACATAATATAAAACATATTTACCTAGGATTTGTCTTGGTTGCAACGAATGTCGATTGGTCTGGACGAGTTTGGGTATTTCACGGAACATTTCTTTTATTAGGAGCATTCACTTAACACGACGATGTTATCAGAATTTCATAGCTTCGGAGATATTTCAGTAGCGGAGCGCCGATCAGTCACTGAAGGGTTTATTAGCCCCTCATGACAGTCGACGCTCTTGGTATTAATTTCATAATGGTCATCGTAAATACTGAGGAATAATCAAGCTAATTCAGAACAATTCTATTTTTAAAATGAAAACATAAGCATCGGAATAATGATTAGGTGCTAACTCGGCGTACTGAGAATTGGAAAATAAAAAAAAACACAGCAATGATAATGTATCAATCGAAATGAATCGAATCGAACGAATCCAACCATTGAATAGGTTTTGACTAGTATTTATAAAGGTTGATCCTTATCTTGGGATCCAATCTACCCCCATAGTTCCCTGTTCTTGGAGTTGTCGTTCAGGTCCGCGTTTGAGGTACCTGCTCACTCACTCTTTGTGCTAAAGGCAATATTTATTTTGAGACAATCTCATTTTGCAATCTCACTCAACCAACCTTATTCCTTCACACCTCGAATGCATGCGTGTGTGCGTGTGTTTTACCAGAACAATACAAGCTATTTTAAATTTAGAAGTCGAGCATTTATCTTTTCCTCAAATCTTTTCTATAAGTTTTATTCTAGTTAACATTAGATTTCTAAAATAAATATTTTTAATTCCCCGTGGTGATTTTGATGGACAATTATATTTTATTATTTAGGAGAGCAAATTATATTTTATTATTTAGGAGAGCAAATTATATTTTATTATTTAGGAGAGCAAATTATTTTTTATTATTATTTTTTATTATCTAAAAGCTTTAATCATTTAATTAGACGTTTTACCGTCTGTATTTTATCAATGTGTTTTATAAATGTATTTATGAGAAAAAATATTACGAGTTACGAAAAATAAAAGTACGAGTGTTTTAGGTTGCTTGCTGGTGTGTGTGTGTTTATCGATGCTTCCTAGATCTAATACTGATGTAACGCTGTCTCGTTACAATATAGATATTAATGGAGGAAATTAATTATAAAATTAACCCTGGATGGGGTGTTTTCTAAAAAAAATAACATTAAGTAGAACTATGCCCCAAAAACTGAAACGTTTTTTAAGAAAGCATTCTGTTAATACTGTTTATGATTTTTAGATTTAAATACTTAACGGAAAATGCATAATGGGATATATGTTAAAATTTACAAGTAAGGCCTGAAAATTAAGGGCATGAATAAGATAAGTAGACTCACTAGCATCATTGAAAGAATTAAAAAGCTGAAATGAAGCTAGGCTAAACTTACTGCACGAAGGGAGAATAATAGATGGATAACTGAAATATTAGACTGGATCAAACAGAGAATGAGATTTGAAAGACACTATATGTAAGATAATTGAAGGTTTTTTGAAGTCATGTGGAAAAAAGAAAATATGGATCAGAAATTGACTTTTGTGATGGATTGAATCAGTAATTATTGGAAAATAATAAGTAAATGGTTAGTTACTTGTGGTACCAAGGGGGATTTATCATCAGAATAATAGAATATTCTATTGCGGAATTATCGGCTGTAACCTTGAATTATCAATGGAATCCAGATAAACATATAACATTTCATTCTTCTTACACTTTAAAGCAAAATATATTTATTCTTTACGGTTTCGTCTGTTCCTAGAGAAAGTATTGAAGAATCCAGATAAACTGAACTATTACATTATCAAAACAGTTGCTGACTTACAGCCTTTATTGATTTGAACTTGTGAACCTAGTGCATCTCATATCAAGTAGCGGTCTTTTTATTTTTTTTACACTACAAAATTAATGGTCTGAAATTTAAAACCACCTGAAGCTTTGAACTTAAGACATTTTGCTTGTGTAGTTATATAAATCCGACGCAATAACAACTACTATATATTTAAATAATGTTAATTTTATGCTATCCAGATCTCTTTCGCCATGGTAATGTGTACCAATGAAATATCAATATCATCTTTTCTGCTTAACATATAAAATATATATTTTTGGGAGCAGTTCCTTTTGTTAATCCAGAGCTATCTATCACAAACTTAGAGTAGTCAGTGGATTCCAGTTATTTGTGCTCTTATATGCATGTCACATTCTAATCTCTGGCTCATGACCTTTGTCACTGAGGATTTGGGAATTTAATGCATGTTGCGTCAAGTTGGCATCTTTTATCTCTTTTATTATAGAACTAAGTCTGAAATTCAAAAGTATCCTAAACTATATAAATTCTTACTAGAGAAAGTTGTGCTTTATTGGTAATAGAGTATAATAGTTTTCCATCTACTTTTTAAAAATGTTCAGTCAAACTTTTTCATGCTAACAACTGAACTATTTTCTCACTCCAAGAGTATGCATTATTAATCATTATCAATACTATCATTATTATTATCGTAACATTCACATAAGTAACATTTTTACACATTGCTTTGTGAGTACATTTTTATTGCAATGCTAGAATTTATTCATCTTATTGCTTGCTATCTTTACTTTTAATTGTTACAAGCATTTATGTGCTTAGATTTTGTTATCTTCTAAAGACTATAACAAATGTAATTATTTTCATCCTCAATTCTAAGCAAAATGTTTTGACAACTAAAATTGCTTTTTTTTCTTTTGCATTACTCTAATAAACATTTAAGATTGGTTATCTTTTTTTTAATCTTAGAGAAAACTTGCAGCCCAGATAGGGTTTTCCCTTTAGGAGGCACTCTTAGGCATAGTTCCCCAATGGACTGCATTAAATTGAAGTTGATCGTAGTTTTTTAATTTTAATCTCCTTGTATTTTTTATTTTTATTTTTATTTACTGCTTGAAATTTTCAGTTTACTTCCTTCAAAATATTTTTTTAATACTCTATATTGTGCTTTTATTTTATTTTTTTTAAAATTTATGCCTGTACCTCTGACATGCATTTACTTTTGATTGTTTCTCAGACTCATTTTTAATTATTTCTTTCACTTCTATCCACAATACATTTGGTTGGCTACCAACTATAATCAAAACTTTTACAAATTAATTTCTGATGTTATTTCCGAAAACAATAACTATATTTTCTAGATTATACTCAGGAGATTGGACAAGTCTTGCCTTTTTTTTAAAGCTTCATTCAAAGTATATATCAGATCCATAGTCTGCTTCTATTATATATTTTTTGCTATTAAACAAAAGCCTTTTATTGCTAGGTGCCAAAAAATTTATCCTATTGTTTCTTATGAACAGATAATCAGTTTGATTGCCCATAAAATGTTTTGCACTAATCATTGAATTCACAAAATTTTACGAGTCATTCTTTTGCATTATTTCTGGGTTCAAATCTGTATGGTTCAGTGACATTTTTTTTACTGCATTCCAGTCGTCAGTTGTGAGAAATATATCTTTCTTGAAAGTTTTATAAATTCTTGCCTAAATCTAATCATAAAGACTATTTCAATTTCTTTGTTAATTTTTTTTTTTAGGATTGTTGTGCATAAAACTACTATTTTAATAATGTTAAATGGGTGTCCATAAAATCAAACTGATGTTTATTGATTATTGGCAGAGTTATTGACACTATTCTTTCCGATGATGAAAGTTGTTGTCTGTGATAGCATATTATTCTGATCTAAAATTTTCCAGCTCAATCCAGTTTAATCTGCATAAGAGATTGATTTCCATCTTTATGGACAGTAATATTTTCTCAGTTCATACTCATGTTTCTCTTCCCAGTTTTAGATTTATTTTTTTTAATAGATTAATATCAGAAATTAAATTTAGCTGCATCATATAAGTGAAATTTTGAAAAATATCTAGTATTTTTTCAGTAGAATGTTGAATAACTTTAATGGGAAGAGTCTCTTATCAATAACTATATCATTTCAGCTTAGTGAATGTAAATTGCTTTTCCACCATGAAATTTAAAATGTAGTTTTAATGACCACAGTATGAATATTAAGGTAAGGTATCAGCATCCATTCATACATAAATATAGCTATTCTAACTCCAGGGGGGGGGGGCAAGATGAGTTTTGTGATGACTGTGCAAACCAATCAGTAAAACGTAAATATATCTACATATAGCACATACCGGTCCATTTTTCTGTTTGAAATTTTGGAATGCTGTTTTTTAACTTCTGCTTAAAACTTTTTCATCTGCAATATTTGTCTAATTGTAGATCTCTAATGTATTCTGGTCTTTGCCATATCTTCCTGATGTAAACAATCAACGTTGCCCTTCTGTAAAATGTCATTGAGGTAATTCTTAAAATGCAATTACGATTTACCTGTTCTACTAAACCCGTATTCAAGTTTGTCATATATCCTTTTAGGAGTTGCATCGTTCATTCATTTTAAATGTCCAATCCAACGAAGATCTGATTTTATAGTAGTTGAAGATCATATTGATTGTTTTATGATTTTGCTATTTTTAACATTTTACAGAGAAATTCTTAAATGTAACTTCTCTAACATCTTTATATTGCATCATCAGAGTATCCAATTCTCATTTCCACGCAATAAATTAATATACTAGTTTGATATACAGCTGACTTAGTTGCAGTAATTATTTCTCTGTGACTAAATATTCTACTTTTTAAATTGTTAAAAGGAACAACAGTGCATTGGGAGTTTATGTTGGATCTCAACATCTAAACCCATCCTTCTACTTATTAGACTCTTACGATATTTAAACTGGTTTAAATTCTCAAATTGATTACCATTCAAGCTAAATCACCAGGTGGTAAAGAATTTAAATTTAATAAAGTTTAATGGACAACTAAATATTTCAGACACTCTTGAGTCAAATGCCTTGACCAAATTAACCAAAACCATATATAATTCATTCTTATGTTCCTGACCATTTTTTGTATTTACCTAACAATAAAATAAAAAATCTTTAATGCTTCCTGTTTCTCTAAAATCACATTGAGTCTGGTACATTTTCATCTATGACTAGAAGCGATCTTTTCAGCCAAATCCTTGAATGTATCTTTGCTGTAGTGGGTCGCTAATGTAATCAGTGATAAATATTTGAACTAATTAAAAAATCATCAGCCATTTTTCTATGCACACCATAATATAGATTTTATTATAGGGTAAAAGGTATAATCAATATATTAAAAAAGAGTGTCATAGCATCTTAGGTAAATTCATACCTATTAGTTCTGCGTGCATGAGAGAAGATACAAATGAGAACAATTATAATTATTATTGAATTTATTAAAACAAATATTTTTTTTTGCCCGTGAATGTAAGATTGAGTCTGATATAGCTATTATAATTATAATCTGTTATTACAAAAATAAAAGAATATTAAAAATAAGAGCAGTAATGATGACATTAAATTTTAAAAATGCTCAAGTTTGTTTCCATTGTTACTGATGCCAGCATCATGCTAATAATAATCAAGGCAGTAGTGTTGTAATTAAACTAATAAATTTTACACTATTCGTATTTAGTTTCTGATTGGTGATCATGAAATGTAAATGCATGGATAGATTATTTTATGTATAATTAATATTTTATTAGTTCTTGAGAGCAAACTTTTTCATAAACATTGAAAAAGTGCAAATCCACTTGCATTTGGATTGAACCAATAACTTAAGTTGGCCCAGGCGCATATTACATTTATTTACTCCATATATATAAGCTAATTTACATTTATTTAATTACCAGAGTCATTTTTTTTCTCCAAGTAGCAACTGTTGTATAGTTTAGTAGATATTAACGTAAACGATAAACTACAATAATTAAGGATGTTTGAGATTAGGCTGCTGAAGTATCATGGGGCAGGTTACATTTTTTATGTTTTTTGAAAACCATTGCTGTTAAATAAAAAGTGGTTAGTCATTTAATTTAACAGTAATACTTATGTGTATATATATTTTAAAAAAATTCAAAATTCATGTATATGATAAATATTAATTTCATTTTAGTTCTTTATTACTTTTACAATGCTTTTTACAACTCGCTATTGCTGAGGTGATCGAAACTGTCAAATAGTGTGTTGTAAAAAGCATTGTAAAAGTAATAAAAAAACTAAAATGATATTACATTCGAATATTGGCCTTTCAAGCCAATTGTGCAAACGCTTTGCGAGTGTTAAATAATAAATGAATACCCTCTGACCAATACAAGATATAGAATTTATGCAGGAATAAAAAGAATCCCTCTTATTCCTACGACTCAAATATTTATATATGAGCAAATCTGAAGTACTGGCACAGAAGGTGTGACAATAGAACGGTCACTTTAAATTACTATATACAATGTCTGAATGAATGACGCCAATGAAATTTTCTAGAATTTACTAAATGTCATTCCAACTGAAACTTAATCATATATATAAATAAGCATTTATTTTTATAGCGTCTGTATACAATTGTAATTACATTCAAATATCGGCCTTTCAAGCCAATTGTGCAAACGCGTTTGCACAATTGGCTTGAAAGGCCGATATTTGAATGTAATTACAATTGTATACAGACGCTATAAAAATAAATGCTTATTTAAAATGATATTAATGTTTATATGGATTTGCAATACAATAGGAAAGATAAAATTATATGATAAATAATTGGATATGAGTAAAATATTGATGATTTGAGATATAATATGTTTGGGACACTGAAGTAACTGGTTTACTTGAAACATATCATGGGGCAGATTACATTTTCTATGTTGTTTGAAAACTGTTGCTCTGAAATAAAAAGTGGTTGGACATTTAATTTAACAGTAATACTTATGTGCATATATACTTAAAACAAAGTTCAAAATTCATACAGACAAAAATTAATTTGATATGAATAAAATGTTGATGTATTTAAGATTTAAAATTAATTTTTAGGTATATGTCACGATTTAAGAACTTTAATATTTCTCGTTTATAATATGATTGCTGACATTTATTTAATGAATTACATTATTGTCTAAACCAGTGGTCATCACCCCTTGGTCCGCGCGGACTGGTGCCGGCCGCAGAAGTTTTCTGCCAGGCCACGGTAGACTTGCAGGAAAGTTTGTTGTAACAAAATAATGAGTTTAAATTTTTAATTAATATAAACAATTTTTATTTATTTATACATCTCATTTTTACCCAATTAAAAAAAAAGAAACAGAACGAAAACAAAATCTAATCAATCCTACATAAATTAATTTGTTTTTTTAGTTATCACAGATGTTTATGGGGGGGGGGGGTAGAATTACATTTTTTATTACTTTTCCAAAAAAATTCAAAATTAAAAAAAAAAGTTTTTCATTATCCAAACTCCATATATATATATAATTTCATCTAGTATATTTAACATTGTTTTGATCAGTTATAACAATTATGCTCATCAAAGGCTAAGCAGTTTACATCTTTAAGAAAATTTATTTATAGACTTCTGCCCATCCGCGAAACCTTATTCTTATTTTTGCCGGTCCGTGAAACCTTATCTTTATTTTTACCAGTCCTCAGGTGTGAAAAGGTTGATGTTAGTTATTTGACATTTGTAATTTAATAGATCTAATCATATACATTTCTATTGATATGTATTGTACCGTTCCATTTGTATCCTATGTAATAATGATAATGGTAGTTTCCTGTAAATACAGGTGAAGCTGGAGTAATTGGATGATGTTTATAATTGTATGAATGTAATGATTTGTCAGGTTGTACATATCTGATAGAATGTGCTGATGAACGAGGATATGTAATGATAGTATCCTATAAGCACAGGTGAAGCTGGAGTAATTGGATGGCATTTATAATTGCATGTATGTAATGACTTGTCAGGCTGTATGTATCTGTGATAGAATGTGATGTTCAACGAGGATATGTACATAGATGAAGATAGAGTGGAAATAATCATATTGTCATGTATCAGTCCATAGGGTATATAGAAATTAACGTAGTATATAATGATAATGATGGTCATGGACATGGTGCAAAGATGGTCGAATAATGGATTGCCGTGGACTTATAGTTGTATGATGGAGCTAGAAAGTATGTTATGACAACAGAATATTACACATTAATAAGATTTATATTGCAAAAATAATTTAATGTTATATGTTCATCTCATCAGATTATCAATTCAGATGTCTCTAGGGTGAAGTAACGATGATATCATATATATCTATAAAGATGTGATAGTAGGTGTAGCGCATTTAATGATTGAATGAGAAAGAAAACAATATTATATGACATTATATATGCATTTAAGTGTGGATGAACTAGGTGATGGATAGAAGATTATGATAATTGAATGGGGAGGCTAGAGAATTGCTAGAGGATTGTTATGAATAACAACAAAAGTATTAATTCCATATGAATAGAGATTTATATTAAATGTACGCATGACTAATTTAAGGAGATTTATATTGAATGTAGACATGATTGATTTGATTTTGTATATTCCTCTCATTGAACACTACCAAGTTAGCCATGATCCGGGGTAGGGTAACTCAACTTATTGACCTTTCCTACCACTCCCATTTGGACTAAAGCTAAAATCTAGCTAACTGCACATTTTCTTGGTATAGAAATAAGTAAAAGACACCTATAGCTAGAATATTATATATCAAACTATATGGGCAGATGTCATGCTCCGAATTGTTCACAAGTCCGTTTCTATCTTCATTCATGATGTGCCAGACCAATATAGTAAACAATTTTCATATAGTTATCAGTCGTTGAAGAGTTTTCCAAAACGTATGTTTAGTTATTTTAAAGTATGTCTAAAATGATAATTAAAATATTTATTAAATTAACAAGAATAATTTTTAGTAACATAACAGTTGTCAACTGATTATGACTTATAATGTACTATTAATAACAAATCTTGACCTATACTCCTTTATATTATCAAAAGTCTGATAACGTTATTAGAATACACATAGGATTTGAGTTATGGGTAACTCGGTCATTGTTGTTAATTAATATACAATGTTGATAAAAGTTTACCAAACTGTATTTGTAACTTACATTGTTTTTATAAACTTAGGCTAGATATTTTAGCTTGGGAATAACTATAATTAAATAATGCATATTTTGTTGGTATATGGCCGAAACAGTCTAATTCATAATAGCAGTTGCATATATTTAGAAGGAGTGAGAACAATAAACTTGGAAATATTAATATACACTTAACTCTTTTTTAAAAAACCTTTTTTTTATTACCTTTTTTTTTTTACATATTTTTTAAAAAGTATATAGTGAACAATTTACTATACTTTATATATTTTTTCTTTTAATCACTGTACATTTAAAAAGTAATTTTGTAAACTTAACATTAAAAATAAAACAACTATGCACCATTTTGTTGTTCTCTGGAACATCTCGCGCGGATAACGTCTTTATCAAATAAATTATGCTTACAAACAAAGTTTGTTTAATTTTACACCCTTCAAAACAAAATTAAAAAAAAAATACAACTCTTTGATAAATTTTTCTACATAATACTAAGTAATTTGAATGTAAAATAAAAATTGATTTAATAATATTAAAAAAGTTGTGTTAAATCCATTGATTACTCTAGCTTGCTATGTGTGGCAATACGTAGTGAGTTTTGCCTGTTTTAACAACAGTTATACACAAGCATATGAAGTGGTGGTCATGTGATGAAATTTCAAATATAGACACCCTCAAATTATACGATACACAAGGCTCAATAGCGATCATTTGGAGAGTAAGAACAGGGCACTTGAACCAAGTGTGAATTGTAAGAAATTAGCAGAATACACTACAGGTCATTACAGCCTGCCTCAGAAACGATATATTCAACTTTTTTCGAGGAGGAACAGTGCCATCTAGTGACCTGTACCATTATTGATATTTGTACCTTTAATATAAGTAACATTTTGTTGGTCAAAATGATAGCAACAATTTCAAAAGTGATTGTGGGGCAAATATCAATCTGGTCTTTCTTATGCAGAACAACTACAAAATATATTGGTTGACTACAACATCTAAGATTTACTGGAATTTTGAAATATAGGAATTTAAAATCTCAATGAATTCTAGGGTTTATATACAATGGTGGGAAAATTTCTTCTTTACTACACTTTAATTCAATAAAATTCTTAAGAAAATATTCAATATCATAATAAAAAGCAAAAGTGAATTTCCTGTTATGCCAACGTTCTCATTTCCCAATCTATGACTTGTATAATATAATATGAAAGGATTTGCCTGATATAAACTGCCCTTGTTTTCTGATAGATATTTTGTGACAGTATAATTTTCTTTCAAAAGAGGAAAGGTAGATGAGATCATTCTTAAAAAGTATTCATGTTAATATGGTAAATACACAGTATATTTATAACTGAAATACAGGCTTATTATATACCTGTATCAATATATGTAATATATAGGGTATATGAGCACAGACTTTCACACTACCCACCACTCTCCACTCTATCTCATATCACTGATACGCTTGAACACATATGTCGAAAAGATAAATAATCACCAATATATGTATTTCATGCTAAACCAGCAATCATCAGCTGGTCCAGATTATCATCTCCACACATATATGCAATAAGTGCTCAGATATATATTAAGATAGCCAATCTTCATACTTCAATGGACAAGCTTCAATCCATTCCACACTCCAACTCTTCAACCGTCCATCCAAGTGAAAATCTGATGATGGAACGCTGAAAGGCCATGAATAAGGCAATCTTCTAACAACTATATGCTAATAAATATGTATATTCATATGAAAATTTAAATTACTTGGTATTACTTAGTACAAAATTCAAGCCACAATATTTAATCATGGAAGTAATAATCTCACATTATTTCTATATTTAGTATATTAATTTACTGCATATTAATAACAATATTGGTGATAAATAATTAATACCGATCATAATCTATAAAATCTATATTGTTGCATTTTTTGTAACTATAGTTATTCAATTTAATATGGATTCTTTGTTTATTTAAAAGATAAAATCGGATTAGATAATAAAAGTACATTTTATCTCGTAGTAAACATAATATATTCATACATAAAGCACCAGTTTATACAACCTTTTAAAACACTTGCAATAAAATATTGATTTCACAATATTTGAAGAATATTAATAATAATGACACAGATATTAAAATAATATTTCCAAACGCTGGGCTACGTAAATAATTTGCATATACGTAAATAATTTGCATATAGTTTGCATATCATCACTTCCTATTCTGCACCATTTATCACTATGGCTATGAATATGAGGCAACACGCTTCGAAAGCACTTAGCCGTTTAACTTTTGTATAGACTTATAAGAATAATTGTTATAGCTTCTCTATCCAGCTCCTCACACGCTTCTAATTTTATTAAAATTAACCTTAATAAATTCTCATAAATCTGAAGTTTGGTTAAAAAAAGTCTGTACCAATACACTATCATTCCATATAATAAAGTTCCAAAACATTTATCAGAATTAAAATCCAGTTGCACGGAAAATGATTTTTTTTATATATATTTAATGAAACACAATAAGTGAAATGACGCAATCATATAATAAATATATCAATATAATATATGATATAAAGCTTTAAAATCACTACTTTTGTTTGAAATATTTAAGAAAACATTTATGTTAGTTTCTATTTTCCTGAGGTGAAAATGTACAAGCTTGATCACAATAAAAATATTTTTTACTTTTTTTTTTTTCGGAGATGGCAAGCATGTAATAATTCATCCCTTAAATATAAGATAACTTTTCATTTTTTATTTGGAAAGACAATAAATTATTCATTTATTCTTATTGTATTGAAAAGAATATGATAATCATGTATTAAGCATAACATTCTTGAGCATAGTTGATAATTATGAATATTTAAATTTATTTTCAGTACTTATTTTATTGGAGAATATTTTTATTTATTGGAAATAACTGCAGTGGGTTAATATGATGATTAGAGATCTTAAAATTTAAATTGAAGTTGACATTTCAAAATTCCGTATGAGTAATTTGATATTCTTAGATTGTAAAATTTTGAAATATATTAATCAAGAGATCCTAAATTTTTTTTTTGCTTTGGAAGGCTACGTTTATTTATGGTATAGATAATGAATTTGTAATTATTAAAAATTAGCACTCAGATACATAATGGAAAAATATTGTTTAAAATGTATAAGATTTTTAGGCATCGTAGACCTAATTTTTTTTCTTTTCAAGTGAAATTTTTCTTTGTTTTGTGTAAATTCTTTAAATAAATATAACTTTTATGCCTAAAAGTAAATATGAGGTTTTTTTTAAATTTTTTTTTTAGAAAATGCAGAAGTTTATTGTAAACTTTTTAAAAATGTTTCATGCATATAAAGTTCTGTCTACAGACAATAACAAAGAATTAGTTTTATTGAATAATAATAAAAACACATTTTCATTTTTAAAACATTTTGTCTTCTGTTTAGTGAAGAAAATAAAATACATTTCAGTGTATTTTCATGTTTCAGAGAATAAATTTTTGCAGCGTTCCCGTTTAAATATAGTTTTTAGTAGAATAATTACGCAGCATAAATATAATTGTTTCTCGTAGAATAATTATGCAGCATTGGACTTTTAAAATTTTAAAGGGTACTTTGTAATTAGTTGGCTCAAAACATTTCTAACATTGGCCGAGGAAAGGATTCATTCAGTCTGTTTATTTAGTAATAGTAGCCGAGTGTGCTTTTGGTTAGAGAAGCCAGATTCATAGCAATTATGAAAGTTTATGATTTTGTGGAAGCATTCTAAATAATGTCATTTTTTATGAAATACTATTGCAGCAGATCAAAGTTTATTCAAGGTTAAATATAACCAAAGTTCTTTATTTATTTTTCTTTGGAAGATGGTTGACTTTGGGAATATTGCGAAGCTTCACTCAAGTTGAGAAGCGTAAAAAATTTGATCGTTTTAGCCTTACATGACTGTTGTACTCTAAAGTTTCTGGACTTAGGAAAACTTATTTTACTTTTTTATTTTTTTTGTGTTGAAAGAAATAATTTTTTAAACTTGAACTTAACGAATTGACAAAGAACAGTCTTGAAAAATTGAATTGGAAATATGAAGAATTAAACACGTTGAATTCTTCACACATATTATTTATTGTTTTAAATTTTTTTTGTTAACAACTAATAGAATAATTAAGGGTTAACTGTCTGGGACCTCACTCATGCCAAAGGCACTAAATAATTTCCCCCAATTCATAATTTTTAATTAAAATAGGGTAATCATTCACTTAGACGAAACTAATTAATTTAAAAAGTTTAATGTAATTATCAAAATGCATACACACACACACACGGTGACTGCTAATATAAAATTTAATAAATAATTCTCTCTTGGCTCTTATACTAAATAAATCTATAATTGACTAAACCACAAATTACTACTGCTTATCTAATAACTAAATTGTTCTTTTATTTAAAAATTAACTATAAATTTATGAAAAAAAAACTTTTTTAAATTACGAGATAATTTTATTCAGCTCTGCTTCTATTTACCAACATATAGCTTTTTTTTTTTTTCATATGTCATAGCATCGGCCGGGACGCGAACCCACAACCGTCTGCACCCAACTACTTGCTTGCATAGCGGCTGCGATACCTCTCGGCTAACAACGCAAGACATATATACTTTGCTGTATTTATTACTATTATTATTATTATTATTATTAATAATAATAATAATAATAATAATAATAATAAAGTGTACTTACTGTCCTGAGATTCAAACTTGTATATTAAGTTTGATTATCATAATATATATATAGTACGTACATTTTCATGTGTACATAAAGTGTTTTCATGAAATAGACATGAAAATACTATATTACGAGATTTGGTTGTAAGAAAAACAAATAACTATTTTTTTGAGTTCTAAATTTGACAATCTGCTTCTGACTGTGCTTTCTTGCAAATTCAGAAATGATCTATAAAAGGTTTTAATCTTTTGAATGCATTCTATCAAGATTTTAAATTTAGTACTAAATGTTCAAAAAAATTTTTAAGTTTTCTCCGGGCGAACCGATACATGGGAGTCTGATCCTTGACCAGAAAAGACAACTCTTCTTGGATTCCCTATTGATGTCTTCTGAGAAAACAGATTTACAGTAATCTTTTGCCTGGATGATTATCAGTTGTTGAATGTAATCACTTTAAATACCTTAGTGTTTTTGGTAAAACGGCCAACTTGGGTAGCGTTGAGCAAAACAAACACCAATGTGTTATTGGCACTTTTAGAAAACTAAGTCTATGGTATTTCATTGTAATGATGTAAATACTTCACTCAGATTAGTTATATGTAGGACTGTTTTCATGTCAAGCTTCATTTTCTTCGTTATCATAAGACTATTCAGTATATTCTTTAACTAGTCGGATGTGACTGTTTTGAATCTATTTTTGTAAGGGCACATATTTGTTGAATTGGTCATATAATGTGATTTAAGACTAATATACTTTATAAAAAATATTTTATAGTGAGTATTATTTTCACCGAAAAGGCAGATCACATTTTCTTTATAAAGATTATTTCAAAGGCGTTTAAAAAAATGTGTTGTTGATTGTTACTATGGAGAGGATATGTGTGAGGATAGAATTAGGTAAGGTTTTTAAGTTTGGTGTGCAAGTTAAAAGCCACAATTATAAAATTTCAAATAAATAGATTACCCCACCCCCCAGCATATAGTATATGTAGATATCGCTAAATTTACTGCTCCCTTTATTTTGCTAGGAAGACTATGGGCGGGCGGTGGCTCTGAAGGAAGACTGCAGGACATTCAAAACATCAGACTGTATGTCTGTATATACTATAAAATTTTTTTTGCTAAAAAGGGTTTGAAGTAAATTGTATTTATCTATAGATATATTGTGATTCGTGGCTTGATTTGTATTGTTATTACAAAATTCATTTTACATTTTTTTTTGTCTTTTTTATTTAGTTGACCCCCCCCCCCTCAATGAATTAGAATGACTGTGATTGTGAGTGGCTGATAATAATGATAATTTCAAAATTTACAAAATCAATTAGTTTTTTTAATTTTTAAGCAGCTTATTATATATGTGCATATTGTTGAAAATTAATGTTGTGAGATGATAAATATTTCATTTCATTATTTGTTTATATATTCAAAATTAAAAAGAAAAAAATTATAAAATCATTCTTTAAATTAATTTTTACTAAGTTAGTTAGCAGCAACTAAAAATATAAAAATTTTGTTATAAAATTTGCTGTATTCTTTTAATCAACTGAAGCATATCCTGTACATGTACATATTTTTGAATTAGTCCATTAAAATATATATAATCATATTGGCTTACTTACCAGTGATATTTATAAAGTAGATTATAAATTTGTTTCGCCAGTGATAGTTTGACAAATAGCACATGTTTGAGGTAGTGAAAATTAAGATAAAAAAAAATCGTATGCCAAATTTTAAATGTGGTAACTCACATATTTCATTAGATAACATTAAATGTGTCCTCATAGATGGCAAACAGGAAATTGGACTTGTTTAAAAAAGAAGTAAAAATGAAAGAAACAAGTATTTATTATTTTTCATTGACAGTTTTTTTTCTTTCATAATCTTATTTATTTATTTGCAATAAAAATATTATATACATGTTGATAAATTGCTAGTCTATTACAAAAAATAATTAATTTTTTTTAAAAAAAAATAGAGTTTCAAATATTAAGTCAGGAGTCGACCATAATTTTGTTCAACCTGCTAGCATTTATTTGTTATGAAAGATGTTTACTATATATAAACACAAGATGAAATTAAATAACAATTGGAAAATATCAAACGTATAAATATTCTCAGTATTTATTTCCTAAATTTTTAAATTATCAATGAAAATAAAATAGTGTAAAAATTTAACAAAAATAAAATTTCCGCTCATATTTGTATAAAACGTATTAAATAACATTTTATTGGTTTTTTTTTTTTTTGATAAACCAAATAATTCCAAGAAATAATGGCATTTCATGATTAATTCCAATTCACCAATAACATTTTAGAAAATAAATCATCCAATTATTATAATCCTCAATCTATTTATTCACTAATCACGAGCTTCTGTTTTGGTCTCACACATTCAAGTATAAAGTTCAAAAAAATTACTTTTGTTTTTGGTTGTCACATTAGATAAGTGTATATTTATAGATAACTTGCTGGAAAATCAGCTATTTGCTGAAGCATGTCATTTGCTTAATCATGTATGTTTCTATTTGGCAATGAAAAGAATTATTTATTTGTCCATCTAAATGTTTTGTTATTCATTTTCTCATATTTTTTTTTAAACTTTAATAAAACAAGCTAAGATATTTAAGTAAAATCTTGTAATTTTCATATATAAGAATTTAAAAATATATTCAAAAGTTGAATAGCTTTTTAATCAGAAGTTTTCTTTGCATTTATTATTAAAATAATTAAATTTACTTTAGAAATCCTACATGATGATGAGAAAAAGAAAAGGAAAAGCGAGACAGTGAAGGAATCAAACGTTTTGATAAAAATAATGTATAAAGAAATAAAAGAAATAATGCTCTATTGTGACATGCTGCTAATTATGATGTTTCAAGAATATTTGCCTTAGAATGAAATAGAGTTATTAAATGGTTTTAAAAGACTGCGATTACAGTTGTAATTTATCAGTCAAAATTTAATTTCTTTTAGAGTTAGTTTAATAGCGTCGAAAATAATTGCTGAAAAGAGAAGCCCTTTTACTAACGGAAAATTTGTAAAACAAGTTTATATCGCCACAACAGAAGAAATATGTTATAAAACAAAGGAAGAAATTTAGTCTACAAGTTTATCTTCATTAATGATTGCAAAAAGAATTTAAAAATTGGCATTCGATATAAAATAATTCAATCAAATAATTAAAGATTGTACAAAGTTTTCAAAAGCATTAAGATTAGAGGAAAGTTGTAACAAAAACAGCTCTATCACTACTATTTATTTGAGATGCTGGTAAAAAATTTGAGGTAACAGAAGAATTGCTTAGATTATAAAGATTAAAAAATCGGAACTACAAGTGAAAGTATTTTTTAAAATATTTCTCAAGCTGTGGATGTCTTAAAATTAACTGGCAAATATAGCAGATGATACAAAAATTACGGTCGGTATGAATATTAAATTTAACGGTCAGCTTAATAAATAAATATTATGATAAAAATCTTTCCAGTTTTATTGAGTAATATATCGGCAATCATTATGCAGAAATATTTATCATCCAGTTTGATTATATCAACTGTAATCTCAACAGAAATAAATTTGCAAAGGTTGTCTGTACCATTACATTTTCAAATCATTTCGTAAAGAAAGTGAGTATAACTAAAATGATTTGTTATATCATTAATTTGAGGAAATATTTTGAAGAGAATTTTTTTAAACTTAGAAGAAAAATTGATATTTGTGTGAATAAAACATTAAAACTTGTATCAGAATTATCAGATCTCAAATGGTCGTGGTTTACTTTGGTTTTTTTTTTAAATAGATGTTTGCCAACATCTCAGTGACTTGAATAAAAAGCTTCAGGATTGTGATCAACTTATGAACGAATGAATTGTATTAACAATGTTACAGCTTTTGAAATAAAATTAGGTCTATTCAGTTGACAATATTTTTTTGTAGCATTTTCTGTCTTATGGAAAGGACATAAAAAATATGGTAAATTCAAACTTCTCTATTGAAGACTTTTGCAAAGAAAAAAAAATTAAAATATTGAAGGGAAGCATTTTTTGGAAAGATTTATTAACTTCGTAGACAATGAAAATGTTTAAATTATTCCAGATTCCTTTGAATACAATTATTGCACAAGATAATGAATGTTTTCACTTAGAAGTATAGTTCTTCAAGCAATAATTATATCCCGAAATCATTATATGAAAATGAAAATTCAATTTCGATCTTTATTATTAAATGTGAATTTTTGAAAATTAAAACTTTTGCTAGAAATTATTAAAGCAAAAGTCAACGTCCGATAATGTGCTATTTCTTAAATATTATAAACTCTTACTGACAGGCGAGTGCATGGAGATTTTTAATGTTTAAGAAATCGTGCATTATCGGAGGTTGACTTCCGCTTTAATAATTTCAAAATTTTCAGTGCTATATAATAATAGATTTAACTTTTTCTAGATAAATCGTATTTGTTTTTGAAAGTACTTAACTATGTGAACAAACTTTGTAAGAACGAAATACATAAAACCAAAAATTTGATCATATATGGCATGTAAACATCTATATGAATATTTCTTGATATAGGTACTTTTTGTATTAAATCTTAAGTTATAAGACAATAACAAGCAATGCTCGACATTATTTTATTATTTTTTTCTAATATAGTGATTTTTTTTTGAATTTTAATAAAATGTAAAATAAATCAATGAATTATTTGTTTTTGATTTTGAGTCCCAGACTCCTTTGCTCATGGATAGGAGGAATTTCTTTAGAAAATTCATTTTTCTGGCTTGGTATTTACTGTAAAATTGTTTATGCAATCTTGGTTTAGATATCGTTGATATTGAGAAACAAAACAAAAATATTTAGAATTCTTTAATAAATAAGAATGTTTATATATGTTACTGCCAAAGTGTGAAAAAATGACATTGAAATGCAATTTCATTTTTACTTTAATTTTTTACATACCTTCTTTGGATATTGTATAGAACACGTAAGGATTATAAAGAATACCAAATATTTTTTTGGCAAAGTATGAAAAAAGCTTTTATTGAAAAGATCCATGAGAAAATGTAAGAAATACAAAATATAAGATACGGGATTTTTCGTATTTAATCTATATTATAAAATACTAGAATGAAAGAAACTATCAAAAATAGTTTTTTTTTTTGTTTGATGTCCATGTATGGCATGATTATTATTTCTTACTGACAAACTCTCTGATGGAAAAACAAATTAATAAGTTAGTGTGTGATGATGGTAGTAAAATGCTGAATTTTGTATAAATACCAAACAAGCCCGAAAAGAAATGACATTTTTACACGATTATTTTGGAAGTAAAGCGCAAAAAGTGAAAGTCTTTAAAATCATCTAAATCTGCAAAAACGTAAGGAATTTCTTGGTAATTATCTTTCTACTCTTCATTAACTAATTGTAAAATGTACTCATAAAATTTACTAACAATTTCAATCGGTAATTTTACTAGTCACGTGTTAAATGTATGGAACTTAATGTTTAGATTTTGTTTTTGTGAGATCAAAAGTACTAGCTGTGAGTATTTCATCCTTTATCGATTTTCCTTTTGGCATTTTATAGAATGATTTGGAAGTATGTGAAAACGAAGTTTTCATATTTGGACATCCTTTTGGCATTGTATAAAACTCCTAAGCATTCTATACAATGCCGGTTTTCACACTTTGCTTGTAACATATATATAAAACAACAATAGGAAATTATTTTTAAAATGATAATAATCAGTTTCATGGTTTTTGTTATTTGTTATTTGACTCCAATGTTTATATTTGGGGAGAAGCAATTACATCATCTCAAACTGCATGGAAAAGGGGAATGTCATAAATCCCTTTCATGTAACATGTTGAAAATTTTATGAATAGGGCAACTGAGAAGAAAATAGTGTTTTTTGATCTTAAATTCACAGACAAAATGACAATTTACCATGCTGGATGATGCATGTTAATGAGCAGACCATCCACGTTCATCTTTATGAATCTTATAATAATGACAGTTGCAGTGACGCCAATGTATGGAGTGGACATTTAGGAATTTGCCCTGCTCAATCCCTTTTAAGGCTTGAAAGAAGAATCAAAGGATCTCCTTTCAGTTAATAGAAAACCCTTTTATGCTTCATGCTATGAATTGCATTTTGTGAGGTGAACACATATGCATCACCTTTTAGTTTAGAAATTATTTAAATCAAGAAATGCCAAACTTTTTTAGGCTGCCCTTTATCAAAAACTTTTAAAACCATTGACCCCCTAGTCCAGGGGGCCCCAACCCTATGCCCGCGGGCACCATGGCGCCGCAGACCATTTTATGTGTGCCCGCCGCTATCCGAACACGATAAAAAATTATCTGATACAAATAAACTTAATTTTTGATTTTTTTTTATGAATTATTGTATTTTATTGTAATCAAATTGTAGGGCATACTATACTTTTACAGCGTAAAAATATAAACGTCAATTATATGTTAAAATTTAATTTTTGAAATAAATATTTTTTTGTACATTATGTGTATTATTAACAATATCCAACTATAAATTTACATGTGATGTGATGTGATGAACTGTGGCTTCTCCGTAAACGAAGTCAAGAATATCTCAGCAATTATGTCCAGATAAAAAATAAATGGTGCCCGCCACCTGGCCGGTATTATGGAATGTGCTCTTAAGTGCAAAAAGGTTGGGGACCCCTGCCCTAGTCATTTACTTTACTTACCCAAATTAATAAATGTGTACAGTACTTGATATTAAATATTTTACTAGATATCAAACTTTTCATTTTAATCAGTTGTAATTAATGATTGAAAAAGATAAAAGGATTACGGAATATGGCATGATCTTGTGCAACATTTAATATTGAAACCTGCACTAATGAAAATTAAATCAAAAAAATATAAGCAGAATTTTTTTAATTTTTGATATTTATGAAATAAATATGTAAATTCAAAATAAGTATAAATATTGATATCACTTTTTTAAATATAAAAATGAAGTGAAAAAATCGACATATTCAGACAATTAAACACCAACAAAATTATAACGAAAGATTTTAATCAGAATTATTAAAATAAGAATATCAAATAAATTAGCTTGGAAAACCGAATTTAATGAGATGGGTACACCTAGCATTCTGTCAGCAATTTATCTATATCAGGTTTTAAATTAGTGAGTTGCATTTTCAAATCTCCACGTTCAGTGATATGCAATCGATGTCTGTTCTCAAGCAGGTTTCATAGTGTCATTGCTAGTCTTTTTTGCATATGAGGCACATTGGTAAATGTTTGTTTGATAATGATGAGATAAATCCTAGCTTCAAATCCAAGCTGTACTGTCTTCAGTTCCTTTTTGATTCAATCATATTATTATCATAAGAAATAAAATTTTATTATGAAACAATTTTGACAGCCCATATGATAAAAGAAAACCATAAAGTATGTACTTATTTGAAACAGAAGATTTTTGTTCAAACTCAAATAAATAAACTGTATCCTCTGATTTTCTTTTTCGTAGTACTGCTCCTCAATAAATAATTATATTCAAAGTTCAAATCACAAATAAGTATGTCACATCAAACGGACCAATTTGTAGTGTTTTATAAAAGCATGAATGTATAAGACTGATAGATTCTGTTAAAATCAAATATCATCTCATCCCATCATGAGTAAATGCTGACATGCAATGGGTTTTTATGTCTGCATTTGCTTTGATAAGTTCGATAAGACAATGCACAGACATGTTTGTGTTACATGTATTTTCATGCATCCTTACGTGACTCTTTTAATGAAACATTTTACCTTTTCGTTTGCAAGTTTGGTATGTAGTGTGTGTTTATTATTATTATCATCATTATCATCATCATTATTATTACCATCATCATTATTATTATCATCATCATCATTATTATTATTATCATCATCATCATCATTATTATCATTATCATTATTATCATCATCATTATTATTATTATTATCAACATCATCATCAAAAAAGTGTTTTTTTGAATTATTTTATTTCTTAATTAGGTATCTATTGGAATCATAGATATTTTGAAGTAACGGCACAAATAGCAGTAGTAAGGGGGTCTATTTTTGCTGTCATTGCCCCCCCCCCATTTTTTTATTGAAACTATAGATCCCGGGGAGGGGGGGAGGGGTCGATATCCACCACTTTGGGAACTCTTGATTTAAATTGTGCAATTAGAATGCTTTTTTTTTTTAAAAAAAAATATTTACTATTAAAGTAATTTAATTATTGAAATTTATTTTGATGAATTCACTAAAATTTATTTGAAAATAAGTTTAACATTTTTTCTTCATTTAGATAAAGAAATAACTTTTTAAAATGACTAAAAAAATTTGTAGCATTCTTATTATTTTTCATTCGTTTGTATAATTATAATATTAAATAAAAATTTTTTATACATTTTCTTTGAAAGAATAATAAGGACGCTTCGTTATTTTATCTTTTTTTTTTCCAGAGTTAGAATGGCTTTGTAGTTTTATAATTAACTGTACTGCTGTATATAGAAGCACATTTTAATGATATATAACTTCAATATGACAAAAAACTTAAAAATTTCCAAATAAAAATAATATATTTTATATTAATACTGCTTTAGAAAAGATATGCATGTTTATTGATTTTT